>JARQOC010000003.1:860210994-860889210 GCA_033576535.1 Allobates femoralis | reverse complement strand
GTCAGGAGAGGTCAGGATAAACAGGAGGCAAGTCAGGAAAGGTCAGGATAAACAGGAGGCAAGTCAGGAGAGGTCAGGATAAAGAGGAGGCAAGTCAGGAAAAATCAGGATAAACAGGAGGCAAGTCAGGAGAGGTCAGGATAAACAGGAGGCAAGTCAGGAAAAATCAGGATAAAGAGGAGGCAAGTCAGGAGAGGTCAGGATAAAGAGGAGGCAAGTCAGGAGAGGTCAGGATAAACAGGAGGCAAGTCAGGAGAGGTCAGGATAAACAGGAGGCAAGTCAGGAGAGGTCAGGATAAAGAGGAGGCAAGTCAGGAAAAGTCAGGATAAAGAGGAGGCAAGTCAGGAGAGGTCAGGATAAAGAGGAGGCAAGTCAGGAGAGGTCAGGATAAACAGGAGGCAAGTCAGGAGAGGTCAGGATAAAGAGGAGGCAAGTCAGGAGAGGTCAGGATAAAGAGGAGGTAAGTCAGGAGAGGTCAGGATAAAGAGGAGGCAAGTCAGGAAAAGTCAGGATAAAGAGGAGGCAAGTCAGGAGAGGTCAGGATAAACAGGAGGCAAGTCAGGAGAGGTCAGGATAAAGAGGAGGCAAGTCAGGAGAGGTCAGGATAAAGAGGAGGCAAGTCAGGAGAGGTCAGGATAAACAGGAGGCAAGTCAGGAGAGGTCAGGATAAAGAGGAGGCAAGTCAGGAGAGGTCAGGATAAACGGGAGGCAAGTCAAGAGAGGTCAGGATAAAGAGGAGGCAAGTCAGGAGAGGTCAGGATAAACAGAAGGCAAGTCAGGAGAGGTCAGGATAAACGGGAGGCAAGTCAAGAGAGGTCAGGATAAACGGGAGGCAAGTCAAGAGAGGTCAGGGGATAAACGGGAGGCAAGTCAGGAGAGGTCAGGATAAACAGGAGGCAAGTCAGGAGAGGTCAGGATAAAGAGGAGGCAAGTCAGGAAAAATCAGGATAAAGAGGAGGCAAGTCAGGAGAGGTCAGGATAAAGAGGAGGCAAGTCAGGAGAGGTCAGGATAAAGAGGAGGCAAGTCAGGAGAGGTCAGGATAAAGAGGAGGCAAGTCAGGAGAGGTCAGGATAAACAGGAGGCAAGTCAGGAGAGGTCAGGATAAACAGGAGGCAAGTCAGGAGAGGTCAGGATAAAGAGGAGGCAAGTCAGGAGAGGTCAGGATAAACAGGAGGCAAGTCACGAGAGGTCAGGATAAAGAGGAGGCAAGTCAGGAGAGGTCAGGATAAACAGGAGGCAAGTCACGAGAGGTCAGGATAAAGAGGAGGCAAGTCAGGAGAGGTCAGGATAAACAGGAGGCAAGTCAGGAGAGGTCAGGATAAAGAGGAGGCAAGTCAGGAGAGGTCAGGATAAAGAGGAGGCAAGTCAGGAGAGGTCAGGATAAAGAGGAGGCAAGTCAGGAGAGGTCAGGATAAAGAGGAGGCAAGTCAGGAGAGGTCAGGATAAAGAGGAGGCAAGTCAGGAGAGGTCAGGATAAAGAGGAGGCAAGTCAGGAGAGGTCAGGATAAAGAGGAGGCAAGTCAGGAAAAATCAGGATAAACAGGAGGCAAGTCAGGAGAGGTCAGGATAAAGAGGAGGCAAGTCAGGAAAAATCAGGATAAACAGGAGGCAAGTCAGGAGAGGTCAGGATAAACAGGAGGCAAGTCAGGAGAGGTCAGGATAAACAGGAGGCAAGTCACGAGAGGTCAGGATAAAGAGGAGGCAAGTCAGGAGAGGTCAGGATAAAGAGGAGGCAAGTCAGGAGAGGTCAGGATAAAGAGGAGGCAAGTCAGGAGAGGTCAGGATAAACAGGAGGCAAGTCAGGAGAGGTCAGGATAAAGAGGAGGCAAGTCAGAGAGGTCAGGATAAAGAGGAGGCAAGTCAGGAGAGGTCAGGATAAAGAGGAGGCATGTCAGGAGAGGTCAGGATAAACAGGAGGCAAGTCACGAGAGGTCAGGATAAAGAGGAGGCAAGTCAGGAAAGGTCAGGATAAAGAGGAGGCAAGTCAGGAAAGGTCAGGATAAACAGGAGGCAAGTCACGAGAGGTCAGGATAAAGAGGAGGCAAGTCAGGAGAGGTCAGGATAAACAGGAGGCAAGTCAGGAGAGGTCAGGATAAAGAGGAGGCAAGTCAGGAGAGGTCAGGATAAAGAGGAGGCAAGTCAGGAGAGGTCAGGATAAACAGGAGGCAAGTCAGGAAAGGTCAGGATAAACAGGAGGCAAGTCAGAGAGGTCAGGATAAACAGGAGGCAAGTCAGGAGAGGTCAGGATAAAGAGGAGGCAAGTCAGAGAGGTCAGGATAAACAGGAGGCAAGTCAGGAGAGGTCAGGATAAAGAGGAGGCAAGTCAGGAGAGGTCAGGATAAACAGGAGGCAAGTCAGGAGAGGTCAGGATAAAGAGGAGGCAAGTCAGGAGAGGTCAGGATAAACAGGAGGCAAGTCAGGAGAGGTCAGGATAAACAGGAGGCAAGTCAGGAGAGGTCAGGATAAAGAGGAGGCAAGTCAGGAGAGGTCAGGATAAACAGGAGGCAAGTCAGGAGAGGTCAAGATAAACAGGAGGCAAGTCAGGAGAGGTCAGGATAAACAGGAGGCAAGTCAGGAGAGGTCAGGATAAAGAGGAGGCAAGTCAGGAGAGGTCAGGATAAAGAGGAGGCAAGTCAGAGAGGTCAGGATAAAGAGGAGGCAAGTCAGGAGAGGTCAGGATAAAGAGGAGGCAAGTCAGGAAAGGTCAGGATAAACAGGAGGCAAGTCAGGAGAGGTCAGGATAAACAGGAGGCAAGTCAGGAGAGGTCAGGATAAAGAGGAGGCAAGTCAGGAGAGGTCAGGATAAAGAGGAGGCAAGTCAGGAGAGGTCAGGATAAAGAGGAGGCAAGTCAGGAGAGGTCAGGATAAACAGGAGGCAAGTCAGGAGAGGTCAGGATAAAGAGGAGGCAAGTCAGGAGAGGTCAGGATAAAGAGGAGGCAAGTCAGGAGAGGTCAGGATAAAGAGGAGGCAAGTCAGAGAGGTTGGTGGGAAAATACGGGATCTCCGTTTTTTGCTTTATCTTGGAGGTCAACAGGTTGTGAACAGGCGCCTACCTGAAAAACACAGCTACAAAATAACTACAACATATAACTACAAAAATGTAAACAGTGGCACTCTACAAAGCTGAAATCTGCTAAACTTGGACATTTTGGTATTGCATTACCCAGCTAATTATTGCTTTATTTATAGCATATTTCAGCATTGTAGAATGCCGCTCTTTATAGTTTTGAAGTTGCCTTGGAGTTTGGCGCTCAGTCATCTTTATCTCGGTTACTTGTTTTATCCACTATATAACGTCAGTATCACAGCTGAGTCAGGGAACCGGTATAGATAGAAAAGTGGGGCCATTGTAAACACCAGGTAATGTAATAATTTACTCAGTGTTGTCCTTCATAATCCTGCAATCCACTATTTACACCATGCATCTAACTTCTAGCACATGCTTTATATTTTAAGATGTAGCTAGTGGTTGTGCTATCTGTGGTACTTTTGAGGACAAAGTCAAGATATACAGATATATGCCTGGTGGTACTCTGGCTCCATCTATTGGTTAATTTTTGTCATTACACTTATCCACTTGTATGTTTGTTGTGTATTTTATTTTATTCAATAAATTTAATTCCTTTTCATGTAGTCTTGTATGCGCTTTTTTTTGTAAGATTCATAGAAAGAAGCTCTGCAGCAGGACACCATGACCCGCCATCAAGCTGCCATGCGTAAAATGTTATAATACGTTGTGGCACTGGACACTTATATTGTCTACTGTACATGTCCTGGATGACAGCAGCCATGGTGTGCAGGGGAGGATATTGCAAATAGTGGAATCCAGCAGCTCGGATGTTGTATAAAAAATCAAGCCTTTATTTCAATTGATTTAAAAATGCATTACAACGTGCAAATGTAAAAGCATGAGGGACTGGCTTACACGTTTCGGGTACTGCGACCTTACTCATAGCACCAGGGGAGATCACCTAGGCTGTATGTCATTCCGTATGGGGTCTACAGCTCTGCTCTGTGCACATTACACACACGGCTCTGCTCTCTGCACATTACACACACGGCTCTGCTCTGTGCACATTACACACACGGCTCTGCTCCGTGCACATTACACACACGGCTCTGTTCCATGCACATTACACACACGGCTCTGCTCTCTGCACATTACACACACGGCTCTGCTCTGTGCACATTACACACACGGCTCTGCTCCGTGCACATTACACACACGGCTCTGCTCTCTGCACATTACACACACGGCTCTGCTCTGTGCACATTACACACACGGCTCTGCTCCGTGCACATTACACACACGGCTCTGCTCCGTGCACATTACACACACGGCTCTGTTCCATGCACATTACACACACGGCTCTGCTCTGTGCACATTACACACACGGCTCTGCTCCGTGCACATTACACACACGGCTCTGCTCCGTGCACATTACACACACGGCTCTGCTCCCTGCACATTACACACACGGCTCTGCTCCGTGCACATTACACACACGGCTCTGCTCTGTGCACATTACACACACGGCTCTGCTCTCTGCACATTACACACACGGCTCTGCTCTGTGCACATTACACACACGGCTCTGCTCTGTGCACATTACACACACGGCTCTGCTCTGTGCACATTACACACACGGCTCTGCTCCGTGCACATTACACACACGGCTCTGCTCTGTGCACATTACACACACGGCTCTGCTCCGTGCACATTACACACACGGCTCTGCTCCCTGCACATTACACACACGGCTCTGCTCTGTGCACATTACACACACGGCTCTGCTCCCTGCACATTACACACACGGCTCTGCTCTGTGCACATTACACACACGGCTCTGCTCCCTGCACATTACACACACGGCTCTGCTCTCTGCACATTACACACACGGCTCTGCTCTGTGCACATTACACACACGACTCTGCTCCGTGCACATTACACACACGGCTCTGCTCTCTGCACATTACACACACGGCTCTGCTCTGTGCACATTACACACACGGCTCTGCTCTGTGCACATTACACACACAGCTCTGCTCTCTGCACATTACACTCACGGCTCTGCTCTCTGCACATTACACACACGGCTCTGCTCCGTGCACATTACACACACGGCTCTGCTCCGTGCACATTACACACACGGCTCTGCTCTGTGCACATTACACACACGGCTCTGCTCTCTGCACATTTTACACATGGCTCTGCTCCGTGCACATTACACACACGGCTCTGCTCCATACACATTACACACACGGCTCTGCTCTGTGCACATTACACACACGGCTCTGCTCCGTGCACATTACACACACGGCTCTGCTCCGTGCACATTACACACACGGCTCTGCTCCGTGCACATTACACACACGGCTCTGCTCTCTGCACATTACACACACGGCTCTGCTCTCTGCACATTACACACACTGCTCTGCTCTGTGCACATTACACACACGGCTCTGCTCCCTGCACATTACACACACGGCTCTGCTCTCTGCACATTACACACACAGCTCTGCTCTCTGCACATTACACACACTGCTCTGCTCTCTGCACATTACACATACGGCTCTGCTCCCTGCACATTACACACACGGCTCTGCTCTGTGCACATTACACACACGGCTCTGCTCCGTGCACATTACACACACGGCTCTGCTCTGTGCACATTACACACACGGCTCTGCTCTCTGCACATTACACACACGGCTCTGCTCCGTGCACATTGCACACACGGCTCCGCTCCGTGCACATTATACACACGGCTCTGCTCTGTGCACATTACACACACGGCTCTGCTCCGTGCACATTACACACACGGCTCTGCTCCCTGCACATTACATACACGGCTCTGCTCTGTGCACATTACACACACGGCTCTGCTCTGTGCACATTACACACACGGCTCTGCTCCGTGCACATTACACACACGGCTCTGCTCTGTGCACATTACACACACGGCTCTGCTCCCTGCACGTTACACACACGACTCTGCTCCGTGCACATTACACACACGGCTCTGCTCTGTGCACATTACACACACGGCTCTGCTCTGTGCACATTACACACACGGCTCTGCTCTGTGCACATTACACACACGGCTCTGCTCCATTCACATTACACACACCGCTCCGCTCTGTGCACATTACGTACACAGCTCTGCTCCATTCTCATTACACACACGGCTCCCCTCCGTGCACATTACACACACGGCTCTGCTCCCTGCACATTACACACACGGCTCTGCTCTGTGCACATTACACACACGGCTCTGCTCCGTGCACATTACACACACGGCTCTGCTCTGTGCACATTACACACACGGCTCTGCTCCCTGCACGTTACACACACGACTCTGCTCCGTGCACATTACACACACGGCTCTGCTCTGTGCACATTACACACACGGCTCTGCTCTGTGCACATTACACACACGGCTCTGCTCTGTGCACATTACACACACGGCTCTGCTCCATTCACATTACACACACCGCTCCGCTCTGTGCACATTACGTACACAGCTCTGCTCCATTCTCATTACACACACGGCTCCCCTCCGTGCACATTACACACACGGCTCCCCTCTGTGCACATTACACACACGGCTCCCCTCTGTGCACATTACACACACGGCTCTGCTCCGTGCACATTACACAAACAGCTCTGCTCTGTGCACATTACACACACTGCTCCGCTCTGTGCACATTACACACACGGCTCTGCTCAATGCACATTACACACACGGCTCCGCTCAATTCACATTACAAGCACGGCTCCGCTCTGTGCACATTACACACACGGCTCTGCTCCATTCTCATTACACACACGGCTCCGCTCCATGTGAGGCGCCCCCAGGTCCATGGGGTACTCGAGACCGGGCTGCTGCTGCTGTCTCTAGGGGAGGTCACGGGGGTCGTGACCCGGTCCCGTGGCCCTGGGTTCAGCTGAAGAGGGGAAGGGGCTATGTGGCACCCCAAGTCATAGTGCCACAGTGTCACCATTGTTATGTGTCACCAGAGAGCAGTAAGGGGTATTCCGTTCAGGCAACACCCAAAGAACACCAACACCTCCCAGACAGAAGGGGAGACAAAGCCTGGCTTCAGGATAAGCTCCCCTATATATTCTGGTCTGGGAGGAAGCGAGTTCAGTTCAGCTCCTAGGAGGGCTGTGAAGAGCACAGTTGAGTGCAGTTTCTGTGCAAACTGAGAACCAGACCTGGGTGTAAACGAGCTGTGCCAGGCTCATCTCAAGGACACGTCCACTGCTGAACACCAGGCCTAAGGCTAAGGTCTGAGGACAGAGGAGAAAAAGAAACCTACTTGGAGGCTGCACCACCCTGTGCTTCCCATCCACGAGAGGAACAACGCAAGAATGGACACCGGAATCCGAGACTCTACAGGTTCACACACACCGACAGTCAACACCGGAGAGTGTTGGACTCCAGATTCTCCAGCTATACGGTAGCAGGGACACAGCAACGTATAGAATCCAATAACACTGACTTCCCAGGGTGGGGTAGAGAAGTGAAGGATTTGAGTTGCCAGTCATACTGGTAGACGCAGACGGAGACCGGGTCGGCAGCCTAGCGCAACTGCAGGGGCCACAGCATAAGCAAAGTGAGTAAGCCAATACGACCTGGCCGGGTGAGAATTATCTCAAACTGCTCTCCAGACTCCGTGGGCAGTGTATAACATCTGCCTTAACTCCAGTAAAGAGACTGAGAAAATGCATATGTGGCACCCTGGCACCTGTTGGGCACCACAGAAATCCTTAGGTACAAATGGAGTAAGTAACAGCACAGCAAAACCACAACACTTAGAACACCTGGTTTCACCCCGAGCCTCTAGGGGGAGCTACACTGGTGACTTCTAACCAGTTCCCCCTATAAATAGAGTCTTGGAGGGAGAAACTTCAGAGTGTGGTAGACGCTACAAGAGCTGCCAGCCTGTGTGAAACCTCCACCCTATGAGGAACACACTAGGCCCTGCTAGCCTGTTAGCCAGTGGAGATCCCTGCAATTGGGATAATAGGAAGAAGGAGATCACCTCTCAGGAATACAGAGTTAATCCAACTCTTTCCAAATCATCCGGTTACTGGAACCGAAGCTGTGGAAGCTACAAAGCCATCACAGAGAACCAGCTACATCCAACAGGAGGTTTAGCCACCTGTTCCACCTGATGCACCCACCCACGAGAGCCCAGGGAAGAGTACTGATCCTGCTCAGACCCTTTTACAGTGCCCTCCGTGCTGCTAACCAGGTGAAGCAAGTTCCATTGAACAAACTGCCCGGTCCGGCTGGATTCCACATCCACCCGACCTTAGCACCAGAAGTAGAGAAAGGAAGCCTAACACTGCTTGCTGTGAAACTCCATAAGTGCCAACTTCACTATCCCGGTCCGAGTGTACCTGACTACCAACCAGTAAAGGTACCTAAAAGAGACTTTGTGTGGTTGTGCATTACTCCAGGATTCAGCGCGCAGCGTCCCGCAGCTGCCTCACAACATCTTGCGCAGCTCCCGGCTCCGGGGATTTCCGCTCATCCTGTGGGGAGCGTTCCATCTCGCTGTGTACCATCCCCCGGAGACCCGAACAGCGCTGGTACCGTTACCAGAACACCCGCAGGTGGCGTCACGAAGACAAATCACCCCACTGTTCCGCCATTCCCCTATTGATCTGGACCACCGGGCCTACACCACCGCAGGCGCGGTTCCGTGACTGGAGGAGAAACAACGCCCGCTACGTGTACCCCCCCGGCTACGGTGAGTCAGAATTTGGCGTCACGAACAGGATACGAGCAGGCCCGTTATCACGGGTATTGTGTGCTATTTATTGACTGTAAATATCGAACTGTACGTTTGGTCCGCCATTGCTGCGCGAAAAGGCGGGAAAAGAAGGGGCGTGACTGTGCAGAGGGCGCGAAGATTGACCCCGCCCCCACGCTCTGACGACTTCCCCTGTACGCAGCAGGAACCGGAAACTCCCGTGGTGCCTCACTCCTCACCGCGAGGCCGACACTTCCGTTTGCAACCGAGGGAAAGGCTACGCTTAACTAAGGGGGAGCGACCATGAGTAACCCGGCTCCCGATCACGCGGTGCCCCCGCTAGACCAAGCGGCACCTCAAAATATACATCTTGATGGACAGCAACCAGTCGGCGGTATGCTACCGCAACCCGCTCCGATTATGCCGATGTCTCTACCCTACGTTCCTAGTGCGACCTGGTTACCCAAGTACAGTGGTGTACCCAGCACCTTGGAGAACTTCCAGAGGAAGATATGCCAAGCCCTGGACATGTACCCGATGACCGGTAAGCAAAGAGCTTCAGTTATTATGGGACAGTTAACCGGTGCAGCCGAACTGCAGAGCCGCAGCTGGCCTGTAGAAGTTCAGGAATCTGTGGAGCAGATATTCGCTAGATTAACTCGGGTCTTTGAGTGCCATACCGAAGCTGGATTAAGACTGTCATTCTATCGTTGTAACCAAGGGGCACAAGAAACTGTCCTTGATTATTCACTGCGCTTGCAAGAAGCATACAGACTGTTAAAACAAGTCGATCCTGATAGTGCTCGAGATGAGAACAAAGCGTTAATTGGACAATTTATTGTGGGCCTTAAACTATCTGAGGATAGAAAGCAAGCAAGCTGGTGGTCCATACAAAACCCAGGCGCGGAGTTTGATACCTTGAGAGACTTAACAGTTTGGGGACAGCGACTCGCTGAAGTACCTGATCCCGCTTCACCGCAGCAGCAGCAGTACGCTGACACCCCTTCCGTGCCGGCAGCAGCATCTCCAATCCCTGCGATTCAGTCCAGTGCACAGACTGTAACACCTGACCGGTTTGATCAACTGTGTGCTAATGTCGAGCAGCTGATGAAGGACGTGGCCAAGCTACAAGCTGGGAGAAGACCCAAGACAGATGCAAGGCCATCGGACAAGATTCTACTCGCCGACAGTCCAGACGACGTCCCGTGGATGAGGAGAAAGACACAGCCGTCGCGAGGAAAACCTGCAGACCGCCGCAGTCCTGACAGACGCCGCAACAGTCAGCAGAACGACTTAGGAGGACGCAACGTGCAATCCCGTCCTTTAAACGAGCGACCCCTGGGCGAGAAGGGCCAACCCCAGGAGTAGACTGTCCAGGCCCTACGTCCAGCTGGGAACACAAGTATGTGGGAGACTGTCCATACTTACCAATCGTCATCGATGGCATCGCTATCTCCGCCTTGATAGACACTGGATCCCAGGTGACATCCATCCCCAGTACCCTTTACAAGCAGTTCTGGCCAGATGTTAAGCTAGAACCCCCTAACCCTGAGATGAACCTTGAAGCCACTAATGGTATTCCGGTTACCATAGAGGGACAGTGGGAAGCTACAGTAAAGGTGGGGGGGGTGCAGTTGAAAAACCAGGGTATCTTAGTGGTCCAGGATAAGCCTAACCACAAGGATCCATATGTCATATTGGGTACCAATGTCATGATCAAATGCCTCGATGAAGTGTTGTTTTTACTCCAACAGAGTGCTGAAGCCGGTAAACCCAGAGAAAAGAGGGCTATCCAAAAGCAGATCAGAGCTCTGGTGTATCAACAACAGGTAACATTGTCAAATGGTGAAATTGGCAGAGTAAGGGTCACAGATCCCATTCCAATTGTGGTACCACCCAGAAGTGAAATGATGATCTGGTGTCGAGCAGCCATAGGCCTCAGAGGGCAGGACTACCAAGCTGTAGTAGAACCTGTAATGTCTGATAGTAGTCCTACGCTCTTGACAGCCAGAGGGTTAGTCGATGTAAGAAAGGGGAGAGTCCCCGTACGCATATTGAATTATGGTGATGACGAAGTCAGACTACCTAGATATGCAACTGTAGCTAAATTGTACCAAGTAAAAGATGATGCTGTGATTGATGTAAAATCCTCAAACCAAACAGTCACTGATGAACCCCCTCACTCCAAAGATCAGCTAGAGAAATGGTGTCAAGACCTCAGTGTAGGAACTGACAATACACCCTCTCACCAGAAAAATGGAGTATACCGGGTAGTTCGGGAGTATGAGCAAGTGTTCAGCAAACACCCACTTGACTTTGGGAGGATTAAAGGGGTACAACATCATATCCCCACAAACAACCATGCACCTATCAAAGAAAGGTACAGGCCTATACCACCTACACACTACCAGAAAGCAAAAGAGATGCTTCAGGACATGAAGAATGCAGGAGTCATTAGGGATAGCTGTAGTCCCTGGGCCGCACCACTAGTCCTGGTTAAAAAGAAAGATGGTAGTATGAGGATGTGTGTAGATTATAGGCAAATCAACAAAGTCACACACAAGGATGCATACCCGTTACCCCGCATAGAAGAGTCACTAGCTGCACTCAAATCTGCCAACTACTTCTCCACATTAGATCTTACTAGTGGGTACTGGCAGGTTGCCGTTGCAGAGGAGGATCGTGAGAAGACAGCCTTCACTACTCCCATGGGCTTATGCGAGTTCAACAGTATGCCCTTCGGTTTGTGCAATGCCCCAGGAACATTTCAGAGACTTATGGAGTGTTGTTTGGGCCATAAGAACTTTGAGACTGTCTTGTTATACCTTGATGATGTCATTGTCTACTCTCAGACCTATGAAGATCACCTCCAACACCTGAGTGAAGTGTTCGAGTCACTGTCCAAGTACGGGATGAAACTGAAACCGTCCAAGTGCCACCTGCTGAAACCCAAGGTCCAATACCTAGGACATGTGGTCAGTGCCGAAGGCGTAGCACCGGATCCGGATAAGGTCACCGTCATCAAGGACTGGCCAGCACCCATCAACCACAAGGAGGTACGTCAATTCCTAGGACTGGTCGGGTACTACCGACGATTCATCAAAGGCTATACCAAGATAGCCGCACCTATGCAAGATCTCCTAGTAGGTCAATCCAAAAACGGCAAGATCAGGGGACCCCCGTTCCACTGGGGCCCAGAGCAGGACAAGTCCTTCCAGACGTTAAAAGATGCTTTAACTGGAGAAGAAATCCTGGCTTACCCTGACTACAATCTACCGTTTTTACTGTACACAGACGCAAGTAATGAAGGTTTAGGAGCAGTCCTATCTCAACGTCAGCAGGGCAAGGAGAAGGTGATAGCCTACGCAAGCAGAAAGCTTCGTCCCACCGAAAGGAACCCGGAAAACTACAGCTCCTTCAAGCTGGAGTTCCTGGCCCTGGTCTGGGCGATCACAGAGCGTTTCAAGCATTACCTGGCATCCGCCCCGTTCACAGCTTTCACAGACAACAATCCTCTAACACACTTAGAGACTGCAAAGCTGGGAGCCCTAGAACAGAGTTGGGTAGCAAGACTCGCTAACTATGACTTCACTGTAAAATACCGGGCAGGTCACAAGAACGGCAATGCTGATGCCCTGTCCCGAATGCCCATCTTCCTGAAGAGGGAGAAGACATAGATGACCTAGAAGAGATTGAACTACCCGCTTTCCACCGTTCCGGTACAGCAACATGTCATCAGAGAAACCAGACACGTGTAGAGAGGACCGTGAACCCGTTACCTCACCATGACTGGAAGGAGGCTCAAGCCAACGACCCAGATGTCAGCCTGGTAAGGGATCTCATCACTCAAGAACACGCCAATATGGACTCTGATGCCTCACCAAATGCTAAACGCCTGTGGAAGGAGAAAGGGAGGTTGTTTGTCTACCAAGGTAAACTATGCAGAAGATACCTCAATCCAAGAACCCATGAACTCATCTGGCAGATTGTAGTTCCCAAGACTGAAGTCCAAATGATCCTTGAAGCATACCATGATGATGCCGGACACTTTGGATGGAAGAAGCTGGAGAGACTCCTGAAGGATCGGTTCTACTGGGTCGGTATGAGAGGTTCAATTGACAAATGGTGTAAAAACTGTGGACCATGTCACCTTCGAAGAAAAGACCATCTAACTCAGAAAGCTCCGTTGCAGCCGATTGTTACCACCAAACCTCTTGAAATAGTTGCTCTCGACCATGTGAAGCTTACCCCAAGTCGAACCGGGTACACCTACGCTCTCACCATCGTCGATCACTACTCAAGATTCCTGGTAGTCGTTCCAGTTAAGGATTTAACTGCTGAGGTAGCAGCAAAAGCGTTCCAGAGTTACTTCTGTCGCCCCCATGGGTATCCAGACCAGGTCTTAACTGACCAAGGGCCAGCCTTCGAATCAGCTCTGTTCCAAGAATTCTTAGGGCTGTATGGGTGTAAGAAAATCCGCACCACACCTTATCAACCTCAGACGAACGGTTTATGTGAGAAGATGAACCACATAGTCATTGACATGCTCAAAACCTTACCAGTTGAAGAGAGAAATCAATGGCCAGAGAAGCTTCCAGATCTCGTGGACATCTACAACCACATACCCGTCAGTTCGACAAATTACACGCCTGCTTACTTGATGAGAGCAAGACCAGGTAAACTGCCTATTGATTTGCAGATGGGAACCGTTGAACCCACAGAAGACTCTTCTGATGAAGACTGGGTCAGCCAACGCCAAGAAAAGTACAAGAAAGTACAGGAGAGTGTTGAAAGGAACCTTGAAATCAGTAGGACCAAACAAGAAAAAGACTTTAACAAGCACGCCTCAGCTGAACCACTAGCTATAGGTGATGTAGTGCTGAAAAGAAAAAGAAAAACCAACAAATTGGATAACAGTTGGGAATCCATACCCTACACCGTTATGCCGTCACACTATGATAACTCAAAAACTTGTGTTATTAGCAAAGACAATGGGAATACTATCGCAACTGTCTCAAGGGATCATTTGAAGAAATGTCCGCCACAGTTAATCCCACAAGCAACCAGTTACCCTACTGTAACTACAGATGAAGAAACAAAAGAAAATCTAGTCCTTACAGAAATTGGATACTTACCAGCTGATTGGCCACAAATAGGTGATGCATTCCTCATACCAGTTATGCACTTCTACCAGCCTACAGAAGATCAGCCAAAACCAAATCCAATTCCACAAGTCCAACAAGAAGAAGTCCAAGTGCAAGAATTGCAGCCTGTTATCATGGAACCTGAGATTCCTGTAATCGGTCAGCCTGCTAGTCCCACAGTAAGAGAAGCCATTCCTAATCAACTACCTACAGAGGTCAGTCCAGTTGATAGACTCCGCACTTACTATGGTCTTACACAAAGCAGACATAGAGAATTACCAACCACTTCGTACACTACACAAACAGCTTTGGAAACACCCACACTACGCAGATCCACACGTAGTACATTAGGTCAACCCCCACATAAACTTGGAGAATGGGTTTAAAATGTAGTGGAAAATGTAACCTGTAAGTGTTTGTATATAATACTGTTTTTCAAAACCTGTAAAAAGTAGTGTACAGAAGGGTGGAGGAACTGGGCTATGTCCCAAGTATACTAAGTTGGGAACAGAAAGCGCCTGGTAAGGTATAGAAGGTTAGTACCGGCCTCCCAAGCAGAGACACCCGTAGGGAATGTATAAAGTTTACCATGTATCCCTGGACTTTACCTTTTTCCCTTTCCATAAACTTTGAACAATTGTCACAGGACTTGTGTGACCACTAACTTTACCTTTTTCCAGCCTGCGGCAGATGGACTAGTGCCGTACGGACTGCTTTTCACCTTTTCCACATTTTTCACTTCTTTTCAGTGATTTTTGTGTTTTCTTTAAGACTTTGTAAATTGAATGTTATAAATGCTTAGTGTTAAGTTGTAAAAATAACCTTTTGCTCAGCCGGGAGAACTGAGTTTAACTAAGGGGGAATGTGGCACCCTGGCACCTGTTGGGCACCACAGAAATCCTTAGGTACAAATGGAGTAAGTAACAGCACAGCAAAACCACAACACTTAGAACACCTGGTTTCACCCCGAGCCTCTAGGGGGAGCTACACTGGTGACTTCTAACCAGTTCCCCCTATAAATAGAGTCTTGGAGGGAGAAACTTCAGAGTGTGGTAGACGCTACAAGAGCTGCCAGCCTGTGTGAAACCTCCACCCTATGAGGAACACACTAGGCCCTGCTAGCCTGTTAGCCAGTGGAGATCCCTGCAATTGGGATAATAGGAAGAAGGAGATCACCTCTCAGGAACACAGAGTTAATCCAACTCTTTCCAAATCATCCGGTTACTGGAACCGAAGCTGTGGAAGCTACAAAGCCCTCACAGAGAACCAGCTACATCCAACAGGAGGTTTAGCCACCTGTTCCACCTGATGCACCCACCCACGAGAGCCCAGGGAAGAGTACTGATCCTGCTCAGACCCTTTTACAGTGCCCTCAGTGCTGCTAACCAGGTGAAGCAAGTTCCATTGAACAAACTGCCCGGTCCGGCTGGATTCCACATCCACCCGACCTTAGCACCAGAAGTAGAGAAAGGAAGCCTAACACTGCTTGCTGTGAAACTCCATAAGTGCCAACTTCACTATCCCGGTCCGAGTGTACCTGACTACCAACCAGTAAAGGTACCTAAAAGAGACTTTGTGTGGTTGTGCATTACTCCAGGATTCAGCGCGCAGCGTCCCGCAGCTGCCTCACAACATCTTGCGCAGCTCCCGGCTCCGGGGATTCCCGCTCATCCTGTGGGGAGCGTTCCATCTCGCTGTGTACCATCCCCCGGAGACCCGAACAGCGCTGGTACCGTTACCAGAACACCCGCAGGTGGCGTCACGAAGACAAATCACCCCACTGTTCCGCCATTCCCCTATTGATCTGGACCACCGGGCCTACACCACCGCAGGCGCGGTTCCGTGACTGGAGGAGAAACAACGCCCGCTACGTGTACCCCCCCGGCTACGGTGAGTCACATATCCATGAGTCTGCCTGTTGATTGCGCCTGTTGCACTGTGCTCTATAATGGAACCTTATACCTGCAGAGCCGCTGACCATCAGCACCGTGGAGATCTGCAGCAAAGTAAGTGACTGTGTGAATCACAATCCCTTACAAAGCCCCATCCAATACCACCACTACTCCTGCCCTGGGGACCCTCAGCCCTACCCAAGGAGAGCTTACCATCCACGCTGCCCCAAGTCACCGACCCCAGCAGAAATATGGCAATTACTAACCACATACCCCGGGTATGATGACAAATCCCTTGTAAATAACCCCTTTTTGGACTGATCCCAGGCAACGGGATCAGGTCACGACTACCGTGATACCCCAGAGAGACAGCACCGGCCCGGCTCCTGAGTACCCTATAGACTGGGGGCGCATCATATACAAGGGAGATTTCGTGACGCCACTCGTGGTGTGTGGCTAGGGATGGCCAACGCTGCTGCAGAACCTCTGGGGATGAAGGATGGCAGCTGGGATGGAACGGCTCTCCATGGGTAAAGCCAATCCCCGGGGCAGAGTATATAGTCAATATATGGGATGCAGGGCACCGGGTGCAAGTAACAGGCAGACTCACGGTTTTGTAGTTTTCTCAGTCCTATTACTGGAGCAGATGTGATATAGATGTAATAGTTGTCCACGAAGTCTTTGAGAGCAACTTGAGGTTTCTTCCCATCCGGTTGGGTCTTTGCCTCCCTAACTGCACTCAGTGTATTGGCTCCTGCAGCTGCATAAGCTGAGCTGCCGGCCCCGTTTCTTCCTGCGAGGTACTGGTATGACAGGCAACTCGAGTCCTTTTTTTCTACCCTGTTCCCGGGAGTCAGCTCCTGAACTCTCTATGTTGCTGTGTCTGTGGGTACGGTGTGGCTGAGGAATCTGGAATCTCCACCTTCTGGTGTCGACTGCCGGGACATGAGCCCCTGTGTCTGTCCTTTGAGCCTTTCCTCTGGGGTGAGCACGGTGTTGCTCAATCTCCCAGATGTTTTCCTACAACTCTCCTCAGACCCTAACCTCAGGCCTGAAACTTAGTTAGCGACATTGGGATGAGCTTAGCACTGATCTTTTACACCCAGGTCCTCTTCACAGTCCTCCCAGGAACTGAACTGACTAGCTCCTCCCCAGACCAGAATATATAGGGGAGCTCACCCTGAACCTGGCTTTGTCTTCCCCTTCTGGCCTGGAGGTGTAAGTGTTGTGTGTGTGTGTGTGTTACCTGATGAGAAGACCCTTTTCTTGCTCTCCCCTGCCACCACACCCCGGGGGCAATGATGACACTGTGGCACTTTGACCCAGGGGTGCCACACGTGCACATTACACACACGGCTCTGCTCTATGTGCATTACATGCGCAGCTCTGCTCCATGCACATTATATGCACGGCTTCACGCACACTACACGCAGGGCTCCTTGCACATTACACACATAGCTCCGCTCTATGCACATTACAGGAACGGGTCAGTTCGGCACTCACTTGTTTTCTTTACTTAGGAGATCGGCGATGAGTTGTTTGCTGTACCTCAGAGATTAGCGTTCATTTGTCATCTATACCTCAGAGATCGGCGCTCAGTTGTCTGCTTTACCTCAGAGATCGGCGCTCAGTTGTCTGCTTTACCTCAGAGATCGGCGCTCAGTTGTCTGCTTTACCTCAGAGATCGGCGCTTAGTTGTCTGCTTTACCTCAGAGATCAGCGTTCATTTGTCTTCTATACCTCAGAGATCGGCGCTCAGTTGTCTGCTTTACCTCAGATATCGGTGCTCAGTTGCCTGCTTTACCTCAGAGATCGGTGCTCAGTTGTCTCCTTTACCTCAGAGATCGGCGTTCAGTTGTCTGCTTTACCTCAGAGATCGGCGCTCAGTTGTCTGCTTTACCTCAGAGATCGGCGCTCAGTTGTTTGCTTTACCTCAGAGATCGGCGCTCAGTTGTTTGCTTTACCTCAGAGATCGGCGCTCAGTTGTCTGCTTTACCTCAGAGATCGGTGCTCAGTTGTCTGCTTTACCTCAGAGATCGGCGCTCAGTTGTTTGCTTTACCTCAGAGATCGGCGCTCAGTTGTTTGCTTTACCTCAGAGATCGGCGCTCAGTTGTCTGCTTTACCTCAGAGATCGGCGCTCAGTTGTCTGCTTTACCTCAGAGATCGGCGCTCAGTTGTCTGCTTTACCCCAGAGATCGGTGCTCAGTTGTCTGCTTTACCTCAGAGATCGGCGCTCAGTTATCTGCTTTACCTCAGAGATCGGTGCTCAGTTGTCTCCTTTACCTCAGAGATCGGCGCTTAGTTGTCTGCTTTACCTCAGAGATCAGCGTTCATTTGTCTTCTATACCTCAGAGATCGGCGCTCAGTTGTCTGCTTTACCTCAGAGATCGGCGCTCAGTTGTCTGCTTTAACCCAGAGATTGGCGCTCAGTTGCCTGCTTTACCCCAGAGATCGGCGCTCAGTTGTCTGCTTTACCTCAGAGATCGGCGCTCAGTTGTCTGCTTTACCTCAGATATCGGTGCTCAGTTGCCTGCTTTACCTCAGAGATCGGTGCTCAGTTGTCTCCTTTACCTCAGAGATCGGCGTTCAGTTGTCTGCTTTACCTCAGAGATCGGCGCTCAGTTGTTTGCTTTACCTCAGAGATCGGCGCTCAGTTGTTTGCTTTACCTCAGAGATCGGCGCTCAGTTGTCTGCTTTACCTCAGAGATCGGTGCTCAGTTGTCTGCTTTACCTCAGAGATCGGCGCTCAGTTGTTTGCTTTACCTCAGAGATCGGCGCTCAGTTGTTTGCTTTACCTCAGAGATCGGCGCTCAGTTGTCTGCTTTACCTCAGAGATCGGCGCTCAGTTGTCTGCTTTACCCCAGAGATCGGCGCTCAGTTGTCTGCTTTACCCCAGAGATCGGCGCTCAGTTGTCTGCTTTACCTCAGAGATCGGCGCTCAGTTGTCTGCTTTACCTCAGAGATCGGCGTTCAGTTGTCTGCTTTACCTCAGAGATCGGCGCTCAGTTGTCTGCTTTACCTCAGAGATCGGCGCTCAGTTGTCTGCTTTACCTCAGAGATCGGCGCTCAGTTGTTTGCTGGAGATCAGAGCTCAATTGACTACTTTATCTCGGTTGTTTGTGTTATCCACTATATAACATCATTATCAGAGCCGAGACAGGGATCTATTATAGAGACAAGAGTGAGTCAATTGTAAATAACAGGTAATGTACTACTTTATTCAGTGTTCTTCATTATCCTGCAGTCCGCTATTGACACCATGGATCTAACTTATAGCACATGCTTTATATTTTAAGAAGTAGCTAGTGGTTGTGTGGCATCCCAGGGTCCAATTGCCACAGTGTCATTATCGCCCCCGGGTGGTAGTGTCACACTTGAGAGCAACAGAAGGGTATCCACACCAGGCAGAAACCGCACACAACACCTTTCTGCCTCCAGGCCTGAAGGGGAGACCTAAACCCGGTTCAGGGTAAGCTCCTCCATAAATTCTGGTCTGGGGCAGAGCTAGTTAGTTCCTTTCCTAGGAGGACTGAGGAAGAATTCTGTGGACTGGTAGCTGCGCTAAGCTCATCCCAGGGTAGCTAAGCCTAGTGTGAGGAACCTAAGGCAAGGGTCTGAGGAAGTGGAGAGGAGCCTAGGGAGCGGAGCAGTATTGTGCTCACCCCAGAGAAGAAGCACCACGGAATGGACACTGGAGTCCGAGGCTGTGCAGGGCCTAACGACCCGGCAGCCAATACCGAAAAGTGGGGAATTCATGACTAACTACCCCTTTCATCATCCCTTTTCCCTACCATGCCAGAGTACTCTCTTTTACAACTGAACCCAGGGTCACGGAAGCCGGGTCTTGACCCCTGTGACGCCCCAGAACTGTACAATAGCCCAGTTCTGAGTACCCCACGGCCCTGGGGTGACCCAGTTGTGCTATCTGTGGTACTTTTGAGGACAAAGTCATGATATACAGATATATGCTTGGTGGTACTCTGGCTCCATCTATTGGTTCATTTTTGTCATTACACTCTGTTGTATGTTTGAGGTCACCCGGTCACATGGTGCTTTGGGGTCCTGCAGCCTGCACTTGCTGCGACCCGGCGGGGATGAAAAGATCACCGGCGTCACCGAGGGAGCTCGCCGATGTAAGTAAAGCACGGGAAGAAAAGCGCAGCAGTGTTCACACACAGAACACTGCATTCTGTGAGGACGTGTTCTTGGTGCAGTTTTGCACCAAAAATGGATCCTCACAAAATGAAGCAATTTCGCTGTGTGAACGTAGCCTTATACTGTCTACCAGATATGTCCTGGATGACAGCAGCCACTTTGTACAGTCACCTAGACTGTATTGTGACAAAATTGACCCCTTTAATGTATAATCTATGAGTATTTCTTATTTATCCAGACAATATTGTATTTTGGATTGCAAACTTGTAATATGCCACTCATGGGTTACACAAGATTTCCAGGAGCCTGCTAGTATTTAAAGTGGGTAATGTAATTATCTACCTTGTGATGGCTCACTCATTGTTCCTACAAGTCTTGTAGATGACTGATAGTGTTTAACATGTGTAATGTAATTATCTCACTTTGTCATAGAAGGTCAGAGGAACTTAATCCTGTTAGAATGCCATTGTATTACTATGTGAATTGTTGAATCTATGTAAATGGCCTGAGCCACCATTGTTTATGGATTGCAGACTAAATGTATCCTCCTAGAAATACTGATTGACATAGCACCTAGATCAGTATCAAGAAATGTTTTAGGCTTGAGATCCAGCCAATGAGAAGACAGTTTTATTCCACCAATAGTGAAGTCCCAAATATCCTGCAATGAGGGCTGAGGGTGTATAAGGAGACCTGTTGATTAACCAGGGTGATTTTGATTATGTCTAGTGACGTGAGTCTAGGGCAGTGTTTCTCAACTCCAGTCCTCAGGACCCACCAACATGTCGTGTTTTCAGGATTTCCTTAGTATTGCACAGGGGTTTGAATTATCCCCAGTGCAGGTGATTAAACTATCACCTTTCCAATGTAGCGACCGGTGGTAAGGCCGCGGGTGTGTGTGTATGATCTTTCACAACAGAATCCTCATACTCAGATTTAACCGGTAGTAACATCTCTTTACTGTAAAACATATTTATATCACAGTCAACCGAACTATATGCGCACTTGTATATATTAGAGTCTCTGAATCTTCACTTCTGCCGGGTACGCAGCAAGAAAAGAAAACACAACAATGAAGGTATCTTTCCCTAACTTTCCCTAAAATCACGTACCAGTCTTATCACAGAAGAAGATGTCGCTCCCACGTAGCAGGCCTGGGATCTCCTCACTCTTCTTCTTTGGTCTCCTTCTGCAGGTAACAGTCTGTCTCTCCCAGTCTCAGGGCACACAGAGCAACAGCAGAAGGGAGATCACAGCAGCACAAATGGCTCCCTTATGTCGGTCACGGCCCCTGCACATGTAATCCGGGTGCTCGGCGGGCAAGGTTTTGCAGAGCGGCCAGAGTCACAGCACCAAAGTCCAGTGGCCCAGGATCAGTCACAGGGGCTTCTGCGGGGTGATTTTTCCGGCAAGGTGTAGCAAAGTAGTCCACTTTAAACAGACATCCGCAGGCAGATCTTCTCAGCTCTGGATTTATACTGCACTGATTCTCTGCTTTCACTTCCTGGTTAAACAACAGAGATGGCTGGGAGTTTCCCAGCTCTGTGATTGTACAGTCCACTGATGCCCCCTGGTGGACAAGTGCGGACTGTGCACAGTTCATTTCTATATCCATTTCTATGATACAGTCTGAATTGCACACCTCATTACATACCCCCCCACTTAAAGGTTGACAGTCCCTGTCAACAACCATCGGCTCCAGGGCAGTGATGGCCGTTGATATCACAGGGATTGATCTCCGGCGGAGTAGGGACCTCTGTTGGGGGAAACCGTCATCCCCCCGTTCACCTTCGCTCCCTTGTTCAGGGCTCACAATATCTCCAATAAACTCAGTCACGTTTTCTACCCGGGGAGAGTAGGATCGCCGGCGGTAGCGGCGCCGGTTGGGGGCAAATCTGCTTCCTTTGACGGGAACACCCCCAGGACCGGTGACGTCGGCGGCCTCTGTACCCCTCTCTCCTTCACAACATCAAACTGTACCACCTCCCCATCACCAACGCTGCGGAGGCACTTACGAGGATTGTTACGCTTTATGGCAGTCTGATGTACAAACACGTCATCCTTTGTGTCATTCCTGCTGATGAAGCCATACCCATCGCGGACATTAAACCACTTCACCGTCCCCTGGACCCGAGTGGCCAGCACTTGCTTATTGGTCTGGCTCTGTCTCTTCACACCCTTTTCCCTGATCTCCCCTGCCGAGCGAACCGCTTTGGCTGGGGCGTCTAGTTTAAAGGTGGCGGCTGTTGTGGGGCATGACTTGCTGGTTCTGGTATATCGGACCACGGGTGGAGGATGCGGACAACGGTTTGCCCTATGGCGGGGGTCGCCGCATGTCCAGCACCTTCCCATAGGCCGACTGGGTTGCTGTCTCGCTTGCCTGTCCGCCTGTTGGTCTAGCCTGAGCTGTAGCTGTAGTATCTGTTTCTGCAACTCTGCTACTATCTGCTTCAATTCTTCCGTGTCACTGTTCGGAGTGCTGGCACCGGATATGGACCTGCAGGCCGTAGTATAAGTCTGGTTATAAGCTACTACCGGGAGGAGATTCTGTTGATCACACATCCTGCCGACTACGCCAGATGTAGCGACCGGTGGTAAGGCCGCGGGTGTGTGTGTATGATCTTTCACAACAGAATCCCCATACTCAGATTTAACCGGTAGTAACATCTCTTTACTGTAAAACATATTTATATCACAGTCAACCGAACTATATGCGCACTTGTATATATTAGAGTCTCTGAATCTTCACTTCTGCCGGGTACGCAGCAAGAAAAGAAAACACAACAATGAAGGTATCTTTCCCTAACTTTCCCTAAAATCACGTACCAGTCTATCACAGAAGAAGATGTCGCTCCCACGTAGCAGGCCTGGGGATCTCCTCACTCTTCTTCTTTGGTCTCCTTCTGCAGGTAACAGTCTGTCTCTCCCAGTCTCAGGGCACACAGAGCAACAGCAGAAGGGAGATCACAGCAGCACAAATGGCTCCCTTATGTCGGTCACGGCCCCTGCACATGCTCTCTGGGTGCTCGGCGGGCAAGGTTTTGCAGAGCGGCCAGAGTCACAGCACCAAAGTCCAGTGGCCCAGGATCAGTCACAGGGGCTTCTGCGGGGTGATTTTTCCGGCAAGGTGTAGCAAAGTAGTCCACTTTAAACAGACATCCGCAGGCAGATCTTCTCAGCTCTGGATTTATACTGCACTGATTCTCTGCTTTCACTTCCTGGTTAAACAACAGAGATGGCTGGGAGTTTCCCAGCTCTGTGATTGTACAGTCCACTGATGCCCCCTGGTGGACAAGTGCGGACTGTGCACAGTTCATTTCTATATCCATTTCTATGATACAGTCTGAATTGCACACCTCATTACACCAATACTAAGGAAATCCTGAAAACAAGATCTGTTGGTGGGTCCTGAGGACTGGAGCTGAGAAACACTGGTCTAGCGATTTTTAGCCCGACAAGAGGTGCACTGGACATGATACAGGCAGCTAATCTAGGATTTACAGAGCCGATTAGCTGGCCATAACCCCAGGCCTAGGCATTACGGTGCCGACTGAGAGGATCAGAACCTGGATTATAATTCCGCAAGGACTTCAGCATCGAATGTTTGGATTTGGCTGGGATAACAAAGACTGCATAAGGACGCAACCCATGTTGGGACGATCCAGTCACCTGGCTACAGACTTTGCTGTGCTATATTCTAAGTCCTGATGAGCCAGCGAAAGGGTGAGATTCTGTTGCCTGTTACATTGTTGTGTTTTGCTGGTTATGTGTTATATGCCGTTAACTGTTTGGGGATCCAATAAAGCCTTAATATTGTGGTTCCCTCACCCTGTGTTGTCTGAGTAGTGTTCCACCCATGGTTAAGTAGCTTTGGCGTTCAGTTTGGGGATGATCCCTGGTCCAAGCTGTCTTTCTAAAGGCGGCTGGGCCAGTGGACGAGAGCACCCACTGACCCCCGTGTCTCCACATATATCTCATTCCGTGTGGGGTCTACATCTCTGCTCCATGTACATTAAACACACGGCTCTGCTCTGTTCACATTACACACACGGCTCTGCTCCCTGCACATTACACACACGGCTCTGCTCAGTGCACATTACACACACGGCTCTGCTCAGTGCACATTACACACACGGCTCTGCTCTGTTCACATTACACATGGCTCCGCTCCGTGCACATTAGACGTGTGTCTCTGCACTGTGCACATTACACGTGCGTCTCCACTCCATGCATTTTGTTGAAATAAAGTCTTTCTAAAGCACATTATACCCGTTAAGGAACGGGCCTGTTCGTATCCTGTTCGTGACGCCATTTTCTGACTCACCGTGGCCGGGACTCCGGGGGACAGGTGTTTTCTTCACCTTCCTTGTCAAGGATGGACCGCGCCTGCCAGTAGTGGGGCCCGGTGGTCCAGATTCAAATGAAGACGTCGTTGAGTGAACAGTTTAGGGTTAAATTGTTTCGTGACGCCACCTATGAGAGGTCCGGTAACTGTACCGGCGCTGCGGGGCCTCCGGGGGATGGAATGCAGCAAGATGGAACGCTCCCCACAGGCTGAGCAGTGATCCCCGGAGCCAGGAGCTGCACAAGATGTTCTGAGGCAGCTGCGGTTACCTTAGTGCGCGGAGATAGACAGTTCATAAGAAGACACGGACACTGGAAGTCTCTGTAACGGGTCTTTACTGTAACCAGCAGGCAGTACATGGCATACAGTTACGTGTAGTGGACTGGGTGGACTCAGCAATGACCAGTGTTTCTCAGAGATCCGCGGTGTTCCTCCATTCTAACTACTTGTGTTGCCGTTGTCGCCCAGGAATGCCAGATCGGGTACAAGGAGGCTGCTTCAATGCCCTACCCAGGGTATACGTTCTGGGTGTTTTGGGGAGCCTTGGGTCTTTTTGGTGGGTACACCGCTGGCTAGATGACTGTGTGTGGCGGTGGTGGGGTGCTCCTGTAAAGCGGTCCCTCCACTCCTCTGGTTCGCATAGCAGTGCTGAACAACTACTAGCTTCAGTACCAGCGAACCGGCTGTAGATGGGCACGGGATGATTTTGGACCCGCATGTAGATGCCCGTAGTTTGGTTGTTAAGGCACCAGGAATAATGGCGCTCAACTGGGGTGATGGCCAGGGGGCTGCATGGAACTGTGCAGGCCCCCTCTCCTAGGTTGCAGAGCTCGTTGGTTTAGCTCCTTCTCCTACGTTGCTCGGAGAGTTCTCTCTTTCAGACTCTCTAACTGCACTCAATTCTCCACTACACACTACCACTACACTCCGCCCACCAGGACCTGATTGGCCCTCTATGCTGATGATGCATGTAGGGTATGGATCTTTGAGTTAACTGTGTCATCGCTTAGTCAGAGAATATTGCTGCTGCTGTCTTGGCTGCAATACCCTCCTGTGACGCACTCGGTGCGGGGCGCCACACACACATGGCTCCGCTCTCTGCACATTACACACACGGCTCCTCTCCGTGCACATTACACACACGGGTCTGGTCCGTGCACATTACACACACGGCTCTGCTCCGTGCACATTACACACACGGCTCTGCTCCGTGCACATTACACACACGGCTCTGCTCCGTGCACATTACACACACGGCTCTGCTCCGTGCACATTACACACACGGCTCTGCTCCGTGCACATTACACACACGGCTCTGCTCTCTGCACATTACACACACGGCTCTGCTCTCTGCACATTACACACACGGCTCTGCTCCGTGCACATTACACACACGGCTCTGCTCTGTGCACATTACACACACGGCTCTGCTCCGTGCACATTATACACACGGCTCTGCTCTCTGCACATTACACACACGGCTCTGCTCTGTGCACATTACACACACGGCTCTGCTCTGTGCACATTACACACACGGCTCTGCTCTCTGCACATTACACACACGGCTCTGCTCCGTGCACATTACACACACGGCTCTGCTCCGTGCACATTACACACACGGCTCTGCTCCGTGCACATTACACACACGGCTCTGCTCTGTGCACATTACACACACGGCTCTGCTCTGTGCACATTACACACACGGCTCTGCTCTCTGCACATTACACACACGGCTCTGCTCCGTGCACATTACACACACGGCTCTGCTCCCTGCACATTACACACACGGCTCTGCTCCGTGCACATTACACACACGGCTCTGCTCTGTGCACATTACACACACGGCTCTGCTCTCTGCACATTACACACACGGCTCTGCTCTGTGCACATTACACACACGGCTCTGCTCTGTGCACATTACACACACGGCTCTGCTCCGTGCACATTACACACACGGCTCTGCTCTCTGCACATTACACACACGGCTCTGCTCCGTGCACATTACACACACGGCTCTGCTCTGTGCACATTACACACACGGCTCTGCTCTCTGCACATTACACACACGGCTCTGCTCTGTGCACATTACACACACGGCTCTGCTCCGTGCACATTACACACACGGCTCTGCTCTGTGCACATTACACACACGGCTCTGCTCTCTGCACATTACACACACGGCTCTGCTCTGTGCACATTACACACACGGCTCTGCTCCCTGCACATTACACACACGGCTCTGCTCTCTGCACATTACACACACAGCTCAGCTCCATCCTTCAGCACAGCAGAGTCCTGCAGACACTGAGCACAGACCCCTGGAGCAGCAGCCCCTGATCATGTGACTCCTCCCCCCATGTGACTGATCACATGACTGTGACATCACACAGGTCCTGTGAGCTCAGGCAGTGGCTCTGGCTGGAGGTATGTGTGTGTTGTGTGTGTTGTGTTTTGTGTTTGGGGATTATTAACCCTTTATGATGAAGCTTTCACTATTGATATCGGTGTGCAGTGACCGGTTTCCATGGTAATAATGGCGGCTCTCCTGTCTCTGGTGACCTCGTGATGGTTTGCGGTCACATGACAGCCGCTGATTCTCCTGTGACCCCGAAGCGTCAACGTGAGAAAAAAAAGGGAAAAATAAAATATCTTCTAACTTTATTTAATGGAGTATTTCTATCTCCCAGATCCTATCCCAATATGTAGTAGGTGTAATAAGGATAATATTAGCAAATACCTCCAATTAGGGATGTAGTACGGTTTTCCAGATAAACCCTGCACACAAAGAACGTGTCTCACGCTGCCAAACAATCTAATACAAAAAACCTAGTCCATAAAACGTGTAAGTACTCTGCAGTAAACGATATGTAAATAACAGGGTACTTGGTCCATACGTTTTTTGCGCATAAAATGTACTTCAAGCTGCCTCACCTCATCAAGGTGTACCCATATCGCAGCAGTCCTATCTGTTTGGACCCTGTTCACTTTATACACATTACTTGATCAGGTTTTTAATACAACAGATAGGACTGCTTCGATATGGGTACACCTTGGTGAGGTGAGGCAGCTTGAAGTACATTTTCTGTGCAAAAAACGTATGGACCAAGTACCCTGTTACTTACATATTGTTTACTGCAGAGTACTTACACGTTTTATGGACTAGGTTTTTTGTATTAGGTTTTCCTGATAAGCAAAGGAAGGCCAAAGAGCCCTATGAGGGCGAATAAGCCCATGACGAGCTGGAAGGGGACTGGAAGTCTGAAGGGGTTAATAGGTGTAGAATGACAGGGAACAATGCTGAGCTTAAGGGATTGGTAGCAAAGGGGAACAGTGGGATTGGAGGAAAAGGATTGGGGGGGGGGACGGGCTGTGAGAGGATATATAGAGGGGGCAGGGTTTTAGTACCTCCTCTTTGCTGGACGGTGCCAGATCTTGGTGTGTGTGGTAGCTCCTGCTCTGCGATGGCCGACTTGGCTGCATTATTAGAGATGGTGCGAGGGTCCTCTGAGGTCCTTGGAGTGGATGTCCTGCGGGAGCAGCTGGCAGCTGTGTTTGCTCCCCACCCCGCGGTGCCTTTCCCTGCACCCGGGCCTGATCTGCGCGCTCGGCGGTCACGGCTGCCGGAGCGCTACTTCCCTGTGGGGGGGAGGAGACGATCTAGGAGCCCCCTTGGGGACCCTCCGGGACTGGGGAGCCGCCCGATGCCTTCTGGGCTCTCCCCGGTCACCGGGAGGAATCCGCGCCGTGGAACCCGCGAACCCGAAGTCAGCGGAGCTACACGGACACCTACTTCCAGTTTGCTGTCTGCAAGGCCCCGAACCCGTTCTACGGCAGCCCTCGGTGACGTGCGCACCGTGGGAAGTGCCCAGCTTGAGGGGAATGTGGAGGACACTCCCTGCAGACCGCAGGGGAGCAGCACAGGTCAGAATCGGCTGCGGACCGGACGGACCACCGGAGGGAGGGAGGATGGCAGCCTGGGAGGAGAGGACGTGAGCTCCTGCAGTCGGCAGGAGCGTCGTCTGCGTTCCTTGGTGACGGTTCCCTCCAGTGGGGATCGTGCTGGAGGGGGTACCCGGCAGGCAATGGACACCGTACTGCCTTCCTGCAGTCGGCAGGGAGGGAGACCAGTGGGGATATCTGAGGAGCCAGCAAGGTCCAGTGGCAGCAAGGTGCCACGCCGGAATAAGAGGAAGCGAACCAGCAGGGCACGGCGTGCGGATCAGGGTGAGGTGACCGTGGGGGTTGATGGCCACCAGGAGCTGGCTGTCCCTCTGCTGGTCTCCCCTGAGGCTGCCAGCAGCGATACGGATTCCGGAGATGAAGGACAACTGTCGGCTGCGTCCGGAGAGGAGGAGCGTCGACGAGAACCGCGGGTTCCGGCTGTTCCGGGATCGTCTCAGAGGCAGCCTGGTAAGAGATTATATAATGCATGCATTGTTGCGGGTTGTTGGGGGCTCGTCGGCGGTGGTGGGGCCGATTGATCGCGTTGTGGGTCCGAGTGGGCAATTAGCCAGGTTACCTGACCTGGAGTTTTGGGGGCAATTGTTAGGTGTGTTAAAGGGGTGGGTAGCAGAGGGTTCAGCGGCGTCCGGATCGGGTAATCCGGTGGGAGCGTGGGTGGGCCTGACTGGGGTGGCACAGCCGGTGGTGGTGGCACTGGAGGACAGGACGCTGGCAGCTGGGGTGGCAGCTGCCGTGGCAGTAGCACAGGTGGTGGAGGTGGCGGCCGCGTCGGATGGGGCGGTAGGCAAGGAAAAGGAGAAGGAAGAGGAGTTAGTGCGGTTGGATGAAAGGGCGCGGAGCGAAGTTTATGTGTGCTTCGAAAGTCCGCTTGGGACCCATTTGAAGAAGGAGGTGAGGGAAATAATCTGGAAAGGGGAGTACGTGGAAATATTTTCCCTGCTTCCGTTAGAAAAGTTTAATTTGGATAAAATTAAGCCGAGCGACTCCAAAAAGGAAAAAGAGGATGAGGAAAAGAGGCGATATAGATTGATCCCCAGGACCTTTACTAATTGGCTACAAGCCTTTGCCATTCTGGCTAGTGTCATTGGGGAAAAGGAGCCGGAGCATTGCTCCGCCCTTTTCGGTTATATGGACTCGATAGGGGAGGTGTACAGAGTGTATGGAGGCTTGGGATGGTTAAGATATGATGAGCAGTTCCGGCAACGGAAAGCTCTGCGGGCTGGAATCAGGTGGGATCACAAGGATATTTCCTTGTGGATGCGGCTCATGACGGCTCCGGCTCAGCCCTTTCGTGGGGGCGCCGGGAGCCCGGGCACAAGCGGTGGGTCCTCGGCGGGACAAAGGAAGGGGGCTTGTTGGCAGTATAATGAGGGGCACTGCAAGTTTGGGGCGTCATGCCGGTTCAAGCACGAGTGCTCCGGCTGTGGAGGTAACCACCCTTTTGCCAGGTGTTTTAAAAAAGGAAAGGGGAAGGCAGGTGAGGGTGCTGGAAAGAGGGAGGACGCCAGTGAAGGTAGAGGTGATGCTTCCCTATGTAAATAGATACCCGGATGTACAGGCAGCGGAGTTGTTGCGGCGAGGTTTTGCTGATGGCTTTAGGATCCCGTTTGATCCTGATGCCCCCGTTTTTCGCCCGGAGAATTTGAGGTCCGCTAACGAGCATCCGGAGGTCGTGAAAGAAAAGCTATTCAAGGAGGTGGAGTTAGGTAGGATGGCGGGTCCGTTCAAGGACCCTCCATTTCCTAATCTGAGGATTTCACCATTGGGGGTGGTGCCCAAGAAGGAGCCGAATAAATTCAGGCTCATCCATCATTTATCCTACCCGGCCAGGTTGTCGGTTAATGATGGGATCTCACCTGATCTGTCAGCAGTTTGTTGCGTGTCGTTTGACACGGCCTTGGATTTGGTGAGAGGCGCGGGACAGGGGGCGTTGATGGCAAAATCAGATGTAGAAGCTGCATTTCGCTTGCTTCCTGTTCATCCGGATAGCTTTCATTTGTTGGGGTGCATGTGGGAACGGGAGTTTTATGTGGATTGTTGCCTGCCCATGGGTTGTTCTATTTCGTGTGCTTATTTTGAAGCATTTAGTTCTTTTGTGGAATGGGCAGTTCGGGATGTTGCAGGAGTACACTCGGTGATTCATTATCTGGATGACTTTTTATGTGTAGGGCCTGCGGGGTCATCGGTTTGTTCATTGTTACTGTTTACCTTGGAGAGGATAGCGAGCAGTTTTGGTATTCCGTTGGCAAAGGAAAAAACGGAAGGGCCAGAGACTGTTTTGTGTTTCTTAGGCATTGAAATTGATACGGTGGCCATGGAGTGCCGGCTCCCGGAGGGGAAGATGGTTGATTTGAAGGAGTGGATCCGAGCATTGTTTTCGGCTAAGAAGGTGAGGTTGAGGGAGTTGCAGTATGTGTTGGGAAAGTTGAATTTCGCGTGTCGCATTATGCCGATGGGGCGGATTTTCAATAGGGGATTGGCAAGTGCGACTGCGGGTGTCACATCTCCGAATCACTTTGTCAGGGTGACTAGGGTGATGAAAGGGGACTTGGTGGTTTGGGACTCCATCTTAGATAGGTACAATGGGAGGACGGTATGGATGAGCAAGGTGATGTCCAATAGGCAGTTGGAGATGTTTACGGACACGGCAGGAGCTGCAGGCTTTGGAGCGATTTTTCGGAATCATTGGAGTGTGGGTGAGTGGCCACAGTTATGGCGAGACAAGGGGTTGGTAAGAAACTTGGCTTTGCTGGAGCTCTTTCCGATTGTGGTGGCGGTTGAGTTGTGGGGTTCGGACTTTGCAGACAGGAAGGTTTGCTTCCATTGCGATAATATGGCTGTGGTCCATTCCATCAATACTCTTTCAGCAAAATCACCACCGGTAGTGGAGTTGCTGCGACATCTAGTGCTGCGATGTTTAGATTTTAACATCTGCGTGGTGGCGAAGCATGTGCCGGGCGTGGAAAATGAGGTAGCTGATGCGCTGTCCCGTTTTCAGTTTTGCAGGTTCCGGAGCCTGGTGCCAGGAGCAGACGAGGAGGGAGAACAGTGTCCCGATTGGTTGTGGGATCTGGTATCTGTTTAGCCTATGAAGGGATCAGGAGATCGGTGACCGAGGCTACTTGGTGCCGATATCAGTCGGTTTGGCAGGAATGGGAGGACTTGGAACGAGGCGGATTATTTGGCCCGGGCCACGAAGGAAGAGTTTTTGGGGTGTTGTCATTTATCAGCGGAGATTTCGCAGCTGGTCGGTCAGTGTCAGCGATGGGACACAGGTTGTCTGCTTTAGCATTTTGGTTTAAGTTGCAGGGGGTCGAGGATGCCACGAACGATATTTTGGTTCGGCAGGCCATGAAAGGTTTTAGAAAGGGGGCGAGGGCCCGCGACACCAGGAGGCCGATTTCATTTCAATTGCTGGAACAGTTGGTGCACAGTTTGGGGGAGGAGGTGTGTTCCTCCCGGTATGAACAGAACTTGTTTACGGTTGCATTTGTGTTGCCGTTTTTTGGGGCGTTTCGCATTAGCGAACTGGTTAGTCCTGCGAAGCAGGTGTCGGGAGGTCTTTTGTTCGGGGATGTGGTGATTACGGAGGATCGGGTGGAGTGTACGTTGCGTCGCTCCAAAACGGATCAGTTGGGTCGAGGACGATTGGTGGTGATGTATGGTATACCGGGCCATCAGTTGTGTCCAGTTTTGCAGGTGACAGGTTTTGTGAGGCTGCGCGGAGGATACCCAGGGTCCTTATTACGACATGAGGATGGGTCATTGTTGTCTAAATTTCAGTTTGTATCAGTGTTAAGGCTTTACTTGGCACAGGTGGGAGAGTTGCCAAGTGAGTATGGGTCGCATTCCTTTCGGATAGGGGCGGCAATGGAGGCTTTTAGATGGGGGTTGAGAGACAAACTGATCCGTCAGATTGGGAGATGGGAATCCTCTCGTTTTCGACTTTATGTGCGGCCACATTTATTGACGCGAAATACGCACTGACCATGCGGGGGGGGAAGTGGTTGTTGTTTTAATGGGGGAGTAACTATTGTATGTCAGGTTGGTGGATGTTTCGTTAATGGTGTTTATTTTGTAGGTGCGTGTTTGGTCTGGATCCTCGGGCACTGATATGTTTATTGGGGAGCGATAAGTGCGGACGCACGTTCGGAGGGCAGACAGCTTGGAATGGCAAGAGAGGATGCGCGGGTGAAGTGGATTGGAATACGTGGGATGACGTGGGGTAGAGTGCTCCCGGAAGTCGCGTGTTATGCCAGGGTTGATCAGGACCCCAACATCCTTGTCTTGCATGTGGGAGGGAACGATTTAGGGGTGCGGACGGCCAGAGACCTGACGAGGGAGATTAAGTTGGATTTATTTCGGTTGTGGAGAGAGTTCCCGGGTCTAATTATAGTGTGGTCCGACATAGTGGCTCGGACGAGTTGGCGTTTTGCCAGGTCGGTCGATCGGATTAATAGGGCACGCATTAAGTTGAATAGGACGATTGGTCGGTTTGTTGCCAGAAATGGAGGTTTGGTGGTACGGCACAGAGAGTTGGAGGAATCCGTTGATCTATATTTACGGCAAGATGGTGTACATCTTACTGACATTGGTTTAGATTTGTGGATGCTGGGTCTGTGGTATGGTTTGGAGCAGGCCATGGGGGTGTGGAGGGTCCGAGCCACATAAGGGGTCATGTGGCCGGTCTGTGGCGGGGGGATAGGTCCGATTCCAGAGGCTGGGAGTATTAATATTTCGTGGTGGTACGAAGTCATTCATGGTAGTGGACGTGTTCCTATACATGTAAGGCTGTGACCTGAATAGATCTGTGCAGTGTATTACCCCAATAATAGTGAGTGGTACAGAGCAATAACAGCCCAGTGTGGGGATGGACGTGTCCCTATACATGTAAGGCTGTGACCTGAATAGATCTGTGCAGTGTATTACCCCAATAATAGTGACTGGTACAGAGCAATAACAGTCCAGTGTGGGGATGGACGTGTTCCTATACATGTAAGGCTGTGACCTGAATAGATCTGTGCAGTGTATTACCCCAATAATAGTGACTGTACAGAGCAATAACAGCCCAGTGTGGGGATGGACGTGTTCCTATACATGTAAGGCTGTGACCTGAATAGATCTGTGCAGTGTATTACCCCAATAATAGTGACTGGTACAGAGCAATAACAGCCCAGTGTGGGGATGGACGTGTTCCTATACATGTAAGGCTGTGACCTGAATAAATCTGTGCAGTGTATTACCCCAATAATAGTGACTGGTACAGAGCAATAACAGCCCAGTGTGGGGATGGACGTGTTGCTATACATGTAAGGCTGTGACCTGAATAGATCTGTGCAGTGTATTACCCCAATAATAGTGAGTGGTACAGAGCACAGCTAAACAGCCCAGTGTGGGGATGGACGTGTTCCTATACATGTAAGGCTGTGACCTGAATAGATCTGTGCAGTGTATTACCCCAATAATAGTGACTGGTACAGAGCAAAGCTAAACAGCCCAGTGTGGGAATGGATGTGTTCCTATACATGTAAGGCTGTGACCTGAATAGGTCTGTGCAGTGTATTACCCCAATAATAGTGACTGGTACAGAGCAATAACAGCCCAGTGTGGGGATGGACGTGTCCCTATACAGGTAAGGCTGTGACCTGAATAGGTCTGTGCAGTGTATTACCCCAATAATAGTGACTGGTACAGAGCAATAACAGCCCAGTGCGGGGATGGACGTGTTCCTATACATGTAAGGCTGTGACCTGAATAGGTCTGTGCAGTGTATTACCCCAATAATAGTGAGTGGTACAGAGCAATAACAGCCCAGTGTGGGGATGGACGTGTTCCTATACATGTAAGGCTGTGACCTGAATACATCTGTGCAGTGTATTACCCCAATAATAGTGACTGGTACAGAGCTAAGCTAAACAGCCCAGTGTGGGGATGGACGTGTTCCTATACATGTAAGGCTGTGACCTGAATAGATCTGTGCAGTGTATTACCCCAATAATAGTGACTGGTACAGAGCTAAGCTAAACAGCCCAGTGTGGGGATGGACGTGTTCCTATACATGTAAGGCTGTGACCTGAATAGATCTGTGCAGTGTATTACCCCAATAATAGTGACTGGTTCAGAGCAACAACAGCCCAGTGTGGGGATGGACGTGTTCCTATACATGTAAGGCTGTGACCTGAATAGGTCTGTGCAGTGTATTACCCCAATAATAGTGACTGGTACAGAGCCAGCTAAACAGCCCAGTGTGGGGATGGACGTGTTCCTATACATGTAAGGCTGTGACCTGAATAGGTCTGTGCAGTGTATTACCCCAATAATAGTGACTGGTACAGAGCAATAACAGCCCAGTGTGGGGATGGACGTGTTCCTATACATGTAAGGCTGTGACCTGAATAGGTCTGTGGAGTGTATTACCCCAATAATAGTGATGGTACAGAGCAATAACAGCCCAGTGTGGGGATGGACGTGTTCCTATACATGTAAGGCAGTGACCTGAATAGGTCTGTGCAGTGTATTACCCCAATAATAGTGAGTGGTACAGAGCAATAACAGCCAGTGTGGGGATGGACGTGTTCCTATACATGTAAGGCTGTGACCTGAATAGATCTGTGCAGTGTATTACCCCAATAATAGTGACTGGTACAGAGCAATAACAGCCCAGGTGTGGGGATGGACGTGTTCCTATACATGTAAGGCTGTGACCTGAATAGGTCTGTGCAGTGTATTACCCCAATAATAGTGACTGGTACAGAGCAATAACAGCCCAGTGTGGGGATGGACGTGTCCTATACATGTAAGGCTGTGACCTGAATAGATCTGTGCAGTGTATTACCCCAATAATAGTGACTGGTACAGAGCACAGCTAAACAGCCCAGTGTGGGGATGGACGTGTTCCTATACATGTAAGGCTGTGACCTGAATAGATCTGTGCAGTGTATTACCCCAATAATAGTGACTGGTACAGAGCTAAGCTAAACAGCCCAGTGTGGGGATGGACGTGTTCCTATACATGTAAGGCTGTGACCTGAATAGATCTGTGCAGTGTATTACCCAATAATAGTGACTGGTACAGAGCTAAGCTAACAGCCCAGTGTGGGGATGGACGTGTTCCTATACATGTAAGGCTGTGACCTGAATAGATCTGTGCAGTGTATTACCCCAATAATAGTGAGTGGTACAGAGCAATAACAGCCCAGTGTGGGGATGGACGTGTTCCTATACATGTAAGGCTGTGACCTGAATAGGTCTGTGCAGTGTATTACCCCAATAATAGTGACTGGTACAGAGCAATAACAGCCCAGTGTGGGGATGGACGTGTTCCTATACATGTAAGGCTGTGACCTGAATAGGTCTGTGCAGTGTATTACCCCAATAATAGTGACTGGTACAGAGCAATAACAGCCCAGTGCGGGGATGGACGTGTTCCTATACATGTAAGGCTGTGACCTGAATAGGTCTGTGCAGTGTATTACCCCAATAATAGTGAGTGGTACAGAGCAATAAACAGCCCAGTGTGGGGATGGACGTGTTCCTATACATGTAAGGCTGTGACCTGAATAATCTGTGCAGTGTATTACCCCAATAATAGTGACTGGTACAGAGCTAAGCTAAACAGCCCAGTGTGGGGATGGACGTGTTCCTATACATGTAAGGCTGTGACCTGAATAGATCTGTGCAGTGTATTACCCCAATAATAGTGACTGGTACAGAGCAATAACAGCCCAGTGTGGGGATGGACGTGTTCCTATACATGTAAGGCTGTGACCTGAATAGATCTGTGCAGTGTATTACCCCAATAATAGTGACTGGTACAGAGCTAAGCTAAACAGCCCAGTGTGGGGATGGACGTGTTCCTATACATGTAAGGCTGTGACCTGAATAGATCTGTGCAGTGTATTACCCCAATAATAGTGACTGGTTCAGAGCAACAACAGCCCAGTGTGGGGATGGACGTGTTCCTATACATGTAAGGCTGTGACCTGAATAGGTCTGTGCAGTGTATTACCCAATAATAGTGACTGGTACAGAGCAATAACAGCCCAGTGTGGGGATGGACGTGTTCCTATACATGTAAGGCTGTGACCTGAATAGGTCTGTGGAGTGTATTACCCCAATAATAGTGACTGGCACAGAGCAATAACAGCCCAGTGTGGGGATGGACGTGTTCCTATACATGTAAGGCAGTGACCTGAATAGATCTGTGCAGTGTATTACCCCAATAATAGTGACTGGTACAGAGCAATAACAGCCCAGTGTGGGGAATGGACGTGTTCCTATATGTGTAAGGCTGTGACCTGAATAGTCTGTGCAGTGTATTACCCCAATAATAGTGACTGGTACAGAGCAATAACAGCCCAGTGTGGGGATGGACGTGTTCCTATACATGTAAGGCTGTGACCTGAATAGATCTGTGCAGTGTATTACCCCAATAATAGTGACTGGTACAGAGCTAAGCTAAACAGCCCAGTGTGGGGATGGACGTGTTCCTATACATGTAAGGCTGTGACCTGAATAGATCTGTGCAGTGTATTACCCCAATAATAGTGACTGGTTCAGAGCAAACACAGCCCAGTGTGGGGATGGACGTGTTCCTATACATGTAAGGCTGTGACCTGAATAGGTCTGTGCAGTGTATTACCCCAATAATAGTGACTGGTACAGAGCAATAACAGCCAGTGTGGGGATGGACGTGTTCCTATACATGTAAGGCTGTGACCTGAATAGGTCTGTGAGTGTATTACCCCAATAATAGTGACTGGTACAGAGCAATAACAGCCCAGTGTGGGGATGGACGTGTTCCTATACATGTAAGGCTGTGACCTGAATAGATCTGTGCAGTGTATTACCCCAATAATAGTGACTGGTACAGAGCAATAACAGCCCAGTGTGGGGATGGACGTGTTCCTATACATGTAAGGCTGTGACCTGAATAGATCTGTGCAGTGTATTACCCCAATAATAGTGACTGGTACAGAGCAATAACAGCCCAGTGTGGGGATGGACGTGTTCCTATACATGTAAGGCTGTGACCTGAATAGATCTGTGCAGTGTATTACCCCAATAATAGTGACTGGTACAGAGCAATAACAGCCCAGTGTGGGGATGGGACGTGTTCCTATACATGTAAGGCTGTGACCTGAATAGATCTGTGCAGTGTATTACCCCAATAATAGTGACTGGTACAGAGCACAGCTAAACAGCCCAGTGTGGGGATGGACGTGTTCCTATACATGTAAGGCTGTGACCTGAATAGGTCTGTGCAGTGTATTACCCCAATAATAGTGACTGGTACAGAGCAATAACAGCCCAGTGTGGGGATGGACGTGTTCCTATTACATGTAAGGCTGTGACCTGAATAGGTCTGTGGAGTGTATTACCCCAATAATAGTGACTGGTACAGAGCAATAACAGCCCAGTGTGGGGATGGACGTGTTCCTATACATGTAAGGCAGTGACCTGAATAGGTCTGTGCAGTGTATTACCCCAATAATAGTGAGTGGTACAGAGCAATAACAGCCCAGTGTGGGGATGGACGTGTTCCTATACATGTAAGGCTGTGACCTGAATAGATCTGTGCAGTGTATTACCCCAATAATAGTGACTGGTACAGAGCAATAACAGCCCAGTGTGGGGATGGACGTGTTCCTATACATGTAAGGCTGTGACCTGAATAGGTCTGTGCAGTGTATTACCCCAATAATAGTGACTGGTACAGAGCAATAACAGCCAGTGTGGGGATGGACGTGTTCCTATACATGTAAGGCTGTGACCTGAATAGATCTGTGCAGTGTATTACCCCAATAATAGTGACTGGTACAGAGCAATAACAGCCCAGTGTGGGGATGACGTGTTCCTATACATGTAAGGCTGTGACCTGAATAGTCTGTGCAGTGTATTACCCCAATAATAGTGACTGGTACAGAGCAAGCTAAACAGCCCAGTGTGGGGATGGACGTGTTCCTATACATGTAAGGCTGTGACCTGAATAGTCTGTGAGTGTATTACCCCAATAATAGTGACTGGTACAGAGCAATAACAGCCCAGTGTGGGGATGGACGTGTTCCTATACATGTAAGGCTGTGACCTGAATAGGTCTGTGCAGTGTATTACCCCAATAATAGTGACTGGTACAGAGCAATAACAGCCCAGTGTGGGGATGGACGTGTTCCTATACATGTAAGGCTGTGACCTGAATAGGTCTGTGCAGTGTATACCCCAATAATAGTGACTGGTACAGAGCAATAACAGCCCAGTGTGGGGATGGACGTGTTCCTATACATGTAAGGCTGTGACCTGAATAGTCTGTGCAGGTATTACCCAATAATAGTGATGGTACAGAGCAATAACAGCCCAGTGTGGGATGGACGTGTTCCTATACATGTAAGGCTGTACCTGAATAGGTCTGTGCAGTGTATTACCCCAATAATAGTGACTGGTACAGAGCACAGCTAAACAGCCAGTGTGGGGATGGACGTGTTCCTATACATGTAAGGCAGTGACCTGAATAGATCTGTGCAGTGTATTACCCCAATAATAGTGACTGGTACAGCATACAGCGTGTGGTGGACGGTCCTATAAGATTAGGCTGTAACTGAATGATCTGTGCAGTGTATTACCCCAATATAGTGACTGTGAGCCACTAACAGCCCAGTGTGGGGATGGACGTGTTCCTAACATGTAGGCTGTGACTGAATTGATCTGTGCAGTGTATTACCCAATAATAGTGACTGGTACAGAGCATAACAGCCAGTGTGGGGAGTGGACGTGTTCCTATACATGTAGGCTGTACTGAATAGGTCTGTGCAGTTATTACCCCAATAATAGTGACTGGTACAGAGCAATAACAGCCCAGTGTGGGGATGGACGTGTTCCTATACATGTAAGGCTGTGACCTGAATAGTCTGTGGAGTGTATTACCCAATAATAGTGACTGGTACAGAGCAATAACAGCCAGTGTGGGGATGGACGTGTTCCTATACATGTAAGGCTGTGACCTGAATAGTCTGTGCAGTGTATTACCCCAATAATAGTGACTGGTACAGAGCAATAACAGCCCAGTGTGGGGATGGACGTGTCCTATACATGTAAGGCTGTGACCTGAATAGATCTGTGCAGTGTATTACCCCAATAATAGTGACTGGTACAGAGCAATAACAGCCCAGTGTGGGGATGGACGTGTTCCTATACATGTAAGGCTGTGACCTGAATAGATCTGTGCAGTGTATTACCCCAATAATAGTGACTGGTACAGAGCAATAACAGCCCAGTGTGGGGATGGACGTGTTCCTATACATGTAAGGCTGTGACCTGAATAGGTCTGTGCAGTGTATTACCCCAATAATAGTGACTGGTACAGAGCACAGCTAAACAGCCCAGTGTGGGGATGGACGTGTTCCTATACATGTAAGGCTGTGACCTGAATAGATCTGTGCAGTGTATTACCCCAATAATAGAGGAGATAGGCGTGCTGCAGTGGTTTACACCGCGCCCCATACACGCTCATTGGACAACGCAACAGCGTTACGATTGGTCAGCCTGCTCAGGGAGGCTGGCTACTACATGACGCAAATACACGCTCGTGTCGTCAATTGTGGCTCCTGCAACACACACACTGGCCCATGGCACTCATCTACGATGTGTAGCCAAACATCTGAGCTGTCATGTGTGGCACTATACTCCACACAGCACAACTTAATACACACAGACAACATAGCTTGCGCTATTCAATGGCGCGCATAATTGCACTGAGCGTGCGGACGGTTGTGTAGCAGAAGATGTGTATGGTGCTGAACGGACAGCTCTTCAAATATGGCGCTGTGTCAACTGACATCCAGTGGGAACACAGTAGCCCACACCAATCATCTCAGACGGGGCGTGGAATACAGCGCGCTGAGATACGCCTGCGGGAAATCACAGACAACGGTCTTTCCTTCACTATCGCCCTGTCACACGCCAAAACACGAAAAAACCGCCTTGCCAATATCGCCTGATTACTGAGCACTGTTCACCAATCAGTCATCGGCCAAGGGGCGATTTATCGCCGCGAAATCGCCCAATCACACACCGCCACCGTGAGGCAATTTTATGGCGATTTCGCCGGGGCGACACATCACCTTTCAGATCGCCAGGCGAGATTGCGGCGTGTGACGGTACCTTTAGGCTGTAACTTGAATAGGTCTGCCGAGCATATTACCCCAATTTCTCAGGTGTAGAAGAAATATCCTGAAAATGGAGCATATAGCAACCACCAACATTTTGGACTAAATTATAAAGGCAACAACAATTTAGAGAAAGACAGTCCTCTCAATTCGGGCCCTGGACAACCCAGGGTTGTTTTTTGCTGGCAATGGTGACTGTAAATTACTATTGAATTTGTATCCCCTATATGAGGTACAATGTGGGACAACCCAGGAATGTTTTTTGGTCCTCAGCAACCTTCAGTGAAGTCTACCGAGGCTTTGCATATTTGTGTTATTCTTTACCGCATGTTACCGATGAGGCAATTTCCAGACTATTTAATTACTAGGCTTCAAAATCCAGCTCTTCAAAATCCCCAGCTACATCTCATCCCTGGCTACACACCATCCCTGTCTGCATCTCATCCCTAGCTGCACCTCATCCCCAACTGCATCTCATCCCAGACTGCGCCCCATCCCCGGCTGCTCACTTCCTGATGTATCTCACTTTGATAAGCTGAATCCATAGCTGCTACCTATAATGTTTCCTCTTCTTTTCACCTTCACCCCCATTCTACTTCACTTCCTACTCGTTCTGCATATCCCTCCACCCACTAAAGAGATAGTGATCTCTCCCTCCATCCTACCCACTCACCTCACCCCCTCCTCCGGACTGCTCCTTCACACACAGTCCCTTGTCTCCAGGCACGCATGCCCACCAAGCAAACTCTCCTGCTCCCACCTTCTAACCTCTCATTACTTCTACTTGCAGGTGCTATATCCCAAATCTTGGTCCCCCCCACATCTTCTCAGCCACCTCTAACCCATACCCACTCCCCAACACAAACTCTCGCAACCTCCATAACCTCATACCCATTCACCCAGTCGCCCCTCCCCCAGCCCCCTACCTGGAGCACTTTGGAACGCCCGCTCCGTATGCAACAAACTCTCATCCATCTATGACCTCTTCACCACCAGCAAACTCTCATTCCTCAGCATCACCGAAACCTGGCTCCCGCCCTCTGACACAGCCTCCCCCGCTGCACTCTCCTATGGTGGACTCACTATTTCCCACACCCACCACCCTAGCAACACATGTGGCGGAGGTGTCAGCTTGCACCTGTCCGCAGCTGCTGCTTCACCCCAATTACACTGCCGCCCTCTGCCTCCCTCCCCTCCTCCGTCCGCCTCTACTCACCCTGCAACCTTCAGCTGGCTGTCATCTACCGCGCCAAGGATCTACCCCCACCTTTCTCGACTATTTCACCACTTGGCTTCTCCACTCCCTTTCTTTCGACATCCCCACTATCATCATGGGCGATTTCAACATCCCCATTGACACTCCCCACCTTGCTGCCTAAAGACTCCTATTAATGATCACCTCCTTTGGGCTTTACCAATGGTCCTCCTCAGCCACTCATAAGGATGGCCACATGGTTGACTTTGTCTTCACCCCACCTATGTTCCCTCACTGACCTCTCAAACTCACTCCTCCCCCTATCCACAACAAGCTGACTTTCTCCTCCCTCTCCCCTCCTACCATGCTCCCCCTTCTCCGGAAACTCACTCATCCCTGCAGAAACCTTAACCTTATTGATTTCCACTCATTCTCTGAGTCCATTCTCCCTCTCACAGACTTAACGTCCTCACATGATGCCGACTCTGCTGCCACCCTCTACAACACCACATTAACTGCAGTCCTCAATCAGGCCGTCCCCCTCACATACAACGAAACCTGCACACACAAGCAACCCTGGCTCACCACCTTCACTGAAGAGCTGGTTCGGTCGTCCAGGGCCGCCGAGCAGAGATGGAAGAAATCCCACTTCGGCATGTACAAAGTCCCTCACTAAATTCAAGACCGCACACACCGATGCAAAACAAGCCTACTTCTCATCTCTAATAACCTCCCTATCCCACAATCCCAAACAACTATTCAAAACTTTCAACTCTACTCCGTCCCCCTGTACCTCCTCCCTCTCCCTTCATCCCTGCCGATGACTTTGCCACTTTCTTCAAATGAAAGGTTGACAAAAATAGAGAATGCTTTGACCCAACCACTGTCACCTCAGCCCTCCCCCATTACCACCCAGCCCTCTTCATCCAAAGGAAGCTTTCCCACCATGACAGAGGATCAACTCTCCTACCTTCTGTCACGATCACACCTCACCACCTGTGCCCTCGACCCACTCCCCTCCCAGCTCATCCTGAACCTCACCACAGTCCTCATCCCTGCCCTAACCCATCTATTCAACTTATCACTCACTACCGGCATCTTCCCCTCATCCTTCAAATATGCCTTGATCACACCCATCCTCAAAAAAGCCTCCCTCAATCCAGCATCTGTTTCTAACTGTCGCCCCATATCTCTTCTCCCCTTCACCTCAAAACTACCTGAACAACAAGTCTATTCCGAACTGTCCTCCCACCTCTCCTCCTGCTCCCTCTTTGACCGCCTACAATCCGACTTCCGTTCCCATCACTCCACCAAAACAGCCCTAACCAAAGTCACTACCGACCTACTGACCACCAAGAGCAAGCGACACTACTTCATCCTTCTTCTCATCACTCCACCGAAACAGCCTTACCCAAAGTTACTAACCACCTTTTAACCGCCAAGAGCAAACGACAATACTCCGTCCTCCGCCTTCGATATTGACCATACCCTCCTACTAGATTCTAGAATCTCTTGGCATCACTGACCTAGCACTCTCCTGGATCTCCTCATATCTAACGTACCTGACTTTCGGCGTCACCCACTCCCACACCTCCTCTTCGCACTACCTCTTATCTGCCGGTGTCCCCCAAGGTTCGGTTCTGGAACCTCTACTCTTCTCCATCTACACCCTCGCCGTAGGGCAACTCATTGAGTCCCACACCCTTCAGTATCATCTCTATGCCGACGACACCCAGATCTATCTATCTTGGCCTGACATCACCTCCCTACTATCCAAAATTCCACAATGCCTGTCCGCCATCTTCTCCTTCTTCTCTGCTCGCTTTCTCAAACTGAACAATGACAAAACTGAGTTCATTGTCTTCCCGCCAAGTTGCTCTCCCCCTCTACCAGACCTATCCCTCACTGTGCTCACTCTTCCCAGTCCCCTACGCTAAGTGCCTTGGGGTTATCCTCGACTCTTCCCTCTCCTTCAAGCCTCACATCTAAGCCCTCACCACCTACTGCCGACTCCAGCTTAAAAACATTTCCCAGGTCTGCACTTTCCTTGACCACGACACCGCTAATACACTTGTTCATGCTTTTATCATCTCCCGCCTTGACTACTGCAACCTTCTGGTAATCGGCCTCCCCGCTACCTCCCTTGCACCTCTCCAATCTATCCTAAACTCCGCTGCCCGACTAATTCACCTGTTTCCCCGCTACTCTCCGGTCTCTCCCCTCTGCCAAGCCCTTCACTGGCTCCCTACTTCCCAGAGATCCCGCTTCAAATCCCTAACCATGACATACAAAGCCATCCCATCCCTCCTTACATCTCTGAAATGGTTTCCCAATACCTACCCTCACGAAACCTGCGATCCTCCCAAGATCTCCTTCTCTACTCCCCTCCTATTTCCTCCTCTCACAACCGCATACAAGATTTCCTCCGGGCATCCGAAATCTCTCCCCCAACACATCAGGCACTCGCCTACCCTGGAAACCTTCAAAAGAAACCTGAACACCCACCTCTTCCGACAAGCCTACAATCTGCAATGAGACCTGGTCCACTGTATCGTTTCACAATCAACACTACCCCCTCCGACTGTATCCCCACCCAACCCACGTAGACTGTGAGCCCTCACAGACAGGGTGCTCTCCCCTCCTGTACCTGTACAACTTGACTGTCATTACAAAATTGTACTTGTTCTCCTCTAGAATTATGTATCACTTTATTGTTTTCTTTCTTTCCAGGATGAATGGACAATAAAATGGAGAAGATATTAAGTCTCACACTGGAGATAATCTTCCATCTTACTGGAGAGGTGAGAGGTTCTGATGTCATCACATTACATCATTATCTATGGGAATAACAGAGGATATGACCGGAGAGGGGAGAGGTTCTGATGTCATCACATTACATCATTATCTATGGGGATAACAGAGGATATGACCGGAGAGGGGAGAGGTTCTGATGTCATCACATTACATCATTATCTATGGGAATAACAGAGGATATGACCGGAGAGGTGAGAGGTTCTGATGTCATCACATTACATCATTATCTATGGGAATAACAGAGGATATGACCGGAGAGGGGAGAGGTTCTGATGTCATCACATTACATCATTATCTATGGGGATAACAGAGGATATGACCGGAGAGGTGAGAGGTTCTGATGTCATCACATTACATCATTATCTATGGGGATAACAGAGGATATAACCGGAGACGGGAGAGGTTCTGATGTCATCACATTACATCATTATCTATGGGAATAACAGAGGATATGACCGGAGAGGGGAGAGGTTCTGATGTCATCACATTACATCATTATCTATGGGGATAACAGAGGATATGACCGGAGAGGTGAGAGGTTCTGATGTCATCACATTACATCATTATCTATGGGGATAACAGAGGATATGACCGTAGAGGTGATGGACTCTGGAAATGTCTGTAGTGATATTATTAATGTCTCCATCCTCAGGATTACACAGTAGTGAAGACCTCTAGTGATCGCTCTCGGGCCCCTGTGTATGAAGGACGGGGAGGATCCCTGAGCCCAATCCCGGGCCTCCACCTCACCCCCGGATACATGAGGACATCAATGACCAGAAGATCCTAGAACTCACCAACAGGATGATTGAGCTGCTGACTGGAGAGGTGACTGCTGGGAATGCTGGGACATTATACAGGACGGCACTGGAGGATTCTGGGTGATGAGTGGAGAGGTGACTGCTGGGACATTATACAGGACAGCACTGGAGGATTCTGGGTGATGAGCGGAGAGGTGACTGCTGGGACATTATACAGGACAGCACTGGAGGATTCTGGGTGATGAGCGGAGAGGTGACTGCTGGGACATTATACAGGACAGCACTGGAGGATTCTGGGTGATGAGCGGAGAGGTGACTGCTGGGACATTATACAGGACAGCACTGGAGGATTCTGGGTGATGAGCGGAGAGGTGACTGCTGGGACATTATACAGGACGGCACTGGAGGATTCTGGGTGATAAGCGGAGAGGTGACTGCTGGGACATTATACAGGACAGCACTGGAGGATTCTGGGTGATGAGTTTAGAGGTGACTGCTGGGACATTATACAGGACAGCACTGGAGGATTCTGGGTGATAAGCGGAGAGGTGACTGCTGGGACATTATACAGGACGGCACTGGAGGATTCTGGGTGATGAGTTTAGAGGTGACTGCTGGGACATTATACAGGACAGCACTGGAGGATTCTGGGTGATGAGCAGAGAGGTGACTGCTGGGACATTATAGAGGACAGCACTGGAGGATTCTGGGTGATGACTGGAGAGGTGACTGCTGGGACATTATACAGGACAGCACTGGAGGATTCTGGGTGATGTTGGTATCATTGTGTTGTCAGGTTCCTATAAGGTGTCAGGACGTCGCTGTCTATCTCTCCATGGAGGAGTGGGAGTATCTAGAAGGACACAAGGACCGGTACGAGGAGGTGATGATGGAGGAGCACCAGCCCCGCACATCACCAGGTAATAGACAGGACTGAATACACCCGGCCTATAATGATCTGTATGTAATAATGATGTCAGTCCTGTCTGTGTGTCCTGCAGGTCTCTCCAGTACGAGGACGACCCCAGAGAGATGTCCCGCTCCTCCTCCTCCTGCACAGGATCCTCAGGTAGATGGAGATCTCCCCTATGATGTGTAGACGGCTGTGACCTCCTTGTGTTCAGTCTTGTTTTCTCCTCCAGTATTAGATGTTTTATACTTGTGTAATGAGAGCGGTGGAGACGGCAGGATCACAGCTGACCACAGACATCACATGTCCGGATCTTATCACCATTATTCCCGCTGACTTCTCACATCATCTGGGACTTTTACTAGATTTTGTTTTGCAGCTTTTGGATCCGGATAAAGATCTGAACAATATTAATGCTCCAGAGAGAAATGTGAGGGGCGATCAGTGGTGTAAAGAGGAGATTCCTACAGATCACCGCCCGGGTGAGGCGCAGATTGTTCTCATTCGCAGATTCTACTATTTTCATAGATACAACAATTTTTCCTTAGGGATATGGACATTTTTAGAGCTTTTTTTTCTTAGTAAAATACTTGTATTTAGGTGTAAAAATGAGTTTATCCATTGTTTCATAATGATGGCACAGTTTGCCCTCTGTTGCCTGGTGTAACATTGGCGTGGTTGTGTTGATGGCTCCTCCATGCTCTTATACTGTACGTTAGACAGAAATCGTCTGATCCTGCCAATTATCGACGTGCTCCTATCACTCCCCCGTTCCATCTTCCATCCATCATATTCCATACTGTAATGCTGCCATTGCTCCCGTCACTACACAATTGGGCATCTCCTGCCTCTCCATTATATTCTATACTGTTCTGCTGCTGCCATTGCTCCTATCACTACACAATTGAGCATCTCCTGCCTCTCCATTATATTCTATACTGTTCTGCTGCTGCCATTGCTCCTATCACTACAGAATTGGGCATCGCCTGCCTCTCCATTATAATCTATACTGTTCTGCTGCTGCCATTGCTCCTATCCCTACAGAATTGGGCATCGCCTGCCTCTCCATTATAATCTATACTGTTCTGCTGCTGCCATTGCTCCTATCCCTACAGAATTGGGCATCGCCTGCCTCTCCATTATAATCTATACTGTTCTGCTGCTGCCATTGCTCCTATCCCTACAGAATTGGGCATCGCCTGCCCCTCCATTATATTCCATACTTTATTGCCTCTGCTACTGCTCCTGTCACTGCACAATTGGGTATCTCCTGCCTGTCCATTATATTCCATACTGTACTGTTGCTGACATGGTTACTGTCACTTTACAATTGGATATCTCCTGCCTGTCCATTGTATTCTATACTGTTCTGCTGCTGCCATTGCTCCTGTCACTACACAATTGAGCATCTCCCGCCTGTCCATTATATTCCATACTGTACAGTTGCTGACATCGTTACTGTCACTACGCAATTGGTTATCTCCTGCCTGTCCATTTCATACTGTACTGTACTGCTGCTGCCATTGCTTTTATCCCTACAGAATTGGGCATCGCCTGTCCTTCCATTATATTCCATACTTTATTGCCTCTGCTACTGCTCCTGTCACTCCACAGTTGGGTATTTCCTGCCTGTCCATTATGGCCCATACTCTACTGCTGCTGCTGCCATTGATGCTACACGTTTGCACATCTCTTGCCCGTCCATCATGTCTCATACTGCACTGCTGCTAGTGCTGCTGCCCCCACAAAGCTGGAAATCTGCTGCCTGTCCATCATGTTCAGTATTGGCGTAGTGTAGCAGCTTTTACTATTCCAGCTAGACATCTCTTATCAGTCCATCATGTTAGATACTGTAAGATCACCAACCTGTGGCTTGTGAGGCACATAATGCTTGTGGGCTCATGATATGTGGCTCGTGACTGCCTGCTCGGTTCATTAGCACCACATCTAGCAAACAGCTACAGTCATGGCAAATACAGCTTCCTGACACTGGGCAGTACATTGTTGGCTAAGATCATTTAGTATTATTTAGATTTCATGTCACAAGGCCCCAGTGCCAGAGGCAGCAAAACCACCCAAAACGCCTTAGAACTCCACCATATGTGACTGTAGGTCCTGTGCTCTTTTCTCTGCCCTCCCCCATATGTGACTGTAGGCCCTCTGGTCTTTTCTCTGACCTCCCCATATGTGACTGTAGGCCCTGTGCTCTTTTCTCTGCTCTCCCCCATATGTGACTGTAGGTCCTGTGCTCTTTTCTCTGCTCTCCCCCATATGTGACTGTAGGTCCTGTGTTCTTTTCTCTGACCTCCCCATATGTGACTGTAGGCCCTGTGCTCTTTTCTCTGCCCTCCCCCATATGTGACTGTAGATTTTGTGCTCTTTTCTCTGACCTCCCCCATATGTGACTGTAGGTCCTGTGCTGTTTTTTCTCTGACCTCCCCATATGTGACTGTAGGTCCTGTGCTCTTTTCTCTGACCTCCCCCATATGTGACTGTAGGTCCTGTGCTCTTTTTTCTGACCTTCCCCATATGTGACTGTAGGTCCTGTGCTCTTTTCTCTGACCTCCCCCATATGTGACTGTAGGTCCTGTGCTCTTTTCTCTAACCTCCCCCATATGTGACTGTAGGTCCTGTGCTCTTTTCTCTAACCTCCCCCATATGTGACTGTAGGTCCTGTGCTCTTTTCTCTGACCTCCCCCATATGTGACTGTAGGTCCTGTGCTCTTTTCTCTAACCTCCCCCATATGTGATTGTAGGTTCTGTGTTCTTTTTTTTGTAGTCTCATTGTGTTATCGGTACACAGTAGAATGATGCACTTAACCAAAAAGCTTTATTTTATATCGTCTGCCCACAAGACGAGTTCCCAGAATGATTTTCACGTCCATTTTGGCTTTTCTCTGTCTCTGTGTCCGCAGTGGGGTCCTCGTGCGTCTCCTCCATAGTGTTTCATTTCATGCACATGTGGACGGATAGTTCATGCTGACATTGATGCCCCTAAGACTGCAGGACGGCTTGAATTTCTCTAGAACTTGATTGGGGTTTACCGCCATTCGAACTATCCTGCATTACAACCATTTGTCGCTGCCATCCACGTCCAGGAAGATTAGCTACAGTGCCATGGGTTGTAAACATCTTGATTAAGTTGCGTATCATGGACAAACGAACATCAAGATCTCTAGAGATGGACTTGTAACCAATTGTTGATATTTTTCAACAAATTTGGTTCTCGAATCCTTAGACTGTTCTCTTCTCTTCTTTCTGTTCTCCACGCTTAGTGTGATACAGAGACATATGAGGCAAAGATTGAGGCAACTTCTCCCATTTTTTTCTGGTTTTATGTATGATTTTTATATTGCCCACGCCTGTTATCGCCATAGGTGAGTGTGAACGAGTGTCACATGCTTGAAACAAAGTTGTTTATCCACAATTTTGGAAATGTCCCAACCATTGTGTCCGGACCATTTTAAGGGTTTTGTGGGAAATGATGTCTAATTTGCCTTTTCTCAGATTTTTTGTGTCGTTCCAATACACACAAAGTCAATAAATGGGTAATTTTTGATAGAAATCTTTCATTTTCTAAAACAATTTCAGGAGTGCCAACTCTTTCGGCCATGACTGTATGTAGAGCAGCTCTCCACCTAACGACTTATGTAAAGTCAGATCTGGATGCGCATATACTAGACAGAGAAAAACTGATGGATCTGGTGGATGACCATGTACTGATCCTGGCTTCAAAGTCTACAAATAACAGGATATTATGTTAATAGGACAAAGCTGCAAAACCCACTACAAACTACTACAGTGCTGCTCACCAGTATTGGCACCCCTTCGTTTTCTCTATAGACTGTACAATATCTTCAGAAATAAATGGAAATGTACCAAAGTTATATACTAAGAATTTTTTTAATTAGTGGATGGGAGATATGTGTCAGCCAGATTGATGAACTCAGTTATGTGAGCTGGGGCTGTTTCACCATGTCCCTCCCTCCCTGAGGTGTAGTCAGAGAAGTTAAATGTTCACCTATGTTTTTTTTTCTCTGGTGTGAGTTTGGAGTGCAGCAGAGCAGTGTGCAGCTCTGAACCTAATGGTGGGTTTACACGTCCCGATATCGGGCCGATATCGTAGCCAACAACGCGGGAGCGTGCTTTTTGAGCGCGCTTTTCCCTGCATCGCATCGCTGGTTTAGACAGCCCGATATCGGGATACAACGTCCCGACGATGTGTACGCCCCCCAACACAGGAACGACCATTTAACATGGGAGTGAATGGGTGACGTGGCAGTACACATCGGAGTTGGGCTGTCAGACGGGACGATGCGGCTACAACCGGCATCCGATATCGGGCGGTTGAATAGCACGCTCATTCGACCCCCGATATCGGTTTGCCATCGTTCCTGCATCGTATCGGATGTTCAGACCTTATAACACAGGAACGATATCGGCTCCAACTCACGAACCACGTGACTTTTGGTCGGAGTTGGACGCCGATATCGGGACGTGTAAACCCACCATAAGAATCTGATCCCCAGTTTGGTTGTGTGTATATGGTTTGTGACAGCAATAAACCAGACGTTTACCCGGCAAGGCTTCCTGTGTCTACCTGGAATTGGCAGCTGTGAGTGTCTCTATCACACTATCTATAAGTTTTTTGCACTTCTCAGCTGGTATTTTCTCATCTTTTGCAGTTTGTTCAAGCTCTTTAATGTTTGCAGAAGTTCTTTTCCCCAATGGTAGATTTCAGCTCGCACACAAGGATTGATGTCAGGACTCATTGCTGCCATTTTAAAGCAGTCAATTTTTTCAACCATTCCTGTGTACTTTTGGATGTTGCTTTGGGTCATTGCCTTGCTTGATGACCCATGATCTTCGACTTAAACCAAGTTTTCTTACACTGGGCACGACATTTTGTTCTAAAATCTTTGATAATTATCTGATTTCATGATTTCTGAAATATAGTCAAGGCCTGCAGTACCAGACGCAGCAAAGCAACCCCACAGCATTATGGATCCTCCACCATGCTTAAGTGTTGGTAGGGTGTCTTTTCCTTATAAGCTTCATTGTGCCATCTGTAAACAGTTGCTTTGCATTGCCAAAAAGGTCTCATTTTGTTTCATCTGTCTACAGAACATTTTCACAAAAGGATTGTGATTTGTCAAGGTACTCTGAAGCAAAGATCAGTCGTTCGTTTTTACACCCTTTCTTCAGCAATAGTTTCATCCTTGGCCTTCACCCATAAAGAACTGCTTGATTTAATGTGTGGCGTATGGTGCTTGTTAAAACCATGACCCCAGACTGTTCCAGTTTGGTTGTTTGACGTAGTGTTTTTTCCATTATTCGCACCAACCAAGGCATCTCTTGTCAATTATCCTCTGTCCACCATGTCCAGGGAGGTTCATGCTTTGGCAAACTTCTTAAAACCATTGTGCGCTGTTAACTAATACTAAGGTCTTTGGAGATGATCTTATACCCTTTGGAAGTCTTGCTTTGCTAATGACAGCAGTTCTGATGTCGTCAGACAACTCCTTTGTTGTCACCATTATGACAAAGGAACAGGTCCTAACATGTGGCTTTTTAAAACACTCCTGTCCCCACAATGTACTTTCCAGGTCATCCCCCCCGCTCCATCACTCTCATTCCCTTCTTTTGAGGTTCACACCATTAGGTTGTTCCGTCCCCTCTCCCTCAGAGTAGCAGTGGTGTATCGCCCCCCAGGTTCAACCACCCACTTCCTCGACCACTTCTCTGCATGGCTGCCGCACTTCATGTCCTCAGAATTACCAACCCTCATCCTGGGAGACTTTAACATCCCCATAAACAGCCTCAACTCCACATCTGCATCCCAGCTCCTAGCTCTAACCAATTCTCTTGGCCTCTCGCAACTCTCAACCTCTGAGACACATAAGGATGGTAACACCCTTGACCTGGTCTTTACCCGACTCTGCTCTTCCTCCTCCTTAGACAACTCATCTCTTTCTCTCTCTGATCACAACATTCTCACCTTCACACTCTCAAACCCTTGCCCATCACAGCATAGTCCGACCTATCACACATTCAGAAATCTACAGGCCATCAACCCTCACACATTCACAGACTCTCTTCTCTCATCACTGTCCCCAATCTCCTCCTTCCCCTGTCCCGATCTGGCTGTGAATTACTACAATGACACTCTCAAAAGTACCCTGGACCAAGTAGCGCCCCTCACCCTTAGAACCTCCAAACACAGAGTAAAACAGCCCTGGCTCACATCACAAACTCAATTTCTCCAGCGATGCTCGAGGAGTGCCGAACGCCTATGGAGGAAAAGTCGCTCACCAGGAGACTTCATCCATTATAAATTCATGCTAAAAACCTACAACTCTGCCCTTCACCTCGCCAAACAGACCTAATTCACCACCCTGGTCTCCTCACTAGCCAACAACTCAAAGAAACTTTTTGACACCTTTCACTCTCTCCTCAGTCCGAAAGTGCAGGCTCCTATCACTGACCTCTGTGCTGATGATCTGGCCTCTTACTTCACAGAGAAAATAGAAAACATCCGTCAGGAAATCAGCTCCCAGCCTCCAAGTGTTTCTACTCCCATCTCTCCCCACATCCCCTCTGGCTCACTCTCCATTTTTGACCCAGCCACAGAAGAAGAAGTCTCCAGGCTCCTCTCGTCCTCACGTCCCACTACATGCACCTCTGACCCCATTCCCTCACACTTACTACAGACCCTCTCTCCAGTGGTCACCAGTCACTTAACCACAATCTTCAATCTCTCCCTCTCTACTGGCATCTTCCCCTCCTCCTTCAAACACTCTATTATCACTCCACTACTAAAGAAAACGTCCCTTGACCCATCCTGCACAAATAACTACAGACCAGTCTCCAATCTCCCCTTCATCTCTAAACTCCTGGAGCGCCTGGTCTACACCCGCCTCACTCATTACCTCTCCATTCACTCTCTTCTAGATCCATTACAGTCTGGCTTCCGCCCCCTTCACTCTACAGAAACTGCCCTCATCAAAGTGACCAATGACCTTCTGACAGCAAAACGTAATGGTGACCGCTCTCTGCTTATCCTTCTTGACCTCTCTGCGGCTTTTGACACTGTCGACCATCAGCTCCTACTCTCTATGCTGCACTCCATTGGCATCAAGGACACTGCTCTCTCCTGGCTCTCCTCCTATCTTTCTGACCGCTCTTTCAGTGTATCTTTTGCTGGCTCCACTTCTTCCCCTCTTCCTCTCACTATTGGGGTCCCTCAGGGTTCAGTCCTTGGCCCTCTCCTCTTCTCTCTCTACACAGCCCGATTGGACAGACCATCAGCAGATTTGGCTTTCAGTACCATCTTTATGCTGATGACACACAACTATACACTTCAGCCCCTGACCTTACCCCTGCGGTATTAAAGAACACCAATGACTGTCTAACCGCAGTCTCCAATATCATGTCCGCTCTGTATCTGAAACTCAACCTTTCCAAAACTGAACTTCTTCTGCTCCCACCCTCTGCCAACCTCCCTAAACCTGACATCTCTCTCTCGGTGTGCGGCACCACGATAACACCCAGTCAGCAGGCTCGCTGTCTCGGTGTTTTGATGGACACTGATCTCTCCTTCACCCCATACATACAATCTCTCACCCGCTCCTGTCGCTTGCGCCTGAAAAATATCTCCAGAATTCGCCCTTTCCTCACCACGGGAACAACTAAAACCCTCACCGTGGCCCTGATTCATTCCCGCCTTGACTACTGTAATTCTTTATTAGCTGGCCTCCCCCACAGTAAGCTTCCCCCTCTCCAGTCTATCCTCAATGCAGCAGCCAGGATCACCTATCTAGCAAACCGTTACTCAGATGTTTCTGCTCTGTGCCAGTCACTACATTGGCTGCCCGTACACTATAGAATCCAATTCAAATTGCTCGTTGTCACCCACAAAGCTATTCATGGTGCGGCACCTCCTTACCTCTCCACCCTCATCTCTGTCTACCACCCGTCCCCTTCGCTCTGAACGTGACCTCAGACTAACATCGGCATTAATCCGAACCTCCCATTCCCGACTTCAAGACTTCTCTCGAGCTGCACCAAAACTCTGGAATGCTCTACCCCAAGAAATTAGGACCATCCACAACTTGCATAGCTTCAGACGCTCCCTAAAAACACACCTCTTCAGGGCGGCCTATCCTTCTCCCTAACAGTAGTCATTTAGACGTAAGATATTCATTGTTATAAGCCCCTGTACTTTGTGTTCCCATCCCGTCTTAGATTGTAAGCTCCTTCGAGCAGGGTCACCTTCATTTTCTGCCTTTCTTATTGTATTTCCTAAGTTGATTCTATGTTTCTTGTATGTAGCTACTGTTCTGCATTACGTTTCTGTACCGTATATTTTTCTTATATGTACCGTTGTACTGTAAAGCGCTGCGGAATATGTTGGCGCTATACAAATAAAGTTTTATTATTATTATTATAAAACACTGAAGTCATTCATCGGCTAATTCATGTCACATGGGTACTGACAATTTATCACAGGTGATTTTCATTTGTGAATCAATATTTGTTTCCAGACTAAAGGTGCCAATACCAGGGTCACAGCAGCTTTAGGGTTTTCTATTTTTCCCTCCCATTGTTCTTTGTTTTTAATTGTTGGTTATCATTTGCTCTTTTGTCTAGTTAACACAAAAAAAGCTGTTTCAATTGATTCATTTTTTTCAGGAGATATTCCACATTATGTACTTAAACTTCATGGGTGCCAATAACGATGAGCAAGACTGTATTATATGTCAGGCATGCTGGTTTATGGATTTTTTTTCTTTTACCAATAAGTCAAGATTGACAGTATTAATATTCTGAGATAAAAACCCTTAAATAACATTTATAATATCTAATGTATTTTTATTTTTAAAAATTATAATATCTGCTTTATTTTTGACAGATGATTACGGTATTATACAGAATTCATATGAAGAGCAAGTCATTATCCCAGATATATTCTCAGCCCTTCACGTCCAAGATTTGTCATTCCACCCTGTTAAACCAGTCCCATCTCCTGAGAATATTGAGAAAAATATAAGTCACAGAATGAGTGTTAAATGTGAAAGAATTGACTCAGGAGAAAATCCATATCCGTGCCTGGACTGTGGGGAATGTGTTACTCAGAATTCATCTCAGCTCGACCATCAGAGAACTCACACAGGGGAGAAGCCTTTTTTATGTTTAAAATGTGGGAAATCTTATAGCAGTAAATCATCTCTTGTTGAACATCTAAGAACTCACACAGGAGAGAGGCCCCATTCATGTCCAGAATGTGGGAAGGGTTTTACTAGGAAATCAAATCTTGTTACACATCTAAAAACTCACACTGGGGAGAAGCCATTTACATGTTCAGAATGTGGGAAATGTTTTACTCAAAAATCAGATCTTGTAAGACATCAAAGAATTCACACAGGGGAGAAGCCATATTCGTGTTCTCTATGTGGAAAGTGTTTTAACCAAAAGTCTCTTCTAATAGCGCACCAAAGAACTCACACCGGAAAACCATTTTTATGTCTAGAGTGTGGAAAATCGTTTTTCCACATATCGAATCTTTTGCAACATCACAAAACTCACACAGGAGAGAAGCCATTCTCCTGTACGGAATGCGGGAAACGTTTCACACAAAGATCTCTGCTTCTTAGACATCAAAGAATTCACACGGGGGAGAAGCCATTTTCATGTTCTCTATGCGGAAAGTGTTTTAACCAAAAGACCGTCCTAATTGCGCATCAAAGAACTCACACAGAAGAAACATATTCATGTCCAGAATGTGGGAAATGTTACATCCACAGAATAAATCTCTTAAAGCATCAGAAAACTCACACAGGGGCTAAGCCAGTTTTTAATCATTTCTTTGAGACACATTAAAATATAAATCAATGACATTGTTACTGTATCTAGAAGCGCAACCATTTAACAATGTTTTCTAGATCTAAAGCAGCATTGATCTACAATATCAGTCTCCAGATGTGCATGCTACTGATGGGCACCCAGAGGGGGTGGCAGAGTAAAAGTAAGGGTTAAGTTTCGGTGGTTCTTAGTCTTTAATATAATGCACTAGGACTTAAGGCCGAGGTCACACTAGGCGACATCGCTGCCGATAACATAGGCGACGTAGGGGCGTGGCATCGCCCCTATGTCGCCTCATGTAAAGGGGCGATCTCGGCACCGCCGGGAGGTCGCAGTGCTCTGAAACCAGGCAGCCGATCTGGGGCGATGTGCGCACATCGCCCCGTGTAACCGGCCGCCGGCGAGCTGACAGGCAATAGGAGCCATAGGCTCCCATTGTCCTGCATCGCCGCTGGGGTTTTGAGACACCGCCGCCTGTCAGATCGCCGGCGCTGTAGATGTAAATGGGGGACGGCAACGCTGGCGGGGCTCCAAAAACAGGCGCCCCCCCCGCCAGTCGCCGCCGACATGTACAGCGCCGTCGCCTGGTGTGACGGTACCTTAAACCTCCTTTGTGCAGGAGCTAGCTCCTTTTTTTCAGATATAATTTTTCTTTAATAATATGTTATTTTATTATTAATGTTAAATAAAGATCATTCTATTTTATATATTTTCTGAGTAAAGAGTCTTTGTTTCTTGGCTCTGTGTTCCCTCTATTTATTTTAGCCGGTCGGTTTAGGTCTCTAATGTGAGGAAGCTGCTGGAGCTCAGGCTGAAGATGATCTGGAGACTGGTAGAACCGCACCACTTCCTACAAGTCACTATGGATAGGTGACAAAACACATTGTGACTGATGCAGTAGCATGTCAGCTGTAAGGTACCTTTACACGCCGCCACAACAGGATGGATACCAACTGCTACTTCACGTGCACAAGCACGGCCAAACGGTTACAAACGGGAAACGCACCCTCTTTACACGCCGCCACAAGGTACGCTACGCTACGCTACATCTACAGCTGGCTACATCGCCAGGTGTCTCAAGTAGCCATCTGTAGCTCAGCGTACCTCATTTACACACCGCTACAACAAGCTAATATGGGCGGACCTGGTGCAGCAGGGACAGCACATAGGCGTGCCACAATTGTGGATTACGAGACGTCCGTACGCTGATAGGACAAAGCAAGAAACCCATGATTGGCCAGGCATCGCAGGAGGCTGTTTAATACATGACGCTCGAGCAATTGTGTAGTGTGACTGGTCAGCTCCTTAAATATGCCGCCCTATGCAGCGACTACCAATCGTAACGCAGTATCTTCCACCAATGATCGCAGATGGGGCGCGGTAACACGGAGCCTGGGTGACGCCTTAGCTACATTGCAGCTACATCGCCGGGTGTCCAGAGTTCCCTTCTGTGGGTTCTTTACACGCCGATACAGCTCGCTACAATCGGCGATGTAGCCATCTGTTTATGGGCAGTGCATGGATACAGATGTATCTGTAGCCGGCTGTGTCGTCCCGTCTTCAGACGCCGCTACTACGGGCGATATTGGCGCCACAAGCTACATTTGTAGCCTGTAGCGGGTTGTATGCATCCTGTTGTGGCGGCGTGTAAAGGTACCTGTAGTGTTACTTGTCAGGGGATGCTATTTACTTATGTTGAGGAGAGCCATAGGATCAAATACTTAATTAACCTTAAGACATAAGGGCATGGGAGAAACGATCCATAGAGTGTAATATTTTACATTGTATAAGTTGTGATTTAAACATGCCTGCCATTTCCTGCCACATCACACCATGCTGAGAGCAAGATGGAGTCCAGGGAAGACTGACCAATCACCGAAGCTGAATTCCATAGAAGGACTGACCAATCACAGAATGCCATATCATCTGGACATACTCGATCAAGACCACACCCCCTGATGACCTCATGGATCCACCCATAGACTAACCCACTGACCAATGAATACATCTGAGTAGGGCTGGCTGAGCCCCTTATTGAACAAAATGTCCGGTCTATTATAATAAACAGGCACTTGGAGCTTGGGTCTGACCAAGGAAGGGTGTACAACTAACTCTGTGTGTCTGGTGTCTACTACTTTTCAATGCCGGCGCTTGGTCTATATAAATTAGGACAGGAGCAGCAACTTGTTGTTAATATTATTATGAAATATTAACCATATCACTTATATCTTAGGTCAGTTTTAAGTATTGATGGTCTCTGTGAGGATAACAGCCAGGTCCCCCATCCGATGCAGATATCCCACTGTTACTTGTCACAAACAGCGCTCCACTGCCTCCGATAGTCAGGACAATTTGCAATTGGCTGAAGATTGATTGACAAAGAATATTGGACGCTTTCACTGTGAACATATAGTACCGTATTTTCCGGCGTATAAGACGACTGGGCGTATAAGACGACCCCCAACTTTTCCACTTAAAATATGGAGTTTGGGATATACTCGCCGTATAAGACTACCCCCTCTTCTACGGCATGATTCCCACTATGACCCCCACACAATATAATGGACCCACATATAGAATAATGACCCCTACATCTCTTCACACTGTATTATGGCCACCACACAGCCCTAAAATAGCCCTGCATAAAGTATAGAGGCTCCCTCATACCCCTTCAAGTATTATCATGCTCCCACAGAGCCCTCTAAGTATTATAATGGCTTCCATATAGTATAATTGTCTCCATAAATTATAATGCATCATCAAAGTCCTCAATATATTATAATGCACCCCGTAGTCCTCCATATAGTGTAATGCACGCCATAGTCCCCTAGATAATATAATGCACCCCATTGTGCTCCATATAGTGTAATGCACCCCCGTAGTCCTCCATATATTATAGTATTACAGTGGTGGTGGGGGAGTACAGCCTCCATCAACCCCCAATATTCCTCTGCAGTCACACACACAGTCAGACACACACAGTCAGACACACACAGTCAGACACACACACAGACACACACACAGCCAGACACAGACACACACAGTCACACACAGACAGACACACACTCAGTAAGACACAGACACACACAGTCACACACAGACAGTCAGACACACACTCAGTAAGACACAGACACACACAGTCACACACAGACAGTCAGACACACACTCAGTAAGACACAGACACACAGTCACACACACACACACACACACACACACACAGACACACACACAGTTAGACACACACACAGCCAGACACAGACACACACAGTCACACACAGACAGTCAGACACACACTCAGTAAGACACAGACACACACAGTCACACACAGACAGTCAGACACACACTCAGTAAGACACAGACACACAGTCACACACACACACACACAGTCAGACAGACACACAACACGCACACAGTCAGACACAGACACACACAGTCACACACACAGTCAGACAGACACACAACACGCACACAGTCAGACACAGACACACACAGTCACACACACAGTCAGACAGACACACAACACGCACACAGTCAGACACAGACACACACAGTCACACACACACAGTCAGACACACACACACAATAAGACACACTGTGCCACTGCTGTGCCACCGGACCCTGCCGGAGCTTACCACCGCCACCGCCGCTGTACGTAGCCGGGCACCGTAGCTGTACGATAATAAGCCATCAGCCAATCAGGCAGCTGCTGGCATCTGATTGGCCCTGGCATTACCGTACATACACACTGAGCGGCGCAGTTACCTCCGTTCAGGAGATGTACGGTAATGCCTCAGCCAATCAGACACCAGCAGCCTCCTGATCGTACATCTATGGCGCCCGGCGGCTATGTACACAGCGGTGGTGGCAGCGGGAAGCTCCGGAAGACATGGACGGCAGAGGCAGGTGAGTATCATTTTTTTTTCTTGCCTGCCACCTGCAACCGCTCATTTTCGGGGGGGGTGGCCCTTATATTATGCACGGCGGACCGATGCCGGCATTTTTTTCCTCAGTACCCCGCCTGACCCGGCGTATAAGGCGACCCCCGACTTGGGAGGAGAATTTTAGGGGTTAAAAACTCGCCTTATACGCCGGCAAATACGGTATATACACTTGATTCAAACACACTGTAAGGTATATTTACCCTGGCGTGGTGTTGGCCTTGGTCGGAAGGCACTCAACATGCTACTGGGGAAGGTCAACTGAGTACGATCAAGTATCACGATGAGCCAGGATCAAAGCCACAAGAATGTCTAGGTGCCGAGATTGCTTGGTGAAAAGGGCAAATCAAAAGCTGCAGAGATATTATAAAGTTCCGAAATTGGAACGTTCAAATTATGAACCAAAGCAAACTCAACATCGTCAAAGCCGAGATGGACAGAACTGGCCTCGACTTACTAGGAATTAGCAAACTAAGATGGACTCGATCCAGACATTTCCAGACAAATGAACATCGGGTCTACTATTCTAGCAATGATTACCGACATTTTTATTCTCAGCCACTGTCCTGAAGTACAATGTAGTCAGTGATAGTCATCGCGATATGACTATAAGGAGCGCCAATCCACACCAAAATTATACATTGTACTCACCAGTAACAGATGCTGAGGAGGAAGACGTCAAACTATTCTATGATCAAGTCAATTCAATATAACACAACAAAAGGTTGTCAAGAAGTATTGGGCCAAATTTATTCCAATCTTTATTAATTCTTAAAAGGATACATAAATCAAAATGACTGCAGTTACAAAATATGGGGAGGGACAGACCCTAATATATTTATACAAACTTTTGCTAGTGTTAGCACTAGTAAACTTTTATATATGGAAATCCAATTGCACAACCATATGAGAACATTACAGGAGATTCTATGAAAACCTCCTACTATGTAAACCAACATTCATTCTATGGCATAGAGTTCATCAGTGAATGGTATGTGCACATAGGTTTATCTACTCAGGGAAGGACCAAATCCCATAATAATCACTCCTAAGTGCCGTATGAATGACAAATGGTTCCCTCTTCCATAGGGCTGTGGAGTCGGTAAGCAAAACATCTAATACTCAATTCAGTTTCCATGAATCTAACTCCAACTCCACGACTCTGACTCCACAACCACGACTGTGAAGTCAGTAAGTCAAACGTTCCGGACTCTTCAATTTCCCTTAATCCGACTCCACCCAAAGTGGATACCAGCTCCACGACTCCAACGTCATTGATTCCCAACATTCATAATTTAGTAAATATTGGTAATACTTACTTTAAGTATTGTGATCCACCTGTTCTGTCCTCTCCATCGTACAGATTTTGGGATGGTCTAGCTGCAAGAATCCTCCACGGCCAATTGATTGAAACATTCCAATTTTATTTATCCAAAAGTTAAAATCAAGCCTAGCATATTTTGTGCTATGTATTTACTGACTGGAATATCTGGATTTTAACTTTGGGATAATTAAAATTGGAATGTTTTACAGCTGGGTTACACGCTTCAGTGGTCGAACGATCCGATCAACGATCCAACTTGACCTAGATCGCTGGAACGTCGTTCAATGATCGCTAGTGAAATGTCACACATATAGATATCGTTAATGAGACAGTAACGATTCTGCAACAAGCAAACGATACTTGCAGTCGTTAGATCGCCTACGTCCTTCACTTCTCAATAGGCGAAGTCGTTAACAACATCGTTATCGAGGTGTCGCGCACACCCATGCTGCAGGTTGGACGAACGATCATGGTCTGGTTTTTGGTCCGGTTCAAAAACGTCCGATGAACAATCTGCCCAATTATCGTTGATTGGATGTACATATCTCACTGAACAACTGAAAACCCGTGACGTGTTAACGATATCGTAGCGTGTAACAGGTCCTTTAATCAATTGGCCGTGGGAGCATTCTTGGTGCTGGACCATCCCCAAATCTGTGCAGTGCTATAGAGGATGTGGGTGTGTTTTTCCACCCTGGTCCAAGCGGACCCCCAGGAAAGGCACAGATATCCAGATGACGGGTCTGGGTGAGCCGACTTCTATTTCTCTTTATGAAGTGGTTAAAGGGAACCTGTCACCCACCCCCCCAGGGCATTTTATACTGTGCCCTCCAGGTTATACATGATGTAAATGTGGTTCTAGTAACCCCTGTATGTGCCCACACGTGTCTCACATACCTGAAATATGAAGTTAAATTCTGTCTGGAGTTGGACTCAAGTTGAGTCACGGAGTCTGCTATTGGTTAATTGTGGGGTAAAGTATCGCCGCCCCCTGGCTGGTAATCCGGTCCTGAATCTTTTAAATTTGCCGCTCCTCCTCTGGCTGGCACGGTGATTGACAGTGGCACCCGCGCTGGCGTAGTGGAGCGGGCGTCATCAGGAATAGAAGTGCTGAAGTCTCGCAAGACTTCACTAATCTCGTGAGACTTCCACACGACACCCGCTCCACTGCGCAGGGGCGGAAAAGCGGGTGCCGTGCATAGTGCGGAAGTCTCGGGAGACTTCAGCACTTCTATGCCCGCTGACGGCTGCTCCACTGCACCGGTGCGGGTGCCGCTGTCAATCACTGCGCCGGCCAGAGGAGGAGCGGCAAATTTGAAAGATTCAGGGCAAGATTACCAGCCACGGGGCGGCGATACTTTACACCACAAAACACGTGTGGGCACATACAGGAGTTACTAGAACCCCATTTACGTCATGTATAACTTGGTGGGCACAGTATAAAATGCCCTGGGGGAGTATCTGGCTCCCTTTAAACATCATCTCATACTTACACGGTCCGCGCTTGTAGTTTCGGTGCCGCTCATTATCTTCCTGATTATTCACTGCAGATGCTAAAATGTATGGGCTGTTTACAGGTTACTGTACTGGCTCCAACAGCCAATCATAGATGCCTACTCTCTGTGACAGTGACTGTGATTGGCTTTTGCGCACCTTACCCACTGTCCTGGCATCTGTGATTGGTTGCTATAGGCAATGAGCCTGACATCAGAGTAGTGATAAAATAAATAATTTAAAAAAAATGATGTGGAGCTTTGTTATATTTTTGATTCTTAGCGCAGATAAAAAGTGACAGCTATGTGCTGCCACCCCTAGCTTCCTGGCTTTACTTGGCTAGTGATCAAACTACAGGGAAGCCCAATATTTCCTTTACTTAAATAATTTAAAAAGAAAATGGTGGGCCCCTGTATTATCAGCTGGTACTAAACTGAAAATTCATGATTTCAGGCCAAATTAGACCTAGCCATCATGAATTTCTAGTGAATAGTATAAAAAAAACAACACAGAGAAAAATTTTAATAGAGATAAAACACAAAACACATTTAGGGACTCCATCTTTATTAGTAAAAAATTAAACTTACTCCAACATAATCCACGTCTTCTGTCCTCAGCTCTGCTACATCTTTGCCATCAAATAGGTCTGCTGACAGAGATGGGCAGGCACAGAATGACACCGGAGCACAGCCGTGAGAGAAGCGCTCTCTTTACAGCTGGGCTCCAGCCGCCGACTGCTGTTTCAAAAGTTATCCAAGTTCACATTCATCTATGAACTGGGATAACCCCAGCATCACTTGTCACTCGGTTGCCCCATTGCCACCTTCAGAGCATGCGCAGTTCGCATGATGAAGTCAGCAATGGGCACCTAACTAGACTGCGCATCATACCTTGAGGTATGCGCATCTCAAACATCTGGGGGGCGCAAGCCAGATTAACATTATCTCGTCCACCGGGGAGTTACACAGACGCATAGACCCATAGGTTAGGGTCCATAAATGACCTGACAGGCTCCCTTCAAGTGTCATAATCTAATTCGTTTTCTAGTATACTCGCATTAAAAATTCCCTATCGTTTCCTAACCACACTAATTGCTTTTCTAATTTTTTCCCTTTCCTTCTTGATGATGCTTCATTCGAGAATCTCAGTGCATGGTGCATGCTGGAAAACTCAAACGAAGCGTTCTCAGGGGGCAGAGGCTGTGGTCACTACTGCAGTCTCTGCCCTGCCCGACATGAAGCATTATCTATGACACTCATTTCATGGGCTTGACTAGTCCCTGCGCGATGTACACAATGACAGCACGGGCTCTTTATCCTGCTTAGATCGGCAATAATGGTGTCACAATACCCGACATATGGAGACCAATGTCATCACTTGAGGGGCTGATGCTGGCCTCTGCACACCTGAGATTCTAACACTGGTCTTGTGCCAGTTTATTACTGCTGATCTAAGCCGGCAACAGAAAGGGTGTGCTGTCGTTGTGCAAACCGGACAGTGCACGTCGTGTAGGGACAAACCTAGCCCAAAATGAGTGTCATTGATGATGCTTCAGTTCAGGAAGGGGCAGAGGTTCCAGCAGCGACTGCAGCCTCTGCCCCTGATGACACCTTGTTTTAGTATTCCAGCATTCATTGGGATTCTCAAACCAAGAATCATCAAAAAGCAAGTATATAAAAAAAAGAATAGCAGTTAGATAGTGTAGTTAGGGAAGCATAGGGAATTATTAATGCAAGTATATTAGGAAATAGTTTAGATTTTGGCACTAAATAGGGATTTTAAATGAAAATTACTTTGCCTTCGGACCACCCCTTTGTTACTCTTTGCATGCTGCTACCTTCAACTAATCACTACTGTGCCTCCTGTATTTCCGTACTTAGATGATGGCTGGTATCAACAACAACTCCGATCATCTCCTTACCATTGTTAAGGAAATGCTGGGACTTGCAGTTTCACACAATACATGTTTGTGTGGTATAGACTAACCAGACATTGAAAGTGATAGCTGTACTAACTACTTGGTGATGTGTTCATGTATTGACGGTGGTTCTGATGCTGTATTTCTGTACTGATCATTGTTCTGGCGATGTCATGTAATGACTGTGGTTCTGGTGATGCATTTTTGTATTGATTGTTCTTGTGATGTCATGTACTGATGATGGATTTGGTAATGTACTAATGTACTAATGATGTTTGTGGTGATGTATTAATGGTTCTGGTATTGTAGTTGTGCACTGATGGAGGTTTTGGTGATTTATCAATGAAAATGTTGTAATCTTTAATTTATTAGATTTGATACTTGATCATTATGGGTTATTTTTGCCTCCATGATAATACTGTACAACCATCTGAATTAGGCCATATTTATCAACTGAACAAGTGTTTAACTAATTCCTCATACATATAGACAGCTATCTGATTTTTCGCCAGACTTTCTCATACAAAGGACTGCACACATTGCCTAGCGCTCCTGTGTTCTCTACAAGAGAGCCGCTGCCAGACATCTCTGGGGGGGCTTATTATTTTTAGAATACAGTCCCAATCCCCACCCTCCCTTTCCCCCCCCTCTTCCCCCACCCGACAGCTAGCACAGGTCACAACAGCTCATGGTGTCATTTAGTTAAGTAATCGTTAATAAGGTACATCAATTATGCCGTACTTCAGATCAATTCACACACATCACAGTTTTAAGTCATACTTCCTCTTCTCATCTATAATTTATCCAGGGTAGCCATATTTTCTCGAACATTGCTATTTTCTCTCTTTTCCCATAAATACCCTTTTCCATATAAAGTAGGTTATCTACCTGTTTCACAAATTCCTCTCTGCTTGGGGGAAGATCCCGAATCCAGTATTTTGCGATTAGTTTCCTTGCCACAAAGAGCAATTTTGCAATCGCTATCTTTAACGCATTTTCAATATCCACTTCCTCTACATAGCCCAGCAGGCAAACCACTGGTTCTCTAGGCACTCCACACCCATACACTCTATCTATCCGGTTAATGACCGCCGTCCAGTATGTGGACAGTCTTGGGCAGGACCACATCATATGGAGAATGCCCGCATTATCCCCTCGGCATCTCGGACATTCAGAATCAGTCCTCAAACCTGCACGGTACATAACCATTGGCGATCGATACACTGTGTAACACATATAGATGCAACAGCCTAGCCGATTCACACATAGACAATTTGGGTATGTATTCCAGGATACTAGTCCATCTATCATCCGGTATGTGTCCCACTTCCTCCTCCCATTTCGAACGTGCTTTTATAGGGAATGAAAGGAGGAATGTATGTAGTAAGTCTCTATATATGCACGAGATCACTCCAGTCGAGAGTCCCTTATGGCAAATATAGTCTAGGACAATATCATCTTGTATTTGCAAGGCGCCAGTCCCACTCTGTACACCAACTGCATGTTGTATCTGTAAATACTGAAGCCAACCCGATTCCGGGAGTCCAAATTAAAAATTAAATTGTTGAAAGGTCTTCAATTCCTGTCTATTCATAATTTGATGCATATACACAATACTCCTGTTTTCCCATTCCGTAAGTCGTCCCATTTTTATTAATTCAGGGAGATTCCCGTTATTCCATATGGGAGTGTATTTCGTCAAATTTGTCACCCCTCTCAATTGTTTAAGTTTTGTCCATAATTTATGTGTAAGGTCAAGTGTTGGGTATGTCTTTCCCACCCGTCCTCAAGTCCATCCGTCAGAGGGATCTACCGACTATTTTTCCCAATATTTTCGTATTGTGGCTATTCTCTGATTTACAGGCCCACCCCCTCAAATGCTGACTTTGAGCCGCCAAAAAATAAATCCCAGGGTGGGGCAGTGCCAGTCCCCCATCGTCTTTTGGCCTCTGTAGTGTCTCTTCCCCCGAATCAGTTCCCGGAATATGGCATTAATAGGCTTAAGCCTGCGCTGAGGGATCCATAAGGGCGAGTTGTGCATTATGTATAGTAATTTGGGCATCAAGATCATTTTGATCAGGTTAACTCTCCCCACCACGGATAAACACAATTTATTCCAGGCAGTAACTTTACGCCTCAGTACTGTCAGTAATGGGGTAAGGTTCAACTGCAAATAGTCCGTGATGGGCAAAGTCACCCAGATACTTAAATTGCTCCACCCTACCCGATTCCACCTCCTCTTCTGTATCCAGTTTCCTCTTTGTCTACTTTAAATAAACTTGACTTATTCCAATTTATAGTAAGCCCCAAGAGCACCCCAAAACCCTCAATGGTCCGCATGGCATGGCTCAATGAAGCCCCACTATCCTCCAGAAACAGCAGAATGTCATCCAGCGTATAGCGCGACTTTTTCCTCAGTCTCCCCGTATTTAAATCCCTTGATGTCCTTGGATTTTCTTATAGTAGCAGCTAGAGGCTCCACCGCTATAGCAAACAACAGGGGCGACAGCGGGCAGCCCTGTCTGGTACCCCTCCGTAGGTCTACACTTCCTGAGACGACCCCATTGACTCTAATTTTGGCAGTAGGTTGGGCATTCAAGAGTTGTATCCATGACATAAATTGCGGTCCAAATCCCATATACTGTAACACCCTCCATAGGTACCTCCACTCCACACTATCAAAGGCCTTACGAGCGTCCAGCGACGCTAGTCCTTCTGCCCATATTGTCTGACGGCAGCTGCAGATTCAAAAATAATCTCCTTAAGTTGGTCGCAGTAGATCTATTTTGCATAAAGCAGGCCTGATCAGTGTATTAAATTTGAGATCACCGTTGTTAAACGGCTTGACAGTACTTTTGCAAGAATTTTCACATCTGCCGTCAGCAATTTTATAGGCCGGTATGATTCTGGCTTTGTAAGGTCTTTACCCTCCTTAGGGATCACAACTATAGTCGCCTCTCTCATGGATGTTGCTAATACCCCCTGTTTCTTAGCTTCCATATAGACCTCCAATAATCTAGGTAATAGAATTTCTTCCAACCTTTTACAGACCTCCGCCGGGAGTCCATCTGACCCCGGGGCCTTGTCATTGGCCATGCCACGCAATGCCTCCCCTAGTTCATCTACTGTTATAGGTGCCTCCAGAGCGTTCCTATCCTCCGTTGATAGAATGGGTAACGATGCCGCTGCCAAGAAGTCCTCTATCTCCCTTTCAACCGACCCTTCTTGTGATGTTTATAAATCCACGTAAAACTTCACAAAGATCTCCATAATGTTCTTTGTACCCGTAACTCGTTCTCCACCCTCTCCCACCAAACAATGGACAAACTGATTCCCCTTCTGTGCCGCCGCTATGATGGACAGTAAATGACCCACCTTCTCCCCTTCTTCAAAGAATCTCAGTTTCTGGAAGGCCAATTTCCTATCTGCCCTTTCCATAAGGACTCTATTCACCTCCTTCTGTGCCTCTAGAATGTGTATCACTCTGCCTCGCCGCCTCCAACTCTGCTCTCTCCAATTTCTGTATACTATCTTTTTCCTTCTGTTTATTCTGTGATTTACACCTGCAGATATCCCGAAACAGAATCCCTCTTAAGTATGGTTTCATGGTCTCCCAGACTATCAGTGGGTCCGCACTACCACCATTCAGATTATCGAATTCCTCTATTTCCATTCCAATTTTAGTCATATCAATAGTGCGCAGCCACACTGGGTGTATTTTCCAGTCTCTAACCACAGTCCCCAGTGAACCCGGTCGTCTAATAGAAAAAAAAATCGGGCTATGATCTGAGACAACTCTGGCTAGATATTCCACCTCCCCAACTAGTCCATCCAGTAGACTATTTCCCAGGGCCATGTCAATACGGGAAAGTGTGTCATATGATGTCGAAAAGCAAGAGAAACCTCTCTCTCCTCTACGTTCCTGACCCTGCAAAGATCCATCAACCCCATTTCTTGTATCAGTGAACCAAATGGGGTCAGAGTATTCTTACTAACCCCCCCAGACGTGGCGCTCCTGTCCCATTGTCATTAAAGTCTCCTATCAATAAAAAAGGCATTACCCCCTTCCTTTCCGCCGTCTCTCTTACCCTTCGTAACCTAATACTGGAATATGGCGGAGGAGTATAAATTGCCACGATACATATTAATTGTCCGGACAATCTACGAACCACCATCACATATTGTCCATCAGTATCTATGTCAAATTCTATCTCCTCATATTGTGCCGATTTATGTATTAAAATCGAAACTCCCCTGGCGTAGGAAGGAACAGTGGAGTGGTACGTCTTCTGCGCCCACTTTCTATTCAGAACATCCACTGTATCTCTTGTCAAATGATCACTGATGGCTTACGGTCTAGCACGTATTGAACAACCACTGCTCTTTTTGACTTATCCGAGAGCCCTCTTACATTCCAGAAAATAATATTATTCCGTTCCCCCATTAACCAAGATATTTTGTAGTCGAATTGCTGCTATCCCTGTGCGTAGCTCTCCGCTCCCCTCCTCCCCCCATTCCCACCCCCCATCTTCCCCCCTTTCGTATGTGTATTACTCTCATCGAGAGTGGGGTCCCTGAACCTTGGACCCGCTACAACTGAGGCTGCCCTCTCTCATCATGCGATGAGTATAAACTATACCCTTTCGGGGGGCTTATTATTTAGAGAATATAGGGATCTTCAGTACTAAATCTGACCTGCTGATTCTTTACCTCCCCGGAGATCATCAGTTAGAGGCACCCTAGGGCATCATGAACCCTAAATACATCCCCGCTGATAATATTATAAACAGTTGAACCCTTGTTATCTGCTCAAACTGACTGAGCCACGAACATATCAAGGCAAGATGGAAAGAATACACGGAGCACCGCTACGAGAACGACTCAGTGATACGGGAAACAACAGACTTGGAATGTTAGCGAACTGAACATCGTGAGATATGAAGTCGTCGCTGTGATAAACCTTCTGTCGAAAAAATAAGCACCTTAATGTGACAATATTCCAATAGAGCTAATATAGCCTTCGGAACCAGCAGCTGATGTCATCACGCCCATGCCAACATATAAGGACAATTGAACCTACAAAGTTTAATATAAAATTAATCTTTATTTCTTTACATTAAAAAGATATTGTAAGGAAAAAGCAACATTTCTTACAAGCAACTATCTTGCTCAGATCTACCATAACTCCCTCCTTGAAGAGACCCCCACCTTTTCCGCCCTGGGAAGTATGTTAATTAGCATGAGTATGCCAATTCCCTGGCCAACAGGCTACACCATGGAGGCTTCCTGATGAATGTACCCAGTCATCGCTGGGAAAGGGAATATGTTAAATAACCTGAGGAAATTGTCATTTAGCCAGGTGTATGGAGTTTCCTAGGGAAAAAGAGCAAGGTGACTGCAGAGGAAAAGGAAGACGCCCCTGTGTCTTGGCATAGACGTGTGAAAACTAATCTCCTTCTACCACAGGTTGAAAGGAAATTCAGTGGAGCCGAGTTATATCGCTTAATATTTCATAAGCCGTTCCTCCTATGAAAATGTCAAGCAGATATATGGAACCTACAGATCCAGACAGTCATGGCACTTATATTTAAATAAATGTGTGATAATCGTAAGTAACCTAAATTCAATATTGGCTAGTAGAATGCCATCAGAGTAGTCATATGTCATATCCAGGCTAAGCTAAAATCATAACTGAAAATATGAGAGCATTGTCTTCCGCCTATGACATTCCCAGACAAAGTTATGGCTAATAACACACCTATTTTCATGGTTAAGAAGATTTATCGGTAAAACATTTTCCACATTATGGACATGAAAATGGTTTTCCCTTGCGATTTCTCTAATGTTCGATTAAAGAAGATTTTTGGTTAATCCCACATGTGGTGCAAGAAAATGGCTTCTCACCTATGTGGATTGTTTACTGTCTAGGAACTTATGATTTATGGGTAAAGAATTTTTCATATTCTGGACATGAAAATGGCTTCTACCCCGTGTGACATTTTTGATGTATATCAAGCTGTGATTTCCAGGTAAAACATTTCCCACATTCCAAACAACAAAATGGCTTCTCCCCTGTGTGAATTCTTTGATGTCGGACAAGATCTGATCTCTTAGTAAAACATTTTCCACATTCTGAACAAGAAAATGGCTTTACCACCGCCGCGTGAATTCTTTGATGCCGGGCAAGATCTGATCTCATAATAAAACATTTCCCACATTCTGAACAAGAAAATGGCTTTTCCCCTGTGTGAATTCTCAGATGATTAACAAGATCTGATTTCTGGATAAAACATTTCCCACATTCTGAACATGAATATGGCTTCTCACTTGTGTGAATTCTTTGATGTCTGACAAGATCTGATTTCTGTGTAAAACATTTCCCACATTCTGAACAAGAAAATGGCTTCTCCCCGGTGTGAGTTTTGAGATGTACATAAAGATTTGCTTTCTGGGTAAAACATTTCCCACATTCTGAACAGGAAAATGGCTTCTCCCCTGTGTGAATAATTTGATGTCGAACAAGATCTGATCTCTTAATAAAACATTTTCCACATTCTGAACAAGAAAATGGCTTCTCCCCTGTGTGCGTTTTGAGATGTGAATGAAGATTTGTTTTATAGGAGAAACATTTCCCACATTCTGAACAAAAAACTGGCTTCACCACCGTGTGAGTCCTTTGCTGTTCAACACCGCTCGTGTGGATTTTATTGTGCTGAACATTCTGCGGTGAATCAGGAGATTGTTTAACAACATCAGATGACGGATCTTGGATGTGAAGAGCTGGAGGTATATCTGGGATAATGACTTGCTCTTCATATGTATTCTGTATAATACCACAATCATCTGTGGAAAAAATAAATGCAATTTTAAACAATGTAACATTCAATCCTGGTTTTCACTGGTAAACTCAGGTCCCAGACTGCAGTATTGTTTTACTGCCCAGATAGTGATGATCTTATTAAGAAGACAACTCTTCTACAATTCTAAATGGAAATCAACTAGAAAATTAGCTATTAATATTTATGTTATTCAGAATGTCATACCTGTTACCAAAAGCACAATGTCCATGGTTGCCCTATACAACCCCTGGCAAAAAATGATGGAATCACTGGGCTTGGAGGACGTTCATTCAGTTGTTTATTTTTGTAGAAAAAAAGCAGATCACAGACATGGCACAAAACTAAAGTCATTTCAAATGGCAACTTTTTGGCTTTAAGAAACACAAAAAGAAATCATAAAAGAAAAATGTGCTAGCCAGTGACTGTTACTTTTGAAGACCAAGCAGGGGGAAAAATGATGGAATCACTCAATTCTGAGGAAAAAATTATGGAATCACCCTGTAAAGTTTCATTCCCAAAACTAACACCTGCATCAAATAAGATCTGCTCGTTAGTCTGCATCTAACAAAGAGTGATCACACCTTGGAGAGCTGCTGCACCAAGTGGACTGACATGAATCATGGCTCCAACACTAGAGATGTCTATTTAAACAAAGGAGAGGATTATCAAAGTCTTAAAAGAGGGTAAATCATCACGCAATGTTGCAAAATATGTTGGTTGTTTACAGTCAGCTGTGTCTAAAATCTGGTCCAAATACAAACAACATGGGTAGGTTGTTAAAGGGAAACATACTGGTAGACCAAGGAAGACATCAAAGCATCAAGAACGGAAACTTAAAGCAATATGTCTCCAAAACAGGAAATGCACAACAAAACGAATGAGGAACGAATGGGAGGAAACTGGAGTCAATGTCTGTGACCGAACTGTAAGAAACCTCCTAAAGGAAATGGGATTTACATACAGAAAAGCTACACATAAGCCATCATTAACACCTAAACAGAAAAAAACAAGGTTACAATGGTCTAAGGAAAAGCAATCGTGGACTGTGGATGACTGGATGAAAGTCATATTCAGTGATTAATCGCGAATCTGTATTGGGTAAGGTGATGATGCCGGAACTTTTGTTTTGTCATTGATGATATGGGGCTGCATGTCAGGTAAAGGCCCTGGGGAGATGGCTGTCATTACATCTTCCATAATTACTCTATAAGGACGGAGGAGTCAGCAACAGACATGTACAACCAAGGAGATATTTGTCACATTTTAGCACCTTGTCAAAAAAAGAAGGTCAGAATATAGAAATAATTCATCCTTTTTCCTATTTTTAAAATCATATCCTGCACATTCAGTGATGAAATGGCTTTAGTAGAGCCATCATTCAGGAATCTCTCTCACTCCCCCCCAATTTCATGATTACTGTGCCGGGCCCCAGACATTCTATTAGGACACAATGGGCTACAAGAGATGATATTGTCTATCATGTAACCATCATAAATTCATTGATATTTAATTAGTATTTTAGATAAAGAAGTTAATATACTGCAAGAAATACTAAGAAAGAAAATAGTGTAAAACATCATTTAATGTAATGCAGAGAAGTCACAGATTATGAATCTGTGACTTCTCTGCATCATTCCGTGGTCTCTACTCACCTGGGCGGTGATCTGTAGGAATCTCCTCTTTACTCCGCTGATCGCCCCTCACATTTCTCTCTGGAGCATTAATATTGTTCAGATCTTTATCCGGATCCAAAAGCTGCAAAACAAAATCTAGTAAAAGTCCCAGATGATGTGAGAAGTCAGCGGGAATAATGGTGATAAGATCCGGACATGTGATGTCTGTGGTCAGCTGTGATCCTGCCGTCTCCACCGCTCTCATTACACAAGTATAAAACATCTAATACTGGAGGAGAAAACAAGACTGAACACAAGGAGGTCACAGCCGTCTACACATCATAGGGGAGATCTCCATCTACCTGAGGATCCTGTGGAGGAGGAGGAGGAGCGGGACATCTCTCTGGGGTCGTCCTCGTACTGGAGAGACCTGCAGGACACACAGACAGGACTGACATCATTATTACATACAGATCATTATAGGCCGGGTGTATTCAGTCCTGTCTATTACCTGGTGATGTGCGGGGCTGGTGCTCCTCCATCATCACCTCCTTGTACCGGTCCTTGTGTCCTTCTAGATACTCCCACTCCTCCATGGAGAGATAGACAGCGACGTCCTGACACCTTATAGGAACCTGACAACACAATGATACCGTCATCCCCCAGAATCCTCCAGTGCCGTCCTGTATAATGTCCCAGCAGTCACCTCTCCGCTCATCACCCAGAATCCTCCAGTGCTGTCCTGTATAATGTCCCAGCAGTCACCTCTCCAGTCAGCAGCTCAGTCATCTTGTTGGTGAGTTCTAGGATCTTCTGGTCATTGATGTCCTCATGTATCCGGGGGTGAGGTGGAGGCCCCGGGATTGGGCTCAGGTATCCTCCCCGTCCTTCATACACAGGGGCCTGAGAGCGATCACTAGAGGTCTTCACTAGTATGTAATCCTGAGGATGGAGACATTAATAATATCACTACAGACATCACTACAGATATACTGATAAGGAATTTAAATTGTGAGCCCCAATGGGGAAAGCAATGATCTGATGTCTGTGAAATGCTGTGATATTAATCACACTATAACAGTGAGTAAAATTAAAAAAAAAACCTCTGTTATTCCCATAGATAATGATGTAATGTGATGACATCAGAACCTCTCCCCTCTCCGGTCATATCCTCTGTTATCCCCATAGATAATGATGTAATGTGATGACATCAGAACCTCTCACCTATCCAGTCATATCCTCTGTTATTCCCATAGATAATGATGTAATGTGATGACATCAGAACCTCTCTCCTCTCCGGTCATATCCTCTGTTATTCCCATAGATAATGATGTAATGTGATGACATCAGAACCTCTCCCCTCTCCGGTCATATCCTCTGTTATCCCCATAGATAATGATGTAATGTGATGACATCAGAACCTCTCCCCTCTCCGGTCATATCCTCTGTTATCCCCATAGATAATGATGTAATGTGACGTCATCAGAATCTCTCCCCTCTCCGGTCATATCCTCTGTTATTCCCATAGATAATGATGTAATGTGATGACATCAGAACTTCTCCCTCTCCGGTCATATCCTCTGTTATCCCCATAGATAATGATGTAATGTGATGACATCAGAACCTCTCACCTCTCCGGTCATATCCTGTTATCCCCATAGATAATGATGTAATGTAATGACATCAGAACCTCTCACCTCTCCGGTCATATCCTCTGTTATCCCCATAGATAATGATGTAATGTGATGACATCAGAATCTCTCACCTCTCCAGTAATCCGGTAGAGGATCTCCAGGGTGAGGTGTAGGATCCTCTCCACAATGTTATCTTTGTCCTTATTCATCTTTCTTGGGTTGTACAGGAAAATTCTCCTATTTAGATAAAAGAAAACAACAGAAGATCCTTTATTGTAAAGATGAGATGATGTTAAGAAAAATCAGTAAAGGGGGGGGCCGGGACCAGGACGCATATGGAGCTGGTCACATACACTGGAGCTCCTGCCTCTAGCCCGGTAAACGGTGATCTACAGATTTCACCCAACCTTCATTCACCGCCCCACTGAGACCGGAGACATCATAACCCTCAAGGTATGCCGAGGGCTGGAAATAAGAAAAGCACGGGTGTTCAGAGGGTAACGGACTTCTTTGCTGCAGAGCAGCAGCCCGCACCTAAAAGTACGCCGACATCCAGAGCCTCAGCTTCCAGAGTCTCAGCTTCCAGAGTCTCAGCTTCCAGAGTCTCAGCTTCCAGAGTCTCAGCTTCCAGAGTCTCAGCTTCCAGAGTCTCAGCTTCCAGAGCCTCAGCTTCCCGTGCCTGTGCGTCTTACAGTCCTGATGGGAGTGAAGAAAGAGAGAAGGTAGATGAGACCCCTATCACAAGTCGGACCCTCAATCACATGCTGGGCTCCCTGAGACGCTCCATACAGGAGGACATAAAAGAACTCATGGGAGATTTCAGACAGAACCTCCCATATTGAGGAAAAAATGGCAGAGTATGCCGCAGCTCACAACGATCTAGCGACAGACTATGGACAAATGGAGGGGGAGATCAAAAAAGCCCAACTTAAAATCTATGATCTAGAAGACAAGCAACGTAGGGGGAACATTAGAATCAGAGGGATCCCTGACCCACAAGACACTGAGGACTCCACAATCCAACCACTTCTGCAGCTGCTGCTGCCAGTCACCCCTGATGCTGACTTATCTGTGGATAAAGCTTTCAGGCTCCCTAAGCCAGTTCATGTGAACAAGTCTCTCCCTAGAGACATCCCGGTTGCCTTCACTAAATCCAGCACAGCTGAAGCTGCATTACGTGCTATGAGACAGAGACCTAACTTATCCTCCCCATACTCAGAGATTGCAATATTTCCGGATCTCTCAGCAGGCACCCTGGCCCGGAGACGCAAATTTGCCCCATATTGTAAGCTGTTAAAGGGAACCAACCACCCCAAATGACCCCCCCGGACTGTTTATATAGGTCCCTACACCCAGCACACCCATTTGCTGCAAGCGTTTTTGCTAAAAAAAAAAACTGTTTTATAGAAGTGAAGATATAGCTTTATAAAGGTTATAACATTAGGACGAGTGGGCGTTACTTAACTCGTTCTCCAGCCGAGTTGCACCTGCCCGTCATCATCCTCTTCCCCATGGCTGCAGTGAAGCCCAGCCCTTTCTTCCTAGACGCAGGCTGGTGCACGGGATCTCATGCCCGTGCACACGTCATCAGCTAGAGCCGGGTCGCGAGCACACGCTCTGACTTCCTGCGCTCAGCTGTGGATAATGCAGGAAGTCAGAGCGTGTGCTCGCGACCCGGCTCTAGCTGATGACGTGTGCACGGGCATGAGATCCCGTGCACCAGCCTGCGTCTAGGAAGAAAGGGCTGGGCTTCACTGCAGCCATGGGGAAGAGGATGATGACGGGCAGGTGCAACTCGGCTGGAGAACGAGTTAAGTAACGCCCACTCGTCCTAATGTTATAACCTTTATAAAGCTATATCTTCACTTCTATAAAACAGTTTTTTTAGCAAAAACGCTTGCAGCAAATGGGTGTGCTGGGTGTAGGGACTTATATAAACAGTCCGGGGGGATCATTTGGGGTGGTTGGTTCCCTTTAAGGGACAAAGGAATCCAATATAGTTGGGGCTCACCGGTCACCAGTGCATGTTCAGTTTCCGGTACAAAGGCACGGCCCAGCTGTTCCGGTCTCCTAGTCGTCTGGGTAAAACCTTGAAGGAATGGGACTTAATTCCACCTGCTGAGAAACTCCCACAACGCTCCAGCCCGGGATCCTCGACCCCTGCCCGCTCGGTGCTCCGGTGAATGGGAAAAAGTCGGCTGATTCTTTTGGACTCTCAGAACTTTGTATCGGGTGATTTGCAGGCCTTCCTGGCTTTTTTACTTTTTGACCTTTTTTCTTTTTTTTCTGACTTGTTTTTGCTTCTCTGGTTTTGCCCTCCCCCCTATTTTGGACTCCCGAGACTTTCTGAACTTTTCCTTAATTGGGGATCTTTTTTCATACTTGGGAGCCATCCATGAGCCGCAATTTGATCTCCTCAAAGTTAAACCACAGGTGTTGGAAGGCTGCTCACAAATCCCAATTCAACCTCTTCCTGGTCAGTCTCCACAAAAGCAGGTGTGGGGACTCGGTCTGTAATATCCACATCAACCTCTGTCAAGAGACAATACATCTAAAAACATTACAAAACCACAAACCCATAAATGAAGGAAGGGGTCCCATGTAAATACAGTGTAACATCACTTAGGGTACCTTTACACGCCGCTACTGGCGGGTGGATACAACCAGCTACAGGCTACAAATGTAGCTTGTAGCGGCAAAATACCCTGTAGTAGCGGCGTGTAAAGATGGTAGGAGGCACCTAGCAACAGATACATCTGTTTCCGAGCACTGCCCGAAAACAGGTGGCTACACAGGCGGTTGTAGCGACCTGTAGCGGCGTGTAAAGAAGGAACAGAAGGGTTGTTTCTACACCATGCGATGTACCTGGTATGTAGCTGGGGCGTGACACAGCCTCCGGGTTACCGAGCCCCATCAGCGATCATTGGTGGAAGATACTGCGTACCGATTGGCTCTTCCTTCACACTCCGCCATGTCACAGGTGCTTATTCTGTGCCACAGTCCGATCACTACTACGTCACGTCTCCGCCATCCGCCCCTTGCGTCGTGCCCAATCAGAACTCTCTTGTGTTGGCCAATAGTTGAGGTTTGGGCGCGGCGTGATGGACTGTGGCACGCCTATATGTTTTACCTGCTGCCTTTGTTCCACCCAGATTACCCTGTGGTGGCGGCGTGTAAAGATGGTAGGCTACGCTACAGGTGGCTACTTGTGGCACCCGGCGGTGTATCCGGGGATAGATGTCACGTAGCGTAGCGCACCTTGTGGTAGCGTGTAAAGATGGTGCGTTTACCGTTTGTAACCGTTTGTGCGTGCTCGTGCACGTGAAGTAGCTGGTTGTATCCACCCGCCAGTAGCGGCGTGTAAAGGTACCCTTAGAGGCACACCATGTACATAATAGACCAGATGGAACTGGCAACATCAAAACTTTTCCTCCTGGGCTTACAATATGGTAGATCAGAATAATATTATTAAACTCTGTCAAATCCAATAAGTGAAAAAACTCATATGTTCCTATAGAGAGCTCAAAAAGGTCACGAAGGTTGCCATTGGTAATCCAAGGTGGTGCCTCAGATCTAATACTAACTGTCCATAGCAAGGCAAAGTATACCAAATCCCTATAAGCATAAACTAATATGATCTCACCTAATCCACAATAAATCCTGTTGTAGGAGAGGTTGGAGGGAACAATCCCTGATCAGGGAAGCAAGGCAATGTAGTATGAGAATATAGCAGGGGACATCACGATTGGTGGAAAAAAACTGTGTTCTCATTGGCTAGATTTCAAGCTGTATATAAAATACCTCTAGTAGCATGGCATTACTGGCAAGGGAGACTCACAGACTGATAGTTTAAATAGCATCTTGCAGTACACATAGTAATACAAAAGAATGTTAGTAGGATTAAGTTCTCTGAGCCTCTGACCTTCTATAACAAAGAGGTGAGATAATTACATTACACACATTAAACATTACCAGACATCTACAAGACTTGTAGGAACAATGAGTTGCTTATCACAAGGTAGAGCACAAAATACAAAGAATTGTCTGGCTACATAAGAAATTATCCTATGTTATATATTAAAGGAGGCCATTTCTTCATACTCACCACTACCTAAGCTGCCGCCTCATCATCACCAGAAATGCCGCCTCACCACCAACAGGGCTGCGGCACCCCTGACCTTCTCTCTCCCCCCATTATCCTGTAGAATGTAAGTCCGTAAGGGCAGGGTCCTCTCCCCTCTGTACCTGTCTGTCATTTTTAATTTATTTACTGTAAACTATATAATTTAGTATGTAACCCCTTATCATGTACAGCACCATGGAATTCATGGTGCTATATAAATAAATAATAATAATGATAATAATAAAAAAATAATGCAACCTCTATAATCCTCCATATATGTAACTAATGCTCCGATCACATCTACAAGATGTCACCAACCACGAGCGATGGATCCTGTAACTAAGGACCAATCACATCTACAAGAGATCACCGACCACGAGCGATGGATCCTGTAACTAAGGACCGATCACATCTACAAGAGATCACCGACCACGAGTGATGGATCCTGCAACTAAGGAGCGATCACATCTACAAGAGATCACCTCACACGAGCAATGGATCCTGTAACTAAGGACCGATCACATCTACAAGAGATCACCTCACACGAGCGATGGATCCTGTAACTAAGAACCGATCACATCTACAAGACGTCACCGACCACGAGCGATGGATCCTGTAACTAAGGACCAATCACATCTACAAGAGATCACCGACCACGAGCGATGGATCCTGTAACTAAGGACCGATCACATCTACAAGAGATCACCGACCACGAGCGATGGATCATGTAACTAAGGACCGATCACATCTACAAGAGATCACCGACCCCGAGCGATGGATCCTGTAACTAAGGAGCGATCACATCTACAAGAGATCACCGACCACGAGCGATGGATCCTGTAACTAAGGACCGATCACATCTACAAGAGATCACCGACCACGAGCGATGGATCCTGTAACTAAGGACCGATCACATCTACAAGAGATCACTGACCACGAGCGATGGATCCTGTAACTAAGGACCGATCACATCTACAAGAGATCACCGACCACGAGCGATGGATCCTGTAACTAAGGAGCGATCACATCTACAAGACGTCACCGACCACGAGCGATGGATCCTGTAACTAAGGACTGATCACATCTACAAGAGATCACTGACCACGAGCGATGGATCCTGTAACTAAAGAGCGATCACATCTACAAGAGATCACCGACCACGAGCGATGGATCCTGTAACTAAGAACCGATCACATCTACAAGAGATCACCGACCACAAGCGATGGATCCTGTAACTAAGGACCGATCACATCTACAAGACGTCACCGACCACGAGCGATGGATCCTGTAACTAAGGACCGATCACATCTACAAGAGATCACCGACCACAAGCGATGGATCCTGTAACTAAGGACCGATCACATCTACAAGAGATCACCGACCACAAGCGATGGATCCTGTAACTAAGGGATCACATCTACAAGAGATCACCGACCACGAGCGATGGATCCTGTAACTAAGGACCGATCACATCTACAAGACGTCACTGACCACGAGCGATGGATCCTGTAACTAAGGAGCGATCACATCTACAAGAGATCACCGACCACGAGCGATGGATCTTGTAACTAAGAACTGATCACATCTACAAGACGTCACCGACCACGAGCGATGGATCCTGTAACTAAGGACCGATCACATCTACAAGAGATCACCGACCACGAGCGATGGATCCTGTAACTAAGGGATCACATCTACAAGACTTCACTGACCACGAGTGATGGATCCTGTAACTAAGGACCGATCACATCTACAAGAGATCACCTCACACGAGCGATGGATCCTGTAACTAAGGACTGATCACATCTACAAGAGATCACTGACCACGAGCGATGGATCCTGTAACTAAGGACCGATCACATCTACAAGAGATCACCTCACACGAGCGATGGATCCTGTAACTAAGGACTGATCACATCTATAAGAGATCACCGACCACGAGCGATGGATCCTGTAACTAAGGAGCGATCACATCTACAAGAGATTACCGACCACGAGCGATGGATCCTGTAACTAAGGACTGATCACATCTACAAGAGATCACCGACCACGAGCGATGGATCCTGTAACTAAGGACTGATCACATCTACAAGAGATCACCGACCACGAGCGATGGATCCTGTAAATAAGGAGCGATCACATCTACAAGAGATCACTGACCACGAGCGATGGATCCTGTAACTAAGGACCGATCACATCTACAAGACGTCACCGACCACGAGCGATGGATCCTGTAACTAAGGACTGATCACATCTACAAGAGATCACCTCACACGAGCGATGGATCCTGTAACTAAGAACCGATCACATCTACAAGAGATCACCTCACACGAGCGATGGATCCTGTAACTAAGAACCGATCACATCTACAAGAGATCACCGACCACGAGCGATGGATCCTGTAACTAAGGAGCGATCACATCTACAAGAGATCACCTCACACGAGCGATGGATCCTGTAACTAAGGACCGATCACATCTACAAGAGATCACCGACCACGAGCGATGGATCCTGTAACTAAGGAGCGATCACATCTACAAGAGATCACTGACCACGAGCGATGGATCCTGTAACTAAGGACCGATCACATCTACAAGAGATCACCTCACACGAGCGATGGATCCTGTAACTAAGGACTGATCACATCTACAAGAGATCACCGACCACGAGTGATGGATCCTGTAACTAAGGACTGATCACATCTACAAGAGATCACCTCACACGAGCGATGGATCCTGTAACTAAGGACCGATCACATCTACAAGAGATCACCTCACACGAGCGATGGATCCTGTAACTAAGGACTGATCACATCTACAAGAGATCACCGACCACGAGCGATGGATCCTGTAACTAAGAACCGATCACATCTACAAGAGATCACCTCACACGAGCGATGGATCCTGTAACTAAGGACTGATCACATCTACAAGAGATCACCGACCACGAGCGATGGATCCTGTAACTAAGGACCGATCACATCTACAAGAGATCACCTCACACGAGCGATGGATCCTGTAACTAAGGGATCACATCTACAAGAGATCACCTCACACGAGCGATGGATCCTGTAACATGTCCATAATCCATTGTGTGTCCTCGGCCTCCTCTCATTATCAGCCTCGTCGGCGGAGGTCGGTCACCGTGGTAACTGCACCGCCAGCGGGGACTGAGGATCAGGAGGAAAATCCCCGGGAGCAGCAGGAGCCTCCACAGGAGCAGCTCTGCCCTCAGCACACACTGGACTCTCACCTGACAACAAGAGAGCTGGAGGACCTGTGATGACGTCACCGTCATGTGACCAGGGGGCGGAGCTCAGGAGAGAAGATAGAGGACCTGTGAAGATGTCAGTGTCAGGTGACCAGGGGGCGGAGCTCAGCTCTCCTGTTAGGCCTTGTGCACACGTTGAGTATTTGATGAGTTTTTTACCTCAGGATTTGTAGACAAAACCAGCAGTGGATGATAAATACAGAAGTGGTGACTGTTTCAATTAGACTTTTCCTGTGATTGCTCCACTCCTGGTTTTGTCTACAAACAAATCCTGAGGTAAAAAACTCACCAAACACTGAGCGTGTGCACGAGGCCTTAAGGAGTCTGGTGTGCCCAAATCACACCTGGGTCACTAGAGGGCTAGGCCGAGAGGACCAGAGAGCCGGCTCTGTAAGAGGTGACTGGGGAGACTTCACGACCCTAATCATGAGACAACCCGGCGTGGTGCAGGGACTCTATGGAAGAAGCTGCAGAGGAGGAACAGATGCAGCATCCAGAGTACGCAGCCCCCACTACACCTGCCCCGGGGACACCCAGCCCTACCCGTGGAGGGCTTACCATCTACGCTGCCCCTCATCACCGTCCCCAGCAGGAATATGGCAGCGGTGGTCACCCTGACCACATACTATGGGTGGCATCACGACAACCTCCCCTGTACATATCCCGTTTTTCAACTGACACCCAGGCCACAAGACCGGGTCACGACCCCCATGACTCCCCAGCGGCAGTAGCACGATCCGGTTCCTGAGTACCCCCACGGCCTGGGGGCGCCTCATATCCAGGATATATACAGAAATATAGTGATATAATATTAATATTTATTCATTAATATAGCGCTATTAATTCCATAGTGATTTACATAAAGCTGCATATATACAGTATAGAGAGTACAGGGTTTCTGTGGCTCCTCACAGTCCTGTATACAGGAGAGATATAGAGAGTACAGGGTTCCTGTGATATAGAGATATATACAGAGTACAGGGCCCCTGTGATATAGAGATATATACAGAGAACAGGGCCCTGTGATATAGAGATATATACAGAGTACAGGGCCCCTGTGATATAGAGATATATACAGAGTACAGGGCCCCTGTGATATAGAGATATATACACAGTACAGGGCCCCTGTGATATAGAGATATATACAGAGTACAGGGCCCCTGTGATATAGAGATATATACAGAGAACAGGGCCCTGTGATATAGAGATATATACAGAGTACAGGGCCCCTGTGATATAGAGATATATACAGAGTACAGGGCCCCTGTGATATAGATATATATAACAGAGTACAGGGCCCCTGTGATATAGAGATATATACAGAGTACAGGGCCCCTGTGATATAGAGATATATACAGAGTACAGGGCTCCTGTGATATAGAGATATATACAGAGTACAGGGCCCCTGTGATATAGAGATATATAGAGAGTACAGGGCCCCTGTGATATAGAGATATATGCAGAGTACAGGGCCCCTGTGATATAGAGAGATATACAGAGTACAGGACCCCTGTGATATAGAGATATATACAGAGTACAGGGCTCCTGTGATATAGAGATATATACAGAGTACAGGGCCCCTGTGATATAGAGATATATACAGAGTACAGGGCCCCTGTGATATAGAGATATATACAGAGTACAGGGCCCCTGTGATATAGAGATATATACAGAGTACAGGGCCCCTGTGATATAGAGATATATACAGAGTACAGGGCCCCTGTGATATAGAGATATATACAGAGTACAGGGCCCCTGTGATATAGAGATATATACAGAGTACAGGGCCCCTGTGATATAGAGATATATACAGAGTACAGGGCCCCTGTGATATAGAGATATATACAGAGTACAGGGCTCCTGTGATATAGAGATATATACAGAGTACAGTGCCCCTGTGATATAGAGATATACAGAGTACAGGGCTCCTGTGATATAGAGATATATACAGAGTACAGGGCCCCTGTGATATAGAGATATATACAGAGTACAGGGCCCCTGTGATATAGAGATATATACAGAGTACAGGGCCCCTGTGATATAGAGATATATACAGAGTACAGGGCCCCTGTGATATAGAGATAGTAGACCAAGACTAGTCCTGTGTTTGAGACTCCTAACCGAGGCTCCACAGACACTATGTGCATATTTGTAACTTACCTGTGGCACCTAACAGGTGTTGGCAATAACTAAATCACACTTGCAGTCAGTTGACATGGATTAAAGTTGACTCCACCTCTGTCCTGTGTCCTTGTGTGCACCACATTGAGCATGGAGAAAAGAAAGAAGACCAAAGAACTGTCTGAGGACTTGAGAACCAAATTGTGAGGAAGCATGAGCAATCTCAAGGCTACAAGTCCATCTCCAAAGACCTGAATGTTCCTGTGTCTACCGTGCGCAGTGTCATCAAGAAGTGTAAAGCCCATGGCACTGTGGCTAACCTCCCTAGATGTGGACGGAAGAGAAAAATTGACAAGAGATTCCAACGCAAGATTGTGCGGATGGTGGATAAAGAACCTCGATTAACATCCAAACAAGTTCAAGCTGCCCTGCAGTCCGAGGGTACAACAGTGTCAACCCGTACTATCCATCGGCGTCTGAATGAAAAAGGACTGTATGGTAGGAGACCCAGGAAGACCCCACTTCTTACCCCGAGACATAAAAAAGCCAGGCTGGAGTTTGCCAAAACTTACCTGAGAAAGCCTACAACGTTTTGGAAGAATGTTCTCTGGTCAGATGAGACAAAAGTAGAGATTTATGGGCAAAGGCATCAACATAGAGTTTACAGGAGAAAAAAGAGGCATTCAAAGAAAAGAACACGCTCCCTACAGTCAGACATGGCGGAGGTTCCCTGATGTTTTGGGGTTGCTTTGCTGCCTCTGGCACTGGACTGCTTGACCGTGTGCATGGCATTATGAAGTCTGAAGACTACCAACACATTTTGCAGCATAATGTAGGGCCCAGTGTGAGAAAGCTGAGTCTCCCTCAGAGGTCATGGGTCTTCCAGCAGGACAATGACCCAAAACACACTTCAAAAAGCTCTAGAAAATGGTGTGAGAGAAAGCACTGGAGACTTCTAAGGCGGCAGCAATGAGTCCAGACCTGAATCCCATAGAACACCTGTGGAGAGATCTAACAATGGCAGTTTGGAGAAGGCGCCCTTCAAATATCAGGGACCTGGAGCAGTTTGCCAAAGAAGAATGGTGTAAAATTCCAGCAGAGCATTGTAAGAAACTCATTGATGGTTACCGGAAGCGGTTGATCGCAGTTATTTTGGCTAAAGGTCGTGCAACCAAGTATTAGGCTGAGGGTGCCAATACTTTTGTCCGGCCCATTTTTGGAGTTTTGTGTGAAATGATCAATGTTTTGCTTTTTGCTTCATTCTCTTTTGTGTTTTTTCATTGAAGACAAATTAAATGAAGATAATAATACCAAAGAATTTGTGATTGCAATCATTTTCAGGAAGAAACTGAGTATTATCTGACAGAATTGCAGGGGTGTCAATACTTTTGGCCACAATTGTAGGTCTGGTTATACACTTTTTTTTATACTAGACATTTACTTGTCCTTGTTAGCTGTAATGCAGTGGGTGGTTGCATTGCATATAGCTGGTATATATCGAAGAGGCGGTTGTGATCTGGGATATAAGCCCAGACTGTTCACTATGGAACTTGTAGTGCTTCAAGGCTTAATGCATTGCAAGTCCTGGGCTTGCAGCTTAGCAAAAAGACATAGGCATGTCTGGCTGGCCTGATGCCTCCTACACATAGATGTGTCTCATGTGATATATCCGTAGTCAGTAGTAGATGACTTGCACATTGATGAAGTGTTTGAGGTGCAAGTAAAGGGATCCTGTGGATCCTGAGTCCAATTGATGAAATAGAATCACTGCACACTCGTTTTTTGGTTGCAAGTAGTGAGTTTCTTTATTGAATTATGTGATTAGTCGCAACTAATCACATGATAATAATTCAATAAAGAAACTCATCTCATGTGACATAGTCTGAATGTTTGTTTGGTCAGACGTCTCTGGGCTGGTAAGGCTGGGTTCACATTGCGGCGGCGTCCGGTCCGGGGCTGTCAGGGGTGACAGCCTGGACCTGAGTTTTGCTCCATAGGATACTATCGGGCTGCACGGAGCTGGATGGCAATTATCTGCCATCCGGCTGCTATCTCGCCGGATGTATACTGGAGAAGTGGGGATTTGTCTGCCGACTACAAAAACGGTGCATGCAACGTTTTTGGAGTCGGCAGACAAATCCCCACTTCTCCAGGATACATCCGGCAAGATAGCAGCCGGATGGCAGATAATTGCCATCCAGCTGCGTGCAGCCCGATAGTATCCTATGGAGCAAAACTCCGGTCCAGGCTGTCACCCCTGACAGCCCCGGACCGGACGCCGCCGCAATGTGAACCCAGCCTAAGAAGCCATCTTGCCAGAAGCACATGTGTCTGTGTGTTTAGAAGCAGAAGCTTCCTGGAAGACACATGGACAGGAGCCCGGGCCTCTCATACTTGGGTCTAGGTGGTGCCCTGGAGGGCAGAAGGTCTGGAGACCATGTGCAGAGCCTGGGATGACTCTGGGAAAACCTGTGAGGGCTTTCTTTCACTTTCATTTTTCTGGAAGGCACCTGGTTATGGATAATGCTTGGATATGGCCGCCGTCATGGAAAGCATGCGGTGAGGAGACCATGAGTGTAGGAAGTGGCAACCTTCCTGAATGACTGACAGGAATCAGGGTTTGGAGTATAAAATAGCTCCTGGAAGGTCACGAGCAATGTATAAAGCCAGGTGGGCGTATCCACCACTGTTTGCCATTTAATGTTCCATTGATGCTTCTATGGACTGTGCTGATGTATCCAAGGAGGTATGGGATTGTACACTTTGTGCGGTTAATGACGTCTTTAATAAACCAGATGGACTTGTTTAACTGAAAAAAATCGTGCCTGTGTGCCGCAATACTGCAACAACTGAATGTCCCCCAACACACTTCTTATGGATATCAATATATGAAAATATCCAAAGATTTACCAATGTGCTTGTATCGTGTATTGTACTGCATATCTAGGATCTATGCCTTTAAGAGGAATAAGTAGACTGAGTGTTTTCATATAAAGTGTTCATTATTGCGAGTTATAGACTCATGTTTAGAGTAACTGTGAAGGCCACATAGTCTGGGAATGAAGGCAATGTCTAGCATGTTTTAGTAAGAAAGTAAGATTTTCCAAAAACACTAGATAATGCAGGAATGCAATGGGTCAATAATAGCAAATAATGGAAAAGTATAAGGATACGGTGGGGAAAAAAGTATTTAATCAGCTACCAATTGTGCAAGTTCTCCCACTGCTCTCCCCTGTCCCCCAAGCCAAGTGCCTCGGGGTAATCCTTGACTCCTCCCTATCCTTCAAGCCCCACATCGAGGCCCTCACCACATCCCTCCGGCTCCAGCTCAAGAACATCTCACGGATCCACTCCTTCCTCACCCACGACACCGCTAAAACACTCATCCATGCTCTTATCATCTCCCGCCTTGACTACTGCAACTTCCTTCTCAATGGCCTCCCGGCTAACTCCCTCACACCTCTCCAGTCTATCCTCAACTCCGCTGCCCGACTCATCTATATGTCCTCCCGCTACTCCCCTGTCTCCCCCCTCTGCCAAGCCCTTCACTGGCTCCCCGTCTCCAAGAGATCCCAATTCAAAACACTAACCATGGCGTACAAAGCCATACACAACCTGGCCCCACCATACATCTCCGACCTGGTCTCCCGATACCTACACTCACGCAACCTCCGCTCCTCCCAAGAACTCTTCCTCTGCTCCCCCCTCATCACCTCTTCGCACAACCGAGTCCAGGACTTCTCCTGGGCATCTGCCAGACTCTGGAACTCCCTGCCCCAACACGTCAGACACTCTCCTACTCTGAGTAGCTTCAAGTGTCACCTGAAGACTCACCTGTTCCGTCAAGCCTACAACCTGCCATGAGACCCAGGCGACCGCCCCATACCTGACATTCCCCCATCCTACTGTATCCCAACCCACCCCTCATAGACTGTGAGCCCTCGTGGTCAGGGTCCCTGCCCCTCCGGTACCTGTACGTCCTGATCGCCTAGATTTAGTGTACTTGTTCTGGTCTCCCTCATCCTCATGTAAAGCGCCATGGAACCCAATGGCGCTATATAAATAAATAATAATAATAATAATCACTTATAAAGATAAGGTCGGCCTGTAATTGACATCATATGTAAACCTCAACTATGAGAAAACAAATCCTGAAAATCACATTGTCGGATTTTGAAAGATATTTTTTTCACATTTTGGTGGAAAATAAGTATTTGGTCACCTACAAACAAGCAAGATTTCCGGCTCTCACAGACCTTTGAAGCCGGCTTAACACCACGGTTTAATCTAATCTGGGGCTGTCAGGGATGACCCTGACAGCCCCGGACCGGATCAGCACACAGAACCGGAGGGCTAATATGCCCCCTGGTCTGGTGTGCAGCCAGACGCAGCTGCCGCTGCTGATAATTCAGGAATGCGGCTCGCGGGGAGCTAGCCGTGGTCCTGAAATTACATCAGCGTGCAGCTGCAGGTGTCCGGTTCCAGGATCCTCCTGGATCGGGGCAATCCAGCCCCCTAGGCTCCCATGTTAGGGAGCGCCGGATTGCCCCCCGGATCTGGGAGAAGCCAATTTGGGGAGATTTTTCTCCCCGGACACAAATGTTGCAAGCAACGTTTTTGTATCCGGGAGAAAAATCCGAATTCTCCTGGATTTTCCCGGACAGATGGAAACCGGATGGCAGATAGCTGCCATCCGGCCCCATAGAATACTATGGGGCCAAAATCCGGTCCGTGGTTGTCAGGTTCTTCCCTGGACAGCCCCGGATCGGATTTAACCGCAGTGTGAAGCCGGCCTGACTTCTTATTTATGAGGTTCCTCTGTCTTCCACTCATTTCCTGTAGTACTGGCACCTGTTTGACCTTGTTATCAGTATAAAAGACACCTGTGTCTGCACCCTCAAACAGTCACACTCCAAACTCCACTATGGTGAAGACCAAAGAGCTGGCGAAGGACACCAGAAACAAAATTGTAGCCATGCACCAGGCTTGGAAGACTGAATCTGCAATAGGAAAGCAGCTTGGTATGAAGAAATCAACTTGAGAGCAATAATTAGAAAATGGAAGACATACAAGACCACTCATAATATCCCTCGATCTGGGCAAAGTTCAGAGTTCAATTGGACGTCAACGGTTCTGTGTCCTAGTACGGCAGGGGGTAAGAGGAGGAGTGCTCCCCACCGTGGTAGAGCCCAGCAACAAGTTCAGTTCATGTGACTCCCGTTCAAAGGAGCCAGCAGGCGATAAACCTGGAACGAATGTCAGCCTGCACGACGACTGAGCAGGTTGGAAGGTGTCCAGGGTGATGAGATCTCAACTTCCGTACTGACGCCTTGGACAAACGGCTTGTGATGCTGGTTGGTCCGCGATCCTTCCCTGGTTCTTTTGGCTCAGGTTCATAACGGACAACGGTAAAGTGGAGATTGTTGTGCAGCCAACTTGGGAGTGATGACCGTGTGCTGTGGACAAGATTGAGTATTGTCTTGAGCTCCTTTCTCCCCTCAGATAGTTGCAGGTCGGTGGAGATGCCACTGTTCAGGTGTGGCTCTATTAGTTTTAACTGTTTACGCAGCAGCACTGAGCTCCAGCTTTGGTATGGTACATGCAGGTTTTGAGCCAAGCTTGACCTTGTCCAGGGTGAAACTGCGATGTACCTTTTTGCCGGTGTCTTGAGGTTTTCAGGGAGGCTGCTGCAGCTGTAGCCTTCGTAGATGCATTGTAGGAAACGTAGGCTTGTTGGAGAACCACGATGCAGGACTTGGGAGTTGCTGTAGGTCCTTTAGAGACTTTTTCCTTAGCGCTTGTGTTGTCTCTGAGATGGCCACACAATGTTCCTGTCGGTGCCCTGAGTAGCAAGCTGTCTCGGCAGTATCCTGTCTTGAACTGCGATGGGTGTCTTGAACTCAAGAGGACCGTGGATGCTGTTTTCAACAGGTGAGGTTCCTCGTTTAATAGCAAGTTCGTTACAGGGTGATGCTTGGGAAGTAAACGTGTGTTGTTCAACATCCGGCAGTGTGTTGAGTAGAATCTTCACTTTCAACTGACCTGCAAAAGGACCAGCTAGTGCAAAACGGAAGCGGTCATCATGCATGCTTGCTTCTCCTCCCTCCTGCCTGTTTAAGCCTGGATTTTTAAATAAAGTGAAGATTCTACACATGGACTGTTGCAGCTTTGGGACTGTGCACCGCCTCACCACTGACCCCGTTGTGCTTGTCACGGACTGCCTGTGGAGCATTGATTAGCTGCAGGTGGTGGTGCTAACATTCTCCGGTTATAATGTTATTAACTCCATGGATGGCAAGGAGAACAAACAAATCAATTCTAGAACAAACCTAGCCAGACATATCACTCAAAGCAAGGATCACCAAGCTATGACTAGTCTACACATATTACGAAGTGAGCAATAGCTGGAGAAGGACATCATGGATGGAATAATAGAAGAAACAAGGCGAACGGAAGACCAGCAACCCAATGGCTTAATGCTGTCAAGAAAAGACCCTGATGAACCTATCTTGGCTTGCAGACGTTCCTACAGAGCATTCATTTATCAAGTCGCCATGGCTTGAAATTGAGCTGAAGGCTGTTAATAATAATAATATTAATAATAATAATAGCTTTTAATCCAATTAATTATTTATTTCCAGAACATACATGAACATTTGTTAAGTGTTAGAAGCATACAACCGATCCTTTAGTTAATTCGATGAGAGTCACAATACAGACGTCACGATTACAGTCCTAATTGGGGTTCACTATCTACATTACCTATCTTTCTTTGGAATGTTGGAGGAAACTGGAGAAACCCACACAAACACGGGGAGAACATACACTACTGTTCAAAAGATTGGGGTCACCCAGACATTTCTGTTTTTCCATGAAAAGTCATACTTTTATTTATCAAATGAGTTGCAAAATGAATAGAAAGTCTAGTCCAGATATTGACAAGGTTAGAAACAATGATTTTTATTTGAAATAATTAATTTTCTCCTTAAAACTTTGCTTTCGTCAAACAATGCTCCCTTTGCAGCAATTAGAGCATTGCAGACCTTTGGCGGGTACTATTTAATGACGCTGCCAGTTGAGGAGCTGTGAGGCGTCGATTTCTCATAGAGACTGTAATGTACTTGTCTTGTTGCTCAGTTGTGCAGCGGGGCCTCCCACTTCTCTTTCTACTCTGGTTAGAGCCTGTTTGTGCTCTCCTCTGAAGAGAGTAGTACACACCTTTGTAGGACATCTTCAGTTTCTTGCATGGAATAGCCTTCATTTCTAAGAACAAGAATAGACTGTCGAGTTTCACACAAAAGGTTTCTTTTTCTGCCCATTTTTAGACTTTCATAGAACAAACAAATGCAACGCTCCAGATTCTCAACCTCCTTCTCAAAGAAAGGTCAGTTTTATAGCTTCTCTAATCAGCCAAACCGTTTTCAGCTGTGCTAACATACTGTTGAAAGGGTTTTCTAAACATCCATTAGCCTTCTTACACAAACACAATGTACCATTAAAACACTGGAGTTGTGGTTGTTGGAAATGAGCCTCTATACACCAAGTACTGTAGATAATGCATTAAAAACCAGATGTTTGCAGCTAGAATAGTCATTTACCACATTAACAATGTATAGAGTGTATTTCTGATTCATTTAATGTTAGCTTCATTGAAAAAAATGTGCTTTTCTTTAAAAAATAAGGAAATTTCTCAATGACACCAAACTTTTGAATGGTAGTGTACGAAGTCTTTGTAGATGTCCATTGGGAGATTTCACAGAAACAATTAAAACATGTCTTCTTCCCTGTCTGATAACTAGGATGTCTAAAAAGAGTTAATTTGTGGATGTTTTTCTGTGTAAGTTAATTCTATGTGAAATCAGAACATAGACAACATGAAAAAGGCTTCTCCCCTGTACAAGTTCTCATATGTCTAAGGGCCCCGTTACATGCAAAGATATCGTGAGCGATATCGCTGAAACGTCACGGGTTTGGAGTCGCCCAAACAACATCGTTAGGACGTCGTTGCGTGTAACACTGAGATGTGACTGCGATAAATCGTTGGATCGCTGATCGCAGATTTGAGAACATGTTCATAAATCTGAAGATCTGCGATCAGCCAACCTGCTGCATCGTTCAGTGTGACACCTCGATAACGATGTGGATAACGAGTATTTTGATGGTTAATAAGATTTGATTTGTTGATAAAACATTTCCCACAGTACCGGCATTAAAATGTGTGAATTCTTTGATGTCCAATTAAAGCTGACTTTTGGTTAAAACACTTCCCACATACGGTACAAGAAAATGGCTTCTCCCCTGTGTGAATTAATTGATGTCTAACAAGTTCTGATTTCCAAGTAAAACATTTCCCGCATTCTGGACATGAAAATGGATTCCCGGTGTGAATTCTCTGATGTGAAATTGCAGATGACTTTTGGGTAAAACACTTCCCACATATGGTGCAAGAAAATGGCTTCTCCCCTGTGTGAATTATTTGATGTCTAATAAGATCTGATTTCCAAGTGAAACATTTCCCACATTCTGAACATGAAAACGGCTTCTCCACCATGTGAGTTTTTAGATGTATGTCACGATTTGATTTCAAAATAAAACATCTTCCACATTCTGAACATGAATATGGCTTATCCCCAGTATGAGTTTTCAGATGTACATCAAGATTTGATTTCAAAGTGTAACATTTCCCACATTCTGAACATGAATAGGACTTCGCCTGTGTGTGAGCTCTTTGTTGTTGAACACCCCTCGTGTGGCTTTCATTTTGATGAACATTCCGAGGTGTATCAGGAGATTGTTTCAAAGTATCAGATGACGGATCTTGGATGCGAGGGGCTGAAGATATATCTGGGATAGTGACTTGCTCTTCATATGTATTTTGTATAATGCCCAAATTATCTGTAAAGTAAATGAAACAGATTTTGTACATTTTAAACACCTGTACTGCAAAGATAACGACGGTCAGATTACTAAGGTGACTCTTCTACAATTCCAAAGTGAGATCAAGTAGAAAAATAGTTAATAACATTAATTATATCCAGGTTCTCATACCTGGTACAACAAGCAGAGTGTCCATGGCTGCCTTATATAAGGCAACATAGGAAGAACATTATTTTATGATGCCATAAAACTGAGTGTCTTAAATACCTTAGAACAATTGGGGAATCAGCAACAGAAATGTACACCCAAGGAGATATTTCTCACATTTTACCCCCTTTGATTTGAAAACAATCTATAAAAATCTATAAATTTTTTCTCCTAAAAAGAAATAAGAAGGTAAAAATACTTTTTCCAGATGATAAAGCCCATATCCTGCACATTCCCCTGATGAAATGGCTTTGTTTGAGTAATCCTTCTCGAAACCCACCCCCTAAATTTAGAACTATCGTATATTGCTGGGCCCCGATGTATCAGAACATAAGAGGTTTCCTTATCAAATATTTATTTTGTTTTTATATAGGGCGAAGGATAAAGGGGATAATTTACCGCTGAAAAAACTGATGGCGCGAAGACAGCAAAAAATTGTATTTGGTGAATTACAGGAATCTGTGACTTCTCTGCATTATTCCGCGGTCTCTACTCACCCGGGCGGTGATCTGTAGGAATCTCCTCTTTACTCCGCTGATCGCCCCTCACATTTCTCTCTGGAGCATTAATATTGTTCAGATCTTTATCCGGATCCAAAAGCTGCAAAACAAAATCTAGTAAAAGTCCCAGATGATGTGAGAAGTCAGCGGGAATAATGGTGATAAGATCCGGACATGTGATGTCTGTGGTCAGCTGTGATCCTGCCGTCTCCACCGCTCTCATTACACAAGTATAAAACATCTAATACTGGAGGAGAAAACAAGACTGAACACAAGGAGGTCACAGCCGTCTACACATCATAGGGGAGATCTCCATCTACCTGAGGATCCTGTGCAGGAGGAGGAGGAGCGGGACATCTCTCTGGGGTCGTCCTCGTACTGGAGAGACCTGCAGGACACACAGACAGGACTGACATCATTATTACATACAGATCATTATAGGCCGGGTGTATTCAGTCCTGTCTATTACCTGGTGATGTGCGGGGCTGGTGCTCCTCCATCATCACCTCCTTGTACCGGTCCTTGTGTCCTTCTAGATACTCCCACTCCTCCATGGAGAGATAGACAGCGACGTCCTGACACCTTATAGGAACCTGACAACACAATGACACCATAATCACCCAGAATCCTCCAGTGCTGTCCTGTATAATGTCCCAGCAGTCACCTCTCCGCTCATCACCCATAATCCTCCAGTGCTGTCCTGTATAATGTCCCAGCAGTCACCTCTCCCCTCATCACCCAGAATCCTCCAGTGCTGTCCTGTATAATGTCCCAGCAGTCACCTCTCCGCTCATCACCCAGAATCCTCCAGTGCTGTCCTGTATAATGTCCCAGCAGTCACCTCTCCGCTCATCACCCAGAATCCTCCAGTGCTGTCCTGTATAATGTCCCAGCATTCCCAGCAGTGTCACCTCTCCAGTCAGCAGCTCAATCATCTTGTTGGTGAGTTCTAGGATCTTCTGGTCATTGATGTCCTCATGTATCCGGGGGTGAGGTGGAGGCCCCGGGATTGGGCTCAGGGATCCTCCCCGTCCTTCATACACAGGAGCCCGAGAGCGATCACTAGAGGTCTTCACAAGTATGTAATCCTGAGAATATAGACATTATTATTATCACTACAGACATTTCCAGAGTCCATCACCTCTCCGGTAATATCCTCTGTTATCTCCATAGATAATGATGTAATGTGATGACATCAGACCCTCTCCCCTCTCCGGTCATATCCTCTGTTATTCCCATAGATCAGTGATGGGCAACCTTTTGAGCTTGGTGTGTCAAAATTCGCCAAAAAACCGAGCATAACTCGGCAGGTGTGTCACCTTGAGAAAAAAAAACCTAATTTTACGATATTTATAGTGTAAATAACAAATATGTATAATTCTTTAACTTACCTGCTTAGTGACTTCTTTGTTAATCTGTCAGTTGGTTTCTTTTGTTGGTCTTGCTGTTATTTCACTTGTGTGGGGTGTCATGAACTAAGTCAGATAAGTGAGGGGGAGGGGGAATTCTTCCGGTGATGGCGAACCTGTGGCAGTCCAGCAACAGCTGGACTGCCACAGGTTCGCCATCACTGATTTAGTGACTTTTTTGTTGCTGAATTTCATTGGCTAAATCTTCAATTGAAGGTTGGTATTTTGTACACTTCAAGGCCAAGCAAGCGCTACTAAGGTTATCTGTCAATCTGTTTCTTTTGTTGGTTTTGATATTATTTAATGCTGAGAATAAGGTCTCACAAAAGTACGTAGAGGGAAAAATAGTAAGTAAAGCCATTGCTATATTTTTCAGGGTGCTAAAAGTGTCTGGTAACCGATTCCAGGCACTCCAAATTTCCTGTTCATAGTGGCACTCCTCTTGATTCTCCAAGCGGCACCTTTCTAGATTCTCAAGCTTTGACCTCAAATCAACAAACACCTGACCCCAGATGCTGTCCTGAAATTCTGCAAGTTGCATCTCCAAATCATCAATTTGTATCCATTGGAAACCATTTAATTCCAAACTACTGTAGACTACTACATCAGGATACTTAATTATTTTCATGGTCTGTTCTAGGCTTCTAAATTGATTAAATCTATCACTGAAGTGGTCAAGTAAGGAGTCTAAAACATGCTGGTACTTTATATGCAAGGGTTCCATTTCATTTTGTACAGCTGCACTGGCCTTCTCAAAATACTTTGTTACTCGAGGAAAATACTTATAAGTTTTAGTTTCTACATCTCGCTTGAAAATTTTAAGTTTACTTTCAAAAGCTTTTATGTATCCAAACATAACGTCAATACTTTTGCCAAAACCTTGTAGCTTTAAGTTCAGTTCATTAATATGAACAGAGAGATCTGTAAAAAACATCAGGGTGTTGACCCACTGATAATCATAGAGCTGAGGAAAGTTTCCCAGATCCTTATCCTCAAGAAATACCTTAATTTCTTCAAAGCACTCCACAAAGCGCTCAAGAACTTTGCCTCGGCTCAGCCATCTTACATTATTGTACATCAGCAGTCCACTGTAGGTGGAATCAACCTCCAGTAAAAGTGCAGAAAATTCTCTCTTGTGAAGGGGGCGAGCAGCTATTAAATTAACTATTTTTGTAACAACTGACATTAAGTCGTTTAAGTCAGTGAATCCTGCCTTGGCACATAAAGCCTCCTGATGGATAATACAATGAAAAGGCACAATCGGGTGTCCAATAGCTTCTGTAAACAATGTAACAAATCCAACTTTTTTCCCCACCATGTTTGGTGCCCCGTCTGTCGTCACTGACACAACTTTAGAGATATCAATGCTTAGGTCACAGAATGTTTGTTTAACAACCTTACATATTTCGCTTCCTGATGTACTTGTTGGCACTGATACTAACTTTATCAACTCTTCTCTCATTGTGAGACCATCAGAATATCGACCAATAATGGCCAACTGTGCATGTGATGTGACATCAGTAGTTTCATCAAGAGAGATCGAAAAATATTTACAATTACTTATGTCTTCCTTTAATTGATGTTGTACGTTTGTGTTGAGTCTCATTATTCGGTCTTTTATGATATTTCTACTGAGTGGTAACTCAGACATTCTCTTACTAATTGCATCTTTATTCTGCATATCGTGAAATAGAACTGGTGCACATCTTAAGAGAGTTTCTTTAATAAATTCTCCCTCACTGAGGGCTTTTCCATGCTGAGCTATGGAGTGAGCAATGCTCAGACTTGCAGATGTTACATTTGTAGAGCTTTTTACAAATTTAAGGATGGAATTAGATTGGCTCTTATGAAGTTGTAGCTGCCTGGAAATGTATTCCTTCCTTTCATCCTCACTTTTTTTCAAGAGCTGGGAATGAGTAGTTTCAAAATGTCTATTTCTATTCCACGTTCTGCTTACTACCGTTTCACTACATAGAATGCAAAATGATCTGCCATTTTTTTCTATAATGCCATACATCTCAGTCCATGTCTCTTGAAAGGGTCGGCTACTGCTACTACCACTTCCTTTACTTAACCTTGGTTTTTTTGGCTTCTCCATCAGAGGGGCAGTGACAGAAGATTTATAGATAGCCCTGCAGGCAATTAGGGGTTAACTGTCTTTTAGGAAAGGGCAGAGTTAATAAGCAGAAATAGAGATTAATAGGATGAAATGGAGTCTGTATGCTGCAAGATGGCGTTCCTTATGTAAATTAATGGCGGGAAACGGCACCCATAGCACAGGCCTCTTCCAGCCTCCCCCTCACTTATCTCAGTAATGGCCAATCACACATTCATGACACCCAGCCCAGATTCTGCCCAGAACCTTTCACTGGACTCGAGGATGGTTGCTGTAGTAATCACTGGACCTCCAGACAGCGATCACAGGGCCTCAGATATGCGTCCCCCACAGCGCTCCGCTGCTCCCTGCTGCGCCAGCCAGAAGTTCCGCTTACCGGAAGTCCCAGGACTAGACGCTCTGTGCCGGAGCTCTGCTGTCCTGGCCTACAGTCCTCCAGCACATTTTTTTTTCCTCATCTGTAGTTAGTGATGGGCGAGTCCTAACTCGGAATCGCTTGACTCTAGTCTACTCGTTGCGAGTCTAGCGAGTCCAATGTTAATGAATGGGGAATCGAGTCTAATTACTCGATTCCCCATTCATTAACATTGGACTCGCTAGACTCGCAACGAGTAGACTAGACGAGTCAAGCGTAATAGCTCGCATTGCCGTTTTGGAAACCCGACTCGCAACAGTTTTTTGCTGCTGTGTCCGTGTCTGTGGTTTTTATCCAAATAGCGAGTCTAGTTTCTCCGGCCGGCCGCGTGTCACTGAAAATGGCTACGCGTGTCAGTGCTGACACGCGTGTCATAGGTTCGCCATCACTGCCATAGATAATGATGTAATGTGATGACATCAGAACCTCTCCCCTCTCCGGTCATATCCTCTGTTATTCCCATAGATAATGATGTAATGTGATGACATCAGAACCTCTCCCCTCTCCGGTCATATCCTCTGTTATCCCCATAGATAATGATGTAATGTGATGACATCAGAACCTCTCCCCTCTCCGGTCATATCCTCTGTTATCCCCATAGATAATGATGTAATGTGATGACATCAGAACCTCTCCCCTCTCCGGTCATATCCTCTGTTATTCCCATAGATAATGATGTAATGTGATGACATCAGAACCTCTCCCTCTCCAGTCATATCCTCTGTTATTTCCATAGATAATGATGTAATGTGATGACATCAGAACCTCTCACCTCTCCGGTCATATCCTCTGTTATCCCCATAAATAATGATGTAATGTGATGACATCAGAACCTCTCCCCTCTCCGGTCATATCCTCTGTTATTCCCATAGATAATGATGTAATGTGATGACATCAGAACCTCTCCCCTCTCCGGTCATATCCTCTGTTATCCCCATAGATAATGATGTAATGTGATGACATCAGAACCTCTCCCCTCTCCGGTCATATCCTCTGTTATCCCCATAGATAATGATGTAATGTGATGACATCAGAACCTCTCCCCTCTCCGGTCATATCCTCTGTTATTCCCATAGATAATGATGTAATGTGATGACATCAGAACCTCTCCCCTCTCCGGTCACATCCTCTGTTATCCCCATAGATAATGATGTAATGTGATGACATCAGAACCTCTCCCCTCTCCGGTCATATCCTCTGTTATCCCCATAGATAATGATGTAATGTGATGACATCAGAACCTCTCCCCTCTCCGGTCATATCCTCTGTTATCCCCATAGATAATGATGTAATGTGATGACATCAGAACCTCTCCCCTCTCCGGTCATATCCTCTGTTATTCCCATAGATAATGATGTAATGTGATGACATCAGAACCTCTCCCCTCTCCGGTCATATCCTCTGTTATCCCCATAGATAATGATGTAATGTGATGACATCAGAACCTCTCACCTCTCCAGTTAGATAGAACATTATCTCCAAGGTGAGGTTTAATATCCTCTCCACCATCTTGTCCTTATTCAACCTTCGTTCGTGAATCAGGAAAATTGCAGCCTGAATGATAAGAAGAGGAAAATGAAGAGACAAAATGTATATAGTAAAAAATAAAAATAGTAAAGTACTGGATTCTGGGACTTTGCAGCACACTGTGCCACTAAGGTACATGTGCTTCTGCTCCAGCTAACACTCATCTGCGTGGCAGTGATTTTAGCATGAGTGCGGTGCTGATATACTTGTTGCCGCTGGCATCTAGCTCCTCCGTTCTTTAATGGCACACATGCCAGGATGAGGGCCATATTACAGAATAGGGTCCATATATACCAGGATGGGGGTCATATTCATGGATGAGGGTCATATATACCAAAACAGGGGCCATATTCCAGGATGGGGGTCATTGTACAGGATGAGGGTCATATTCTAGGATAGGGGCCAAATATACCAAGATGGGGAGTCATATATACCAGGATGGGGGCCATAGTCCAGGAGTGGGGGGGGGCGATCATATTCTAGGATGGGGGCCATATATACCAGGATGAGGGTCATATTCCTAGATGGGGCCCATATTTATGGATGGGGTGCCATATATACCAGGATCTGGGTCATATAAACCAGGATGGGGGCTATAATGATGGATACGCCAGGATGGGGGTCATATTCCAGGAACCCACATTGGGGGGGCCATATACTGTATACCAGAATAGGGAATCATATATACCTCGATGAGGGACACACAGTTCTGCTCACTGTTATTGGCACAATGAAGTTTAAGTACATAATGTGGAATCTCCTGAAAAAAAATGAATCACGTGAAACAGCTTATTGTATAGATAAACAAAAATATAACACAAAAAACTATGGGAGGGAAAAATAGAAAACCCTATAGCTGCTGTGACCCTGGTATTGGCCCCTTTACAATATATTATATTAGTATGGAAAAGTAGTAAATCACAAACCAAAATCACCTGTAATAAATTGTCAGTGCCCATGTGACATGAATTAGCCAATGAATGATGACTTCAGTGATTTAAAAGGCCACATATTAGGCCCTGTCCTTTGTCACAATGGTGAAGACAGTGGGGCTGTCTGAGGACATCAGAGCTGCTATTAGCAAACACAAGACTTCCAAAGGGTATAAGGCCATCTCCAAAGACCTTGGTATCCCACTTTAAACAGGGCGCAATGTTTTAAGAAGTGTGCCAAGCATGGAACTGTCAAGAACCTTCTTGAATGTGGAGGAAATAGGAAACTTGACAAGAGATGTCTTCAAAGGTTGGTGGGAAAGGTGGAAAAAACACCATGTCAAACATGCAAAGACCTGAAGGCCAACCTGGAACAGTCTGGAGTCATGGTTTCAACAAGCACCATACACTGCACACTAAACCAAACAAGGCTTTATGGGTAAAGGTCAAGGATGAAACCATTGCTGAAGACAAAAAAAGGAAACGCTGATACCTTGACAAACCACAATCCTTCTGAGAAAATGTTCTCTGGACACATGAAACAAAAATAAACCTTTTTGGCAGCAAAGAAACAGTTTGTTTACAGACGGCGCAATGAAGTTCATAAGAAAAAAACACCCTACCAACAGTTAGGCATAGTGGAGGATCCATAATGCTGTAGGACTGCTTTACTGCGTCTGATACTGGAGGCCTTGACCGTATCACAGGAATCATGAAATCAGAAAATTATCAAGAGATTTTAGAGTGAAATGTCTGACCCAGTAAAAGAAAACTTGGTTTGGGTTGAAGATCATGGCTTCTCCAGCAAGACAATGAGCCAAAGCACAAATCCAAAAGTGCACAGAAATTGTGGGAAAAAACAAAAAAATGTACTGTATGGCAGCAATGAGTCCTGCCATTGGGAAACAAAACCTGCAAACATTCAGGGCTTCAAAGGAAGAAAAAAAATCCCAGCTGAGAAGTGCAAGAAGCTTATATATGGCTCCTGCCCCTTTCTGTAACGTACCCACTTCTCAGCAAGTGAATTGGGGTGCACCTGCAAGGGTTAATTTATCTCCTCTCACTCAATCCAGCACTCAACCTCTGTTCTAGGCTGTAAAGTGACTGTAAATCACCACCGACACAGTCCAAACACCAGAGCTATACAGCACACTGCCACCACTCATCAAACACATGGGGCAATGATTCCCTAAAACATACTACAGATTGACAATCTGTCAAACTGTACATTATCATACACTCTCTGTAAGGCTATGGATTCTTTAGAGCATACAAGGGTTAAACTTAAAGTTTTAAACTGTAATATAAAAGTTGCAGTGCTTACAATAAAGAGATATAATATATAAAAATAAAAAGAATATATAGATATGCAAAATAGTTATAAAATAGAATGGGAGAAATACAGAAATACTTAACTTTCAGTCTAGAGTTACTCTGTATCCTTGGGGGAAGGAGAGATGAAATACGGATTACATCAGCATTTAACTGCTTCTATATTTTTCATCTATCAACCTTTAATCCCAAATAGCTTGGAACCAACAATAGTTCATCCATGGATCTCAGCAAGTTATTTTAATAGTGATGTGTCGTTCGTGAACGTTCCGACAGAAAGAGCCGGCTTCCTGCTGTGTCTGATAGGAGCTGACTCTCCACTTGAGTGTGCCGATTCATTATAATGCAACTTGTAGAATGGCAATGACCTGTGGGGCTCCTCCCACATGAAAGCTTACACTCACAGTGATTGGATCCTTAGTGCATATGACCTATGATGTCATTAAGGTCTTTAAGTAAGTTTTCTGGCACAATATATAAAGTGTCAGAGCCTCAGTCAGACAGGGAGATGATTGCTCATTCAGCTCCTTTCTTATGGGAGCTCCCCTCCCCCAGGTCCCGATCTCCGCTCCTTGGTCCCAGTCTCGTTCACAGTCTCCGCATGCTCTGCTCCTCGGTCTCAGTCTCTGCAAGGGTTACTTTATCTCCTTTCACTCAGTCCAGCACTCAACCTCTGTTTTAGGCTGTAAAGTGAGTGTAAATCACCCCCCACCCCCGACACAGTCCAAACACCACAGCTATACAACACACTGCCACCACTCATCAAACACATGAGGTGATGATTGTTCATTCAGCTCCTATTGTATGGGAGCTCCCCTCCCCCAGGTCCCGATCTCCACTCCTTGGTCCCAGTCTCCTCACGCTTCACACCTCGGTCCCAGTCTCCTCACGCTTCACACCTCGGTCCCAGTCTCCTCACGCTTCACACCTCGGTCCCAGTCTCCTCACGCTTCACACCTCGGTCCCAGTCTCCTCACGCTTCACACCTCGGTCCCAGTCTCCGCAAGCTCCACTCTCCGTATCCACGCACTCCGCTCCCAGTCTCCGCACGCTGCGCTCCTCGGTCCCAGTCTCCGCACACTCCGTGCCCCGGTCCCAGAGGGCAGAGGAGGGGAGTGTGCAGAGACTGGGACCAAGGAAGAGGAGCGGAGCGCGCGGAGACTGGGAGCGGAGCGCGCGGAGACTGGCACCGAGGAGCGCAGCGTGTGGAGACTGGGAGCGGAGCGCGCGGAGACTGGCACCGAGGAGCGCAGCGTGTGGAGACTGGGAGCGGAGTGTGTGGAGACTGGGAGCGGGGAGCAGAGACCAGGACTTGGTGAATGGAGCTAACAGTTTGGACTTCGCCACAGAGCCCGTCCCCATTGTGATGTCGTCTGCATGAAAATCTTTACAGAACAATAATAATGCAGCATCCAAAAAATGGATCCTTCACTGCAGGTATCAGTGTAATCAGCGTCACAGTGACAATATGCCCATGGCTTTACTGTATAGGAACAACCCTGCTGACAGACTAATATTCCTATGTAGAGCAGCAGATATCACAACACAAGAAGAGACCAAACAATGACAGATAGAAAGTAACAAAGGAGGAGGAGGAGGAGGGGAGCCCTGATCACAGGAGCTGACAATCTGAGGACACAGGAAAGCTAAAAACCCATCTATACTGCTTCACTAGATCCCTGTACAGGTGTATAGTGAGGGGTCACTGTACAGACAAGAGCTGTAATTATCACAGGGTGTAATGTAGGATTAGTTAAAAAAAAGAGCCGGACTGCCCATCACTACATATTAGATATGTGGACAGGGTGGAGAGAAACTCATTGAAAGTACACTCATTTCATGTAATCACATCCAATTTCTCCATAACTAACCACAAGTTGTTCCAATATATCCAGATACAACACAGTTCTCACTGTATGGCTCTTTGGGAGTCTCTCAGCCAAACTAATATGAAAAGAATTGTAGGAAAGGTCCATCATCTACAAGAGATCACCGACCACGAGCGATGGATCCTATAACTAAGGACTGATCACATCTACAAGAGATCACCGACCACGAGCGATGGATCCTGTAACTAAGAACCGATCACATCTACAAGAGATCACCGACCACAAGCGATGGATCCTGTAACTAAGAACCGATCACATCTACAAGAGATCACCGACCACAAGCGATGGATCCTGTAACTAAGGGATCACATCTACAAGAGATCACCGACCACGAGCGATGGATCCTGTAACTAAGGACCGATCACATCTACAAGAGATCACTGACCACGAGCGATGGATCCTGTAACTAAGAACCGATCACATCTACAAGAGATCACCTCACACGAGCGATGGATCCTGTAACTAAGAACCGATCACATCTACAAGAGATCACCGACCACAAGCGATGGATCCTGTAACTAAGGGATCACATCTACAAGAGATCACCGACCACGAGCGATGGATCCTGTAACTAAGGACCGATCACATCTACAAGAGATCACCGACCACGAGCGATGGATCCTGTAACTAAGGAGCGATTACATCTACAAGAGATCACCGACCACGAGCGATGGATCCTATAACTAAGGACTGATCACATCTACAAGAGATCACCGACCACGAGCGATGGATCCTGTAACTAAGGAGCGATCACATCTACAAGACGTCACCGACCACGAGCGATGGATCCTGTAACTAAGGGATCACATCTACAAGACGTCACCGACCACGAGCGATGGATCCTGTAACTAAGGACTGATCACATCTACAAGAGATCACCGACCACGAGCGATGGATCCTGTAACTAAGGGATCACATCTACAAGAGATCACCGACCACGAGCAATGGATCCTGTAACTAAGGAGCGATCACATCTACAAGACGTCACCGACCACGAGCGATGGATCCTGTAACTAAGGACCGATCACATCTACAAGAGATCACCGACCACGAGCGATGGATCCTGTAACTAAGGGATCACATCTACAAGACGTCACCGACCACGAGCGATGGATCCTGTAACTAAGGACCGATCACATCTACAAGAGATCACCGACCACGAGCGATGGATCCTGTAACTAAGGGATCACATCTACAAGAGATCACCGACTACGAGCGATGGATCCTATAACTAAGGACCGATCACATCTACAAGAGATCACCGACCACGAGCGATGGATCCTGTAACTAAGGACCGATCACATCTACAAGAGATCACCGACACGAGTGATGGATCCTGTAACTAAGGACCGATCACATCTACAAGAGATCACCGACCACGAGCGATGGATCCTGTAACTAAGAACCGATCACATCTACAAGAGATCACCTCACACGAGCGATGGATCCTGTAACTAAGGGATCACATCTACAAGAGATCACCTCACACGAGCGATGGATCCTGTAACTAAGAACCGATCACATCTACAAGACTCACCCACACGAGCGATGGATCCTGTAACTAAGGACCGATCACATCTACAAGAGATCACCTCACACGAGCGATGGATCCTGTAACTAAGGACGATCACATCTACAAGAGATCACCTCACACGAGTGATGGATCCTGTAACTAAGGACCGATCACATCTACAAGAGATCACCTCACACGAGCGATGGATCCTGTAACTAAGGACCAATCACATCTACAAGAGATCACCTCACACGAGCGATGGATCCTGTAACTAAGGGATCACATCTACAAGAGATCACCTCACACGAGCGATGGATCCTGTAACTAAGAACCGATCACATCTACAAGAGTCACCTCGACACCGAGCGATGGATCCTGTAACTAAGGACCGATGACATCTACAAGAGATCACCTCACACGAGCGATGGATCCTGTAACTAAGGACCGATCACATCTACAAGAGATCACCTCACACGAGCGATGGATCCTGTAACTAAGGACCGATCACATCTACAAGAGATCACCTCACACGAGCGATGGATCCTGTAACTAAGGACCATCACATCTACAAGAGATCACCTCACACGAGCGATGGATCCTGTAACTAAGGGATCACATCTACAGAGATCACACTCACACGAGCGATGGATCCTGTAACTAAGAACGATCACATCTACAACATCACGACACGAGCGATGGATCCTGTAACTAAGGACCGATACATCTACAGAGATCACCTCACAAGCGATGGATCTTAACTAAGACGATCACATCTACAAGAGATCACCTCACACGAGCGATGGATCCTGTAACTAAGGACCGATCACATCTACAAGAGATCACTGACCACGAGCGATGGATCCTGTAACTAAGGAGCGATCACATCTACAAGAGATCACCTCACACGAGCGATGGATCCTGTAACTAAGGAGCGATCACATCTACAAGAGATCACCGACCACGAGCGATGGATCCTGTAACTAAGGACTGATCACATCTACAAGAGATCACCTCACACGAGTGATGGATCCTGTAACTAAGGAGTGATCACATCTACAATAGATCACCGACCACGAGCGATGGATCCTGTAACTAAGGGATCACATCTACAAGAGATCACTGACCACGAGCGATGGATCCTGTAACTAAGGAGCGATCACATCTACAAGAGATCACCTCACACGAGCGATGGATCCTGTAACTAAGGAGCGATCACATCTACAAGACATCACCGACCACGAGCGATGGATCCTGTAACTAAGGACTGATCACATCTACAAGAGATCACCTCACACGAGTGATGGATCCTGTAACTAAGGAGTGATCACATCTACAATAGATCACCGACCACGAGCGATGGATCCTGTAACTAAGGGATCACATCTACAAGAGATCACTGACCACGAGCGATGGATCCTGTAACTAAGGAGTGATCACATCTACAAGAGATCACCTCACACGAGCGATGGATCCTGTAACTAAGGGATCACATCTACAAGAGATCACCTCACACGAGCGATGGATCCTGTAACTAAGGGATCACATCTACAAGACATCACCGACCACGAGCGATGGATCCTGTAACTAAGGACCGATCATATCTACAAGAGATCACCGACCACGAGCGATGGATCCTGTAACTAAGGAGCGATCACATCTACAAGAGATCACCTCACACGAGCGATGGATCCTGTAACTAAGGACTGATCACATCTACAGGAGATCACCGACCACGAGCGATGGATCCTGTAACTAAGGATCGATCACATCTACAAGAGATCACCGACCACGAGTGATGGATCCTGTAACTAAGGAGCGATCACATCTACAAGAGATCACCGACCACGAGTGATGGATCCTGTAACTAAGGAGCGATCACATCTACAAGAGATCACCGACCACGAGCGATGGATCCTGTAACTAAGGAGCGATCACATCTACAAGAGATCACCTCACACGAGCGATGGATCCTGTAACTCAGGACTGATCACATCTACAAGAGATCACCGACCACGAGCGATGGATCCTGTAACTAAGGAGCGATCACATCTACAAGAGATCACTGACCACGAGCGATGGATCCTGTAACATGTCCATAATCCATTGTGTGTCCTCGGCCTCCTCTCATTATCGTCGGCGGAGGTCGGTCACCGTGGTAACTGCACCGCCAGCGGGGACTGAGGATCAGGAGGAAAATCCCCGGGAGCAGCAGGAGCCTCCACAGGAGCAGCTCTGCCCTCAGCACACACTGGACTCTCACCTGACAACAAGAGCTGGAGGACCTGTGATGACGTCACTGTCATGTGACCAGGGGGCGGAGCTCAGGAGAGAAGATAGAGGACCTGTGAAGATTAGTGATGGGTAAAATGCGATTTTTTGGTGAGGCGGCTCTTTTGGATCGGCTCACCAATAAGAGTCGGCTCTTTTGGCTCCGAAAACGGCTCTTCATTTCCTGTTACCTTTGGCTTTAAATTTGAAGCCAAATTCTGGTATGTTTTAACCCATGATTGTATACCTTTTAGTAAAAATCTACACGTGCCAATTTATGACATAAAACACTAGTACTAGTTTTGTGCATGAAGTTGGTCCCTCAGATTGGCTGCTATCATGTAACAGGGGCTGCTGGGAGGTTATTCACATACCAGAAACAACAGAACCATTCTAAGTTGTACAGGCCCGCCAATAGGGCATTAAAAGCCATACAGCTGTATGGGGCCCGAAGAAAAGTGGAGGGGGCGTGGCCATATACAAACAGCAGGGGGGGCCCGGGCGCGCTGGCTGTGGGCGGGGCCATTTGGAGCAATGAGGCCCGCCCATTTGGTAGCAGCAGCAGTGGTGGCAGTGTGGCACAGTCACTGTCTACACTACAGTAGTTCATACGCCGCGCTGCCTGCGCAGCTGACCTGAGTCTCGTCGAGTCGTCGTGACTCGTTATCATCACACCAGCCAGGGGCGGGGCCGTCCGTCACACACACAGGCTGGGGCTGGCTGGGCAGGCCAGCAAGCACAGGGAACCGCCCATCCGCCGCCCAGCCACTATTATCCTGTGGGGGCCCCGGGCCCGGCCCGCCCACACCATGCCTTATGCACAGAGGGCCCGTCCAGCCTCTATTAGCCTGTGGGGGCCCGGGATCCCCCCCATTGTTCTCCACCTGCAGAGCAGTACGCTACATAGCTGCTTTGTTCTTACAGGACCTGTGATGATGTCACTTGGAGGGGAGGAGTCAGGGGGGTCACATGATCAGCTCCTCAGGTGTCATGGTGCTGGATGAGGTAAAGTGTATCTGTGGTCAGGATGGATTTACAGTGTGGATGTAGCAGAGCCGAATGTATACGAGGTGTACGAAGTGGAGCCGTGTGCGTATGAGGTGTACAGAGCAGAGCCGAGTGTGTACAAGGTGTACAGAGCAGAGCCACATGTGTGCAAGGTGTACAGAGCAGAGCCACATGTGTGCAAGGTGTACAGAGCAGAGCCACATGTGTACAAGGTGTACAGAGCAGAGCCACATGTGTACAAGGTGTACAGAGCAGAGCCACATGTGTGCAAGGTGTACAGAGCAGAGCCACATGTGTGCAAGGTGTACGGAGCAGAGCCACATGTGTACAAGGTGTACGGAGCAGAGCCACATGTGTACAAGGTGTACAGAGCAGAGCCACATGTGTACAAGGTGTACAGAGCAGAGCCACATGTGTACAAGGTGTACGGAGCAGAGCCACATGTGTACAAGGTGTACAGAGCAGAGCCACATGTGTACAAGGTGTACAGAGCAGAGCCACATGTGTGCAAGGTGTACGGAGCAGAGCCACATGTGTACAAGGTGTACAGAGCAGAGCCACATGTGTACAAGGTGTACAGAGCAGAGCCACATGTGTACAAGGTGTACAGAGCAGAGCCACATGTGTACAAGGTGTACAGAGCAGAGCCACATGTGTACAAGGTGTACAGAGCAGAGCCACATGTGTGCAAGGTGTACGGAGCAGAGCCACATGTGTACAAGGTGTACAGAGCAGAGCCACATGTGTGCAAGGTGTACGGAGCAGAGCCACATGTGTACAAGGTGTACAGAGCAGAGCCACATGTGTACAAGGTGTACAGAGCAGAGCCACATGTGTGCAAGGTGTACAGAGCAGAGCCACATGTGTGCAAGGTGTACAGAGCAGAGCCACATGTGTACAAGGTGTACAGAGCAGAGCCACATGTGTACAAGGTGTACAGAGCAGAGCCACATGTGTACAAGGTGTACAGAGCAGAGCCACATGTGTACAAGGTGTACAGAGCAGAGCCACATGTGTGCAAGGTGTACAGAGCAGAGCCACATGTGTGCAAGGTGTACGGAGCAGAGCCACATGTGTACAAGGTGTACAGAGCAGAGCCACATGTGTACAAGGTGTACAGAGCAGAGCCACATGTGTGCAAGGTGTACAGAGCAGAGCCACATGTGTGCAAGGTGTACAGAGCAGAGCCACATGTGTACAAGGTGTACAGAGCAGAGCCACATGTGTACAAGGTGTACGGAGCAGAGCCACATGTGTACAAGGTGTACAGAGCAGAGCCACATGTGTGCAAGGTGTACAGAGCAGAGCCACATGTGTACAAGGTGTACAGAGCAGAGCCACATGTGTACAAGGTGTACAGAGCAGAGCCACATGTGTGCAAGGTGTACGGAGCAGAGCCACATGTGTACAAGGTGTACAGAGCAGAGCCACATGTGTACAAGGTGTACGGAGCAGAGCCACGTGTGCAAGGTGTACAGAGCAGAGCCACATGTGTACAAGGTGTACGGAGCAGAGCCACATGTGTACAAGGTGTACGGAGCAGAGCCACATGTGTGCAAGGTGTACGGAGCAGATCCACATGTGTGCAAGGTGTACAGAGCAGAGCCACATGTGTGCAAGGTGTACAGAGCAGAGCCACATGTGTACAAGGTGTACAGAGCAGAGCCACATGTGTGCAAGGTGTACGGAGCAGAGCCACATGTGTACAAGGTGTACAGAGCAGAGCCACATGTGTGCAAGGTGTACAGAGCAGAGCCACATGTGTACAAGGTGTACGGAGCAGAGCCACATGTGTGCAAGGTGTACAGAGCAGAGCCACATGTGTGCAAGGTGTACAGAGCAGAGCCACATGTGTGCAAGGTGTACGGAGCAGAGCCACATGTGTACAAGGTGTACAGAGCAGAGCCACATGTGTACAGAGCAGAGCCACATGTGTACAAGGTGTACAGAGCAGAGCCACATGTGTACAAGGTGTACGGAGCAGAGCCACATGTGTACAAGGTGTACAGAGCAGAGCCACATGTGTGCAAGGTGTACAGAGCAGAGCCACATGTGTACAAGGTGTACGGAGCAGAGCCACATGTGTACAAGGTGTACAGAGCAGAGCCACATGTGTACAAGGTGTACGGAGCAGAGCCACGTGTGCAAGGTGTACGGAGCAGAGCCACATGTGTACAAGGTGTACGGAGCAGAGCCACATGTGTACAAGGTGTACGGAGCAGAGCCACATGTGTACAAGGTGTACAGAGCAGAGCCACATGTGTGCAAGGTGTACGGAGCAGAGCCACATGTGTACAAGGTGTACAGAGCAGAGCCACATGTGTGCAAGGTGTACAGAGCAGAGCCACATGTGTGCAAGGTGTACGGAGCAGAGCCACATGTGTACAAGGTGTACGGAGCAGAGCCACATGTGTACAAGGTGTACGGAGCAGAGCCACATGTGTGCAAGGTGTACAGAGCAGAGCCACATGTGTGCAAGGTGTACAGAGCAGAGCCACATGTGTACAAGGTGTACGGAGCAGAGCCACATGTGTGCAAGGTGTACGGAGCAGAGCCACATGTGTGCAAGGTGTACGGAGCAGAGCCACATGTGTACAAGGTGTACGGAGCTGAGTTGCATGCGTACGAGGTGTACGGAGCTGAGCCGCGTGCGTACGAGGTGTACGGAGCTGAGCCGCGTGTACGAGGTGTACGGAGCTGAGCCGCGTGTGTACGAGGTGTACGGAGCTGAGCCGAGTGTGTACGAGGTGTACGGAGCTGAGCCGCGTGTGTACGAGGTGTACGGAGCTGAGCCGCGTGCGTATGAGGTGTACGGAGCTGAGCCGTGTGCGTATGAGGTGTACGGAGCTGAGCTGTGTGCGTATGAGGTGTACGGAGCTGAGCCGCGTGCGTATGAGGTGTACGGAGCTGAGCCGCGTGCGTATGAGGTGTACGGAGCTGAGCTGTGTGCGTATGAGGTGTACGGAGCTGAGCCGCGTGCGTATGAGGTGTACGGAGCTGAGTTGCATGCGTAGAGGTGTACGGAGCTGAGCGGTGAGTACGAGGTGTACGGAGCTGAGCCGCGTGCGTATGAGGTGTACAGGAGCTGAGCCACGTGCGTATGAGGTGTACAGAGCTGAGCCACGTACGTATGAGGTGTACAGAGCTGAGCACGTACGTTGAGGTGTACACGCAGTGGCGCGTGACGTATGAGGTGTACAGAGCTGAGCCACGTGCGTATGAGGTGTACAGAGCTGAGCCACGTACGTATGAGGTGTACAGAGCTGAGCCACGTACGTATGAGGTGTACAGAGCTGAGCCACGTACGTATGAGGTGTACAGAGCTGAGCCACGTGCGTATGAGGTGTACAGAGCTGAGCCACGTGCGTATGAGGTGTACAGAGCTGAGCCACGTGCGTATGAGGTGTACAGAGCTGAGCCACGTGCGTATGAGGTGTACAGAGCTGAGCCACGTGCGTATGAGGTGTACAGAGCTGAGCCACGTGCGTATGAGGTGTGTGTACCAGTGGTAACCCCCAGCGGATGCCGCTCCCACTCTTATAGTCTCGGCATAGTGCCGGTAGCATTCTTCTTCAGAGTCTCTGATAATAATAAGTAATCGAGATCCGCTGCCATTTTCTGGAAGCTTGTGACCCCTGGCTCCAGAGCTCAGCTCACCCCCTCAATGGGTGGGGGCCCGGGGAGAGACCATACATCTCTGTGGCTCCTGCAGAGCTCAACTCACTCCCAGTCTGTGTCCCCCAGCCCTCTGCAGTGCTGTATATACTCTTTGTCCTGTATATTGTATATATAACAATTTCCTATGTGATGTATTTGATTTACAAAACTTATTGTCACAGAGTCGACTGCGCTCCAGACCAACACAAATCTGGAAGATCAGTTATCACCGAACATCGCAGGACACAGAGGAGCAGCTGCAGCCATCAAATTAGGTGAGTAAATTAATTTAATGTAGCCGGTAATTTTCATTGTGATGTGCGGCCCCTAAATGATGGTAGAAATTTCCAAATGTCCCTCCAGCAGCAAAAAGGTTCCCCACCCCTGTACAAGGTGATGAATAACAGCACCAGTATTATTCTGCCTCATGTGGCATTTATTGTTCACATCCCTCCACAGCTCTGATAAATAACAATGTATAGAAAGAGGTTAATGTGTAATTGGTGAGGACGTGGTGCAGAAAGGGAGTTTTTCCAATAGTGGGTGGTGAAACTATGGAAGGTTTGATGGGTAGAGGCGGAGCGTGGGTGGAGGCGGAACCTGGATGGAGGCAGAGCTTGGTGGAGGCGGAGTTAGGGTGGAGTCTCAGGGGGGCCCCAAAATTTTGCTAGTAAGGGGCCCCAAAATTTCTAGTGGCAGCCCTGAAGTTGTACTAGCTAATGGTGCATTTACACAGTCGATGCAGCACTCGAGCCTGCGATCCAGTGATGCTCAATCCAGCGATGGTATGTTTGCAGAGGAGATCCTTATCTGCCCTGCCCATATGCATCGCTGGATCATTTGTTCTCTTCCATTCAAGTGAATGGGAGAGAACAAGGGACGCACATTTACATCCGCTGTTTCTCCCTCGCTCAGCGATGTAAATAACTATAATCAGGCTAAATCCAGATGTCAGTGTTCCTTTAATAAAGTGCCTGACTGCTGCTTGCTTGTCACAGATTGGAGGGGGGCGGGGCTGTGAGGGTGCCTTCACACTGGCGTTCCCCTCCGCAGCGTTCTGCGGAGGGGAATCGCCATGCGTGCGCAGCGGCATCCGCCTGCGCACAGATCACATATAGGAGTGAATGGGTGCGCACGGTCATGCGCTGTCAAGTGCAGCACCGTGCGTCCCCATTCTAAAGATAGGAGCTGGCAGCCGCTGCGCACACATGGCGATTGCCCTCCGCAGAACGCTGCGGAGGGGAATGCCAGTGTGAAGGCACCCTGAGTCAGTGCTATGTGCGGCAGCAGGAGGAGCATGCATTCTCAGTCTCCTGGATAAGATCAGAGTGACTACTGCCGGGAGGGAGGGGCCGGGAAGGGCGGGGCAAGAGGGGACTGACTGTGGAACGTGAACTGGCAAAGAGCCGTTTAAATTTCAATTGGCTCCTCCCTGCCAGGAGCCGACTCATATGATTCACTATAAAGAGCCGGCTCTTAGAGCCGGCTCATTCAGGAACTACCCATCACTAGTGAAGATGTCAGTGTCATGTGACCAGGGGGAGGAGCTTAGCTCTCCTGTTATGTGTGGAGTCTCTTATTCTCTGTTATCAGCCTCCTCACAGCCCTGGATACAGGAGATACACTGAGATATAGAGAGTACAGGGGCCCTCACACGTCTCCTTGTTTATAAATGATCACGGTGTTAGGCCTCGTGCACACGTTCAGTATTTGATGAGTTTTTTACCTCAGGATTTGTAGTGGATGATTAAATACAGAAGTGGTGACGTGTTTCTATTAGACTTTTCCTCTGATTGTTCCACTCCTGGTTTTGTCTACAAATCCTCAGGTAAAAAACTCATCAAACACTGAGCGTGTGCACGAGGCCTAAGAAGTCCTGGGAGGAATGAGAACTGGAGCAAGATACCGGTTCCATATCTGCTGCTCTGACCTCCAACATGAATGAATGACTCCGCACTGTATAAGGAAGGTGCAGTACTGACTGCAGCAGCCACGATTGATCTCTAAATAAACACTGGCCAGTGTTTGCCCAGAGCTGTCTGCCCTGCCCGCTGTCTGCCCTGCCCACTGTCTGCCCTGCCCGCTGTCTGCCCTGCCCGCTGTCTGCCCTGCCCGCTGTCTGCCCTGCCCGCTGTCTGCCCTGCCCACTGTCTGCCCTGCCCGCCGTCTGCCCTGCTCATAATACACCCCAGGGCCATGGGGGTACTCGAAACTGAGCCGCAGTTCTGCTGGGGAGTGACGGGGGTCAAGACCCGGCCTCATGGCCCTGGGTATCGAGTTAAAAGTTCTGGGGGTAGTGATTTGATGGATAGTTGTCGTGACGCCACCTGTGGTATGAGGCTATTAGTGGCCGCAGCTGCGGTACAGGCCCTCTAGGGATGATGGGAGTGCAGCAGTGATGGTTTCGCTCTCCACGGGTGGAGCGGATTCCCAGGGTAACCGGGAAAGTCTATGGTGGTGGCAGGCCGTTGGGGTGCAGGACTGAGGGTGCAGAATAACCGACAGACACAAGAGATGCATTCTCCGTTACCTTCACTGGTAGAAGCAGCAGGTTTGTCCAGGGTACATCCACAAGAGATGTTGGGAGTCCAGGTGGCCTGGAAGCAAGTTGGGGTTCTCCTTACCCGGCGAGTTCTGAGGCCTCCCTACTTTTGGCAGGTCCTGGCTGCCTGTAGCTAAGCTTCCTGCGTAGAGACTCTTGCCCGTATGGCAGGCAGCTCGAGCCCTTCCCAGGTTCCACTCCTCTGGCTACTGTCCCTGAGGTCTCTGGTGCTGCTGTGCCTCCTGGGCTTCATTGTGGCTGGGAGACTTGGAATCTCTCACCCTCCGGTGTTGGCTGCTGGGCCTAGAGTCCATAACAACTTCGCTTCTGGCGCTCTGCACTGGGGTGAGCCCAGCAACCGGCTCCACTCCCCAGGCCTGCTTAGACCCTCTCCTATGGGTCTCTCATGCTGGCTAGTCTCTGTCCTGGGACAAGCCTTAAGGTACTGTTACACGGCACCACATTGAAACGATGTCGGCAATGATCTCGTGGGCGCGCGGTCGTTTCTGACATCATTTCAACATCGCTGGTGAGTTGTCACATGTCTAGATATCGTGACCGAACATGAAGGATCCAGCGATTCTGACAAGAGAAAAAAATTGCGCCACTAAGCTAAAACTAACTACGCCTACAGATGGGTGTGTACCACAGGTAGGAGGACTTAAGTTTCATCTCTACTTAGTGTCGCCTCCTAGTGGCAGAAAAGCATACACCCATGGTCCTGTGTCCCCAATGATGCGAAGGAGAAATAATAGTGTATCTCAATGAATTAGAATATCATTAAAGATCAATATCATATTGCCTTGTTTCATGGCGTTTCTGGGAGCCCTGAAACACATCGACTAATAAATCAATATTATATTCACCCTTTGATGTCTCGTGGAATACGGCAGCACGTTTTTGAACCCTGCATGCACCCTATAATTTTCTGAAATAATGACCTTTGGGTGTTCACTGGCTGTGAGCCATAATCATCACTTATTACAAAAAGAGACACTTGAAATAGATGACTCTGTAATGATCCAGTATAATATACAAATTGTCACTTCAGTGAGGCAGTAGACAAACTCTAATGCCACCCAATAAGGGTAGCAATCCTAAAAGTCATAATCAACTCTTTAACAAGCCTTTTAATACGACTTAAAGCCCCGTTACACGGTACGATATCGTGAACGATATTGCTGAAATGTCACGGGTTTGGAGTCGTTAGTACATCGTTGCGTGTGACACCGAGATACGACTACGATAAATCGTTGGATCGTTGATCGCAGATTTCAGAACATGTTCTCAAATCAGACGATCCACAATCAGCCGACCTGCTGCATCGTTCTGTGTGACACCGCGATAATGATGTCATTAACGACTTCCCCTATTCACAGCACTGAACAAGTATCGTTCGCTGGGTAGTGCGAACGATAGCTGCTCGCCACATCGTTCACGATATCTATACGTGTGACATCTCACCAACGCTCTCTAAACGATGTCCTAACGACCACGCGGCAATGAGATCGTTGGTGAGATCGTCTCGACATTGAGGTGTGTAACAGTACATTTAGGATTTGTGCCAGATCAGAACCCCAAAGTGCAGTCGCTGCGTTTCGGGGTGGCCACCCCTCATCGGTGCAGTGTGTGGGAATTCTGATCTGGCTGTATGAAAGGCTGAGACCCTTATTGGGTGGCATTAGAGTTTTTCACTTCCTCACTGAAGTGACAATTTGCATATTTCCCAGAGAAGCTTTGCGGCTATAAGTCACCTTATCAGCTTATCTGTCTCCTTATGTCGGCAGGCAGATTCCTCTCCATGAGGAGAATAGCTGTTCCCCCAGACATCGTCTCAGCCTCTCATACAGGCAGATCAGAATCCCACACACTGCACTGATGAAGGGCAATCACCCCGAAACACAGCGTCTGCAGTTTGGGGTTGTGATCTGGCACAAATCCTCAGTCATATCAAAAGGATTGTTAAAGAGTCTATTATGACTTTAAGGATTGCTAGCCTTATTGGCTGGCATTAGACTTTTTCACTTCCTCACTGAAGTGACAATTTGCGTATTTCCCAGAGGAGCATTGTGGCTATAAGTCTCCTTATCAGCTTATCTGTCTCCTTATGTCGACAGGCAGATTCCTCTCCATGAGAATAGCTACTCCCCCAGACCAATATAATATATGCATTTCACTTAATTTATTTCAGTAATTCAATACATAAACTTTGTGATGATATTCTAATTCATTGAGATACACTAGTAAGTCCTGAACAAGTCCAGTAGTGCAGCCCACAGTGAGCCGACAATCCTTCATAGTGTACACCGGCAACTAAACAAAATGTCAAGAAGTTAGTAGCTCTTCTTGGAAATCATGCAGGATAGTTGCAAACAGCTAGAACCTGGACGATACACAGCTGATTACAGCCAGTTGCTTCAGCTAGGAAGACCCGGAATTCAGGAGAGGCTGGAACAGCAGAGTTTAACAAGCAGCAGCAAGCCAGGGGAGCCAAGTCTGGAGTTACTGTAGAAGCCAGGTAACACAAAATAATCAGGCAGGGAATAGATCCAGGACCAGGACTTAAATAGGCAGAACCGACAGGAAGTTCAAGATCATGACGAGGCAACATACGCCTTCTTGGATGAAGGCAAAGAGAGAGAAATTTCCAAGGAAATCCCAGAATCCTTACAGAGAGGATTGATGGGTGTCGTGTACCTTGTTGCAGGGATATTACGGGCAATAATTTGCCTATTTTCTTGTAAAACTAGTTATATTTTGTGTCTTTAAGCTTGGCAAACTTAGAACAAGGCATGTTAGGATTTAAAATGATGTTACATCTGCTTCTGTTGCATGCCCCAAAAACAAAGAGAATTTTGTTTACGTACCGTAAATTCTTTTTTCTTTAATCATCAATGGGAGACCCAGACAATGGGGTTTAGGGCACTGCCCTCCGGAGGTCACACTAGGTACTACAAGTTTGTAGACACCGCCTCCTCCGCTTATAAACCCCTACCGCAGGGAACATCCTCAGTTTGGTCCATAAGCTGCGAGGAGACAAATAAACCACACCCGAAACATCGGGAAAGAAAACCGTGCACAGACGGTCCAACAACCCGGAAGAAACTGTCCCAACAGGGAACAGATCAAATGCAACACATGCAACGGAACAACTGGGTGGGTGCTGGGTCTCCCATTGATGATTAAAGAAAAAAGAATTTACGTAAACAAAATTCTCTTTTTTCTGGTCATCATAATGGGAGACCCAGACAATGGGGATGTCCTAAAGCAATACCCCAGGGCGGGAAGAGTTCCTCAAAGACGGATAACACATGGTCCCCCTCAAAGGTGGGCAACCGCCGCCTGGAGGACCCGCCTGCCCAAACTTGCCTCTGCGGAGGCATGGGCATGCACCATATAGTGCTTAGAAAAAGTATGCAGGCTGGACCAAGTGGCCGCCTGACACACCTGTAGAGCCGAAGCTCGATGTCGCAAAGCCCAGGAGGCACCGACAGCTCTGGTAGAGTGAGCCTTCAATCCCACCGGGAGAGGCAAACCAGAAGACCGGTAGGCCTCCTGAATGGGAGCCTTGATCCATCTGGCCAAGGTTGACTTCGATGCCGCGGACCCCTTACAGCGACCTGTCGTCAGGACAAATAGGGAATCCGAACTCCGGAAGGAGGCAGTCCTGGACACATAAATGCGTACAGCCCTCACGAGATCCAGAGTATGGAGATCGCGCTCAACCTGATGAATGGGAGCGGGACAAAATGATGGGAGAACAATCTCCTGGTTCAGGTGAAAAGTGGAAACCACCTTTGGCAAGAATTCTGGCCGCGGGCGTAGCACCACCTTGTCTTGGTGAACCACCAGAAAGGGTGACTTGCATGAGAGTGCAGCCAATTCTGAGACCCTTCTCAGAGATGTAATAGCCACCAGAAAGACCACCTTCTGGGACAGACGAGACAGAGAAATGTCTCTCAGCGGCTCAAACGGCGGTTTCTGCAGTGCCGCCAAGACCATGTTAAGGTCCCACGGGTCCAGTGGTCGCCTGTAGGGCGGGACCACCCGAGAGACTCCCTGGAGAAACTGACGGACCTTGGGAAGGAGCGCCAAGCGCTTGTCAAACAGCACTGAAAGAGCTGACACTTGACCCTTCAAAGAGCCTAGGGATAATCCCAATTCCAACCCCGACTGAAGGAAAGCCAACAATGTCGGAATGGACAAGGGCCACGGGGAGCGACCACCCGAGGCACACCAGGTGAAGAAAATCTTCCACGTTCTGTGGTACATCTTCCTGGAAACAGGCTTCCTAGCCCGAGTCATGGTGGCAACAACCGTAGGAGAGAAGCCCCTGGATGTCAGCAGCCAGGCCTCAAGAGCCATGCAGTCAATCTGAGGGCCCTGGAATTGAGGTGGAAGAATGGGCCTTGTGCGAGCAGATCTGCGCGTTCTGGAAGAGCCCACCGGAGTCCGCCTGACAGTCGCCACAGGTCCGGATACCAGGACCTCCTGGGCCAATCTGGAGCCACTAGAATGGCTACCCTGCACTCCGACCTGATTTTCCACAGCACCCTGGAAATCAGAGCTAGAGGCGGGAACACATATGGAAGATGGAATCTGGACCAACTCAGAATCAGGGCATCTGCCCCCAGAGACAGAGGATCCCATGATCTCGCCATGTATTGCGGCACCTGATGATTCAGCCGCGAGGCCATCAGATCCAAGTCCGGAGTGCCCCATTGGCTGCAGATGTCCTGGAAGACGTCTGGATGAAGAGACCACTCTCTGGCGTCCATCCCCTGTCGGCTCAGATAGTCGGCCTCCCAGTTCTCGACCCCTGGGATGTGAACTGCGGAGATCAGGCAATCGTTGTCCTCCATCCAAGATAGAATGCGGTGGACTTCGGCGAGGGCCTGAGCACTTCTGGTCCCTCCCTGATGATTTATATAGGCGACGGCCGTCGCATTGTCGGACTGAACCCGAATGGGTTGCCCTGACAAGAACTTCTGAAACGCCAGGAGCGCCAGATAGACCGCCTTGATCTCCAGTACGTTGATCTGCAACGCCGACTCCGACGGAGTCCAGAGGCCTTGAGCCCTGTGGTGTAAGAACACCGCACCCCAGCCCGTCAGACTGGCGTCGGTGGTCACCACTAACCATGACGGTTTGAGGAAGGACCGGCCCCGTGACAAATGACGTGGCTGAAGCCACCACTGCAGGGAATCCCTGGTTGGTTGAGAAAGTGTCACCAGCCGATTCAGAGAGATCGTCCTCTTGTCCCATCTGCGAAGAATCTCCAGCTGGAGAGGACGGAGGCGAAACTGCGCAAAAGGTACTGCCTCTATTGCAGCTACCATGCGCCCCACCAACTTCATCAAGATCCGTAGGGATGATTGTGGTGACAGGAGGGCTGCTTGCACTCCTGATTGGATCGCCATCTGTTTGACTCGTGGCAGAGACACTAGGGCCGAGTCCGTGTGAAAGTCCATGCCCAGATATGTCAGTGACTGGGTCGGAACCAGGGTGGACTTCTGGATATTGATAAGCCACCCGAACTGTTCCAGAGACTTCATGGTTACCTCCAGGCTTTGCCGACAAAGGTGTTTCGATGGCGCCCTGACCAGCAGGTCGTCCAGATAGGGTATTACGGCGTGCCCCTGCACGTGCAGGAGAGCCATCATGGAGGCCATCACTTTTGTGAACACCCGCGGTGCCGAGGCCAACCCGAACGGCAGCCCCACAAATTGGAAGTGTTCTTCCCCCACTGCAAATCTCAACCAGCGCTGATGAGCCGGTGCAATGGGCACGTGAAGGTAAGCGTCTCGGATATCTATGGACGCTAGGAAGTTTCCCTGTGACACAGCTGCGATCACGGAACGCAGTGATTCCATACGGAACTTCCGAACCAACACGTGACGGTTGAACAACTTTAGGTCCAGAACCCGGGCGGAAGGAACCGTCCTTCTTTGGTACAATAAAGAGGTTGGAGTAAAAACCCCGAAACCTCTCCCCGGAAGGCACCGGGACCACCACTCCGTCCCTGCGGAGACCCTCCAACACCAGGTGAAAGGCCTGAGCCTTTTCTGGAGAGGGAACCGACCGATGGAATCGGGGTATCGGCTTTGACGTCAGCTCTATCCTGTAACCTCGCGAGACCACGTCTCGAACCCACTGATCTTGAACGTGAAGTAGCCACCTGTCCTGAAAGCGAGACAGGCGACCCCCCACTTGTGGGGAGGCAGGAAGGGAGAGCGAGTCATGTAGAGGCGGGTTTGGGGGCGGCAGCCGCTGCCCCCGCCGGCTTCTTTGGCCGACTCTTAGAGCGCCACTGAGAAGCGGGCTTGCCCCCTCGGTCCGTGCGAGCGGACGGTGCTGATGACTGTGAACTGGACCGAAAGGACCACTGTTTTGGGTTCCTCTTAACGGTGTAACGTGGCTTAGGTTTATTCTGCGGAATCTTAGACTCAGCAGAATCCTTTATCAGTTTGTCCAGTTCGGTACCAAAAAGCCTGTCACCAGAGAACGGAAGATTCTGCAAAATCTTCTTAGATGTGGCATCTGAGTCCCAAAGACGCAGCCACAACAACCTGCGAATCGCAATAGCATTGGCCGAAGCCACAGCTGAGCGAGTGGCAGTTTCCAAAGTCGCCGTCCTGGCGTAGTCCGCATAGGCCCTTGCCCTTTCGGTAAGCGCCAGGACCTCTGGACTGGACCTTGCCAGGTCAGAAATACCATCCAAGCAGGCAGTAATCGCTTGTAAGGTCCAGACTGTGGCAAAATTAGGGGCAAATGAAGACCCCACAGCCTCATAGGAAGACTTGGCGAGTTGCTCGACCTGTCTATCAGTCGCATCCTTCAGCGAGGAGCTATCAGAGGCAGAGAAAAGGGAGCGTGCAGCAATCCTGGTCATGGAAGCATCCACCTTCGGGGACTGCGACCACTCCTGTAGCACCTCCTGGGAGAAGGGGAAACGATTGTCCTTGGGTTTGCGGACATAACGCCGCCCAGGATGTAACCTGGGGGCTCTAACCACCCTTCCAAAGTTAGTGTGGTCCATGAAGGAGCCACTCGGTCTAGCCTCCGGCCGCAGCCATTGATAGACCTCCTTCGGGTGTACAGTCACCTCCTCAGGGGGTGTCACGAGACGTAAGGTCTCGTTGATAGAGAACACCAAATCCTCCACCCCGTCCGGTGGTTCAGACACAGACACAGACCCGAGAGTCGAACCCCCATCATCTTCCTCACCATCAGAGGAATGCTCCTCCTCAGAGAGAGCCTGGAGCTCGGGTGAATCCTCACGACGAGCCCGCTTAAGGGGTCTCACAGCAGAAGAGGGAGACACCCGGGGGTAACTGGAAGGAGTAGCTGGGCTATCCAGCCTCCTATTGAGTGCCTCCAGGGATTGCGACATGGAGGACAGCTGGGACAACAGAGATTCATTGATCCTATTCTGAGTTTCCCATGGCCCTGGGATCACCTGAACCTCAGGGTACAGCACCGGAGCTGCTGTCTCAGCAGTGTCAGTCCGGGCCTCTGGGCGTCCGCAGTTATTGCAGGACCCCTCCACCAGAGTCCCATTGCATGTAGCACAGGTAATGGTGGCATCTGCCGCCTTAGCAGCACGCTTCCTAACTGAGGACATCGCCACAGCAGGGGAAATAAGCCAAATTGCGCAGACAAAACCGGGAATCCCGGTGGCTTACCGACCGCAGCGAAGCGGTAGGAGGAAGCGGTGTGTGTGTGTGACCTCCGCGAGAGTTTCCGGTCTCCTCTGGAGTGCAGGCGCACGCTGCATACAGATCCCAGCCGGGAAGTGCGTGTAAAGATGGCCGCCGACAGTGAAACCGTGGGCGGCGCCGAAATCACGCGGGAAGCACACACACACGCCCATCGATGACGTCACCGCACGGGCTGCTTCCTATCCTCCAAGCAGCCTTAGTATCAAGGCGCCAGAGCCCGCAGCGCGGGAAGTAATGTGAAATACATCACACAGACTGCATGCACCAATACACATCCGCAGCCTAAAGCCTCAGCCCCTGCGACACACACAGGGCGGTCAGCCAGAGTGACCCCAGCACGGGGTACACCTCCAGATCCGCGGACCCAAGGGTAACGCGCGGTCTGAGTGTCAGGACACATAAAGTGACCGACACTACCCCCAGGCACACAGGAGACACAGAGTGCCTCAGTGCCGGTCCGGTCTGTAAGCACCATTTAGGGAGGCCTCGGACGGGGGTTCAGCACCAGTCCGGAGTGTAAGCACCATTTAGGGAGGCCTCGGACTGGGCTGGCTCCAGTCCGGTCTGTAAGTACCATTTAGGGAGGCCTCGGACGGAGCGGAGCTGTGCAAGGCTCCCATCTCCCACTCTCCAGAGCCCCCCAGAGAGGGATGGAAAGGAGCGCAACAGCGTACCGGGAGAACACAAAGTGTCCAGGCTCTAGGCCCTCCGGTACCTCCACCTGCGTGTTCCACAAGGGTGAGCGGGGAGGCTGTCGCAGGTCCCGACCGGGACCAGTTTACCTTGTCTTCAGACGCCATCACGTAAGTTGTGAGAATGCAGTGAAGTGCAAGCAAAGCGTGATCCTCCGAGCACACTAAGTTTAAAACTGAGGATGTTCCCTGCGGTAGGGGTTTATAAGCGGAGGAGGCGGTGTCTACAAACTTGTAGTACCTAGTGTGACCTCCGGAGGGCAGTGCCCTAAACCCCATTGTCTGGGTCTCCCATTATGATGACCAGAAAATAAAACTTAAAAGGTAATCGTGGAAATAATTGGCTGTTAGCTCAACTTGACTGTCCCTCCTTTCTGGAAGATCCGCACCTTATGTCCGGAAGTGGGTCCCACCATTGTATCCCAGGAGTTTGGGTTATTGCCTTTGAATTGGAGAAGTCATCCTCTACATACGGCAAGAAGGTACTCCGGGTGTGTTAACGGAGTCAGAGCCACTGATTCTGTCAGTCTAGTGTTCTGGTCTGGACATGTAGGGCGGTGTGTGGAGACATGGGGATCAGTGGGTGCTCTCTCTCATCCACTGGCCCGTCCGCCTTTAGAAAGACCACATGGACCAGGGCTCATCCCAACGGAATGCTCGAAATCCTTAACTGTGGGCAGAACATTATAGGGTGAGGGAACCACACAAAGGCAAGACTTTATTGGATCCCCAACAGTCAAAGGCATATAATACATAATCAGCAAGAACACACAATGTAACAGGTAACAGAGTCTCACCCTTCTGCTGGCTCACCAGGGATTAGAATATTTGTGCTTTTGGGGGTTCCAGAGCCAACCACCCCAATCCAGTGGCACCCCGCTTTTGGCAGGCACCCACCGACAAAGGAATAGCAGCAAGCTTAGGAAGCTGAGCACCGCAAAGTCTGTAGCCAGGTGACCGAATCTTCCCAACTTGGGTTCCTTAAGTAGCCTCTCATTTTCCAGCCGAATCCTAGCCTAAACCCCTGAAGAATATAATCCCGTTTTGGTAATCCTCTAGTTCGAACTTAAACTCCTAGACTGAGGCCATGCAGAGTATGGAGACCTGATGTGATCCTGACATCCAGAACCAAAATTTCTAGGCTGAAGTCATGGAGATGCGATGTGATCCTCTAGCTGGGACTTAAGTCCCTAGACTGAGGCCACGTAGCATATGAAGCACTTGTGACTGAAACAAGACCTTTATATATCCTGAGCCTTCAACTCAGGGTATATTGTGTTCTTACAGGATTGGTGGGATAAAACTGTTCTCTTATTTGTTAGCAGTTCAATCCAATTGCATAATGTTTGTTTGAATGATGTAGACAGAGGGGGTAAGGCAATTCACATTTAACTAGCAATACACAAACTAAGACAATGGAGGCTCCGATCAGTCTGATAAAAAACAATGACCCACTTCCCATGAGTCAACAAACAAATTAACAACGTGTATAGCCAAATTAAGAACATTAACCCACGACACGCATTGAAAAAGGCTGTGTAGTCACACTAAAACATAAACTCAAAAGGTAACCCTGCGAATAATCGTCTGTTAGCTCAACTTGACTGTCCATCTTTTCTGGAAGAAGCTCCCCCAGTGTGGACAGCTGGAGCACCTTTTGTCGAGACGTGGGTCCTACCGTTGCACCCCAGTAGTTTGGGTTATTACCCTTGAGTAGGAGGACTCGTCCTCTACATACAGCGAGAATGTACTCTGGGTGTGTTAACAGAGTAAGAACCACTGATTCTGGCAGTCCAGTGTTCTGGTCTGGACATGTGATCGGGTGCACCTCTGGATATATTACCCATGAAAGTCTAGAATTAGAGAATGTTTATTGCTGAATGAGAATTGAACCGAGTGCATTTTTGTTTAAATAAATTATTCCAAAATATATTTCATAGTGTGTTGTTCAGTTTCATCATTGTCATTTTAATATTTGAGGATAACACAGATCATACAGTAATAAGGAGCAAAGTTAATGGAAGTTTCTTTACTTTGAAAGCAAAAAGGTTATTTTTTCCCCTTTTGTTTATTTTGTTAAAAAGGTATATATCTCAACCACATAGAATTTTGGTGTTTTGCACATCCACGCTAAATTGACCTAAAAAAAGAAATAAAACACTCTTATTGACTAATGTCTAATGGGGACGTCACACGCGTCAATGTCGCCAGTGATCTCATCGCTGGCGACATTGAAGGCTGATCGCTGGTGAGCTGTCACACAGGCAGACTCACCAGCGATCAGTACCAGCGAAATCAATGGTAACCATGTAAACAAGCAGGTAACTAAGCGCCGTGCGGCCCTTAATTACCCGCTGTTTACCATAGATACCAGCTCCCAGCACTTGCTGAGGCGTGCTGGGAGCTGGCTTCTCGCTCGTCTCCCGGTGTCGCACACAGCGATGCTGCGTGTCCACCGGGCGACCATCGCCAGGTTCTAAAACCTGGCGACCATCAACCAGCGATTTATCGCTGGTTGATGCGCCCTGGCACACAAGTCAATATCGCTGCAACGTCATGTGCAGCAGCGATATTGCACGCAATATTGACGTGTTTGACGTCCCCATAAGAGGACGAAGTGTCGTACAATCCGCGCTGCTACCAAATGAAGACCAGGACAATGGATCATCTGGTTGAAGTAGTTCTTTAATCTGACGCATTTTGGAGCTATCTCCCAGCTCCTTCCTCAGGGACATTACATTACAGGTCCATAAGAGGAGGAAATGTCGTACGATCCGCGCTGCTACCAAAGGAAGACCAGGACAATGGATCATCTGGTTGAAATAGTTCTTTAATCCGACGCATTTCGGAGCTATTTCTCAGCTCCTTCCTCAGGGACATTACCCTGAGGAAGGAGCTGGGAGATAGCTCTGAAACGAGTCGGATTAAAGAACTACTTCAACCAGATGATCCATTGTCCTGGTCTTCCTTTGGTAGCAGCGCGGATCGTACGACACTTCGTCCTTATATGCTGATTTCTGACCGCGGTGACCCGTGGATGTGTGGATCCAGCAGCAGCTACTGACTAAGCGTTCATACTGGTTGTGGGTTACACAACCAGATCAGGTGAGCAGGCCCTTGTCGCCATACATATACCTCTATATAACAGAGATAAGACCCTATTGCCCATTTGTCGCATCTTTATAGGTCCCCATAAGAAACGCTCTCCACATTCAGAACATGGAAATGGCTTCCATTCTGATGTTGAACAAGATGTGACTTATTTACAAAATATTCTCTGAACATGAATACGGCTTCTCTCCTGTGTGACTTCTTTGATGTTTAACAAAATATCGTTTATCTTTAAAACTTTTCCAACATTCTGAACATGAATACGGCTTCTTTTTTGTGTGATTTCTTTGATGCTTAACAAGATATGATTTATCTTTAAAACTTTTCCCACATTCTGAACACGAATATGGCTTCTCTCCTGTGTGACTTCTTTGATGTTTAACAAAAGTAGATTGATCCGTAAAACGTTTCCCACATTCTGAACATGAATACGGCTTCTCTCCTGTGTGAATTCTCTGATGTTTAAAAAAAGTGGAATGATCCGTAAAGCTTTTCCCACATTCTGAACAAGAATATGGCTTCTCTCCTGTGTGAACTCTCTGATGTTTACACAAAGAGGAATGATCCATAAAACATTTCCCACATTCTGAACAGGAATACGGCTTTTCACCTGTGTGAATTCTCTTATGTTTAACAAGCTTTGAATTTTCTGTAAAACTTTTCCCACATTCTGAACACGAATATGGCTTCTCTCCTGTGTGAACTTTCTGATGTTTAATAAAAGAGGATTGATACATAAACCATTTCCCACATTCTGAACATGAATATGGCTTTTCTCCTGTGTGCATTCTCTGATGTTTAACAAGCTTTGAATTTTCTCTGAAATGTTTTCCACATTCTGAACATGAATATGGCTTCTCCCCTGTGTGAATTCTCTGATGTTTAATAAGCTTTGAATTTTCTATAAAAGATTTCCCACATTCTGAACATGAATACGGCTTCTCTCCTGTGTGAATTCTCTGATGTGTAACAAGCTTTGCATTTTCTGGAAAACATTTCCCACATTCTGAACATGAATACGGCTTCTCTCCTGTATGAATTCTCTGATGTTTAACAAGCTTTGAATTTTCTATAAAACATTTCCCACATTCTGAACATGAATACGGCTTCTCTCCTGTATGAATTCTCTGATGTTTAACAAGCTTTGCATTTTCTGGAAAACATTTCCCACATTCTGAACATGAATACCGCTTTTCTCCTGTGTGAATTCTCTGATGATTAAGAAGCTTTGTATTGTCTGTAAAACGTTTGCCACATTCTGAACATGAATATGGCTTCTCTCCTGTGTGACTTCTTTCATGTATAACAAGACGTGATTTATCTCTGAAGCTCTTCCCACATTCTGAACAGGTATGAAGCTTCTTCAGTATATGAACTCTTCTGTGTGTATGAGGACTTGAACTTCTTGTAAAATGCATTTTGCCATCTTTCTGATCTGTGCTTGTAACAATGTGAGATTGGTCAGGAGAAGGTTCCTCAGGATTTGGTGGATTATATGTTATCTCTGTACTGTTGAATCCTGAATTTACATTAGTGCTGATGAGATTTTCTTCTGGAGAGTTCTGCTTCATACCTTCATCTTCTAATTTATAATTTGCCAATAACATGAAGCGTCTCTCAGGATTGTTATTGTCATTTTCTGTAAGGATTAAACATGAATTTAGTTAATTTCTTGACAATTCAAAATAGATATACCATCTCTATTAGGGTGTATTCACATGTGGCTCAATTGCAGAAGATTTTTCTGTAACAAAGACGAGAGTGCTTGCAGGAAAACGCATACAATACACATATTCATTTGACATTCATTTATGTGTTTGCGCATTGATTTCACTTGCATTCAAATCTACCATAAAAACTACTGGTACAATGTGATTGTATACATCTCCCCACACATAACACAAGTATAACATAGAGGCTTCCTAATAACCCCTTCCAGCACCACACTGAGGTGACGTGTTATTACTGCACCACGCTCTACATGTACAGCATGGGGGAGGAATGGAAGAGGAGCTATGCCCGTGCCATACACAGCGGAGTCACCATGTACATATACCTGGACCCCCCAGAATAGTGGTCACATCAGGGGAGCTATGCCCGTGCCATACACAGCGGAGTCACCATGTACATATACCTGGGCCCCCCAGAATAGTGGTCACATCAGGGGAGCTATGCCCGTGCCATACACAGCGGAGTCACCATGTACATATACCTGGGCCCCCCCAGAATAGTGGTCACATCAGGGGAGCGGCTATGTGCCATCATTGATGTGTAACTCATTAATGTCACAGTCACTATGGACTACATGTGAAAGGGGTTTGACTAAAGGGAAATGCTCCCTCTGTCCCTCATTGGCCTCAGTCTGTATGGAAATTAGATCAAGATTTAATAGGCGGCTGCTGGGAAAATGTTGTCAGGCTGAGATAAAGCACAAGTAGTGCAGTGTATTATCTATACAAGCAAAGGATCAGATGTATTTAAAGGGGTTAATCGGCCCCGAATGGGTTTAAAAGTGGTCGGGACCAATGCTGCAACACCTCAGCTGACAGTACAGCTGTCAACAGGGGGATTTTAGTCCACAGGGGCACTATACACTTAATCTTCATCGTTATTTAATACAGCAATGAGGAGAAAAGGCCCTGTAAAGTGTAACCGCCATTTACATTTCTATTCAATACTATTGTAGAGCAAGTGATTTTCATAAACTTTCAAATATACTTCATAAGAGAATTAGGTAGAAAAACATTCATAAACCTTCCACAAAATGTCCCCACTAGAATGTTTTTGAAGCAGACATATGTTCATTCTTAGTGAGATCTGTCTTCAAGCTCCACACACTGAATACGGATATATAACCATATAAGGGTGGAGGGAGTGGGGCCTACACTGTGCCAGTCTAGCATGGCTACAGCTATTCACTGTATCAATTTACATCAGGCACAGGACACTCCAGAATGACAGCACAAAGGCAGGAGATCTTATCTCCGGCATCTACATTGAGTAGCTCCATGTTATCAGTGAGGACAGAGCTGTGTGGAGGCCATAAGCTGTTAGGGTACTGTCACACTTGGTGACGCACCAGCGATCCCGACAGTGATACGAGCTGGTAGGGATCGCTGGTGAGATGTCAAACAGTCAGATCTCACCAGCGACGCAATAACGACCCGGAATGATACTGAGGTGGTTGGGACCCTGTTTCTCAGACATGTAGTATTGAGGTCGTTGGAAGTTGTCCCTGTCAAACACACCAATGCATTTTGCCCAACGATCAAAAAATGGTCCAGGCGACTCTAACACTACCAGCGATCTCACAGCAGGGGCCTGGTCGCTGTTAAGTGTCAAACATAGCGAGATCGCTGGCGAGATCGCTGTTGCGTCACCAAACTTGTGACTTAGCAGCGATCTCGCTAAGTGTGACGGGGGCTTTAGCAGGGAGCAGTGATCTAAATGCAGGAGATTCACAACAGCTTTTTGTGCGGTCACCATTGAGTCCTTTGTCTGAGGTAATGTAAACCACTGATCTCTACCCAGTGACGCTGTGTAGGTCTCATCACCCCAACTCTTATATGTGAGGTTTATAAACACCCTAGTGGGGACATCTTGTGGAAGGTTTCTGAATGGTTTTCTACAAGAATTCTCTTAAGAAGTATATCTGAAAGTTTTTTAAAATCGCTTGCTCTACATTATTATTAAATAAAAATTTAAATGGCAGTTACACTTTAACAGCCGCCATTTTACTTTCTATTAGCGATTGTTACAGGGTTAAGGTTGTTTTACATATGGTGATCTAAATATAATTTCTCTAGTTTTTAGAGCCGAAGCCAGTGGTAAATATGAAGGAATAACACTACGGGTGAGCGAGTAGTGAAATATTCTGATTCGCCGGAATCGTAACAAGTATGTTCTAGTACTCGCGTATTTGTTACAAGTAGCGAGTACAATGCAAGTCTATGGGAAACACAAGTAATTTTCAGCGGGACCCAACCAAGAGGTCTGGGAAGGCTGTTCATCCCCCATGTTAATGTGTAAATATTAAAAAAATGTATGGTGCACATGTATATAATATGGGGGCACCTGGTCAGGGGCAGCACGAGTGGTTTTACACCACTTCTTTACTACAACACTGTTTGAAGTCCTGTAGTTTTTTGCCGGTAGAGCGGGACTCCTACGCCACTTTCGCACTAAGCTGTCAAAAGTGGTGTAGGAGCAAGTGACGATCGAGGCGATCTTCTGACAGCTCAGTGTGTAAGTGGCGTAAGGAAAGCGATCTGACCTAGGGGCTGTGTGATGGTTGTTGAAGGAAGAAGCCACCTATCATAATCACAATGGCTTCACAATTATAAAAGGTTGAACTACTGTCCTTGTTGTTCCACTGCCACTGCACAAAGTGCAGGCAAAGTGTCTCACAAAATTAGTCCTAGGGGCTGTATCATGGTTGATGCAGGAATGAGGCCTCAAGGGCCAGACAATTATGAAGGTAGGACTAGTATCGCTGTAGTTCCAGTGACCAATATGGAGGCATAGACACAGTGTCTCAAAAAGTAGCCCTAGGGACTGTATCATGGTTAATGCAGGAAGGACTCATCAAAAGTGCCTCCAATGGGAAATATTAATGAATGGAACATCGTTTGTTACTTGTTTTTTTTTTTTAACCATTCAGTTTTTATGGAGAGAAATTTTAAGCTCACAACGAAGTTACAAGGTACAATTTTACAATTCAAGAGTAGAAAAGAAAAATAAACATCAAACATGAAGAAAAAAAAAAAAGGGGAGGGTGGGGGGGGGGAAGGGACTGTGCAACATCCCATATCAGCAATAGCGAATCCAATACTAATATGGTGTGAGAACAATATGACAAACATTCACCATCAAAGTCAGCAAGGTAGGTGATAAATCGAATTTACACGTCCGTGGAGTGCTTCAGAGGTAGTCAGGGCTGAGGGGTTACTAGGTTGTGTGGGGAAGATAGCCAGGGATCCCACCAGTTCTGTGTCTTAACGTTTTGTGGAAGGTCGTGGGCTAACATGAGTTCATACATGCAATGAGTATTGAGGCGCGAGATGACTTCTTTCAAGGTTGGAGAGATAGGCGTCCTCCAATGGGACGCTATAGTCAGGCGAGCCGCAACCAATACGTTAGTAAGAATCGGACGCAGCAGCGATGGAAATGCTTCGACGCCTATTCCCAGAAGGGCGAGTGGCGGGTCTAAGGAGATGTGAAGGTTCAACAGGTCCTTGAGAAGGGACTCGACCTCCAACCAAAAGGGGCGAATTCGAGGGCAGTACCACCACACATGGGTCTCCGAGCCTTGATCTGCGCAACCCTTCCAACATAAGGGAGAGGCAGCATTGGCACCATCCCCAAACCTAGCCATCCGTACTGGGGTCATATACCAACTTAGCATTAACTTCTTTGCTTGCTCCAAGTGAGCCACACAGCAAGAAAGTTTAGATGCATGATTTGAGGCGAGGTGCCACTGCTCCTGGGTCGCATGAAAATCTAGTCTAGACTCCCATCTGATCATAAAAGGAAGTTTCTCAGGGGAAGCATTGATTTGCAACGCCTTATAAATGGTAGAGACTCCCTTGGTGACGCAACCTGACTGCTTGAACAGAGTCTGGAGTAGGGAGAATAGTCAGCGAGATCCGAAACGGGGAAAGAAACAGAGTTGAGAAAATGTTTCAGACGTATATAAGTGAATAGCGCTGTAGCGGGGAGAGAAAGTTTACGAGAAAGCGACTCAAAGGAAGAGAGACGAGTTCCCTCCAACAATTTGCAGAGGTAGGGAACCGCAGGATCCCCCCATTGTGATAGTTCAATATCACCCATGCAGAATTCCACCGCCCTCACTGTAATATGTTTGAACAGGAAGGGGAGATGGGGAAGGGCCCATTTGTGCCAGACCAGGAGAACAGCCTGCATCGATTTAAGGTCAGGGCTGGACTTCAAAGGACATAAGAGATTCATCTCCAATAGGATACGTGTGGACCGCGCTGGGGAGAGGTGTGATTCTACTTGCAGCCAGCGCGCAGGGGGAGATCCCGCCCACCATATCCTAGCGACGTCCTGGTTAATCGCCGCATAATAAGCAGCAATGTCTGGTGCTCCAAATCCCCCCCTACCCACGGGGAGGAACAGAACCTTCAGCGCCACTCTGGGAGGTTTATTACACCATATAAATTTAGTCAATATGGATTGAAGGCCACGAATACGCCTCGTCGGGAAAGGCAAAGGTGTACATCGTAAGATGTAAAGTATCCTCGGAAGAAGCATCATTTTTGTCGTATGAATGCGGGCTACTCATGAGAGCTGGTACGTCCCATAGTCCAACACGGCGGAACGTAGAGAGGACATCAGTGCATCACAATTCGCGCGCACTATGTCTTTTGATTTCGTGATTCGGATACCCAAGTACGTAAAACCGTCTGGGGACCAGCGGCAGAGAAATAGAGACTCAAGACATGCTTGCGTCTTTGGTGGACAATTAATAGAGAACCCAGAGGATTTGGAAAGATTGAGTTTGTAGTAAGAAACAGCAGAGAAGTCAGATAAAGTGGAAAGGATAGCAGGAAGGGAAGTATCAGGATCTGTACAAGTGAGGAGAACATCATCCGCATAAAGACTGATTTTGTGGTCAACGGGGCCAACTGAGATTCCCGAGATCCCAGGGTGGTCGCGGATAATGGCAGCCAGCGGTTCCATCACAAGGGCGAAGACTAAAGGAGAGAGGGGGCAGCCTTGCCTGGTCCCATTGGAGATCGCAAAGTTGGAGGACGTAAAGCCTCCAGCCTTCACGAACGCGCTGGGAGAGGAGTATAGAGCTAGAATAGCAGACATGATGTTGCCAGCAAAAGCAAATTTATCTAGCACGGCCGCCAAGAACCCCCAGTGTACACGATCAAAAGCTTTTTCAGCATCAAGGGAGATCAGCACACCGGGGGACCCTCTCTTCTCCAAAACCTCAATGAGGTCAATAACTCGCCTTGTAGCATCTCTCGCCTGCCGATCAGGGATAAAACCCACTTGATCCAAGGCGATCAAGGACGGGAGCACCCCCTTGAGACGGTCCGCCAGAAGCTTAGAATACAGTTTCAGGTCACAATTCAGTAACGCTATGGGGCGGTAGTTACTGGGGTCAGTAGGAGTCTTCCCAGGTTTCAGGATAGTAGAAATTGAAGCTCTAAGACCCTCTGGTTTGATGTTCCCCTGACTTTGCCAGTGTTGAAAGAGAGACAAAAGACGAGGGGCTAGAAGGGGGGCGAAAGTGGAGTAGTATAGAAAAGGAAAGCCATCTGGTCCAGCTGCTGAACGCTTTTTTGACATGCGAATGACACTCAACACCGCTTGAACAGTAAAAGGACTGTTGAGAAGCGAGAGTTGAGATGGGGAAAGAGATGGAAGGTTAGCTCTGGCCAAAAAAGCAGTTATAAGGTCCGGCGATGGTTGTGGTACCGACGCCGAGGATTTCAGGTTGTAAAGTTCATTATGAAAAGCTCTGCAGCGTTCCGCGATGTGGATCGGGTTCCGTATCTCTATTCCCAGCGGAGAAACCACATGAGAAATTCTAAGTCGTGCCTGCGTCTTTTTGATTCTACGTGCTAGCAACTCACCTGCGCGATCGCCCATGCTATAAAATAAAGATTTCGTTTTCTTAAGGTGGAGTTCAGTTTTAGAGAGTAGTAAAGTACGAACCGCTGTGCGAGTCTGTGTAATCTCAGCAAGCAAAGCTGAAGTAGGGGAAGTTTTATACAAACACTCAAGGTCTCTCAGTTTGATCAGAAGGGAGTCCAAAGCCAGACTATATTGTTTTTTAGTGAAGGCCGCGAGCTTTAGGAGATGCCCTCTCATCACCGCCTTGTGGGTAAACCACAGCGTGTCGGGAGCCACGTCCTCTACGTCATTAATGCGAAAGAATTCCTCCAGATGAGAGGAAAGGGTATCGCAGTTGGTTTGGGATGTCAAAATACGTTCATTGAGTTTCCAAGAGGTAAAAGGGTTGCGTGGAGTAGAGTCAGAAAAAGAGAGCGTCACAGGAGCGTGGTCCGACCATGTGATAAGCTCAATGGTAGCACTCAGACATAGAGGGAGTAGGGAGTCACTAACCAGTATGAAGTCAATGTGGCTGAAAGAGAGGTGTCGGGGAGAGAAAAAGGTGTAGTCGCGTTCAGAGGTGTGGAGGTAGCGCCAGACGTCATGGAGATACAAGGAATTGAGGACAGGGCCAAGCTCTAATCTATATGCCGACGGGGAAGAGCAGTCAAGCTCACGCAACGCCGGGGCGTTCAGATCTCCCGCTACAATTTTATGGCCCGTCATGGAGGGGGCCAGGGAATCTAACGTTGTTCGGAGAAAAGAAGCTTGTCTGGAGTTCGGAGACTAAATAGTTAATAGCGAATACAAAACATCATTAAGCTTACATATCAGCAGCAAGTAACGACCATCAGGGTCAGGCAAAGCAGTAATCAGTTCAAACGACAATCTACTAGAAATAAGTATCGCAACTCCCGCCTTCTTCTCCTTCGCATTGGCAAAATAACGAAAAGGAAAGAGGGGCGATTTAACTCGATCATTGTCCTGCTATAACAGATGGGTTTCCTGCAAAAGGACAATGTCCGCACGAGAAACCTTTAATTGTCTGTACAGGAGCAACCGTTTTTGTGGCGAATTTAAGCCATTTAAGTTCAGTGATAATACGGACACAGGCATAAGAACAATAAATATAGAGCTGCAGACAATAGTCGTAGTAAGATCATTAGCAATGAATAACGAGATGTGCACAGTACCTTAGGAGTGTAGGATTCCAGGAGGAGGGGATATGAGGGAAGTATAACACACTTAGGCGTCTTCCTCGCAATTCGCATCGCGTGTGCTGCACAGAAAAATTCGCACACACGACGCGGAACTTGGCAACGCCAGTAAGGAGAAAAAGAAATAAGAAGCAAAGAACAAAACAAACAATCTCAAAAAGGAAAGGGAAAACAATCCCAATAGAGGTCAGGGTCCAATGGTTCACCGTGTAAGGGGGCCCCAAATAGAAAAGGGACCGAAGGTCCAGGAGGAGTCCCGATCACACAGATACTCAAATTCCCGGCGGGGGAAGGTATCGGTCCCTGTGCGGTCCAGAAATAGGAAACAACAGGGCGAAAAAAAAACAGAAAAAAAGAGATCAGGGGAAAAAAAGGATCAGGGGAAAAAAGTCAATTTAGAGCGGGAAGTAAAATAGTCCGCTCGATGGGGAGAACCTCCCCGGCGTTCACCGGCCGGCTAAGTCCAAATAGATAGAAGAGAAAACAGAAGAGGAGCAGTAGGAGTAGCAGGTACGATGTAGAACAGGGAGAACGTAAGAGAGAAGGAGAAAGAGGAGTCAGTCAGCAGAGATAGAGATAAGAAAGAGCAGGAAGTAGCCAACAGTGGTGAGGACACAAGTCGGTCTGGGAGGTGTAAAAGAACAGTAAGACGGGTCCCCATTCAGGCACCACAGCGGTGTGTAAAACGAATCCGAGGATCCAGCAAAGAAGCCACACGGCTTCAAGGAGAAATAACAAGGAAAAATGGAAAATCAAGGGCGCGGACTCTCACACAATCTTCCATTCCGGATCCAACTTTCGGCCTCCCGGGGCTCGCTTAGGAGGTGGATCCTTCTTGGAACGCTGGTCCGACGAAGAAGAAGCTGTAGCAATCGCAGTCGCTGGAAGAATGTTCCAAGATTTCAGGAGATGTTCCTCTCGTTGAGGCGTGAGACAAACATACGACGTGTCGTCCTTTCTGACAATTAGGCGGGTTGGTCTTCCCCATCTATATGAGATTTCCTCTTCTCTCAGTATCAGCGTATAAGGTTTAAAGGCTCTGCGAAGTGCCAGCGTCGCTGGAGAGAGGTCTGAGAAAACTTGGACTTCAGAGAATCTCGCGGGCAAAGATGGGGAGGAACGCAAAACATGGAGGAAATCTTCTTTAGCTTCGTAAAAATGGATTCGCCCCAACACGTCTCGGGGGAGATCTGCACGAACTCCTGGGGGCTTCACCACCCTATGGATACGGTCCACCTTTACGTCCCGGTCATCTATGTCTGGGAGGACATCGCGCATAAAGTCCTGCAAGAAGCTCCTGAGCTCATCCTGAGGCATCGATTCTGGTATCCCCCTCAGCCGAACATTATTTTGTCTGTTGCGGTCCTCCATGTCCGCCTGCTTGGCCTGCACCGAGTACATCGACTGTTGGATCAGCTAGTGTTCGTCCCATAGATCATTATGGGACTGAATCAGTTCAGCCATTTTGGTTTCTATGTGATCAGTGCGGCCTCCCAGCTCCGCCACCTCTCCTCTCAAATCCGCAACGATAGTCTTCATATCCTCCTGTAGGGAGGTTCTAAGGTCCGCCAGGAGCGTCTTCAAAAGAGCCAGGGTAACGGGTGTCTCCGGCGGGAGAGAGGATATAGAGGGCTCCTGGAGATGCTGGTCTCGGCGGGAGGCGCGCGCCGCACAAGGGGACTGCTGCGCCATGTTAGAGAAAGGTGCGGGATCTTGCCGCCCCGGGGGAAAATAGTCTGTTACTCGCTTGGGAAGGAGCGCTGGTTGGTTTCTGACCTTACCCATCGGCAGAGGGAAGGTTCAGGCTGTCGGTCGTCGGTTTTCAGGCGTTTTGGGCCGGTGGAAATGCTGCAAAATCCGCTGTAGTGCCCTGGGGAACCGGGAGCTCCTGGTTTATGTGACCTGCACCATGAGCTGCCAAGCCACGCCCCCCCGTTTGTTACTTGTTGACCATGAGGTACATGTGACAGAAGCAGGAGCACAATGCACATGTAAGAAGAAGGTAAGGGGTTTGTATGGAAAGACATGGACGTGATCACCAGTAGCATAAAATAACGTATTGGGTGACTTTAGGTTGGGATGCTGTCATCTGGAGGGATTAAGCCTGTCTGCATTCTCTGTAGTCAGCCATGTGTGTATCTGTGATGATTGCCCCAGCGGCGTTGAAAACACGCTCTGACATCACACTAGCAGCAGGGCAGGCCAGCACCTCCAAGGCATATAAGGAGAGGTCAGCCAACTGTGCAGCTTGGACACACAATAATTAAATGGAACTGAAGTGTCAGGAAGGACGCAGGTATGGTTACTTAGATACTCGTTGACCATGTTGTTCAAAATCTCCCTCCTTGACATTGTTACCGGTCCAGCTAGCCCTTCCTGATTAGCTGGTTTATTGAAAATGGTCCAGTTTGTGGACATTTTCCCCCCACCTCTTTTGGACTTGCTGGGCGTGTCTCTCCCCATTAACGTATGCTGCTGCACAGAGCTGGTACCTCTGCTAACAGCAGTGTTGCCGTCAAATGATCGACAACGGCCCTCTTGAAGGGTTCAATTGTGAAACCGCCAGGTGACTGCAACAGTAGCGAAGGAAATTTGTCCTTGTACCGTGGGTCGAGAAAGATCACGCGAAGGTCTTGGGACGGATAGTTAGATATGAAGTGTGCCATTTGTGCAAGCTGCAAAGAGGCAAATGTTCTGTGCACCCAGAAGGATGAACAATACCCATTCTCTCCTCACACTGACTCTCCTCCTCCTCTACCTCTCCAGCCCACCTATGCTGGACAGACATGAAGCTGGGGTTGGAAGTCCCTTCTGTAGCATAGGGGGTCCCCTCGGTAGCAAAGAAAAAGAAATCCTCACCCTCCTTATCTTTCTCATCATCTTTATCACCCAATCTTGCCTGATGAGATAGGCAGGGCTGTATAGGTTCACCCATTGTGAAATCTTGCTCCATACCCAGCTGCTGGGCACTCAAAGATTCCACTTTGAGATTATGCAGCGATTCTTTCAACAGACATAGCATAATAGGGATGGTTACGCTGATAATAGCCTGATCACCGCTCACAAGCTTGGTGCAATACTCAAAGTTATGAAGCACCTCACAAATGTCAGCGATACACACCCACTCGACAGTTGTTATGTGTCTTGGCTGAGTCTCAGTCTGACGGACATGATTATGCTGGTATCCAGCAAGTGCCCTCTGCTGCTCACTTATCCTTGCCAACATATGATATGTTGAGTTCTACCGTGTTGGCAGGTCGCAAATGAGTTGGTGATTTAGCAAATTAAATTGCTTTTGAAGCGCTGCAAGACCGGCAAAAGCGGTAGAGAAATGGCGGAAATGGGCTCAAATACGAAGCACCTTCTCAAGTAGGTACGGCAAGTCAGGGTATGTTTTGATACATTTCTGAACCACTAGGTTCAGCACATGAGCCATGCATGGCACGTGTACCAGCTTTCTGAGCTTTAAAGCCACCACCAGGTTACGCCCATTATCACAGACAAACAGATCGAGTTGGAGTTGCAGTGGGAAGAGCCACTGATTGGTCTGTTGTTTTATTCCTTGCCACAGCTCTGCTACAGTGTGTGGTGTTTCACCTAAACAGATCAGCAGAGCGTGGTGCCTCTTTGCAGATGTGCTGTTGCACAGCTCCTATCTTGGGAGTGATGTGGAGGGTAATTCAGCATAAAATGAGGAGCAGAAGGAGGAGGTGGAAAAGGGGAGACAGTATGTATATGATAAAGCGGAAACCCTGATAGAAGATGGGCCCGCTATTCGTGGTGTGGGTAGGATGTGTGATGTTCCAGTTTACGACTTTGACCCACTTTCCACCAGGTTGAGCCAGTGTGATGTGACAGAAATGTATCGCCCGTGTCCACAACAACTTGTCTGTTGTTAGGTGGACCTTCCCGGTTAGAGCACGCTTTAGACTGTTTAACATGAGCTGGTGTAAAGCGGGGACAGCACACCGGGAAAAGTACTGCTGGCTGGGAACAATGTATCATGGGGCAGCCACAGCCAAGAGATCACGGAAAGACTATGTCCCCAAAAGCCTAAATGGTAACATCTCCACAGCTAGCAATTTTGCAATGTGCACGTTTAGTATTTGTGCCTGTGGGTGCGTGGTTTGGTATTTACGCCTCTTTTCATAGATCTGGGGCATGCACAACTGGTCGTTTGGCTGGGAAAAAGAAGTGGATGGGGTTGATGTGTCCTGCATCTGTGCAACCGCAGCTGGTGAGCAGGAGGTATGAGCGCCTGCTTCCCGGCCAGCAGATTGGGAAGGACGGATGACAGGTGAAATGGCAGTAGTTTGACCCGCAGACACTGATTTGGTACTCTGATGTTCCACCCACAGACTATGGTGCTTGGCTGCTATGTGTTTCCGCTTACTGGTGGGGCTCTGGTTGCCTTTGCCCTGGCATCTGCTCAACTTGGAATGGAAGATGCCACAGAGGACAATGTTTGGTTCTGAAGGACTATCCGAAAAAAAAATTCCAGACAGTGGCTGAACGCACCCTTACCTTGACTTGGGCCAGAGAGGGGTTGTTCTTGGCAATAGTTGAAACACTTCGCACTTTGGTCAAACCAGTAGCCCTTGGTGCCTTTGTTGGTGTTATTATCCACCTTCTTCCTCTGTGCTGCTGTGCTGGCTATGCGTGCCAACGGTCCAGGTCGGATAAGTGGATTCATCATTGACCACCTCGTTGTCCATGTCATCCTTCTTCCCTGTTGATAGTGTCGCCTTACCAGATGGCAACTGTGTCTCATCAACATCACCCTCCACCTCTTCAGCCAGTATATCACGTGGCTGAAAGTGACTTTTTTCTGGCCATGATCCTCAGAGTGGCCAAGTTTGGGGTCAAATGTCTCCAGTGACTGCTAAGGGGGGGTAGAAGAACGGAGGAACGGGTTGAGGATTGGATGACCCAGCTTTCTCTGTATCGACAGTAGACTGTGTGGTCGTGGAAGATTGGGTACTGCTTGAAAACTGCGTTGAGGCCTTATCAGCCATCCAAGACTTTATCTGCTCTCGCTCTTCTGGCTTCCAGACATGTTTACGTTCCAGACAGGGAAATTTCGCCAGTAATATAGATGCATCAACCTTCTTACCTGACCCAGACTTAGTTCCTTGTCGGACACCGCTGATAACACCATGCCCATGTCCACGTCCCTTGTTCCTTCACAACAGGCTTTTTGGGAATTTGTGACATAGTTGTAGATGTTCAGATGCAGACATTGGGAAAAAAGGAGCAGTTTGAGCTTTGTGGCAGGTAGCACTACAGACTAGTAGTCACTACTCCATGACCTTATGCAGTACTTTCAGCTCTGAGAAGAGCTGAGACATTGATGTACTATGTATGCACTGTAACACTCCTGCCTGTCTCCCTGCACTACAGTCACCTGGTACTAAAATACTGCAGGTAGCTCTCACAAGAGCTTTTGTGTTTTTAAGATAATTAATAGAGAATTTGGATACACACAACACTCTCCCTACGCTAGTGCTATGCCGTGTTGTGGATGCAATGTGCACAGGATGGCAGTGGCAGGGCTTATATAGAGCCTAAGAGTCACAGTAATGCCACAACAAAGATGGCTGCGGCATTACTGTGATTGGCTAGCAAGCCCACCATGTTTACTGACTGCAAATCAGGCACCAAACATGCTGGGCAGGAGATATGAATATTGCGAGGCCACTAGTGAAATACTCGCTATGTCTCGAGTACCGAATACTTACACGTAATCTCGCTCATCCCTAAATAACAGATATAAAGGAAGGTGCTGTACCTGGTGTGTGAGCGGCTCCACAGAACACCTTGTGGAGGATTCCTCTGTTCCCTGTACATAACTCAGTGTATGACTCCTGCCCCATGTGTCACTTATACAGTGTGGAGGAGACAAACATCTGGATTCATTGTGGAAGTTTCTTCCATACCTGTGGTGACATCTCCTGGAATCTCCTCCTTCCCGTCACTCACACACGGCTGATCCCCCCTCGTCATCGCTTCTTCTGTCTCATCCTCCACTTTAATATTAGTCGGATCTTCCCCCTGATAGATCAGATGTAACAATCAGTGCAATATAAGAGACCCCAAAATCTATCACCTCTATGACGGCAGGAAAGCCCCAACCCTCCATATAGATCCAGGGCTCAGCGCCATCTACCTGATGACTCTCCGGGACATTGTGATTCTCCTCTGGACAGTCCTGGGGATACAGAGGACGGGGACATCTCTCTGGGGGATTTCTCCTCCTGGATCCATCTGTGGAGACACAGAGACTGAATACATTCTTTTCATACAGATAATTATAGGCCGGGTGTATTCAGTCCTGTCTATTACCTGGTGATGTGCGGGGCAGGGGAACCTCCATCATGACTATGTCCTTGTACTGATCTTTGTGTCCTTCTAGATACTCCCACTCCTCCATGGAGAAATAGACGGCGACGTCCTGACACCTTATAGGAACCTGACACACAATGATACCGTCATCACCCAGAATCCTCCAGTGCTGTCCTGTATAATGTCCCAGCAGTCACCTCTCCAGTCAGCAGCTCAATCATCTTGTTGGTGAGTTCTAGGATCTTCTGATCATTGATGTCCTCATGTATCCGGGGGTGAGGTGGAGGCCCCGGGATTGGGCTCAGGGTTCCTCCTCGTCCTTCATACACAGGGGCCCGAGAGCGATCACTAGAGGTCTTCACTACTGTGTAATCCTGAGGATGAGACATTAATAATATCACTACAGACATTTCCAGAGTCCATCACCTCTCCGGTCATATCCTCTGTTATTCCCATAGATAATGATGTAATGTGATGACATCAGAACCTCTCTCCTCTCCGGTCATATCCTCTGTTATCCCCATAGATAATGATGTAATGTGATGACATCAGAACCTCTCCCCTCTCCGGTCATATCCTCTGTTATTCCCATAGATAATGATGTAATGTGATGACATCAGAACCTCTCCCCTCTCCGGTCATATCCTCTGTTATTCCCATAGATAATGATGTAATGTGATGACATCAGAACCTCTCCCCTCTCCGGTCGTATCCTCTGTTATCCCCATAGATAATGATGTAATGTGATGACATCAGAACCTCTCCCCTCTCCGGTCATATCCTCTGTTATTCCCATAGATAATGATGTAATGTGATGACATCAGAACCTCTCCCCTCTCCGGTCATATCCTCTGTTATCCCCATAGATAATGATGTAATGTGATGACATCAGAACCTCTCCCCTCTCCGGTCATATCCTCTGTTATCCCCATAGATAATGATGTAATGTGATGACATCAGAACCTCTCCCCTCTCCGGTCATATCCTCTGTTATTCCCATAGATAATGATGTAATGTGATGACATCAGAACCTCTCCCCTCTCCGGCCATATCCTCTGTTATCCCCATAGATAATGATGTAATGTGATGACATCAGAACCTCTCCCCTCTCCGGTCATATCCTCTGTTATTCCCATAGATAATGATGTAATGTGATGACATCAGAACCTCTCTCCTCTCCGGCCATATCCTCTGTTATTCCCATAGATAATGATGTAATGTGATGACATCAGAACCTCTCCCCTCTCCGGTCATATCCTCTGTTATTCCCATAGATAATGACGTAATGTGATGACATCAGAACCTCTCCCCTCTCCGGTCATATCCTCTGTTATCCCCATAGATAATGATGTAATGTGATGACATCAGAACCTCTCTCCTCTCCAGTCATATCCTCTGTTATTCCCATAGATAATGATGTAATGTGATGACATCAGAACCTCTCCCCTCTCCGGTCATATCCTCTGTTATTCCCATAGATAATGATGTAATGTGATGACATCAGAACCTCTCCCCTCTCCGGTCATATCCTCTGTTATTCCCATAGATAATGACGTAATGTGATGACATCAGAACCTCTCCCCTCTCCGGTCATATCCTCTGTTATTCCCATAGATAATGATGTAATGTGATGACATCAGAACCTCTCACCTCTCCGGTCATATCCTCTGTTATCCCCATAGATAATGATGTAATGTGATGACATCAGAACCTCTCTCCTCTCCGGTCATATCCTCTGTTATCCCCATAGATAATGATGTAATGTGATGACATCAGAACCTCTCCCCTCTCCGGTCATATCCTCTGTTATTCCCATAGATAATGATGTAATGTGATGACATCAGAACCTCTCCCCTCTCCGGTCATATCCTCTGTTATCCCCATAGATAATGATGTAATGTGATGACATCAGAACCTCTCCCCTCTCCGGTCATATCCTCTGTTATCCCCATAGATAATGATGTAATGTGATGACATCAGAACCTCTCCCCTCTCCGGTCATATCCTCTGTTATCCCCATAGATAATGATGTAATGTGATGACATCAGAACCTCTCCCCTCTCCGGTCATATCCTCTGTTATTCCCATAGATAATGATGTAATGTGATGACATCAGAACCTCTCACCTCTCCAGTAATCCGGTAGAGGATCTCTAGGGTGAGGTGTAGGATCCTCTCCGCCATCTTGTCCCTGTCCAGATCCATCCTTGATGGGTCAATCGGGAACATTCTCTTATATAGAAGATCTCTGATTCTGTCGGGATCTGAATGGGAGAAATATGAGTCAGTGTAACATTATGAAGAATACTGCAGACTTTACATCCAATCACTGAGCAGAGAATTCATGTTATCCTGTATGACATGTGACTATTGTTCATCTGATTTTCTTTATTCTTCTCGATGGCGGCTGGGGTTTGGAGTTTTCAGATGTTTTTCACTGATTCATTTTCTGCATCTTTTTAACAATTCACCACATTATTGACATTTGTCCTCCAGTCACTTCTGAGCCATTTTATCTATTTAGCTATTTTGGTGCCTTTTAGCCAAATGAGAGATTTTTAACCTAAGAGCCTTGTGGTCACATCTCCATCAGAGCCGCTCCTGCGTCATCTGCTCCTGTGATCAGGGCCGCTGGATTCACTCTGTAGGTTTGTGCTGGTGATAGAGGAGACGTCAGGGCCAGGAACTCTGCACAGCGCAGGCTCCACCATCCGCTAAGGTCAGAGTGGCTGGGACCTGTAGTACTTTCCAGTGTGACAGTGGGTGTGTGCTGGTGATAGAGGAAACTCTGCACAGCGCAGGCTCCACCATCCGCTAAGGTCAGAGTGCCTGGGACCTGTAGTACTTTCCAGTGTGACAGTGGGTGTGTGCTGTCCAGCTGTAGTCAGCAGCTCCTGGCTTCAGCCTATTAGAAGGCACCACACCCTACTGAAGCTTACCGATATCTGCTGGAAGCTGCCAGATATAGCTTTTATGCTTCCCTGGTTAGGTCTTGTTGTTCTCCTGTTCTGTATAGGATTTTCCTGTTTTACCTCGGTCTGTTCTTGGACGCTTCTCCTGCCTTACAGTTTTGTACTTTGCAGCTTCTTGATTTTGACCCGACTCCCCGACTGCTCTAACAGACCCCGATTTCGTCCCTTCCGTGATTTCCCGGCTTTGACCCTGTTTGATGACTATTTCTACCTCTGGTTCGCTCCTCTGGATGGCCGCCCATCCATAGGCAGCAATCGTCTGGACACCGTTGTAAATCCCGATCCCTGTATAGGGGTTAAAGGGTGTCAGGGTTTCTCGGTATTCTGACATACAGAGGGGCTTGAGCCACGTCTGTCTGAGAAGCCGCGTGAGCCTGTGGCCCCGGACAGTCGTCACAAGGTTTATTACAAGTTATTCATGAACCACCTGCAGCATTTTGAAGAATTTGGCGAAAAAACGTCAATAAATAACAGAATGCAAAAAAAAAGAAAAGTGACCTCAGTATTCTGGTGCTCGGCCTGTCAGATCGTCACCCCGGGTGTGAATGAAGTCCTGTCATTAATACTCAGTGAAGTGAAAGCTTTATAGTTTTATACTTAAATCCCTTCTCTCCCCGTGATGGAACAGCCTCTAATGCCGGATCTCGAGGCCGGATAAATATCAGAGTTATATGCAATGGACTTGGACAATCGGACGTGTGAAGTCTGGATTTACAGCAACGTTCATTAATAATTCACATGACCAGAAACATTATTGTGGCTCTGTCCAAAATCAGATTTTTTTAAACTTGAAAGGGCGAGTCTCATTCAATTTAAGTAACGAACTAGAGCATGCTGGGATTTTATTTTCACACCCAGATTTGGTCAGTGAAAATAAAATAATTGATCATCTTCACTGCGAAATTGAGTAACATTGGTTCCAGAGCGGTTCGTTTTTTACTGAAAGCAATCGGAATTGTAATACGGTCGAGTGAATGAACCGTAAGAGGAATTACTGGAGCGAGCTCTTATCTCTCCTGTTTAACCAACATTTATCAACAGCGTATTGATGCCACTGCCTGCCTGTTCATTATGATCCAAATTGTACTGATGAAGCAGCCAGTGCTAATACCCCTACACATAAGACATCTCCTGCCTCTCCATTATATTCTATACTGTCCTGCTGCCATAGCTAATGCCCCTACACATAAGACATCTCCTGCCTCTCCATTATATTCTATACTGCACTGCTGCCATAGCTAATGCCCCTACACATAATACATCTCCTGCCTCTCCATTATATTCTATACTGCACTGCTGCCATAGCTAATGCCCCTACACATAAGACATCTCTTGCCTCTCCATTATATTCTATACTGTGCTGCTGCCATAGCTAATGCCCCTACACATAAGACATCTCCTGCCTCTCCATTATATTCTATACTGTACTGCTGACATAGCTAATGTCCCTACACATAAGACATCTTCTGCCTCTCCATTATATTCTATACTGTCCTGCAGCCATAGCTAATGCCTCTACACATAAGACATCTCCTGCCTCTCCATTATATTCTATACTGTACTGCTGCCATAGCTAATGCCTCTACACATAAGACATCTCCTGCCTCTCCATTATATTCTATACTGTACTGCTGACATAGCTAATGTCCCTACACATAAGACATCTTCTGCCTCTCCATTATATTCTATACTGTCCTGCAGCCATAGCTAATGCCTCTACACATAAGACATCTCCTGCCTCTCCGTTATATTCTATACTGTGCTGCTGCCATAGCCAATGCCCCTACACATAAGACATCTCCTGCCTCTCCATTATATTCTATACTGTGCTGCCATAGCTAATGCCTCTACACATAAGACATCTCCTGCCTCTCCATTATATTCTATACTGTACTGCTGCCATAGCTAATGTCCCTACACATAAGACATCTCCTGCCTCTCCATTATATTCTATACTGTGCTGCTGCCATAGCTAATGTCCCTACACATAAGACATCTCCTGCCTCTCCATTATATTCTATACTGTGCTGCTGCCATAGCTAATGCCCCTACACATAAGACATCTCCTGCCTCTCCATTATATTCTATATTGTACTGCTGCCATAGCTAATGCCCCTACACATAAGACATATCCTGCCTCTCCATTATATTCTATATTGTACTGCTGCCATAGCTAATGCCCCTACACATAAGACATTCCTGCCTCTCCATTATATTCTATACTGTGCTGCTGCCATAGCTAATGCCTCTACACATAAGACATCTCCTGCCTATTCATTATATTCTATACTGTGCTGCTGCCATAGCTAATGCCCCTACACATAAGACATATCCTGCCTCTCCATTATATTCTATACTGTGCTGCTGCCATAGCTAATGCCCCTACACATAAGACATATCCTGCCTCTCCATTATATTCTACGCTTTGCTGCTCCTGAGAAGGATCCTGCCCTGGGGCATAGCTCTAACGAAAAAAAACTCCAAAAAAGATAAACTAAAAAGGAGCCATTGCTTCTTCACAGTTCCTAATGTTATTCTCTTGGAAGTGATCCCTTCCCTGCAAAGGAATAAAATGTAACGTCACAATAAACCGCTGCCCCCTAAAACTGTAATTTTTCACAGCTTATATCAGGCATGGCTCCTTTATTTGGCATAAAGTTCTGCTCATTGAGGAAACAAAATGACCGTACACTGGTAAAAAAAAACAGTACACTGCGGGCAGTGCCCTGGAGATCATTGTGGAGGCACAAAACACTCTGGACCTGCTACAGGTGTCAATAAATAAGGAGATTGATAGTAGGACCAGAGCGCTGTAGGTCCAGAGTGCTGGAGATCCAGAGCGCTGTAGATTCAGAGCGCTGTAGGGTCCAGAGCGCTGTAGGGTCCAGAGCGCTGTAGATTCAGAGCGCTGTAGGGTCCAGAGCGCTGTAGGGTCCAGAGCGCTGTAGGGTCCAGAGCGCTGTAGGGTCCAGAGCGCTGTAGGGACCAGAGCGCTGTAGGGTCCAGAGTGCTGTATTGACAATGCTGCTCCCACCATGATCTGCTCCAGGCTCCACACTGCAGCTCTCCTCCTCTCCAGCTCTATAATGACAGGATGCAGCGAGGAGGAAGAGTTCTCAGAGGGAGAAAGATACAAATGTCTGCTCTGACATTCTCTGGAGGCCTTTGTTTTCCCCTCTGTGACTCTTCCTTCCTATGATTGGACAGTGTCTATAGAGAGGAAAAAGTCACACCCCCTCACCTCCCACCGAGGAATCTGTGTTATTGCCCTTTTCATTGAAGAGGAAATTTGCACATTGAGATCCGTAACATTCAATATCCAAACCTCTGCAATACAGTGGAGGCAGCACGAGCTGTAATCAGCCGCTCTGCCCTTTCTTAGTGATATATTCAGTTTAAGCTGATGAAGGTTATGAAGTTTCTCTTTAATTGCCAACAGATCAGTGGATGTCCAGGTCCTGACACCGCACCAAGGGGTTAAAGGATTGTAGAGAAGTGAGGCAGAGGCCCAGAACAGAGCACGGACTCAATAGAAGGACTAGAAAATAGGACTGTAATTATACCAACAGGGGAATAAGTAAATATAGAGATCACTGCTCACCTGTGCGGTGATCTGTGAGATCATCACCCTCACATAGATCTCTGCATTATCCACATGGATCAACTCTTCACCCTGAAACAAAGATTGTAAAAGTCACAGACAGATGGAGAAATCCCATCTATGATCAGCTGTGATCTGCCGTCTCCACCGCTCTCATTACACAAGTATAAAACATAGAATACTGGAGGAGAAAACAAGACTGAACACAAGGAGGTCACAGCCGTCTACACATCATAGGGGAGATCTCCATCTACCTGAGGATCCTGTGCAGGAGGAGGAGGAGCGGGACATCTCTCTGGGGTCGTCCTCGTACTGGAGAGACCTGCAGGACACACAGACAGGACTGACATCATTATTACATACAGATCATTATAGGCCGGGTGTATTCAGTCCTGTCTATTACCTGGTGATGTGCGGGGCTGGTGCTCCTCCATCATCACCTCCTCGTACCGGTCCTTGTGTCCTTCTAGATACTCCCACTCCTCCATGGAGAGATAGACAGCGACGTCCTGACACCTTATAGGAACCTGACAACACAATGATACCAACATCACCCAGAATCTTCCAGTGCTGTCCTGTATAATGTCCCAGCAGTCACCTCTCCGCTCATCACCCAGAATCCTCCAGTGCTGTCCTGTATAATGTCCCAGCAGTCACCTCTCCGCTCATCACCCAGAATCCTCCAGTGCTGTCCTGTATAATGTCCCAGCAGTCACCTCTCCACTCATCACCCAGAATCCTCCAGTGCTGTCCTGTATAATATCCCAGCAGTCACCTCTCCGCTCATCACCCAGAATCCTCCAGTGCTGTCCTGTATAATGTCTCAGCAGTCACCTCTCCGCTCATCACCCAGAATCCTCCAGTGCTGTCCTGTATAATGTCCCAGCAGTCACCTCTCCGCTCATCACCCAGAATCCTCCAGTGCTGTCCTGTATAATGTCCCAGCAGTCACCTCTCCGCTCATCACCCAGAATCCTCCAGTGCTGTCCTGTATAATGTCCCTGCAGTCACCTCTCCGCTCATCACCCAGAATCCTCCAGTGCCGTCCTGTATAATGTCCCAGCAGTCACCTCTCCGCTCATCACCCAGAATCCTCCAGTGCTGTCCTGTATAATGTCCCTGCAGTCACCTCTCCGCTCATCACCCAGAATCCTCCAGTGCCGTCCTGTATAATGTCCCAGCAGTCACCTCTCCGCTCATCACCCAGAATCCTCCAGTGCTGTCCTGTATAATGTCCCAGCAGTCACCTCTCCGCTCATCAACCAGAATCCTCCAGTGCTGTCCTGTATAATGTCCCAGCGGTCACCTCTCCGCTCATCACCCAGAATCCTCCAGTGCTGTCCTGTATAATGTCCCTGCAGTCACCTCTCCGCTCATCACCCAGAATCCTCCAGTGCCGTCCTGTATAATGTCCCAGCAGTCACCTCTCCGCTCATCACCCAGAATCCTCCAGTGCTGTCCTGTATAATGTCCCAGCAGTCACCTCTCCAGTCATCACCCAGAATCCTCCAGTGCTGTCCTGTATAATGTCCCAGCAGTCACCTCTCCGCTCATCACCCAGAATCCTCCAGTGCCGTCCTGTATAATGTCCCAGCAGTCACCTCTCCGCTCATCACCCAGAATCCTCCAGTGCTGTCCTGTATAATGTCCCAGCAGTCACCTCTCCGCTCATCACCCAGAATCCTCCAGTGCTGTCCTGTATAATGTCCCTGCAGTCACCTCTCCGCTCATCACCCAGAATCCTCCAGTGCCGTCCTGTATAATGTCCCAGCAGTCACCTCTCCGCTCATCACCCAGAATCCTCCAGTGCTGTCCTGTATAATGTCCCAGCAGTCACCTCTCCAGTCATCACCCAGAATCCTCCAGTGCTGTCCTGTATAATGTCCCAGCAGTCACCTCTCCGCTCATCACCCAGAATCCTCCAGTGCTGTCCTGTATAATGTCCCAGCAGTCACCTCTCCGCTCATCACCCAGAATCCTCCAGTGCTGTCCTGTACAATGTCCCAGCAGTCACTTCTCCGCTCATCACCCAGAATCCTCCAGTGCTGTCCTGTATAATGTCCCAGCAGTCACCTCTCCGCTCATCACCCAGAATCCTACAGTGCTGTCCTGTATAATGTCCCAGCAGTCACCTCTCCGCTCATCACCCAGAATCCTCCAGTGCTGTCCTGTATAATGTCCCAGCATTCCCAGCAGTGTCACCTCTCCAGTCAGCAGCTCAATCATCTTGTTGGTGAGTTCTAGGATCTTCTGGTCATTGATGTCCTCATGTATCCGGGGGTGAGGTGGAGGCCCCGGGATTGGGCTCAGGGATCCTCCCCGTCCTTCATACACAGGGGCCCGAGAGCGATCACTAGAGGTCTTCACTACTGTGTAATCCTGAGGATGAGACATTAATAATATCACTACAGACATTTCCAGAGTCCATCACCTCTCCAGTCATATCCTCTGTTATCCCCATAGATAATGATGTAATGTGATGACATCAGAACCTCTCCCCTCTCCGGTCATATCCTCTGTTATCCCCATAGATAATGATGTAATGTGATGACATCAGAACCTCTCCCCTCTCCAGTCATATCCTCTGTTATCCCCATAGATAATGATGTAATGTGATGACATCAGAACCTCTCCCCTCTCCGGTCATATCCTCTGTTATTCCCATAGATAATGATGTAATGTGATGACATCAGAACCTCTCACCTCTCCGGTCATATCCTCCGTTATTCCCATAGATAATGATGTAATGTGATGACATCAGAACCTCTCTCCTCTCCGGTCATATCCTCTGTTATCCCCATAGATAATGATGTAATGTGATGACATCAGAACCTCTCCCCTCTCCGGTCATATCCTCTGTTATTCCCATAGATAATGATGTAATGTGATGACATCAGAACCTCTCACCTCTCCGGTCATATCCTCCGTTATTCCCATAGATAATGATGTAATGTGATGACATCAGAACCTCTCTCCTCTCCGGTCATATCCTCTGTTATCCCCATAGATAATGATGTAATGTGATGACATCAGAACCTCTCTCCTCTCCGGTCATATCCTCTGTTATTCCCATAGATAATGATGTAATGTGATGACATCAGAACCTCTCACCTCTCCGGTCATATCCTCTGTTATTCCCATAGATAATGCTGTAATGTGATGACATCAGAACCTCTCCCCTCTCCGGTCATATCCTCTATTATCCCCATAGATAATGATGTAATGTGATGACATCAGAACCTCTCCCCTCTCCGGTCATATCCTCTATTATCCCCATAGATAATGATGTAATGTGATGACATCAGAACCTCTCACCTCTCCGGTCATATCCTGTTATCCCCATAGATAATGATGTAATGTGATGACATCAGAACCTCTCCCCTCTCCGGTCATATCCTCTGTTATTCCCATAGATAATGATGTAATGTGATGACATCAGAATCTCTCTCCTCTCCGGTCATATCCTCTATTATCCCCATAGATAATGATGTAATGTGATGACATCAGAACCTCTCCCCTCTCCGGTCATATCCTCTGTTATTCCCATAGATAATGATGTAATGTGATGACATCAGAACCTCTCTCCTCTCCGGTCATATCCTCTGTTATCCCCATAGATAATGATGTAATGTGATGACATCAGAACCTCTCCCCTCTCCGGTCATATCCTCTGTTATCCCCATAGATAATGATGTAATGTGATGACATCAGAACCTCTCACCTCTCCGGTCATATCCCCTGTTATCCCCATAGATAATGATGTAATGTGATGACATCAGAACCTCTCCCCTCTCCGGTCATATCCTCTGTTATCCCCATAGATAATGATGTAATGTGATGACATCAGAACCTCTCCCCTCTCCGGTCATATCCTCTGTTATTCCCATAGATAATGATGTAATGTGATGACATCAGAACCTCTCCCCTCTCCGGTCATATCCTCTGTTATTCCCATAGATAATGATGTAATGTGATGACATCAGAACCTCTCCCCTCTCCGGTCATATCCTCTGTTATTCCCATAGATAATGATGTAATGTGATGACATCAGAACCTCTCCCCTTTCCGGTCATATCCCCTGTTATCCCCATAGATAATGATGTAATGTGATGACATCAGAACCTCTCCCCTCTCCGGTCATATCCTCTGTTATTCCCATAGATAATGATGTAATGTGATGACATCAGAACCTCTCCCCTCTCCGGTCATATCCTCTGTTATCCCCATAGATAATGATGGGGGGCTTACACGTGTGGCATCTCATGAAAAGTGGCATTGAATGCTAAGTGGATGCAGTTATTTCATGGCAGTTGACTAACATTCGTCCTCTCTTCTCTTCTTTTCATACAGGTAATATTCCAACACTGCTTGCTGTCACCTACTTGTACTCAACCCATTGTAACAGTGCATGTTAAATATACCTGTGATTACTGCAATGATCTCCATAGCATCAGCTTGAATCACATAGTGTAATGGTAATATTCCATCTCTGCACTTATTGTAAAGTTTCCTGTGTCATCTGTATGCATGACATTCCTCACTCACAAGTATATTACAATGTGGCAAATTGTAATTGTTATCTTGTGGCATTGAATGCTAAGTGGATGCAGTTATTTCATGGCAGTTAGTCAGGGCAGGAGTCAGGTAAGCCACTCTATTTAAAAGGGAGAGGGGAAAAAATTTTTTTTTTTTTTTTTTTTTATAAAACACAAGTTGTTTTTTTCTCTTTTCATTTCCCTATCACCATGTCCTTTACTTCCATATCTATTGTTCTATGCGCTCTTGCTCTTTACCTTCACCGCCCCATCCCCCCCTCCATCACCCCTCATCCACATAAGCCCCTCTCTCCTTCCTTCTACTTTATTGAGCTCCCATACTCTGTTCACCGTACTGAATAATCTCGGACCACCATGCTCCAGGGTATTGCACCAAAAACAAAGTCACCATCACAAAAACTGTTTGCCTTTCCTCTTTCTACTGCTGCTCCTGTCAGGTGATATCTCTCCAAATCCTGGTCCACCCTCCACCAACTTCTACCCCTCTCCCACCACACATAGAAACCCCACTAACCTTATAAACATTACCTGTACACCTTCATCTCCCTCTTTTAATTGTGCTCTCTGGAATCCACTGTCTGTATGCAACAAACTTCCCTTCATTCATAACTACTTTCTCACTAACTCTCTTAATCTGCTGGCCATCACTGAAACCTGGATCCAGGATTCAGACACTGCTTCCCCGGCTGCTATTTCTTATGGCGGCTTGCATTTCTCTCATTCCCCAAGACCTGGGAACAGACATGGTGGTGGAGTTGACTTACTCCTGTCTCCACAATGTACTTTCCAGGTCATCCCCCCAGCTTCATCCCTCTCATTCCCCTCTTTTGAGGTCCACATAATTAGACTCTTCCATCCCCTCTCCCTCAGAGTAGCAGTGGTATACTGCCACCCAGGGTCACCCACCCAATTCCTCGACCATTTCCCTGCATGGCTGCCGCATTTCATGTCCTCAGAATTACCAACCATTATTCTGGGAGACTTCAACATCCCCATATACAGCCCCATCTCCCCATCTGCATCCCAGCTCCTATCTCTAACTTCATCTCTTGGCCTCTCACAGCTCTCAACTTCGATGACACACAAGGATGGTAACATCCTTGACCTGATCTTTGTCCGGCTCTGCTGAACCTCCTCCTTAGATAATTCAGAACTTCCCCTCTTTGACCACAACATTCTCTCCTTCACACTCACTAACCCTCGCCCACCCCAGCACATTCCTACATATCACACATTCAGAAATCTACAGGCCATAAACCCTTATGGTGTGTTTACACGCCGCGATATCGGCGTCCAACTCCGACAAAAAGTCACGTGGGTCGCGAGTTGGACCCGATATCGTGTGCGCGTTGTACAGTTTGAGCGTACAACGCGATGCTGGAACGATGCCAAAACGATATCGGAGTTGAATAGCAGAGCTATTCAACTCCCCGATATCGCAAGGCCGTTGTACCAGCATTGCAGCGTGTAACAGCCCAACTCCGATGTGTACGCTCACGTCACCCATTCACTCCCATGTTAACTGGTCGTTCCTGGGTTGGTGGGCGTAGACATCGGAGAGACGTTGCATCCCGATATCGCGGCGTGTAAACTGGCGATGCGATGCAGGGAGAAACGTGCACTAAATGCGCGCTCCCGCGTCGTTGCCTACGATATCGCCGCGATATCGGGACGTGTAACCCCACCATTACACATTCTCAGACTCTCTACACTCATCACTGTCCCCAATCTCCTCATTTTCCTGTCCCGATCTGGCAGTCAATTACTTAAATGACTCTCTCAGAAGGACCCTGGACCAAGTAGCGCCCCTCACCCTCAAAACCTCCAAACACAGAGCAAAACAGCCCTGGCTCACATCACAAACTCGATTCCTCCAGCGATGTTCTAGGAGTGCTGAACGTCTATGGAGGAAAAGTCGCACTCCAGAAAACTTCATTCACTACAAATTTATGCTGAGAACTTACAATTCTGCCCTTCACCTTGCCAAACAGACCTACTTCACCACTTTGATCTCCTCACTATCCAACAACCCAAAAAAACTCTTTAACACCTTTCACTCTCTCCTCAGTCCTAAAGTGCAGGCCCCTATCACTGACCTCTGTGCTGATGACCTGGCTTCCCACTTCACAGAGAAAATAGAAAACATCCGTCAGGAAATCAACTCCCAACCTCAAATTGCTATTACCCCTGCCTCTCCTCACATTTTTTCTGGCTCACTGTCCACTTTTGACCCGGTTACAGAAGATGAAGTCTCCAGGCTCCTCTCTTCCTCTCGTCCCACCACATGCACTGCTGACCCCATCCCCTCACACCTACTCCAGTCTCTCTCTCCAGTGGTCACCACTCACTTAACCAAAATCTTCAATCTCTCCCTCTCTTCTGGCGTCTTCCCCTCCTCCTTTAAACACTCTATCATCACTCCTTTATTAAAGAAATCTTCTCTCGACCCTTCCTGCACAAACACTACAGACCAGTTTCCAATCTCCCCTTCATCTCTAAACTCCTGGAGCACCTGGTCTACTTCCGCCTCACTCATTACCTCTCCACTCACTCTCTTCTAGATCCATTACAGTCTGGTTTCTGCCCCCTTCACTCTACAGAAACTGCTCTCACCAAGGTGACCAATGACCTTCTGACGGCAAAACATAATGGTCACCACTCTCTGCTTATCCTTCTTGATCTCTCTTTGACACTGTTGACCACCATCTCCTACTCGCTATGCTGTACTCCATCGGCATCAAGGACACGGCTCTCTCCTGGCTCTCCTCCTATCTTTCTGACCGCTCTTTCAGTGTATCTTTTGCCGGCTCCACTTCCTCCCCTCTTCCTCTCACTGTTGGAGTCCCTCAGGGTTCTGTCCTTGGACCTCTTCTCTTCTCACTCTACACAGCCCCGATTGGACAGACCATCAGCAGATTTGGTTTCCAGTACCATCTTTATGCTGATGACACACAATTATACACCTCTTCCCCTGACCTTACTCCCACTCTAATAAAGAACACCAATGACTGTCTAACCGCAGTTTCCAATATCATGTCCGCTCTCTACCTAAAACTTAATCTTTCCAAAACTGAACTACTCCTGGTCCCACCCTCCACTAACCTCCCTAAATATGAAATCTCTCTCTCAGTGTGCGGCACCACAATAGTGCCAAGTCAGCAGGCTCGCTGTCTGGGTGTTATGTTTGACTCTGATCTTTCCTTCACCCCACATATACAATCTATCACCCGCTCTTGCCGCTTGCACCTGAAGAATATCTCCAGAATTCGCCCCTTTCTCACCTTGGAAACTACAAAAACCCTCACTGTGGCCCTGATTCACTCCCGCCTTGACTATTGTAATTCTCTCTTAGTTGGCTTCCTCCGCACTAGACTGTCCCCTCTCCAGTCCATCCTTAATGCAGCAGTCAGGATCACCTATCTAGCTAATCGTTACTCAGACGCTTCTGCTCTGTGCCAGTCATTGCACTGGCTGCTTGTACACTACAGGATCCATTTCAAACTGCTTGTTCTCATCCACAAATCTCTTCACAGTGCAGCACCCCCCTACATCTCCTCCCTCATCTCTGTCTATCACCCCACCTGTTCTCTTCACAGTGCAGCGCCCCCCTACATCTCCTCCCTCATCTCTGTCTATAACCCCACCCGTTCTCTTCACAGTGCAGCACCCCCATACATCTCCTCCCTCATCTCTGTCTATCACCCCAGCCGTTCTCTTCGCTCTGGAAGTTACTTTAGACTCACTTCTGCATTAATCCGAACCTCCCAATCTGGCTCCAAGACTTCTCCCGAGCCGCACCAATTCTTTGGAACACTCTACCCAAAAAAATTAGAGGTATCCACAACTTAAATAGTTTTAGGCGATCCTCAAAAACACATCTCTTTAGGGTGGCCTATCATGATCCCTAGTCAGTCATCTAGACATAGCCTATCCGCTCCGCCTCAAGTGGATCACATACAACGGGTTGCGGCCACTTATTCTGCTCCTATCTGTTCCCCATCTCCTCAAGTTGACTATACCATCATTGTAAATGAGCACCTATACCTTGTCACCCCCACCTCATTGTTAGATTGTAAGCTCTTATGAGCAGGGCTGCCATTTTTTGCTCCAATTATTGTATTATGTTATGCTTTGTATTGTATTGTATTTTCTAATTGTTTCTCATGATTGTTTAAATGTGAACGTTGTATTGTGAAGCGCTGAGGAATATGTTGGCGCTATATAAATAAAAATTATTATTATTATTATTATTATTATTATGTAATGTGATGACATCAGAACCTTTCCCCTCTCCGGTCATATCCTCTGTTATCCCCATAGATAATGATGTAATGTGATGACATCAGAACCTCTCCCCTCTCCGGTCATATCCTCTGTTATCCCCATAGATAATGATGTAATGTGATGACATCAGAACCTCTCCCTCTCCGGTCATATCCTCTGTTATCCCCATAGATAATGATGTAATGTGATGACATCAGAACCTCTCCCCTCTCCGGTCATATCCTCTGTTATCCCCATAGATAATGATGTAATGTGATGACATCAGAACCTCTCCCCTCTCCGGTCATATCCTCTGTTATTCCCATAGATAATGATGTAATGTGATGACATCAGAACCTCTCCCCTCTCCGGTCATTTCCTCTGTTATCCCCATAGATAATGATGTAATGTGATGACATCAGAACCTCTCCCCTCTCCGGTCATAACCTCTGTTATTCCCATAGATAATGATGTAATGTGATGACATCTGAACCTCTCCCCTCTCCGGTCATATCCTCTGTTATCCCCATAGATAATGATGTAATGTGATGACATCAGAACCTCTCCCCTCTCCGGTCATATCCTCTGTTATTCCCATAGATAATGATGTAATGTGATGACATCAGAACCTCTCCCCTCTCCGGTCATATCCTCTGTTATCCCCATAGATAATGATGTAATGTGATGACATCAGAACCTCTCCCCTCTCCGGTCATATCCTCTGTTATTCCCATAGATAATGATGTAATGTGATGACATCAGAACCTCTCCCCTCTCCGGTCATATCCTCTGTTATCCCCATAGATAATGATGTAATGTGATGACATCAGAACCTCTCCCCTCTCCGGTCATATCCTCTGTTATTCCCATAGATAATGATGTAATGTGATGACATCAGAACCTCTCCCCTCTCCGGTCATATCCTCTGTTATCCCCATAGATAATGATGTAATGTGATGACATCAGAACCTCTCACCTCTCCAGTCATATCCTCTGTTATTCCTATAGATAATGATGTAATGTGATGACATCAGAACCTCTCCCCTCTCCGGTCATATCCTCTGTTATTCCCATAGATAATGATGTAATGTGATGACATCAGAACCTCTCCCCTCTCCAGTCATATCCTCTGTTATCCCCATAGATAATGATGTAATGTGATGACATCAGAACCTCTCCCCTCTCCGGTCATATCCTCTGTTATTCCCATAGATAATGATGTAATGTGATGACATCAGAACCTCTCCCCTCTCCAGTCATATGCTCTGTTATCCCCATAGATAATGACGTAATGTGATGACATCAGAACCTCTCACCTCTCCAGTAATCCGGTACAGGATCTCTAGGGTGAGGTGTAGGATCCTCTCCGCCATCTTGTCCCTGTCCAGATCCATCCTTGATGATCAATCAGGAGAATTCTCTTCTATAGAAGATGTGAGAGGAAACGAGATTGTGGAGACCTGAATGGGGGAAGATGAAATGCTCTGTGCTTACAGGACCTGTGATGATGTCACATGAGGGGAGGAGTCAGGGGTCACATGATCAGCTCCTCAGTGTGCAGGACTCTGCTGTGCTGGTTGTCATGGTGATGGATGAGGTGAAGTTTATGTGTGAGGTCAGGAGGGATTTACAGTGTGGATGTAGCAGAGCCGAGTGTGTACGAGGTGTACAGAGCAGAGCCGAGTGTGTATGAGGTGTACGGAGCGGAGCCGAGTGTGTACGAGGTGTACGGAGCAGAGCCGAGTGTGTATGAGGTGTACGGAGCGGAGCCGAGTGTGTACGAGGTGTACGAAGCGGAGCCGAGTGTGTACGAGGTGTACGGAGCGGAGCCGAGTGTACGAGGTGAACGGAGCGCAGCCGAGTGTGTACAAGGTGTACGGAGCGGAGCCGAGTGTGTACGAGGTGTACGGAGCGGAGCCGAGTGTGTATGAGGTGTACGGAGCAGAGCCGAGTGTGTACGAGGTGTACGGAGCAGAGCCGTGTGTGTATGAGGTGTATGGAGCAGAGCCGAGTGTATATGAGGTGTACGGAGCAGAGCCGCGTGTGTACGAGGTGTACGGAGCGGAGCCGAGTGTGTACGAGGTGTACAGAGCAGAGCCGAGTGTGTACGAGGTGTACGGAGCGGAGCAGAGTGTGACGAGGTGTACGGAGCAGAGCCGAGTGTGTACGAGGTGTACGGAGCGGAGCCGAGTGTGTACGAGGTGTACGGAGCGGAGCCGAGTGTGTACGAGGTGTACGGAGCAGAGCCGATTGTGTACGAGGTGTACGGAGCAGAGCCGTGTGTGTACGAGGTGTACGGAGCGGAGCAGAGTGTGTACGAGGTGTACGGAGCGGAGCAGAGTGTGTACGAGGTGTACGGAGCGGAGCCGAGTGTGACGAGGTGTACGGAGCGGAGCCGAGTGTGTACGAGGTGTACGGAGCGGAGCCGAGTGTGTACGAGGTGTACAGAGCAGAGCCGAGTGTGTACGAGGTGTACGGAGCAGAGCCGAGTGTGTACGAGGGTGTACGGAGCAGAGCCGAGTGTGTACGAGGTGTACGGAGCAGAGCCATGTGTGTACGAGGTACGGAGCAGAGCTGAGTGTGTACGAGGTGTACGGAGCGGAGCAGAGTGTGTACGAGGTGTACGGAGCGGAGCAGAGTGTGTACGAGGTGTACGGAGCGGAGCAGAGTGTGACGAGGTGTACGGAGCGGAGCAGAGTGTGACGAGGTGTACGGAGCAGAGCCGAGTGTGTACGAGGTGTACGGAGCGGAGCAGAGTGTGTACGAGGTGTACAGAGCAGAGCCGAGTGTGTACGAGGTGTACGGAGCAGAGCCGAGTGTGTACGAGGTACGGAGCGGAGCTGAGTGTGTACGAGGTGTACGGAGCGGAGCAGAGTGTGTACGAGGTGTACGGAGCGGAGCAGAGTGTGTACGAGGTGTACGGAGCGGAGCAGAGTGTGACGAGGTGTACGGAGCGGAGCAGAGTGTGACGAGGTGTACGGAGCGGAGCCGAGTGTGACGAGGTGTACGGAGCGGAGCCGAGTGTGACGAGGTGTACGGAGCGGAGCCGAGTGTGTACGAGGTGTACGGAGCGGAGATGTGTGTGTATGAGGTGTATGGAGCGGAGCCGTGTGTGCACGAGGTGATGGAGCAGAGCCGTGTGTGTATGAGGTATACGGAGCAGAGCCGTGTGTGTACGAGGTGTACGGAGCGGAGCCGAGTGTGTACAAGGTGTACGGAGCGGAGCCGTGTGTGCACGAGGTGTATGGAGCAGAGCCGTGTGTGTATGAGGTATACGGAGCAGAGCCGTGTGTGTACGAGGTACGGAGCGGAGCCGAGTGTGTACGAGGTGTACGGAGCGGAGCAGAGTGTGTACGAGGTGTACGGAGCGGAGCAGAGTGTGTACGAGGTGTACGGAGCGGAGCAGAGTGTGACGAGGTGTACGGAGCGGAGCAGAGTGTGACGAGGTGTACGGAGCGGAGCCGAGTGTGACGAGGTGTACGGAGCGGAGCCGAGTGTGACGAGGTGTACGGAGCGGAGCCGAGTGTGTACGAGGTGTACGGAGCGGAGATGTGTGTGTATGAGGTGTATGGAGCGGAGCCGTGTGTGCACGAGGTGATGGAGCAGAGCCGTGTGTGTATGAGGTATACGGAGCAGAGCCGTGTGTGTACGAGGTGTACGGAGCGGAGCCGAGTGTGTACAAGGTGTACGGAGCGGAGCCGTGTGTGCACGAGGTGTATGGAGCAGAGCCGTGTGTGTATGAGGTATACGGAGCAGAGCCGTGTGTGTACGAGGTGTACGGAGCGGAGCCGAGTGTGTACGAGGTGTACGGAGCGGAGCCGAGTGTGCACAAGGTGTACGGAGGGGAGCCGTGTGTGTACGAGGTGTACGGAGCGGAGCCGAGTGTGTACGAGGTGTACGGAGCAGAGCCGAGTGTGTACGAGGTGTACGGAGCAGAGCCGAGTGTGTACGAGGTGTACGGAGCGGAGCCGAGTGTGCACAAGGTGTACGGAGGGGAGCCATATGTGTACAGTGTGTACAGAGCAGAGACTTGTGTGCTTTGCTGTTTGACTATCTTCCTGCTCTGGCCTGCTGCTCATCTATAGGCAGTAACCTACTGGGCTCTGTTGTAAGTCCAGATCCTTGTACAGGGATTAAGGATCTCTGAGTTTCTCGGGGTTCTGTCTTACCAGTTGATCTGCCACTTCCATAGGACGTGTAACCCTGCAGCCAGTGGGGCCCCTCCTCAGGACGCAGGAGGATCGGATCCCATCCAGCCGCTAGTATTATGCTGTGCCCGGCAAGCATACTCACCGTGCCCGCACTCCCTGGCCGCGGTGGCTCCTTGGCGCTTCTCCCCCGCCTCCTCACTTACTGGTGGCGGAGGGAACGCATATAGGGCGCGCGCACGCGCCACACTTCGTAAATTTATATGGTCTGTACGCCCTTTATCCTGTCACCACCTCTCAGCCAATCGCTGAGGGCTGGTGGGTCCTTAAAGCCCTCATTTCCTAAGGGAGGTGCCTAGGCAACTTCTTAGTTTGTCTAAGTTGCCAGCTCAGGTCCCTAGCAGCACATGCAGTTTCCAGTGTCCTCTGAGACCCTAACGTGTTTCTCTTGATTTCAGTGTCCGATCCCTCCTGTCTGTTCACCCGCAGACCCGTACCACTCTCGCTGGTCCCTGGCTACCTCCCGGACCCCTTCGGTTACACCAAGCTCCGTCCCTGCCTTCTCTTCCGGGTCCCCTGATTTCCTTGTCCTGTTCCACCTTGGATAGGACCCACAGCTTGACTGGTTCATTGGACCCTCTCTGGCTACGCTTGGGGGAATCCCTATAGAGGGGTAACCCTTCTTGTACTCCCTTAGGGGGACCCCGGTGCTCTGGCCCTGTGGACTCCCCTTGGGGATCGAATCCCTTATTGTATTTAATAAACCCTGTTCGTTATCGAAATCTCTTGTCCGGCTCATTTCTGGTATCGGCCTCCACGGTATCTCTGTGGTCTAGTGGGTCCACTATTCAGCTCCGCCTGTGGTGACATGAAAGGACATTTGTCACAGTCAGGTGATGTGATTGTCCATTCCCCCAGCCTTAAAGTAGTCACCTTGCTCATCAGGTGACGTCACCAATAGAGTTCATTCACTGTATGATCTATGAGCTGTTATACTGTGTGCACTTTCTGCTGAAGCCTTTCTGAATCTGTCTTTACCTTTGGAGTTGCTGTTCCTATTCCAATTTCTGGGTGGAGTTGTCGAGCCCCAGGCCCTGGGGTACTCGGGTATCAGGCTCGGAGGGTGTTTTCACGGGGATGTCACGGGTGGCAGCGCCTGAGCTCGTGGCCTGGGTGACACTTCAGTAAGGGGTTATGTACAGGGGATAAGAGCTTATTGTCATATGACGCCACCTGTAGTGCCTGCTGGTGAGGGATCACCAGCGCCGCCACAGTCCTCCGGAGGGCGATGGTATTGCAGCAAGGATGGCAAAGCTCCCTACAGGTGGAGCTGGGCCTCCGGGGCAGCGTAGATTAAGGAGCAGCTTGGAGTGGGACTTGTGGCCACGGTAAGAAGCAGTAAGGCAGTCTATAGGGAGGCTGGGGACGGAGAGGAATAACGCACACACTCTGAAGAAAGTCTCTTTTACCTTTACTGATGGTATTCACGGTTCCATGACAATTGTGTACAAGATAATTGTGTACGGACAATTGTGTACAGACAATTGTGTACAGGCCAATTGTGTCCAAGGACAATTGTGTACAAGGACAATTGTGTACAGGGCAATTGTGTACAAGGCAATTGTGTACAAGGCAATTGTGTACGGACAATAGTGTACAAGGCAATTGTGTACGGACAATTGTGTACAAGGCAATTGTGTACGGACAATAGTGTACAAGGCAATTGTGTACGGACAATAGTGTACAAGGCAATTGTGTACGGACAATTGTGTACAAGGCAATTGTGTACGGACAATAGTGTACAAGGCAATTGTGTACGGACAATTGTGTACAAGGCAATTGTGTACGGACAATTGTGTACAAGGCAATTGTGTACGGACAATTGTGTACAAGGCAATTGTGTACGGACAATTGTGTACAAGGCAATTGTGTACGGACAATTGTGTACAAGGCAATTGTGTACGGACAATTGTGTACGGACAAATGTGTACAGACAATTGTGTACAAGTGTGTACAAGGCAATTGTGTACGGACAATTGTGTACAAGGCAATTGTGTACAAGGCAATTGTGTACGGACAATTGTGTACAAGGCAATTATTTGTGTACAGGCCACTTGTACAGGCCACTTTCACAATGACGCTTACTTTCAGTTTCATTACTCACCCCTTGCAACTTTCACCATGACTTTTACTATGAGCAAGTCTGAAAAAGACAAAGATGTCCTTAGGCTTGGGGGACACGAGTATATCCTGCACAGGACACGTGATGACAGCATCAAAGAATGGCGGTGCAGGCAAGTCAACAAATTCAAGTGTCCCGCACGCATGCACACATCTGGAGCCGCGATTGTTAAACAGCCGACTGAGCACAGTCACTCTGCAGATCCAGTTCAAGCTGAAGCCAGAGCTACAATGGCTGCTCTGAGGCAAGAAGCAATCAGCTCTCAAGCATCTACTAGAAGCATTGTTGGACAGGTTCTTCGAGACAGGTCTGATGACGTGTTGTCTCGAATGCCCAAGCGAAGTGACGTTGAGCGAAATACACGTCGGGTCAGGCAGCGAGCAAACACCATGCTGACTCCTCCTCAAAGCATCAATTTTGCTATCCCCAGGAATACAGCGACATCATTTTATATGACTCTGCAAGAGATGACCCCCACAGGATTCTTGCCATTGGTAGCAATGAACTGTTGCCTTATTTCGAAAGAGGAGAGACATGGTTTGGCGATGGAACGTTCAAGGTGGTGCCAACCATGTTCTTTCAGCTGTATTCTCTCCATGCAAAAGTCGGCAACTCCTATCCTCCCCTGATCTACTGCCTGCTGCCAAACAAGACTGGTCCAACCTATCGTCGAATGATCACGGCGCTCAAAGGGTTGATGCCAGGTGCAAATCCCCAGAAAATTCTTCTTGACTTTGAGATGGCAGCAATGTCAGCTTTCCAAGATGAGTTTCCAGCTGCAGCGATTTCTGGCTGCTTCTTTCATCTGAGCCAGTCCATTATTCGAAAGGTCAATGAGCTGGGCCTAAAGGCTGAATTTGAGGCTGAGGATGGAGAGTTCAATCTCAAGGTAAAATCTTTGGCCTCCTTGGCGTTTGTCCCACCAGCCGAAGTAAGTGCAAGGTATGACGAACTAGCCCAAATCTTCCCTGATGATGATGCTACCAATCAGCTCCTCTCCTACTTTGAGCATACCTACGTTAGGGGGCCAGGAGTAGGTGGACGCTTTCGAAACGCAAGGTTTACTCCAGAGGTCTGGAATCATTATGCTGACGCTTTGGCCTCTGCCCCCAAGACCACGAATTGCTGCGAGGGGTTTCATAACGCCTTACAAGCACTCTTTCTTTGTGCTCATCCTACCGTGTGGAAACTGTTCAACGGACTCATTAGTGACATGGCAATTCATAGACTTACAGCCCAGAATGCTGAGGTACTGAATGTTGAGCATCCACGAAGCAAGTATGTCCAGCTAGCTGAACGACTGCGTGTGAAAGTGGCTGATTATCACAATCAAGGAGACAAGCTGCGGTATCTACGAGCGATCAGCAACATGCAGGCACGATAGACAAGACCAGCAATATTTGTAGAATAAGAATAGAAGAAGCTTTGAAACTGTTATTCAATAAGCAATCTTACGTTAAAATCAATGATGAATAAAGTATTTCCTTTTTTTGGACGTTTAATTTTTTGTTTTCCCTATACTTGTCTGTAAATAATCGTCCGTACACAATTGCCTTGTACACAATTGTCCGTACACAATTGCCTTGTACACAATTGTCCGTACACAATTGCCTTGTACACAATTGCCTTGTACACAATTGCCCTGTACACAATTGTCCTTGTACACAATTGTCCTTGGACACAATTGCCCTGTACACAATTGTCTGTACACAATTGTCCGTACACAATTATCTTGTACACAATTGTCCTGTCACCGGTATTCACAGGTAAAGATGTCCAGAGCACTGTCGGGTGACCAGGTGCATAGTGAGTCTCCACAGCAAGTGGGTATAAGGCCTCCTCAGGTTCCCTGCTGTCACTGAAGCCCTGTCTGTATGCAACACGACTGGCCTCCTCACTTTCTCTGGTCCTCTCTCTCTCCTCCTACGCGGTCCACGGGTTACCCTCTCTGATCACCGTGCTACTCCACTCTACGGTGTCTGGCTACCTCTTTCTGGGTACGCAGGGGGACGGGTGAGTGAAGTCTCCACAGTGCGCCGAGGTTTTCTGCAGTCCTAAAGTGTTCCTGCAGGTGCGGATCCCCGAAGTCCGGTACTTCTTGGGCGAACCTCCACCGGTTCCTCGCTCCCTCTCCTCTTGCTCCTTGCCTTCTGTCCCCACTCCTAGGCTTGGCTCGACGGCAGAAGGGCCACTCTGGGTCACTGGTTCGGGCCTAACTGCTGCACCGATCACCAGGACGTCTTCGCAGCTCTCCTAGCGTCTGCACACTCTAACACCTCTCCCAGCAGTATTTATAGGGGAGCTCACCTAAAGTTAGTGAGTCTAGCTCCCCTACTGTGCCGTGGTGGAAGGTGTTGCATGTAGTAGGTACCTGCTGTGGAAACCCAGCTTTGCATTAGGGAAGTCTGTGGCTTCCTGCGTGAGCAGGGTGCCACAGAGTGAGGGGGTGTTAGCCTAGGACTGGTCAGGAGAAGGGCAAGGGTGGAGGCCAAGACATACTCACCTTTAGAGGTAATTCTGGGAACGGGTCAGCTAGGGAACACCAGTCTACAGGGTCAGACAAGCTCCCCAGATTACCTCATCACTGCCATCATGCTGGTTATCCCCTCGTCCGTTATAACCTTCCCGTGACACCTGGCTTTGCTACATCCAGACCTCGCGCTGAGCAGTGACATTAAAGCGACCGTTCAGCGTGTGCTCCGTCACACACTGACATGACACACTGCGTGCCGAGAATCTGGGCCCCGGGGCTGGATACTTTGTGCTTCCAGCGTGTTAGTACTTGATGGGGTCTCTGTCCCTGGAGCTTCTCTACTCAGCATAATGACTGATGGATATAAAGAGCGTTTGAGTAAAATAGAAACTGCCTAAATATGACGACCTTGTGTGATCTATTTGTCCTTGTATAAAGAGCTATGGAGATGGCGTTATTCTTCTGTATAAAATATGTGATGTCGCTGTAGCCCTAATATTTCTGTACAGGGGTCTCTGTATAGATCGAACACCAACATTTTGAATTTGGAGAAGGGAAAAAGGATTGGAGACATTTTCTGGTAATTTCCCTTTAATAATAATAATAATACATTTTATTTCTATAGCGCCAACATATTCCATAGCACTTTACCATTCAGAGGGGACATGTACAGATAATAGACATTATAGAGTAACACATAATACACCAGTTCCCCAGAGCAGTCAGGGCCCAGCTCACAAGCTACGAGATAAGAAAAAAACTAGTTAAAACTAACTGATTACAATACACATTGTCTTATTTTCCACCAATTTGTTTGTGCTCTCAAATATTACATATTGTCTACAAAAGGAAAAGCATTTAAATGATAGAAAATGTGTTCAATTACCCTGTGTGGAGAGGTGAAGAGCCAAGGCTGAGGATGTTTCACCTCCATAACAAATGGGAGGATTGGCAACTCCGAATTTCCTGGTTTCTCCATCCATCTATCCATCCTTATATCCATCCCTCTATATCCATCCATCCTTATATCCATCCATCCCTCTATATCCATCCATCCATCCTTATATCCATCCCTTATATCCATCTATCCCTGAAGAGAAAATTTACTTTAAAAAATATCATTATTTCTAACCTTGTCAATGTCTGGACTATATTTTCTATTTATTTTGCAACTCATTTGATAAATAAAAGTATGAGTTTTCATGGCAAACACAAAATCGTCTGCGTGACCCCAAACTACATTTGGACGGGCCCTCCTCTATACATTTGGGAGGACACTCCTCTATACATTTGGGAGGACACTCCTCTATACATTTGGGAGGACACTCCTCTATACATTTGGACGAGCCCTCCTCTATACATTTGGGAGGACCCTCCTCTATACATTTGGACGGGCCCTCCTCTATACATTTGGACGGGCCCTCCTCTATACATTTGGGAGGACCCTCCTCTATACATTTGGACGGGCCCTCCTCTATACATTTGGACGGGCCCTCCTCTATACATTTGGGAGGACACTCTTCTATACATTTGGGAGGACACTCCTCTATACATTTGGACGGACCCTCCTCTATACATTTGGACGGGCCCTCCTCTATACATTTGGGAGGACCCTCCTCTATACATTTGGACGGGTCCTCCTCTATACATTTGGGAGGACCCTCCTCTATACATTTGGACGGGCCCTCCTCTATATATTTGGACGGGCCCTCCTCTATACATTTGGACGGGCCCTCCTCTATACATTTGGACGGGCCCTCCTCTATACATTTGGACGGGCCCTCCTCTATACATTTGGGAGGACCCTCCTCTATACATTTGGACGGGCCCTCCTCTATACATTTGGACAGGCCCTCCTCTATACATTTGGACGGGCCCCCCCTCTATACATTTGGACGGGCCCTCCTCTATACATTTGGGAGGACCCTCCTCTATACATTTGGGAGGACCCTCCTCTATACATTTGGACGGGCCCTCCTCTATACATTTGGACGGGCCCTCCTCTATACATTTGGACGGGCCCTCCTCTATACATTTGGGAGGACCCTCCTCTATACATTTGGACGGGCCCTCCTCTATACATTTGGACGGGCCCTCCTCTATACATTTGGACGGGCCCTCCTCTATACATTTGGACGGGCCCTCCTCTATACATTTGGACGGGCCCTCCTCTATACATTTGGGAGGACCCTCCTCTATACATTTGGGAGGACCCTCCTCTATACATTTGGACGGGCCCTCCTCTATACATTTGGACGGGCCCTCCTCTATACATTTGGGAGGACCCTCCTCTATACATTTGGAGAGGACCCTCCTCTATACATTTGGACAGGCCCTCCTCTATACATTTGGACGGGCCCTCCTCTATATATTTGGGAGGACCCTCCTCTATACATTTGGGAGGACCCTCCTCTATACATTTGGACGGGCCCTCCTCTATACATTTGGACGGGCCCTCCTCTATACATTTGGACGAGCCCTCCTCTATACATTTGGACGGGCCCTCCTCTATACATTTGGACGGGCCCTCCTCTATACATTTGGGAGGACCCTCCTCTATACATTTGGACGGGCCCTCCTCTATACATTTGGACGGGCCCTCCTCTATACATTTGGACGGGCCCTCCTCTATACATTTGGGAGGACCCTCCTCTATACATTTGGACGGGCCCTCCTCTATACATTTGGACGGGCCCTCCTCTATACATTTGGACGGGCCCTCCTCTATACATTTGGACGGGCCCTCCTCTATACATTTGGACGGGCCCTCCTCTATACATTTGGGAGGACCCTCCTCTATACATTTGGGAGGACCCTCCTCTATACATTTGGACGGGCCCTCCTCTATACATTTGGACGGGCCCTCCTCTATACATTTGGGAGGACCCTCCTCTATACATTTGGGAGGACCCTCCTCTATACATTTGGACAGGCCCTCCTCTATACATTTGGACGGGCCCTCCTCTATATATTTGGACGGGCCCTCCTCTATATATTTGGGAGGACCCTCCTCTATACATTTGGGAGGACCCTCCTCTATACATTTGGACGGGCCCTCCTCTATACATTTGGACAGGCCCTCCTCTATACATTTGGACGGGCCCTCCTCTATACATTTGGACGGGCCCTCCTCTATACATTTGGGAGGACCCTCCTCTATACATTTGGGAGGACCCTCCTCTATACATTTGGACAGGCCCTCCTCTATACATTTGGACGGGCCCTCCTCTATACATTTGGGAGGACCCTCCTCTATACCTTTGGACGGGCCCTCCTCTATACATTTGGACGGGACCTCCTCTATACATTTGGACGGGCCCTCCTCTATACATTTGGACGGGCCCTCCACTATACATTTGAGAGGACCCTCCTCTAAACATTCGGGAGGACTCCCCTCTATACATTTGGGAGGACACTTCTCTATACATTTGGACGGGTCCTCCTCTATACATTTGGGAGGACCCTCCTCTATACATTTGGACGGGCCCTCCTCTATACATTTGGACGGACCCTCCTCTATACATTTGGACAGGCCCTCCTCTATATGTGGCGCCCCGCAACGAGTGTGTCATGTTAGACGGAGGCCATGGGTACCAAGGCCTCTGTCAGCCATCTTGTCTTGTGTAAGCGTTTCAGTTTAAGAACTTTTGCAGTAGGTCACAGGTAATAACAGATCAGGCTCCAGAAATAAAACAGGCATGGAGCTAATTAGGTTTGGTCCAAGCATATATCAAAAGTTCATCAAGATTAGGGTTAACCAATTCACTATTTACTCTCAATATACCAGTATTTCTAGATATTTTACGGTGTATTCTATCCCTCTAGGCTAATATGACGTTTCTCATGATCAAGAACAGAGCTGATTAATGTCAATAAGTTATGATTTGTGCTTGGTCCCAAAAAGGCTATTATGAGATAATTTATGTGAATAAGTTTAAGTGTAGTATGTAGTTAGTAATGAAATGAATGTGCTTTTTCATGTCAATATATGTTGTAAGTAATTTGAAGGGATCACTTATGACAGGTGACGTAATCCTTCTTCCATAGAGAGACATTGGTTACAATGATTCTCTATGGAGAAAATTGATATAAAGACACGCCCTGTCCATGAGACGGGAAGCCAGTATTCTGAATCCATCTTGAGTGTGACACCTGTGGCTTCCGCGCCTGTCATTCAGATTCCTATGCCTGTTACTGCTTTTGCCGTAGAACTCTGTATTTTTTTCCTACCCGAATAAAACCCACTTTTGGTTCTGAAGACGCAGTCTATGGAGTTTATCGAACGAAGTAACTGAGTTGATTATTTCTATCAAATGGCGAGCTAGCCTGGATGAAAGGGGGAAGACCCTACATCCTTTCTGAAGAACCTAGAAGATTCCTGCAAGTAAAGCTGTGAACCAAAGGGGTGAGAGGGTAAGGAATGGACTTTTCTTTCTCTTTTTTTGCCTTTATTGATGAAAAGCGTGGCGCCACGTGAAATCGCATTAAGGAAATCAGCCGCTGAGAATCTCTCGTTTGCGCTCCTATCTACCCTGACGTAACTAAGACTACAGTGCCTCTACGTGAGTTATACAAGGACGTGATTAAAGCCGAGGGTACGGAGAAGGAGACGTGTGGCAACGTAACGAGTGAGGCTGATCATACGGCTGGACCTCTTTTGGTTGACCAAAGCCGGCACGTGTCTTCCATTACAGAGGTGTGAGTATCTAACTTTTGCCTGTAAATTGCATTAAGTTGATACTAAAAGCAGTTTATAAATGTCCTTGTGTTTCCACCGTTATGGAGTGGCTAAGGAAACAGACTGACAGGCACGCTGAAACCCCATAGCTAGAAGGGGTTAATGCTGAACCACTTGGTTAAATTGTATGCAGTGGTTCACAGAAGAAAGTAGACATCTTGACAAGAAAAAAATTATTAGCAGAAAGGGCAGCCGAATAGCGGCTTTGTGTAAGTTAGTTATAGCTCAGATCAGGATAGTGATAGCTTCAAAGACAGTACGTTAGGGGAGTGGCTTGGACATGGAGCTGTAAGGACGTGTGCCCTGTGAGCTCTGATCTCTGAAGCCCCTACAGCACATAATTTGCCACCATCTGCTCTACTCACCCTCCGGATGATGAAAGGAAAGTCTGCCCTGCGCTCCCAGACATCCAGGGAGCTGGCTGCGGGCTCTGCTGGCTCAGGAATCACAAGGTTCCTGACAGCCTCTGAAAATGCGGGAAAGAGAGCACAGCACCCTGTAATGGCAGCAGGGAAAGATGGCGCCTCCTCCACATCACAGCCTCAGGGTAAGAGATCATCACTGAGCACCCTGGGCCCTCAGAGAAGCAGCACTGCCTCAGAGAAGCAGCAGGAGGTCGGCAGACAGCCCCAGGAGCTGGAGGATCTTCCAGGAGGCAGACACGAGGAAGCAGTGCAGGAGGAACAGGAGAGGTTTGTGACAAGGCCCATCCCCCCACGCCTGGGAGCCCTTCACTGCGGGCAGACATGCTGAGTGGCCTTAACCCCCTCACACCTGGAAGCATTTCATCACAGACTGGAACACTGGGGGGCCCTTCTGCTCCTACACTTCACCCCTATCAGACATATGACCCTGATCTGTGCACATCATCAGCAGCAGGGGCTTGTGAGGGGAGAGCTTCAGCTAACACTCAGTCCCAGGGCACTACACCCCCCATCAGTGTGGCTGCCGGACTTTGCTTACAGGCTCACACTGGTCACACTATTGACCCTATGCTCATGCCTATAACTGCCGTTGATCTGAAAGCCCACCTAAGTGCCTTCCCTACCAAGGCTGACATGGAGTGTTACATACAAAGATTGGAGGCAGTGTGCAGGGGTGAGGTGGGGGCTCTCAAGGAAGAGGTGTCTCAGCTTAACACTACAGTCACTGCACTAGAGGCCAAGGTAGAGAAGCTCTCCTCACAATTAAACACCCAGCAGCAGCTTCTGGACCTACACTCAGAGACTTTCAATGTGGTCCTTGATCTGCTGGAGGACTCTGAGAACAGAAACAGGAGGAATAATATCAGGCTCCGTGGGATCCCTGAGTCCGTGGCCCCACGTGACCTCTCCTCTGCCCTCCATGGCATCTTCAACTCCCTTTTAGGGAAGTCACCCACCCAACACATCGAAATTGATAGAGCCCACCGATCGTTAGGACCAAGAAACCCTGATACGGATAAGCCGAGGGACGTCATCTGTAGAATTCACTATTTCCATGTCAAAGATGACATCATGCGTAAGGCGAGAGACCATGATGCTATTGATTTTAATGGATCTGACATTCTTCTCCTGTCTGATCTCTCACGCTTCACCCTGGCTAAACGGAGGGCTCTACGCCCCCTCTTGGAAGTGCTGCGGCAAAATAAGATCCCCTACAATTGGGGCTATCCTTTCCAACTACAGGTCCGAACTGATAAAGGAATGACAGTTTTGAGATCCCCATCGGATTTACAGAACTTTACCACCGCACTGGGCTTACCCCTGGTCACACTGGGTGATTGGCCTCGCCTTACTGCGTCTGATTTATGGGGTCTGCGTCGGAGTGGAGGACCCCTGCTGGATCTTTGGGAAAGAGGAGAAGGGGCTCCCGACGTAGACATGGCTCTGTTAACTTAGCTGATGACACTTGAGGGTCGCGTGTAGCTTTTTTGACCACTTCTTTTTGTTTCTGTCATTTATAATACCCCTTCTGGTCACCGAGTTCCCATGTGTGGTCAGGTTGTGATTTTGCTTGAGTTTGACTATTACGAGTAAATTGGACCCATGTGTTCGGAGGTAACGATGCCTATTTTTGATGCCATCCAGGGCTCCTGTGTGGAGTCGCTTGGGGGGCCTGTTTTGCACTGTTTTTTTTTGACTGTTCATATATTTTCATATATTTTCATAAGCTTTTTGTACATTGTGCTATGCTACTAGATTAGTGATACTTTATAATAACTAACACTGCTCCTGCATCTAATTCTGACATATGTCAGTACCCTTTCTTGGGTTTTACATACTGTGCCCATTTACAGGTATACTGTATGCTTAGCCCATGAGCTGGTTGGTTGTGTTCCACAAATGTGTTAGCCTTGCCGGGGTTGAGGGCCTACTGAGTGGAGCAATATTGCCCGCTGTAGGGGCTTGGCTGGTTGCTCTTTGTTCAATCACCTTCCCCACTAGGGTGTGTCTTTGACACTACTTTTCAGAGTTTTCTCTGATATTTCACTGCACCTAGAGGCCTAGTGGCCTCTTGGGGTGTTTAGCCGGGACCCTGTCTTCCGGCTGAACTGACTCTTTTTCTTTTTCTCCTTTTCTTGGAGCTACATTCCTCTTTACCTCTCTGGTTTTTTTTCTTTCCCCTTTTCTGTTTTTTTTCCCTCCTTTCTCCCTTTTCCTCCCTTGTTTATACCTCCCCGCTCTTCCCACTTTTCCCTGTCCCTTGGTGTCCCGGTAGTACTCTACGCCAGATCCTAAGACTCTCATGGCAACCCTACAACTTTGCTCACTTAATGTCAGAGGATTTAATGTCCCTGAGAAACGCTCGAAAGTACTATATAGCATGCATAAAAAACGGGTCGATATACTCATGTTGCAAGAGACACATTTTCGATCAGACAGAATCCCTAAGCTTAACCATAGATACTACACACAGTGGTTTCATGGTAGCAATTCTGACTCTAAATCTAAAGGAGTCAGCATTGCACTGCACAAGTCTTTGCAGGCACAGGTGGTTGCCTCTAAATCGGATCCGAATGGTCGATATGTGTTCTTAAAACTGAAAATTGTTCATGATACATTTACCATAGCTAACATTTATCTGCCCAACCAGGATCAGGTCCGAGCATGCAGAAAATACCTACGGGACCTCTCAGCCTTTGCGGAAGGCTATGTGATTATGGGAGGGGACTTCAACATGGTGTTGGACCGCACTGTTGACTCTTCCTCGGGCAGGTCGGCGGTGTCCCCCTCACAGCTGGAGAGCCTGCGTCGGGCCTTGAGGGACTCGAGGTTAATTGATGTCTGGAGACTACTGCACCCCACTGCTCGCAATTATACCTTTTACTCCACGGTACATGATTCTTATAGCAGATTAGACTATTTCCTGATTAGCCATGGGCTTTTGTCCCTTAACCCAAAGTCTGATATTGATACGATGCTATGGTCAGACCATGCTCCGGTCTTGCTTTCCCTTCGGCTGCCGAGCCTCTCTCCTAGAGAATGGACTTGGTCCTTAAACCCTGGACTTCTCGAAGATATGACCTGTCAGGCGGCCGTTCGGACAGCAATCACGGACTTCCTAGATTTTCACAAGAATGATCTCACAGCTCTCCCATACCAATGGGAGGCCTTGAAGGGGGTTATACGAGGAGTATTTATCCAACAGGGGGCCCGACTGAAAAAAGAAAGAATGACTAATATTATGGGATTGTTGACCCATGTCCAAACCCTAGAGTCGGAACATAAACAAACAAGAGATATCAAAGTACTTGCTGACCTCTTACGGACACGTAGTGAGTTGAGCGCACTGTTGGATACGACGTTAGCAAGGCAGCGGGACCGCTTCCATAAGTACCTATATAAGTACTCTGATAAACCCGGTAACGCTCTGGCGAGGTTCTTGCACCCTCGCGCTCCCACCACTTACATCCCTACCATGAGGTCTGCTACGGGTGATTTAGTCCATCTTCCTGCAGAGATTGTGGATTCATTCAGAGCATATTATGACTCTCTCTACAACCTGAGGGGTCCGTTGTCTGATATGTCCCCTACCGAGTTTCAGTCTCGAGTGGATGATTACATTCGTGACACGGAGCTCCCGCCTATGACAGAGATAGAATCTGAGGCCTTGGAGGACTCCCTCTCGGAACAGGAGATATTGGATACGATAAGATCCTTGGCCAATGGTAAAAGTCCAGGTCCAGATGGATTCTCTGCCGCCTTCTACAAATTATATGCGACTTCCCTGGCCCCCTTTATGACCAAACTATTTAACTCCATTTCGGCCACCTGCCCCTTTGCCCCCCAAACACTGATGGCTACAATTACTGTGATCCCTAAACCGGGCAAGGACCCCCTGTTATGCGCAAGCTATAGACCTATTTCCCTCATCAATGTGGATGTGAAGGTGTTTGCAAAGGTGTTGGCCAATAGACTGAGCCCTATTCTTCCTGGGTCCATCCACAACGATCAGGTGGGTTTTGTGCAACATAGGGAGGCCAAGGATAATACAGTAAAGACTCTGCTTCTGACTTCGTACATGCGCACGGGAAAAATACCAGCCTGTTTATTATCTATTGACGCTGAAAAGGCATTTGACCGCCTAGGCTGGACCTTCCTACGTGCATCTTTGAAGCAGTTGGGGGTGGGACCTACCATGTTGGAGAGAATCTTTGCTCTATATCATAGACCCACGGCCCGTCTTAGGGTCAATGGCACTTTATCCTCGCCCATTGACATAAGAAATGGGACTCGTCAGGGCTGCCCCTCTCCCCCTTGCTATATATCCTTGCTATGGAACATCTAGCAGTGGCTTTGCGGAAGGTACCAGATGTCAGGGGTCTGCGGATTGGTCAGCATGAGTTTAAGTTGTCCCTATACGCTGATGATTTATTGTTATATATTTCCAACCCGGCTGTGGCTTTCCCTGTACTCCTCAGAGAGTTCCGTAAGTTTGGTGAGGTCTCCAATTTTAAGGTCAATTTGTCCAAAACGGAGGCGCTCAACATCTCCCTGCCTGATGACCTGATCTCTCAACTCAAATCGTCCTTCTCCTTTAGGTGGCAGACCACTGCATTAAAATATTTAGGAATCTTGATACCGGCTGACCTTAACGCAACATATGCTCTGAACTATGTCCCTCTCCTGCAGAAAACCATATCAGATCTTAAACGGTATAACAGACCTCAGCTATCTTGGTTCGGGCGGGTGGGAGTGATCAAAATGGATATTTTACCCCGATTCCTCTATCTCTTTCAGACAGCTCCTGTGCAGGTTCCGGATTGTTTTTTCAGGCGTCTGCAATCGGCCATTAACAGCTTTATTTGGGGAGCAAGGAAACCACGGACGCGGTTTTCAGTCCTAGTGAGACCTAAAGTTAAAGGGGGGGTAGGCCTTCCTGATTTTAAACGTTATTATCAGGCAGTCTTGCTCTCTAGGATTGTCGACTGGAGGTTCAGTGATGCCCATAAACAGTGGGTGCTCCTGGAGAAACTTCTATCACCCTCCTCCTTGTACTGGCTGCCTTGGCTGGGGGGGACTGGACGCCCACCTGTGACGGGCTTCCCTCCCCTCACACAAACTGTTTTGAGGTTCTGGGATAGATCATACACGAAATTACGTTTGACTTCCCGATTGAGCAGACTGAGTCCCCTTTTTGACAATCCAGCCTTCCCCCTGCAATGAATAGATCTAGGTATCTGTGCTGGTCACAACTAGATGGAGTGGGGCTGGGACAAGTGAGGGATAGGCTTGCGGGGCTCTCCGGCGTGGGGGGGTTGCGAGGTCCTGACGATGCGGCTCCTTTGTCCTGGTTGGAGTTTATGCAGTTGCGAAGTTTTCTCTCCAATATTTCAATAGGGGCGCTAACTCCGTTTGAATCCCTGATGCTCCCCACCGAGAGTCCCTCCCATGTGGTTTCGGTGCTCTATAGCCTGATCCTGAACTCGCTCCACACTGGCACGCTTGGATTTATGGAGGCTTGGGAGAGAGATCTGGGGATCACCTTTTCTGAGGCAGACAGCTTAAAAATTTTTACTCTTGTGCACAAGATGACAATGTCTAGTCAAGCGCAAGAGAGAAATTATAAATTGCTGACGCGTTGGTACAGATGCCCTACCCTGCTCCACAGGATTAATCCGGAAGTCTCAGACACTTGCTGGAGATGCGGTTCTGCTGTGGGCTCTATGCTTCATGTCTGGTGGTCCTGTCCTGCGATCTCCTGCAACCCTTCTGGGCCTCGGTTTTCGATGCCTTCCATCTAATGACTGGGGTCCGCCGTGAACCCTCTCCACAATTAGCTCTGTTATCTCTGATACCCGGCTCGATAACCTCCATCAAAAAGGGGATTCTGAGGTTCTGCCTAATAGCTGCCAGGGCAGTTATTCCCCGACACTGGAGGTCCACTGAGGTCCCCTCTACAGTGGAATGGATATCTGAAATGGATAGGTTGCACCGTATGGAATCGCTTGCAACGGGAGATAGTGACGCCGGGTATGAACAGGGTCGCACTTGGTTCCTCTGGCAATCCTTTAAGGAGGGCCAGGGGTTCTTGACTTGGTTGCGCACCTACTCGTAATTTCCAACACCTGGGCGTCTAGACTGCTGGGTCTTTCCCATTTCCCCCCCCCCCCTTACCCCTCCTACCCCTTTCTAATTTTTCTCTTTTTTTCTTCTCCCTTCTTATGTCTCAGTGTATACATTTCTCATTGGCTGTGTGTGTTTTCTAAGTTTTGATCCAGACGTGATTTTCAGGCAATGAAACATGCATTCTCTTGTTGGGGGTTTTACTGGTGTCCCTTTACAGCTGTAATATGCCACTGTACTAGGATCTGGATTCTGTATTGGTTATTTCTATTGTTATGCTTGTTTGAAACTTTAATAAATATATTTACAGAAAAAAAAAAAAAGACAGTACGTTAATGAAGTTACACAGGGAGGGGCAGCGGAGCAGAGTATGTAGAGAACACAGCAGCTACTGATACAATGACAGGAGTAGTAGTAGTGTCACAAAGGGAGGGGTATGAGATACAGCGGCTGCAGGCAGACAGAAAAGAAAAAAAAAAAAAAATCCATCCATGGTTAGAATCCTTTAGAATCAGGAAAAGAAATTATCTTAGAATTAGAAGAGGGGCTGCCTGGTGTGTAACATTTGATAAGTATTTTTTGATAGAATAGATCAGAAAGATGATTATGATCTGATGGAATAGATTGTAGAGAATACTTGGAAAGGTTTTGCAAGTTAGGGATTTTACATAATGCTAAATTTGTGGAGGACAAAATTAGGGCATTGGTAACCATTGTTAGGGAAAATGCCATCCTAGACTAAGGGCGATGATACAGATGTTTTTGCATATCGCCCTGCCTGAATGGCATCTGCTGTGGACAGGAGACCAGGACTTCCTGGGGTTATGATCAACTGCCGAAAGCGGGCTGGTCCCAGTCGGCAGAAACCCCTCGGAACTCCATGGGTCCTCTTGTATGTTATCCTTGTGGGCAATCAGGGTATCTTAGACGTAAGTGTTCCCATTTAGCTCCCAGGGATGATTCACAGGTGCAGCAGTAGCCTACCTCTACAATGTCCCGAGATCCATATGAGGGAGCCAGAGCTCCATATCCTGCTATTAAGAACCCTGGACAGCCAGAGGTTAACGGCCCCAAACCGTGCCAGCAGTACAATGGTCCTCAGATAGTTAACCTTGTTCTTCGGGAGCCTTTTGCCCCGTCACCCAATTATGCGACCCTTGTCCATCCCAGCAGACAGATCCATGCTGTGAGGAGAGCTCACCCTCCTCCGGGAGGAATTCCTCCCACCCTTATGCTCCACTGATGCAGGAGCTGGGGGGGATGAGGAAATGGCTCTTTCAAGCGATCTGTCCGGCTCGGAGGTGACAGCAGTGGGCCGTAGAATTGCCTCTGGTGAGGTTGATGAATTTTTGTTTGGGCTTCCTACTGCCGGTACTGATTGATGCATTGAACCCCCCCTGTTCCCCTGTACCTCTTGGCACAATTATCCCTAGGCCAAGATGGACTGACCTTATGTCAGAGGGGAGGATAGAGGGTCAAATTTGGGAAAGCTTTTCAATTGATAACAGGAGCCTCTGTTTCAGTAACAGAACACAAATTGCAGCTCCCCCCGGGCTGCCAGACACCACAACTTTAGTGGGATTTGAGGGCTCCTGTATACAGGCGAGCATTCGGTGTGAACTTTGGATCAGTCCGCAATTAAAGTTTTTTATTAATGGGTCAAATGTGTTGTCAGCCATGGGTATCATTGTTAATTTGGGTATCATTGTTGATTTGTGTAATAAGGTCTTATGGCGTGACAAAGGAACTACTGTTTGTTCAGTTATTATGGATGCTGCAGAGTTGAAAATGTCACAGTCATAAATTAACCGTTGCTAGTTTGTGCTCAGTTGATGATGATGACATGCCTGAGATAAATGTTGCAGCTACGGCTTTGAAACATGAATTGGTGCAATTTTTTTCCTCATTTATGGGTTTCAAAATGTACAGATTGCGGACTGATGCAAATTTTAATTAAGATTGACAGCGACCATCTACCACCCTTTCAGCGCCAATACCGTATTCCTGAGGAAGCAATTCCTTACATAAGGATTGCTGTCAGTGAATTGGAACAACAGGGCGTGATTGTACGAGGCAACCCCCCCGTGCAATAGCCCAATCCTGCCTGTAGAACAAAAGAGGATGGTAGCTATCGCATGGTCATGGGTTTAAGACTTGTAAACAAATACACCCCTCAGCAGCACATCTCGGTCCCTGAAGTGATGTCACTGCTGAGGAGTGAATGTCAGGTTTTTGTTTTTTTTTTCTCTTGTTTGAATATTGCAAATGGCTTTTTCTGCGTGCCCACTACACCTGAGTCGGCTCTCCGTTTTGCATTTACCTTTGAAAATGTCCAGTACCTGTTCTAGTCCAATTTATTTCCATCAGGCGTTGGCACAGGTACTGGAACCACTGGGGTACGGAGACAGAGTCCTGCAATATGTCGATGATTTATTGATCCAGACTGTTGATGAGCCTGAACACAAAAGGTTTTGTTAAATGTTTGTGATGCATTGTCTAATGCTGGGTTAAAAATGAATTTGGAAAAGGTGCAGCTGATGAAACCAGAGGTCAAATATTTGGGAGTGTTGGTCTCAAAAGACGGAAAACGACCAATGCAAGACAGAATAAAGGCAATTCAGACTGTACCTTTGCCAAATAATATCACAGAGCTCAGGAAGTTTCTGGGTCTTGTGAATTTTTCCAGAGAATTTATTGAAAATTTTGTTTGTCTTGCTAAACCTTTGTACATCTCCTAAAAGGTATTGAGAATGAGTTTACCACAATCACAATAGAGGGAGACGCCCTGCAGGCTTTTGAAAATGTAAAACATGCACTTTATATGGCTTTTCACCTTGATTCTGCTGACCCCCACATCGTGGGCGATGCATATGTAGATTCCGCAGCCAAAGAAGCCGCCCTGATGGGCGTTGACAGATATCCACAGGCTACTATCTCTGCTGTCACACGAAGACTCCGGGAGGAGCCGCTCCCTTACGCATCTCAGTTCCACGACCTCTTAAAGGCACAGAGAGAACAAGGTGATGCATCTTTATTTAACTCCCTTGAATCAGTACCCATTGATAAAGGAGAATGTCTGTATTACAAAGGGGTTGATGACAAATTGTTACCATATATCCCAACTATAATGATTAAGTCTCTGATTAAATTTAATCATTCAGTCTTTGTTCAGCCAGAACCAGAACCAGAAGCGCTCTTACAGCAGGTACAAAGGAAAAATGTGCTGATGGCTGATGGTCCATGGTAGTCGATTCAAATTGACTTCATTGGTCCATTCCCTCCAGCAAAGGGAGGATTCAGGTATGCCTTGGTCATTGTTGATGTTTTCTCAAAATGGGTTGAGGCCCTGCCTGCCACAAACAACGGCCTCCTCTTGTGGAAAGATGTGTTTTCACACTGGGGCTTCCCAAAATTAATTGAAAGTGACAATGGACCTCACTTAGTGAGACAAATCATGTCCCACTTACCTGACAATAAGAGCTGTAGCCTCAGAGTCAACAGGAATTTATCTGAGTCCAAACTTGTTGTGGGAGCTTAGCTCATGGTTAAGAATCTTAGGAAAAAAAGGACCGTGGGATTCCAATTACAAAGGCCCATTTGTTATCACACAAGTGATAGGCCCAACTGTTTTGGGAATGCTAAGGATTAGCAAACCAAGAGACAAAGGTGTTAAAATTGTTCATCAATGTAAGCCAGTTGAGAATCCTAGTGATGCTGGTGAGAACTGATACTGCGCTTTTATTTTATTTTATTTTATTTTTCAGGTCCCCTATTGGATCAGGATCCGTGAATCCGCCTGCTTTCCTGGAGATGACATCTCACACCATCCAGTGGGACCCGGACAGTGTGATCGAGGGGGAAGACAGTGGAAGCTCCGAGGGAACAGAACAAGATCGAGAGCCACGGATCAAAGGACTCAGAGACTGTTATGGGACTTGGGACTCGGACACTTTATGTTTTTTCACTTCTGTGATGATTTTTTTGTTTTGTTGTGTTTTTTGCTTCTTTTTAGGACTATTTGCCCACACCTGAACTGTCAATAAGACCTTAGGAGCCATGGAACAAAGACAATTTTTGAATTTTTTCTTTTTTGAAAGATTGTAACGGGACTCATTAATACTTAAGAACTCTTACGTTGGTGATATTTACTGTAGATTTTTTTGTCTACTTTGTTTGTTTTTTTCCTATATGTGTTTAATAGGTAGTAACCTAAAAGTCTAAAAGTTTTTCAAAAAAGAATCTGGCTCATGTTGAGGAACTAAATAACTTTCAGGCCCGTGTAATAACACATAGTACCACTTTTACCAGACCATACCGGAGACTTGGTGCGGGTAGGGTACCTACTGCCAGACCACGCTCACTTGCAGGTTGTACACCTATTGTTAGGGCCCTTCTTACAAGGGTACCTTCAGTCCCTCCCAACACTCCTACTGACCAGGGAGTGTACGAAATTATGCCTTTCCTCAATACCATATATGAGAATTACGACTAGACTCATATGCCAATTTGTACTTCAGGGTAAATTATCAAATTACCATAAGTACAACAGAGGGATTTGTTAGACGGAGGCCATGGGTACCAAGGCCTCTGTCAGCCATCTTGTCTTGTGTAAGCGTTTCAGTTTAAGAACTTTTGCAGTAGGTCACAGGTAATAACAGATCAGGCTCCAGAAATAAAACAGGCATGGAGCTAATTAGGTTTGGTCCAAGCATATATCAAAAGTTCATCAAGATTAGGGTTAACCAATTCACTATTTACTCTCAATATACCAGTATTTCTAGATATTTTACGGTGTATTCTATCCCTCTAGGCTAATATGACGTTTCTCATGATCAAGAACAGAGCTGATTAATGTCAATAAGTTAAGATTTGTGCTTGGTCCCAAAAAGGCTATTATGAGATAATTTATGTGAATAAGTTTAAGTGTAGTATGTAGTTAGTAATGAAATGAATGTGCTTTTTCATGTCAATATATGTTGTAAGTAATTTGAAGGGATCACTTATGACAGGTGACGTAATCCTTCTTCCATAGAGAGACATTGGTTACAATGATTCTCTATGGAGAAAATTGATATAAAGACACGCCCTGTCCATGAGACGGGAAGCCATTATTCTGAATCCATCTTGAGTGTGACACCTGTGGCTTCCGCGCCTGTCATTCAGATTCCTATGCCTGTTACTGCTTTTGCCGTAGAACTCTGTATTTTTTCCTACCCGAATAAAACCCACTTTTGGTTCTGAAGACGCAGTCTATGGAGTTTATCGAACGAAGAAACTGAGTTGATTATTTCTATCACGTCACAGGAGGGTATTGCAGCCATAAATGCAGCCACAATATTCTCCGACCCAGCAGTCATATGGTTAACTTAGACATCCAAAACCCTACATGCATCACTTAACATAGAGGGCCAATCCAAGGTCTTGGTGGGCGGAGTGTAAGGGTAGTGTAGGAGAAGTACAGTTAGGCTAGAGCAGTTGGAGTCGAGTCTAGACAAGAGAGAGACAGACTTGAACTTGGAGAGGAGCAGGGGCTCTGCACCCCGTGCAGCCCCTGGGCCGTCACCGGTCGGGTGTTAGCACCTAAGGCCTCAACAACCGGGATCGGGCATCACCAACCACGGGTTCCAAAATACCCCCGTGCCCAACTTACAGCCGGTTCACTGGTACCGAAGCTGGCAGCAGTTCACCTCTGCTACGCGAACCAGGAGCGTGGAGGAGCAGCTTTACAGGAGCACCCCACCACCAGCCACATTCCAGTCGTCTAACCAGCGGTGTACCCACTGAGGGATCCAAGGCTCCCCAAAACATCCATAACATACATCTTGGATAGGGATTGAAGCAGCCTCCCCGTACCTGACCTGGTATTCCTGGGCGACGATGGCAAATACTTAGCTAGAATGGAGGAACACTACGGATCTCTGAGGGACACCTATGACTGCTGAGTCCGCCTGGTCTGCTACCCGTTAACTGTATACCATGTACTGCCTGCTGGTTACAGTAAAGACCCGTTACAGAGACTTCCAGTGTCCGTGCTTCCTTATGATTGCATCCTGCTGCACAACATCTTAAGCAGCTCCAGCCTCCGGAGATCACCGCTCAGCCTGTGGGGAGCGTTCCATCTTGCTGCTATCCATCCCCCGGAGGTTCCGCAGCGTCGGTAACGATTACCGAACTACTCATAGGTGGCGTCACGAATAAATTAACCCCTTTAATCTGTTCCTACAAGACCTCTTCAACTTTTGATCTGCACTCAACCGGGCCTCACTACCGCCAGGTGCGGCCCACCCGTGACAAGGAGGAAGGAGCTGCAGCCTGTCTAAACTGGAGTCCACGGGCCTGCGGTGAGTCATATACATTTGGGAGGACCCTCCTCTATACATTTGGGAGGACACTCCTCTATACATTTGGACGGGTCCTCCTCTATACATTTGGACGGGCCCTCCTCTATACATTTGGGAGGACCCTCCTCTATACATTTGGATGGGCCCTCCTCTATACATTTGGACGGGCCCTCCTCTATACATTTGGACGGGCCCTCCTCTATACATTTGGACGGGCCCTCCTCTATACATTTGGACGGGCCCTCCTCTATACATTTGGGAGGACCCTCCTCTATACATTTGGGAGGATCCTCCTCTATACATTTGAACGGGCCCTCCTCTATACATTTGGACGGGCCCTCCTCTATACATTTGGGAGGACCCTCCTCTATACATTTGGGAGGACCCTCCTCTATACATTTGGACAGGCCCTCCTCTATACATTTGGACGGGCCCTCCTCTATATATTTGGACGGGCCCTCCTCTATATATTTGGGAGGACCCTCCTCTATACATTTGGGAGGACCCTCCTCTATACATTTGGACGGGCCCTCCTCTATACATTTGGACAGGCCCTCCTCTATACATTTGGACGGGCCCTCCTCTATACATTTGGGAGGACCCTCCTCTATACATTCGGGAGGACCCTCCTCTATACATTTGGACAGGCCCTCCTCTATACATTTGGACGGGCCCTCCTCTATACATTTGGGAGGACCCTCCTCTATACATTTGGGAGGACCCTCCTCTATACATTTGGGAGGACCCTCCTCTATACATTTGGACGGGCCCTCCTCTATACATTTGGGAGGACCCTCCTCTATACATTCGGGAGGACCCTCTAAACATTCAGGAGGACTCCGCTCTATACATTTGGGCGGGCCCTCACTCACTTATTTGAGAGGGTCCACAGGCGGCAATCTAGCTTATATCTACAATTAAAATGTAAACCCTCACCAGGGTTCGGTCACACAGATCTATTCATTGCCACGGCTGCTGTGGTAACCTCATGTGGTGTGCGGCAGGGGTTGTGCTACTGGGGCCTCTAATCTGCCTCACGGAGGCCGAGCTTATAGTCACAGTGGATCCCCTCCAAATTACACACACATACAGTGTTGGCCAAAAGTATTGACACCCCTGCAATTCTGTCAGATAATCCTCAGTTTCTTCCTGAAAATGATTGCAATCACAAATTCTTTGGTATTATTATCTTCATTTAATTTGTCTTCAATGAAAAAACACAAAAGAGAATGAAGCAAAAAGCAAAACATTGATCATTTCACACAAAACTCCAAAAATGGGCCAGACAAAAGTATTGGCACCCTCAGCCTAATACTTGGTTGCACAACCTTTAGCCAAAATAACTGCGATCAACCGCTTCCGGTAACCATCAATGAGTTTCTTACAATGCTAGGGGGAAGCGCACCTACAGGACCCACCCGAGATGTGGATTCTGCCGGGCTTACCGCCATGCTGTTCTTAGTGGCTTCATCTTCGGTCGTCTCCCAGACCTCAGGTTCTTGATCCCGGGAAGTCTGTTGCTTTTCCACTTTTACTTGGAGTCCCCTTCACCACTTGCCCAGCGTTGCCAGCTGCACCTCCTGGAGCTGTCGGCTCAGCTGCTCGACCTCCACCTCCAGGAGGCCTGCCTCCATCTCCGGCTCTCGTGACATCCAGAGCTGGCCTGGTGGACTGGCCTTGGACCTTGCACACATGGGGACCTCTTCACCTTGTCCCGCCATTGCTTTGCCTCGTGTCTTTGCTAGCTCGGTGTCTGCTTCTCTTCCGTCCTGATGTCTCCACTTCGCACGCACATCCGGAAGTGGTGTCTTGGCGTTCATTGGCATGCCCCCTTGGCTCACAGTCAATAAAGGGGGTGGGCATTGTTTTTCGCAACGCTGGCCAATTTGTCCCACGATGGGCAGCAGGGACCTTCCCACCAGCTGCAGCCGCCATTACTCAAGTCTTTTAAACACAGTCTCTTTATACACATGACAGGAAAATATGAATTTTTGTCATGGTTTTAAAATGTTGAAAGGACAGCCAGAGATTTCTTAATTCCCCCATCCCTTGTTCATTTGTAAGGGAGATACATAGATCTCCGCTTCGCTTTTCCCCAGTCAGGAATTTTTTCGACAAGCCATAAACTGAGCTAAGAGGGACTGTTCTGTCCCCATCTGATGGCTGTAAATCTAACCACTCTAATTACCAGTCCCTTAGATAATTGTATGCTCGTTACTTACCCCATCAGGGGCAACAGACAGTTTTCAACTCGATCACCAGTGCAGCTGTAGTAAGACAGGAGAACACTGTAGTTTTCTTCCGTATCTTGTATTAGTTACAATAAACGATAGGTAAAAAGGATTAATCTGTACAGGGGTGTACACATGTGTCTTGAGCAATGGCTTCTGCAGACTAACTGGGGAAGAAGGGGGGACGTCCTGTACAGACACAACTAAGGGAGCAACATAGGGACAAAGTACAGTCTAATCTACCCGGTAACAACAAGGATTACTGATTGGAGAAATATATACAATGCAGAGAAATATATACAACAGGCAGTTCCCATTCGTGGGACACAACAGGGGCTCAGCTAGACTGATCTGGTTTGGTCCTTATTGAATTCCTTTGTCTTAACTTACAGTCGTTTAATGTCAAATTTCATAAGACCCGTTCATGGCACAAATTCATAAATCATATTTTTGGGATGTTTACCTTTTTTCAGTTGTGATGGTATATCTTTTATATCGGGGAAGCAATCAGAAATCTGGGAAATCGGTCCAGACCTTCTGAACATCATACATATATCATATTTGATATCAATCTTAGTGTAAATTCATGATGTTAATGGTTTTGACGTGGCAGCGGCCCAAAGATATGAAAAATGAAGGTGATTGGAGAATTATGAAAGAGGTGGGATTCAGAGAACCAGCCCACCAGGGAGGTGAACACAAGTTGGAGTTCCTGGATTTTATGCCCCATTACATAAAACCAAAGCGTCCATTTTGGGGTCATTTCACCCTGGGGCATCATACGCAGCACCACACGCTGCGTGGAGGAATCATCCACGGTTTCTGGGGAGCCGCCCCCCCACTGAATCTGAGTTGTCACCGCGTGGCACAGGTTTTGTACTTATCTCAATTTAATTCCCTTTTATTTTAATAATTGTTTTATGCATATATGTAAATTGTCTCTTCTGTAATATCTTGTATATCTTTTGTAAACACTGCCAACTTTCTGGAGTAAACTTAATAAATTTACTTAGTTTCGTTCTTCCAGTTCTATAACGAGCTGATACGCATCCCCGCTTTTCACGTTAACAGACAGGTTACCGATCCACCTGAAAGAGATTGGTGGTGGCAGCATAATTTTTGTATTTATGTGATATTGTGGGCCTGAGGGTGACTGGATCGAGGTATATATACGTTTCTGGCAGGAACTGGTGGTATATATACATCCCGTCACATCACGTGCCGCAGTAGACAACATAAATTATGGCAGCTGGGCTCCTTTTCCTCTGGCAATACTGGGTTTGGCCAGCAGGATAAGAGGGCACCAGAGAGCTGGAAGTCCTGACTACGTTTTCAGGACAACACAGTTCTTTTAGGCGCACGGGACCCGATGTTGTCGGGGGTCTGAATCCAGTTCGTGATGCCAAATGCGTCGCCCACCAGGGCCAGGGGTACACGGTAATTTATGCCGGTCGGTTCAGTGGGTTGTTCACGGAGGCAGTGACCCAGCTACGTGACTCTGCAATAAAAGGGAATAAGTACAAGGGATAAGTTTGTGATGGTTATTCTGGTCAGAATGATCAGGGCTGCTGTGGGATCACTAGGGCCATTGAAATGGCAACCTTGATGGTATCGCTCCCTACAAGTAGAGCGTGGCCCTAATAATGGTAGTAAAGTCTATGAAGTGGTGATGGAGTCTGTGTAGTGCAGCAGGAGGGCACATATAATAACTAGAGGAAACCGGGATTTCAGTTCTTTTTACCTTTACTTGACGATCACTCAAGGCTACCCAGACGGGTGCTGTACTGCTCCAGTGCACAACCAGGTTAGTCCCCAGGTCATGAGAGTTTCTCCTTCAAAACACCACTCTAAAGCCTGTCTGGGCGAACTCAATACTAACCTCCTCTCCCGCCTGCGTCTCTGTGGGCAGTGTCCCAACCCGGTGGCCGCGGCCTTGTCAAGCAATACTCAGAGTCCCCTGGCCTTAGGTCTGGCCACCTTCTTGGCGAGTATCCACAGTCTTTGGCCACTGTTCTTGCAGACACAGCAGCCTCCGGTTTTCTGGCTAAGACGTTCATCACTTCCACCAGTTCGGGGCCAGTCCCCTTCTGTGACCCGATTTCTCTACACACCATCGACTGGCAGTGGATTCTGGACGCCACAGGTGGTTCCTCCACTTCCGTGCCCCCTAGAACTCCCTCGCTCCTCAGCAGGCGTCCTGCCTGCTCGACATCCTAACTCCTTCTCTTGTTCCCTCCTGTCCTGGGACGAGCCTCATGGTGGCTCCAGTACCGAGAACATCTTCTGCAGTCTGAACCCCTTGTGTACAATCTCTGTGTCTTGGGATCACAACCCCTCTCCCCTGAGAATGGTGACACCACACCTGTGGAATAGGTGCAGCATCACTGTGGCGACCAGTCCGCAGGGGGCGCCACAAAACAAGATCCAATTCAAATTGCTTGTTCTCACCCACAAAGCTCTTCACAGTGCAGCACCCCCCTACATCTCCTCCCTCACCTCTGTCTATCACCCTACCTGTTCTCTACGTTCTACAAATGACCTTCGACTGGTGACCATTCATGTATTTTTTTTCTATCCCCCTCTTCCTCAAGATGCCAGGACCATCACTGTAATAAGCCCCTGTACTTTGTGTAACCCCCATCTCGTAGATTGTAAGCTCTTTTGAGCTTTTGGTCACCTTCAATTTAGCTTTAATTTTTGTATTTTTTACATTGTTTCTCTGCTTTAATTATTGTATTGTATTTTTTACATTGATTCTCTACTTTAATTACTGCATTGTATTTTTTTTTTTATATAATTGTTACCTTTGACCGTTTGTGTATGAACCACTGAATTGTAAAGTGCTGCGGAATATGTTGGCGCCATATAAATAAAGTGTGTTATCATTAATATTCCTAAAGACAATGGCCATATCCTCACATGGCTGCCATCAGCTCTCTCTCCATTGCTCCCTCCCCTGACTCACTATTCCACTCTGTAGCTAAGGGGGGTGAATGCAGGGGGGTTTCCCTCCCCCCATGCATGTGACTATTACAGCTCATTCATAACCTTATCCTGTATGCCAAGCAGAGCTGACTTAAACCCCTGCAAAGGGAACGGGGGTGATTAACCCTTTCAGTACTGCCTGTCAGCTGGTCATACAATATACACAGAAATCATGGTATTTGCATGGAAAACTATTCTTCTGGTATCTTATGGGGATGGCCACTTTGTGGGATACCACAAAGACCTGACTGGTCTTGGGAGCTGGTGAATTATGTGTTACTCTATAATGTCTATCATCTGTACATGTCCCCTCTGAATTGTAAAGTTCTATGGAATATGTTGGCGACAAAGACCCCATCAAGTACTAATGACGCGCCCCAGGGCTCGGGTACTCGGCTCTCGGGCTATCTTCAGTCCTGGAAGTCACGGGTGGCCATCCCGAAGCCGTGACCCTGGGGGTCAGCTCAATAGGGGAATTTATTTACAGGGGATTATTTACAAAGTTTTTGTCTTCGTGACGCCACCTGCTGATTCTGGTGTTGCTCACCAGCGCCGCTACAATCCTCCGGTAGTTGGTGGTAATGTGGCTTAGATGGAATGGTCCCCGCAGGCGGGACTGAACCACCGGGGCAGCGATTCTGTATTAAAAAATTTATATAGAAAGGATGCAGCAGAGGCGAAACTTCACTTCACCGGGTACTTTACTTGAAAAACTTTCATCCAGCAATACAGTCTTTCAGCAATTATTGGTGTTGTAATGGCAAATGCTCTGGATGCTGCAGTTGGGATTTCTGGCTGCAGAGGGAACCCTACATTATATTCCTTTGTTTTCCTTTCTCTTGTTCCCAGTACGGTGAAGTCTGATCTCCTATAGACGATCTGACCTCCTGCTGACTCTACTCTCTTCTCCTCCCTTGTAGCCGTCGGGTTACCCTTTTACTGAATGCTGCAGGCGCTTACTGCGGTTCTGATTCCGCTCTTGTGGGTTCCTTGGGAGTCAGGGCCGTATTTATAATATCCCTGTTTAACTGATTTTCTGTGAGCCTTAAAGGATCTCACAGTTGCGGGCTCCGGTACCCGGTTTCCTTCCTATGGGGCAAACTCTTCTGTTATTCACTTCCCCATTCAAGTGAACTCTGCCTCTCTGAGTTTCCTTTCTCTCTTTCTTTCTCTGTTTCTTGGGATCTTTGCTTTCTGGGGCCCCTCAGCCGAGGTGGCCCTCCTTGCTCCTTCAGGCTGGCTGCCTGGCTCCTTCCACACTCCCTCCTTCTCCGACTCTCCTTACTGACTGAGCTCTTTGTTTCCCTCTAGAGGTTGCTAAGACCCTACCGGGGTCCCTCCCACCCGCTATTCTAGTGTGTGGGTGTTGACTCTAGGGTTCCATCTAGTGACCATTGTCCCAACTGCAGTGGAGTACTACACCGCTTTTCTGGGTGCAGTACCCCTTTTGTGGCACCTACGTAGTGGGGCGACACACTAACACACTGGAAGCACAAAAGTATCCAGCCCCGGGGCCCAGATTCTCGGCACTCAGTGTGTGATGTCAGTGTGTGACGGAGCACACGCTGAACGGTCGCTTTAATGTCACTGCTCAGCGCGAGGTCTGGATGAAGCAAAGCCAGGTGTCACGGGGTGGTTATATGGACGATGGAATAACCAGCATGAAGGCAATCATGGGCAAAGGTAATCTGGGGAGCTTGTCTGACCCTGTAGACTGATGTTTGCTAGTTGACCCTGTTCCCAGAATTATTTCTAAGTGAGTATGTCTTGGCTGCCACCCTTGCCTTTCTCCTGACCAGTCCTAGGCTAATACCCCCTCACATTCACCCAGGAATTGGAATAGTAACAGCAACTCCAGAGGTAAAGACAGCTTCAGAAAGACTCCAGCAGAAACTACACATAGCATAGCAGCTTACAGATCATACAGTAAATGAACTCTATCGGTGACATCACATAATGAGTAAGATGACTACTTTAAGGTTGGGGGAATGGACAATCACATCACCTAACTGTGACAACCGTCCTATGCAACTGGCAGAACTGCTGGTAAGGCAAAAAGACGAGAAACTCAGTGAACCTTAGGGTACTGTCACACGTGGGGATCTCCCGGGCGATTCCATAGGGGACGCCGAGGCGTGGCCTGTCGCCGGCGACAGTGCCAATGCGTCGCCTAATGTAAATGGCCGACGGTGACACGTCTGAGCGGTCGCCTGGTTTCACATCAGAGCTGTGAAACTAGGCGACCATTCTTGGGCTATGTGTGCTGATCGTCCTGTGTAACATCTCATGAGCGATGTGAAAGGAGACAGCACACATCGCCTAAACCATTCCGGTAGGCGTTTCAGGGCCTATTTACTAGCTCTGGCGGTGTGCGTGGATTGGTGCCAGCTCGAGCGTTACGATCGGTTTGTCTTGTTCCTCGGCGCCATATTTGATGATGTGTGCGTCCAAAGGTGTATTACCCAGGAGCGTACATACTGTACAGTAGCGCATTAATGTCGCCTCTGTGTTTGCGGCTGTGTTCAAAAGTGCAGAGAGATGTGCCACAAATGTGTGCTTTACCAGAAACACAAATGTCATTACATCCCAACTTAAGGCTACGTTCACACCTTGCGTATTTTGCTGCTTCTCTGCGTTTTTTGCTGCGTTTTCTGTATTTACCTGCGTTTTTTGCTGCGTTTTTTCTGTATTTACGTGCGCTTTTTGCTGTGAAAACGCAATTCTGGATAAGCAGCCCAGCCAAACCTATGGGTTTTTGACTCAATCCATTCACACACTGCGTATTTGTGCTTTTTTACGCGCGCGTTTTCACTGCAAAAGACGCGCGCGTAAAAAGAATCACCATGTCAATTCTTTCTGCAGTTTTTCTCTGCATTTTTCCATTGCCCACATGATAAATGGGCTCTGAAAAAGCGCAGAGAAAAATGCAGAAAAAAACGCAGTGTGTGAACATAGCCTTTAGTCTGCATGGAGAAGGAAATGATAAGTGATCTATACATCCCATAACTGCAAACACACAAATATCTGTGCACACACATACTTTCAAGGCTGCAATATTATCCAGACCAAGAAAGCAAGAGTGATTTTATTAGACAACGCAATAGCACAACACACTTAACAAAAGCGCTGTACATATTGACTGTACAATAAAACGTCACACGAGCGTCGTGTTTTGCCTTCTTGGCAACACCAATGGGTATAGCAATAATCCGCGACACATCACACGAGAGTTGTCTATAAAGCACCGAGCCATTTACATGTAACGACACATTAAAATAATCACCAATCACACGTCCTCAAGGCGTCACACAACATTATGTTAACGCCTATCTCTGAGATACAGCTCAAATTTACGCCCACATCGCTAATATGGTGTTGCTCTGTGAGATGCAGAAGCAGCGACCAGTGATTTGATCGCCTCTGGGCCTTGGGCGACGCTCAGGCAATTGCCGATCGGGTTGTCGCCTGAGCGTCGCCTAAGTTGTCGCCCGAGCGTAGCCTAGTGTAAATGAGCGACGGCGACCTCAGGCGACACGCAAATGCGTGCGCATGCATCGCCTATGGCATCGCCCGGGAGATCGCCACGTGTGACGGTACCCTTAATCCCTGTACAGGAATCCGGACTTATAACAGAGCCTAGGAGGTTACTGCCTATTGATGAGCAGCAGGCCAGAGCAGGGAGATAGTCAAACAGCAAAGCACACAAGTCTCAGCTCTGTACACACCGTACACATATGGCTCCACTCCGTAAACCTTGCACAAACTTGGCTCTGCTCCGCACACCTCATACACACTCGGCTCCGCTCCGTATAACTCGTACACACGCAGATCAGCTCTGTACACCTCGCACACACGCGGCTCCGCTCTGTACACCTTGTACACGCGCGGCTCCGCTCCGTACACCTTGTACACGCGCGGCTCCACTCAGTACACCTCATACGCACACAGATCCACTCCATACACCTCGTACACACTCGGCTCCGCTCTGTACACCTCGTACACACGCGGCTCCGCTCCGTACACTTCATACACACACGGCTCCACTCAGTACACCTCGTACACACACGGCTCCGCTCAGTACACCTCGTACACACACGGCTCCGCTCCGTACACCTCGTACACACTCGGCTCCGCTCCGTACACCTTGTACACACACGGCTCCGCCCCGTACACCTCGTACACACTCGGCTCCGCTCCGTACACCTCGTACACACACGGCTCCGCTCCAATCACCTCGTACACACTCGGCTCTGCTCCGTACACCTCATACACACTCGGCTCCGCTCTGTACACCTCGTACACACACGGCTCCACTCAGTACACCTCATACACACACGGCTCCACTCAGTACACCTCATACACACACAGCTCCTCTCCGTACACCTCATACACACACGGCTCTGCTCCGTACACCTCATACACACACGGCTCCGCTCCAATCACCTCGTACACACTCGGTTCTGCTCCGTACACCTCATACACACTCGGCTCAGCTCTGTACACCTCGTACACACACGGCTCCACTCAGTACACCTCATACACACACAGCTCCGCTCCGTACACCTCGTACACACTCGGCTCCGCTCCGTACACCTCGTACACACACGGCTCTGCTCCGTACACCTCGTACACACTCGGCTCCGCTCCGAACACCTCGTACACACATGGCTCCGCTCCGAACACCTCGTACACACACAGCTCTGCTCCGTACACCTCGTACACACACAGCTCTGCTCCGTACACCTCGTACACACTCGGATCCGCTCCGTACACCTCGTACACACACGGCTCCGCTCCAATCACCTCGTACACACTCAGCTCTGCTCCGTACACCTCATACACACTCGGCTCCGCTCCGTACACCTCGTACACACACGGCTCCGCTCCGTACACCTCGTACACACTGGGCTCTGCTCCGTACACCTCGTACACACTCGGCACTGCTCCGTACACCTCGTACACACTGGGCTCTGCTCCGTACACCTCGTACACACTGGGCTCTGCTCCGTACACCTCGTACACACTCGGCTCCGCTCCGTACACCTCATACACACTCGGCTCCGCTCCGTACACCTCATACACACTCGGCTCCGCTCCGTACACCTCGTACACACTCGGCTCCGCTCCGTACATCTCGTACACACTCGGCTCTGTTCCGAACACCTCATACACACACGGCTCCGCTCCGTACACCTCGTACACACACGGCTCTGCTTCGTACACCTTGTACACACTCGGCTCCGCTCCGTACACCTCGTACACACACGGCTCCGCTCCGTACACCTCGTACACACTCGGCTCTGCTCCGTACACCTCGTACACACTCGGCTCTGCTCCGTACACCTCGTACACACTCGGCTCTGCTCCGTACACCTCGTACACACTCGGCTCTGCTCCGTACACCTCGTACACACTCGGCTCTGCTCCGTACACCTCGTACACACTCGGCTCTGCTCCGTACACCTCGTACACACTCGGCTCTGCTCCGTACACCTCGTACACACTCGCCTCCGCTCCGTACACCTCGTACACACTCGGCTCGCCCCCGCCTCCGTACACACCTCGTACACAACTCGGCTCTGCTGTACCGTAACACTCCTCTGTCCACACCACATCGGCTCTGCTCCGTACAACCTCGTACACACTCGCCTCTGCTTCCGTACACCTCGTACACACTCGGCTCCGCTCCGTACACCTCTACACACTCGGCTCTGCTCCGTACACCTCGTACACACTCGGCTCTGCTCCGTACACCTCGTACACACTCGGCTCCGCTCTGTACACCTCGTACACACTCGGCTCTGCTCCGTACACCTCGTACACACTCGGCTCGCTCTGTACACCTCGTACACACTCGGCTCCGCTCTGTACACCTCGTACACACTCTGCTCCGCTCCGTACACCTCGTACACACTCGGCTCTGCTCCGTACACCTCGTACACACACTCGGCTCCGCTCTGTACACCTCGTACACACTCGGCTCTGCTCCGTACACCTCGTACACACTCGGCTCTGCTCCTGTACACCTCGTACACACTCGGCTCCGCTCTGTACACCTCGTACACACTCGCTCCGCTCCGTACATCTCGTACACACTCGGCTCTGCTCCGTACATCTCGTACACACTCGGCTCCGCTCGTACACCTCGTACACACTCGGCTCCGCTCCGTACACCTCGTACACACTCTGCTCCGCTCCGTACATCTCGTACACACTCGGCTCTGCTCCGTACACCTCATACACACTCGGCTCTGCTCCGTACACCTCGTACACACACGGCTCGCTCCGTACACCTCGTACACACACGGCTCTGCTCCTTACACCTCGTACACACACGGCTCTGCTCCGTACACCTCATACACACACGGCTCCGCTCCGTACACCTCATACACACACGGCTCTGCTCCGTACACCTCGTACACACTCGGCTCCGCTTCGTACACCTCGTACACACTCTGCTCCGCTCCGTACACCTCGTACACACTCTGCTCCGCTCCGTACACCTCATACACACTCGGCTCTGCTCCGTACACCTCGTACACACTCGGCTCCGCTCCGTACACCTCATACACATCGGCTCTGCTCCGTACACCTCGTACACACTCAGCTCTGCTACATCCACACTGTAAATCCCTCCTGACCTCACACATAAACTTCACCTCATCCATCACCATGACAACCAGCACAGCAGAGTCCTGCATACACTGAGGAGCTGATCATGTGACCCCTGACTCCTCCCCTCATGTGACATCATCACAGGTCCTGTAAGCACAGAGCATTTCATCTTCCCCCATTCAGGTCTCTACAATATCGGATCCTCTCACATCTTCTATAGAAGAGAATTCTCCTGATTGATCATCAAGGATGGATCTGGACAGGGACAAGATGGCGGAGAGGATCCTACACCTCACCCTAGAGATCCTCTACCGGATTACTGGAGAGGTGAGAGGTGACAATGTCATCACATTACATCATTATCTATGGGAATAACAGAGGATATGACCGGAGAGGGGAGAGGTTCTGATGTCATCACATTACATCATTATCTATGGGGATAACAGAGGATATGACCGGAGAGGGGAGAGGTTCTGATGTCATCACATTACATCATTATCTATGGGGATAACAGAGGATATGACTGGAGAGGTGAGAGGTTCTGATGTCATCACATTACATCATTATCTATGGGAATAACAGGGGATATGACCGGAGAGGTGAGAGGTTCTGATGTCATCACATTACATCATTATCTATGGGAATAACAGAGGATATGACCGGAGAGGAGAGAGGTTCTGATGTCATCACATTACATCATTATCTATGGGGATAACAGAGGATATGACTGGAGAGGGGAGAGGTTCTGATGTCATCACATTACATCATTATCTATGGGGATAACAGAGGATATGACCGGAGAGGGGAGAGGTTCTGATGTCATCACATTACATCATTATCTATGGGGATAACAGAGGATATGACCGGAGAGGGGAGAGGTTCTGATGTCATCACATTACATCATTATCTATGGGAATAACAGAGGATATGACTGGAGAGGGAGAGGTTCTGATATCATCACATTACATCATTATCTATGGGGATAACAGAGGATATGACCGGAGAGGGGAGAGGTTCTGATGTCATCACATTACATCATTATCTATGGGAATAACAGAGGATATGACCGGAGAGGGGAGAGGTTCTGATGTCATCACATTACATCATTATCTATGGTGATAACAGAGGATATGACCGGAGAGGGAGAGGTTCTGATGTCATCACATTACATCATTATCTATGGGAATAACAGAGGATATGACCGGAGAGGGGAGAGGTTCTGATGTCATCACATTACATCATTATCTATGGGGATAACAGAGGATATGACTGGAGAGGTGAGAGGTTCTGATGTCATCACATTACATCATTATCTATGGGGATAACAGAGGATATGACCGGAGAGGTGAGAGGTTCTGATGTCATCACATTACATCATTATCTATGGGGATAACAGAGGATATGACCGGAGAGGGAGAGGTTCTGATGTCATCACATTACATCATTATCTATGGGGATAACAGAGGATATGACCGGAGAGGGGAGAGGTTCTGATGTCATCACATTACATCATTATCTATGGGGATAACAGAGGATATGACCGGAGAGGGGAGAGGTTCTGATGTCATCACATTACATTATTATCTATGGGAATAACAGAGGATATGACCGGAGAGGGGAGAGGTTCTGATATGATCACATTACATTATTATCTATGGGAATAACAGAGGATATGACTGGAGAGGGGAGAGGTTCTGATGTCATCACATTACATCATTATCTATGGGAATAACAGAGGATATGACCGGAGAGGGGAGAGGTTCTGATGTCATCACATTACATCATTATCTATGGGAATAACAGAGGATATGACCGGAGAGGGGAGAGGTTCTGATGTCATCACATTACATCATTATCTATGGGAATAACAGAGGATATGACCGGAGAGGGGAGAGGTTCTGATGTCATCACATTACATCATTATCTATGGAGATAACAGAGGATATGACCGGAGAGGTGAGAGGTTCTGATGTCATCACATTACATCATTATCTATGGGGATAACAGAGGATATGACCGGAGAGGGGAGAGGTTCTGATGTCATCACATTACATCATTATCTATGGGGATAACAGAGGATATGACCGGAGAGGTGAGAGGTTCTGATGTCATCACATTACATCATTATCTATGGGGATAACAGAGGATATGACCGGAGAGGTGAGAGGTTCTGATGTCATCACATTACATCATTATCTATGGGGATAACAGAGGATATGACCGGAGAGGGGAGAGGTTCTGATGTCATCACATTACATCATTATCTATGGGAATAACAGAGGATATGACCGGAGAGGGGAGAGGTTCTGATGTCATCACATTACATCATTATCTATGGGGATAACAGAGGATATGACCGGAGAGGGGAGAGGTTCTGATGTCATCAGAATCTGAGAGTCCTCAGTGGTTGATACCTTTTAATGGCTAACTGAAAATATGGTAAGTAAAGCAAGCTTTCGGGACATTATGACCTCTTCATCAGCTAATAATGACACAAATTCTGAAGACACACACATATATACATAAGCAGGGTAGGATGATGTAGTAAATACGACAGGTGACGTAAAGTGTAGTCAATCAGGAGCTGGAGAGGTAAAATCAAAATTCCGAGATAAGAGGAACAGATTGTATTATTGTTCTATGATTAGTGGTCGGTGGAGACCTGAAAATTCTTTAGTGAATATAGAAAGCCATAAATCCATGTGATTGGAGTCTGTAGAGCCTCGACAACGCAGTAAAACTCGCAAAAAACACGATAAAAAAAAAGGACCTAAACGCAGCAAATCTCTTGGCAAGGACTCTAGAGATCCTCGAAACCAGGACCGGTTTTGCTGCATTCAGGACTGCTGGAAAAACGTCCTGTGGGCACATGCCCTTAAGCTACAGAACAATGAAATAGAGACATCCCTGTACCGGAAGCCAATTGACCGTCCAACATATCTCCGATGGGACAGTTTACATCCAAAACACATAAAAATTCTACTGTGTACAGCCAGGTCATCAGATACAATCGGATATGCTCCAACCCTACCGATAGAGACAATCACCTTGCGGACCTCAGAAAAACCTTTTTGAACCAGGGCTACCATCCAAGAGCAATCGACAACCAGATTACAAGAGCCACCAGAATATCAAGGAATCATCTCCTACATTACAAAACTAGAGAAGAAAACAACAGAGTTCCTCTCATAGTCGCCTACAATCCGAGTCTGGAGATGCTAAGAGGAGCCGCACGGAAACTGCAACCGCTCCTACAAAAAGATGCCCGACTAACATCAATATTTCCGGATCCCCCACTCTTGTGTTTTAGACAACCTCCGAATCTAAAGAACATCATTGTCAGAAGTGCCCTGTCCTCTCCAGCAGCAACAGGAACCTTTTCCCTGCAACCAGAACAGGTGCAAAACCTCCATCTATAATGACAACGGACAAGATAAGGATTCCTGGGACAGATCAGGACTACAAGATCCCAGGTAACTTCAGTTGCACCACAAGCAATGTGGTGTATTTAATCATATGTACCAAATGTCCAACAGCTGGCATGTACATAGGGGAGACCGGACTACAATTCAAAACAAGAATGAATTCTCATCGCCACACAATAAAAGAAAAGCGTATGGATCTACCTGTAGCGAACCATTTTTGCAGCTCTGACCACACTGTAACAGACATGAAGCTGCTCATTTTTATTTTAAAAAGTGAATTCAAATCTCAGAGAGAGAAGAATTTGGGAATACAAATTGATAACGACCTTTGACACATTCAAAACAGGATTGAATGTCTCACGTGGATTCATGCATTTTTGCATCAATTGATAGGTGTTTGGGGAGATCACAGTTAGAGGACAATGCACTTTTGACACTTCTTACGTGAACTGTCTCGCATGGATTTATGGCTTTCTACATTTATTGAGGAATTTTCAGGTCTCCACCAACCACTAGTCATAGAACAACAATACCTCTTATCTCGTAATTTTGATTTTACCTCTCCAGCTCCTCTTCCCCTCCCGACTGACTACTATTTTCTGCTTTACGTCACCTGTCGTATTGACTGCAACATCCTACTCTGCATATGTATATATGTATGTGTCTTCAGAATTTGTGTCATTATCAGCCTGATGAAGAGGTCATAATGTCTTGAAAGCTTGCTATGTTTACCATCTTTTCAGTTAGCCATTAAAAGGTATCAACCACTGAGGACTCTCAGATTCTAATATTTTTCTATCTACTGGCTAACACGGTATAAACATTTTTTATTTCATCACATTACATTATTATCTATTTGAATAACAGAGGATATGACCATAGAGGTGATGGACTCTGGAAATGTCTGTAGTGATATTATTAATGTCTCATCCTCAGGATTACACAGTAGTGAAGACCTCTAGTGATTGCTCTCGGGCCCCTGTGTATGAAGGACGGGGAGGAACCCTGAGCCCAATCCCGGGGTCTCCACCTCACCTCCGGATATATGAGGACATCAATGACCAGAAAATCCTAGAACTCATCAACAAGATGATTGAACTGCTGACTGGAGAGGTGACACTGCTGGGACATTATACAGGACAGCACTGCAGGATTTTGGGTGATGAGCGGAGAGGTGACTGCTGGGACATTATACAGGACAGCACTGGAGGATTCTGGGTGATGAGCAGAGAGGTGACTGCTGGGACATTATACAGGACAGAATTGGAGGATTCCGTGTGATGACCAGAGAGGTGACTGCTGGGGCATTATAAAGGACGGCACTGGAGGATTCTGCTTGGTTACCGGAGAGGTGACTGCTTGGACAGTAAAAAGGACAACCCTAGAGGATTCTGGGTGATTATTGGAGAGGTGACTTCTGGGACATTATATGGGACAGAACTGGAGGATTCTGGGTGATGAGCGGAGAGGTGACTGCTGGGAATACTGGGACATTAACCAGGACAGCACTGGAAGATTCTTGGTGATGAGCAGAGAGGTGACTGCTGGGAAATTATACAGAACAGCACTGAAGGATTCTAGTTTATGACTGGAGAGGTGACTGTTAGGACATTATACAGGACAGCACTGTAGGATTCTGGGTGATGACTGGCTAAGTGACTGTTTGGACTGTTAGGGTGGGATTCTAAGGACCCCAACTACTTATTTATAACTTGTCAAATTAACTTAATCAAGTGCATGCACAAAGTAATAATATCAGACAAAGTTGGATATAAGACTTCTCTTGATCAGAGAAAGGGCAGAAGTGTATTTTATTATTTTTAAAATCAGCTTTACACAAAGCACAAAGGAGGGAGGTATCAAGGCGTAGTGTCTATAGCATTGAACCAGTCAACATCCATGTCCTGGATGGTTAAGAATCCTAATTAGATGTTCCTTCCTTCACTGTATAACCGGTTTTAGTTGGTTCACTTAAGACATGAAGCAAAACACAACTACAGATATCTCACTATGTACACATATGCATCAAAATATATTAATATAGCATATATATATATCAAGTGCTCTTAAAATCTAGTAGAAAATAGGTATAGATATTTGATACTATATATATATATATATATATATATATATATATATATATATATATATACTAGCTGTGAGCCCGATGCAAATGCATCGGGATTCTAGAACGTGCATTAATTTGATTATAGTAGTTATAGCTGTTAGCCTGATGCAAATGCATCGGGTATCTAAAATATGTTTATTGTTTTTTTAAAGATTTTTAAATAATAATCGCATCATCAATAGCAATAATATAAGCCATAGCATTATTATTAGCAGTAATAGCAGTATTAATAGCATTATTAGCAGTATTATGAGCATTAATAACAGTATTAATAGCATTAATAGCATTATTATTAGCATTAATATCATTATTAATAGCATTATTAGCATTAATAGCATTAATAATGCCATTAATAGGATAAATATTAGCATTGATAGCATTAATAGCATAATTAATAGCATTAATAGCATTATTAATAGCATTAATAGCATTATTATTAGCAATTAATAGGATAAATATTAGCATTAATAGCATTAATAGCATTATTATTAGCATTATTATTGGCATTATTAGCATTAATAATAGCATTAATAACATTATTAATAGCATTAATAGCATTATTATTAGCATTAATAGCATTAATAGCATAATTAATAGCATTAATAGCATTATTATTAGCATTAATAGAATTATTATTAGCATTAATAGCATTAATAGGATAAATATTAGCATTAATAGCATTAATAGCATAATTAATAGCATTAATAGCATTATTAATAGCATTAATAGCATTATTATTAGCATTAATAGCATTATTAGTATTAATAATAATAACATTAATAGCATTAATAGCATATTAATAGCATTAATAGCATTTATTAGATAATAGATTATAATAGCATTATTAATTAATATATAGCATCATTAATGCATTAATAGCATTAATAGCATTAATAGCATTAATATATAGCATTAATAGCATTAATATACATTAATAGATAATATAGCATAATACATTATTAATAGCATTAATAGCATTATTAATAGCATTAATAGCATTACAATAGCATTAATTATATAGCATTAATAGCATTAATAATTAGCATATTAATAATAAAGATTATTAGCATTAATTAAGCATTAATTAGCATAATAAATAAGAAGCATTAATAGCATTATTAATAGCATTAATAGCATTATTATTATAGCTTATTAGATATAGCATTATCATTTAGCATTAATAATAGCATTAATAACATTATTAATAGCAATATAATAGCATTAATTATTAAAATTAAATAGAATTAATAATAGCATTTATTAGCATAAATAATAGCATTAATACATTATAATAGCATTAATAGCATTATTTTAGCATTTTAATAGCATTAATAGTAATTATAATAGCATGTAATAGTACATTATAATAATTTCATTTAATACAGGATTATTATTAACATTAATGAACATTAATAATAGCATTATTAGCATTATTAGCATATAGCATTATAATTATACATTATTTAATATTAATATATAGCATTAATTATTAGCATTAATAGCATTTAATTAATAGCATTATTAGCATTTTATTAAATTAGCATTATTAATATAACATTATTTAATAGCATTAAATAGCATTTATTATTAGCATTAATAGCATTAATAATACATTAGGATAATATAGTTAGACATTAATTAATAGCATTATATTAGCATTTATTATAGCATTAATAGCATTATTATTAGCATTAATAGCAATTAATAATAGCATTAATTAGCATTAATAATAGCATATTAATATACATTATTAATATGCATTAATAGCATTATTATTAGCATTAATAGAATTATTATTAGCATATAACAGCATTAATAACTATTATTCATAATAGGATAAATATATTAGACATTAATAGCATATAATTAATAGGAATAATAGCATTATTAATAGCATTAAAATAATTAGCATTAATAGCATTATTAATTAGCATTAATAGCATTAATAATATATGAATTATTAGCATTAATAATAGCATTAATTAACATTATTAATAGCATATTAATAGCATTATTATTATGCATTAATAGAATTAATAATAGCATTATTAGCATTAATAATAGCATTAATAACATTATTAATAGCATTAATAGCATTATTATTAGCATTAATAGCATTATTATTAGCATTAATAGCATTAATAATACCAATAATAGGATTAATATTAGCATTAATAGCATTAATAGCATAATAATAGGATTAATAGCATTATTAATAGCATTAATAGCATTATTAATAGCATTAATAGCATTATTATAGCATAAATAGCATTAATAATAGCATTATTAGCATTAATAATAGCATTAATAACATTATTAATAGCATTAATAGCATTATTATTAGCATTAATAGCATTAATAGCATTATTATTAGCATTAATAGCATTAATAATACCCTTATTAATAGCATTAATAGCATTATATTAGCATTAATAGCATTAATAATAGCATTATTAGCATTAATAATAGCATTAATAACATAATATTATAGCATTAATAGCATTATTATTAGCATTAATAGAATTAATAATAGCATTATTAGCATTAATTAATAGCATTAATTACATTATTAATAGCATTAATAGCATTATTATTAGCATTTAATAGCATTTAATAAATAGCATTAATAGCATTATTAATAGCATTAATACATTATTAATAGCATTAATAGCATTATTATTAGCATAAATAGCATTAATAATAGATTATTAGCATTATTATAGATTAATAACATTATTATAGCATTAATAGCATTATTATTAAATTAATAGAATTAATAATAGCATTATTAGCATTATAATAGCATTAATAACATTATTAATAGCATTAATAGCATTATTATTAGCATTAATAGCATTAATAGTATTATTAATAGCATGAATAGCATTATTAATAGCATTAATAGGATTATTATTAGCATTAATAGCATTAATAATAGCATTATTAGCATTATTAATAGCATTAATAACATTATTAATAGCATTAATAGCATTATTATGAGCATTAATAGCATTAATAATAGCATTATTAGCATTATTAATAGCATTAATAACATTATTAATAGCATTAATATCATTATTATTAGCATAAATAGCATTAATAATAGGATTATTAGCATTAATAATAGCATTAATAACATTATTAATAGCATTAATAGCATTAATATTAGCATTAATAGAATTAATAATAGCATTATTAGCATTAATAATAGCATTAATAACATAATTATTAGCATTAATAGCATTATTATTAGCAGTAATATTATTATTAGCATTTTTTTTTTAAATTATTATTTATTATTTGTTATTTATTTTTTAATTATGTTTTATTTATTTTTTTATAATTTTTTAATTATTTTTTAATTATTTTTTTATTATTAAATTTATTATTTAGGCTGAGAGGCAGTTGTCATTCAGGTGCGCTAAAGGGCTGATCTTATTAGCATATATTTTATTTTTTTATTATTATTTTTATTGAATTTTTTTATATTTTTAATTAATTTTTTTATTATTTTTTAATTCTTTTTTAATTATTTTTTTTATTATTTAATTTATTATTTAGGCTGAGAGGCAGTTCTCATTCAGGTCCGCAAAGGGCTGATCTTATTAGCATATATTTTATTTTTATATTATTATTTTTATTGAATTTTTTATTATTTTTAATTATTTTTTTTTATTATTTTTTAATTCTTTTTTAATTATTTTTTTTATTATTTAATTTATTATTTAGGCTGAGATGCAGTTCTCATTCAGGTCCGCAAAGGGCTGATCTTATTAGCATATATTTTATTTTTTTATTATTATTTTTATTGAATTTTTTATTATTTTAATTATTTTTTTTTATTATTTTTTAATTCTTTTTTAATTATTTTTTTTATTATTTAATTTATTATTTAGGCTGAGACGCAGTTCTCATTCAGGTCCGCAAAGGGCTGATCTTATTCGCATATATTTTATTTTTTTATTATTATTTTTATTGAATTTTTTATTATTTTTAATTATTTTTTTTTATTATTTTTTAATTCTTTTTTAATTATTTTTTTTATTATTTAATTTATTATTTAGGCTGAGACGCAGTTCTCATTCAGGTCCGCAAAGGGCTGATCTTATTAGCATATATTTTATTTTTTTATTATTATTTTTATTGAATTTTTTATTATTTTTAATTATTTTTTTTTATTATTTTTTAATTATTTTTTAATTATTTTTTTATTATTTAATTTATTATTTAGGCTGAGACGCAGTTCTCATTCAGGTCCGCAAAGGGCTGATCTTATTAGCATATATTTTATTTTTTTATTATTATTTTTATTGAATTTTTATTATTTTTAATTATTTTTTTTATTATTTTTTAATTCTTTTTTAATTCTTTTTTTTATTATTTAATTTATTATTTAGGCTGAGAGGCAGTTCTCATTCAGGTCCGCAAAGGGCTGATCTTATTAGCATATATTTTATTTTTTTATTATTATTTTTATTGAATTTTTTATTATTTTTAATTATTTTTTTTTATTATTTTTTAATTCTTTTTTAATTATTTTTTTTATTATTTAATTTATTATTTAGGCTGAGACGCAGTTCTCATTGAGGTCCGCAAAGGGCTGATCTTATTAGCATATATTTTATTTTTTTATTATTATTTTTATTGAATTGTTTATTATTTTTAATTAATATTTTTATTATTTTTTTTAATTCTTTTTTAATTCTTTTTTTATTACTTAATTTATTTATTTTTTTAAGTTTGACTGAGACGCAGTTCTCATTCAGGTCCGCCTTTTTTTTTGCCCATTGACATACATTACCGGTGTGTCAGCGATTTTATGGCCGCCCACCTGGTTCTATTTGTCGGCCCTAAAATCGCGGACACACCGCTAATGCATCTCTATGGGCAGTCAGCCCGATTTCGGATTGAACGACAACCAATCAGAAGTCGAGCTGACTGCCCATAGAGATGCATTAGCGGTGTGTCCGCGATTTTAGGGCCGACAAATAGAACCAGGGGGCGGCCATAAAATCGCCGACACACCGGTAATGTATGTCAATGGGGAAAAAAGGCGGACCTGAATGAAAACTGAATGAGGAGCTCTTCTGATTGGCTGAGGGCATTATCCATCGACCAATCAGAAGACGGCGTGAGATTTCATTGAGGTAGAATGGGGGATTTTTCCTCCATTCTATCTTAATGAGAAGGAAGAGGACGTCGGAGGCGGAATTTTCGGAAAAGAAGACAGAAGATCCCCGGGGCCGGACGAAGAGGCGGAGATGGCGGAAAGAAGAGAGAAGACCCCCGGGGCCGGAGGAAGAGGACGCCTGGCCGGACGGAGGATCGGACGGACGATCGGACGGACGATCAGATGACTTGAAGGCATGTAAGTGATGGACGGGGGCTTCGGGTGTAGGGCCTTAGGTGAGAGCGGTGTTAGGTTAGGGGACGGCGGGGGGTTAGGGTGTAGGGCTTTAGCGACAGGGGCAGGGGACAGCGGCGGGAGCTTAGGGGGTATCGGCGGGGGCCTAGGGGGTAGGAGCTTAGGTAGGGGCGGCGATGGCTTAGGGGTAGACGGCGGGGCTTAGGGGGTATCGGCGGCGGCTTTGGATGGTGCGAGTCGGGGGTTAGGTAGTCGGGGCTTAGGGGGTATCGGCGGCGGGTTTGGATGGTGCGAGTCGGGGGTTAGGTGGTCGGGGCTGCTGCGGGGGTTAGGGGCGGCGGTGCCTTAAGGGGTAGGCGGCATGGCTTAGGGGTATCGTCGGGGGTCTACGGGGTAGGGGTTAGGGGCGGCGGTGCCTTAGGGGGTAGGCGGCATGGCTTAGGGGTATCGGCGGGGCCTAGGGGTAGGGGCGGCGATGGCTTAGGGGTAGACGGCGGGGCTTAGGGGGTATCGGGGGCGGGTTTGGATGCTGCGGGTCGGGGGTTAGGTGGTCGGGGCTGCTGCGGTGCTTAGGGGGTAGGGGCTTAGGTAGGGGCGGCGATGGCTTAGGGGTAGACGGCGGGGCTTAGGGGTATCGGCGGCGGCTTTGGATGGTGCGGGTCGGGGGTTAGGTGGTCGGGGCTGCTGCGGTGCTTAGGGGGTAGGGGCTTAGGGGCGGCGATGGCTTAGGGGGTAGACGGCGGGGCTTAGGGGGTATCGGCGGCGGCTTTGGATGGTGCGGGTCGGGGGTTAGGTGGTCGGGGCTGCTGCGGGGCTTAGGGGGTAGGGTGCTTAGGGGTAGGGGCTTAGGTAGGGGCGGCGATGGCTTAGGAGGTAGACGGCGGGGCTTAGGGGGTATCGGCGGCGGCTTTGGATGGTGCGGGTCGGGGGTTAGGTGGTCGGGGCTGCTGCGGGGCTTAGGGGGTTAGGGGCGGCGGTGCCTTAGGGGGTAGGCTTAGAGCGGCAGGGGGCTGTAGTGTACAGCGCGATGGTATACTACAGTCCCATGGCGCTTATGGGCATGGGACTGTAGTATACTATAGCGGTGTACACTACAGGAGTATGGGCTTCGGTGGCTTGGTTAGCGGTGTAGTGAGTCGCGGCAGGGGTCTGTAGTGTACAGCGCGATGGTATACTACAGTCCCATGGCGCTTATGGGCATGGGACTGTAGTATAGTATAGCGGTGTACACTACAGGAGTATGGGCTTCGGTGGCTTGGTTAGCGGTGTAGCGACTCGCAATGCCCGCTTCGCGGGCATTGCTTCGCTAGGCTGCAACGACTCGCAATGCCCGCTTTGCGGGCATTGCTTCGTGAGTCGCCTTGGCCGCTACGCGGCCACGGGGAGAGTCCAGGAGAAGCAGCTCGGACTCGCTAACCAAGCGACCGGAAGCAGCGCCGCTCCGACGGAAGTCGCTACGGCAATTATATAATAGATATATATATATATATATACAGGTTCAATAATTTCACTGCAGCACCCCTTTGGATTTGCAATCTCAGTAGTTCTTAATTCTGGCTTCAGATGGACACGTATTGGGCACACACGCCCTTTGTCAAGTAAGATCATATACATATATATCGGGGTTTTATAATGCTTTTTAACGGATTTTAGAATCTTATCCTTAACAGTTCCTCCTAAAACCATTTTTGAAACCTTCCATTAGGTCCCCTCTGGCTGGCACTGCAGAAATATATATCAAGGATTTTCACACAAAATAATACAGAGATTTAATGAAATGAATTGTAGATGTAATGAAATGAATGCTGCTCTCACAATTCCCTTCTCTTGTGGCAGTGAGTGAACGCTCCAGCTGAAGTGCACGCACACAGACTTACCCAAGTACTTTCTCATCCCCTAATAGAAGGAACCGATCTTCCTACAAAACTTCACCGGATTCCACAGATTAGCCTTTCCGTTACACCGTTGGATGGACACGAAAAAACACAAGCCACAACAAACAAGGAAACTTTACGGGTGCCGCTGGTGAAACTTAAATTTTATCTAATATAGGTCAGTTCCTGACACCCAGAGGATAAAAGTGTCCTAAGCAGTCAATGTCCCCTGGGATGTTTGTATTCATCACATATAGGCCAGTGTCTGTAGTAGAAGAGTTTTCTTTTGTCAATTACTGTATAGGGGGAAAACAGTTGCCAGACTTACAAGTAGGACAGGACCCTACTGTGCAGTGTTTGGTCATGTATTCTGACCGGAACAGAGTAATTCTAGTAAGGAGGCTTCTACCTTTATTGTCTGTCTTCTCTCAGGCTACAGTAGGTCCAGTCTTTCCCAGTTTTCCATCCCACCATGTTCCAAGACTCACAATTAAACCCATAGCCAATGTCGGCGGTGGTGACACATATACACATGTCAAATTTATAACTAACTACGGGGTCTGAGGTATTGAACCAGAAAGTAATAACTTGTTCTCCACTCTTTCTCTTTTGGGACATGGCCCTCAGTCAGCCCCCCATTTATCAGCATTTAAGAATAAGGCACAGGGTGTGCTCATCTATCTTGCAATGTGGGTCGTGGATCCAGATGAGCGTCGACTCAATCTTTACGGCCGTCTTTTGACCATCACTCACTCTCCAGGCTGTAGGGAGTGACTCCGGTGCACGGTATCTGCATGTTGAGGAAAAGCGAAAACTCGAGAATATATGTTAAACAAACATTTTATGAGTGACAAAACATAGGAAGAAGACAGCTTAACATGAGGAATTTATTGCCCTGACGACATTTTCAACCAAGATCTCATAAAAAATGTGTACCATTTTGTGACTAAAAAATGACATAGTGAAATAGTGCAGTGCAAAGAGCAAAATCTCAAAATTGTCATACACTACCGCTCAAATGCTTGGGGTCACCCAGATAATTTTGTGTTTTCCATGAAAACTCATACTTTTATTTATCAAATGAGTTGCAAAATGAATTCAAAATATAGTCCAGACATTGACAAGGTTAGAAACAATGATTTTTATATGAAATAATAATTTTCTCCTTTAAACTTTGCTTTCATCAAAGAGTGCTACCTTTGCAGCAATTACAGCATTGCAGACCTTTGTCGGGTACTATTTAATGAAGCTGCCAGATGAGGAGCTATGAGGCATCGATTTCTCAAACTAGAGACTCTAATGTATTTGTCTTGTTGCTCAGTTGTGCAGCAGGGTCTCCCACTTCTCTTTCTACTCTGGTTAGAGCCTGTTTGTACTCTCCTCTGAAGAGAGTAGTACACATTGTTGTAGGAAATCTTCAGTTTCTTGCAATTTCTCGCATGGAATAGCCTTCATTTCTAAGAACACGAATAGACTGTCACATGAAAGTTCTCTTTTTCTGGCCATTTTGAGAGTTTCATAGAACAAACAAATGTAATGCTCAAGTTTCTCTACAGTAGCTTAAAGGAAGGTCAGTTTTATAGCTTCTCTAATTGGCCAAACCATTTTCAGCTGGTTTTCTATGGTTTTCCAACCATCCATCAGCCTTCTTACACAGTTAGAAAACACAATGTACCATTTCAAAAATAAGAAAATTTCTTAATGACCCCAAACTTTTGAACGGCAGTGCACCTATTCCCCCCCTTCCCCTGAGCATCATCTTATATTACATATACACATTATCTTTCAAGGAAAGGACATAAAAAAGGACATGATATCGATTCTTGAATTACCTATAAACAAAATCAGTCATCCCTAAGAGAAGAGATATGCCATATATCCAGGAAAGGTTACATTCTTTGGATTCCTGAAAAACAAATGACTAATTCTAAAATCACATGATTTTGGTTCACTTTAAATAACATAAGGATCTTTCGTACAATAAAAATTAATTATTTACTGTTTAAAATACGAAAATGAGTAAATTGTCGCAAAAGAACAAAGACATGGAATTTACACAATTGATATTTGACCTGACCCCTCCTAATAATACCCTAACAATATCCTTAAAACTGGAAACCTACCTACACAACGGAGGTCGGCACCCTCTTGAAACGTCTATGGTGCGCCCGATGCACGTTGACTTCTATCCCTAACCTATATATATATATATCAAATTTGTAAAGTGCTGCCTAATCCATTCTCATCATCCGTAAATATACATATACAGCAGTGGTTCAGTCCACATATATGTATAAGGGTCACTAGGTACACAGTCAATAGTCTGTAATAAAGACACATTATGGCTAGTCTGTTTGAGCACAAGTAAAAGCAATATAATACAAGGTAGAGTCAAACAGGTATAGTATTAGGTGATATAATTATACTTATCACTAGTCTTTCTGCTTTCCTGAAGAACAGGCCAAAAAGAGGTAACGGAATGTCTGGAAAAATGACCAATTATTTATTATACAACCACCACATTATTTTATTATTTACATATAATTAAACAGGCAAAAAGCTATATTATTTACTTATCTACTTATTCTACGTAAGAACATTTTAACCAAAGTGTATCTGACATCTTATGCTATTTTGTATAGGAGCTAGAGATCCACACCTACTAGGACATGTTTATGCATTTCCTCCCCTTTTTCTACACACTATTTGCAATCCTTGAAACGGGTGGAGCGGCTGCTGCTTTAAACTCTTACCTTTCTAAGTTGTGTTGTGTGCAAGAATAATGCAGGATTGTACACACGATTTACCTGAAACCAGGAGCGATCCAGGAGGTATTCATCTGATTACACTCATGACCTGTTGAGGCGTAAGTAGGGCCAAGCAGAGACTTTTGTTGACGAGGCTCGTCATGGCTTGTCCTTCTCCCGTCCTCCAGTATGACTGACTACTATTTCGGTTAAGTAGTTTAATACCGAAAGGGTTTGGGTTTTCTGGTCAGCCAGACTTAACGAGGCTGGGGTGGGTTGACCTCCCGCCGCTGCCTACTGTTCCCTAAATCTGCCCGTCCAGGGAATCACCATTAGTGCGTTTTCAGCTTAGTTGCACCATCCTAGACTGGTAACGTGACTACCTCATCGTAACTGGTTTACCAATTCTGCATTTAATAAGCTTACCGTCGTCGTAAGAGTTGCACCTGAGGCTGCTCCTCCTGCCCAACGAGTGCAGGAGTCGGTCCCATCTGCTCCACCGCTGACTTGTGGAGCAGTAGTTCACTCTGATTACCTCATGCGAGGATTCTACTGGTGTCCAATGTGGAATCATCTCCCACCTAAACAGCATCTTTTAAATAAAACACTCAAGATTTAAGATGTAGAAAATTCTTATTCAACAGTTCATGATTGCAATTCTCTACTAGTACCACAGGACTGGCGTATAGCAAATGTGGTGCCAATATTCAAAAAGGGGACAAAAACTGAACTTGGAAATTATAGGCCAGTAAGCTTAACCTCTACTGTGGGTAAAATCCTAGAGGGTTTTCTAAGAGATGCTATACTGGAGTATCTGAAGAAAAATAACCTCATGACCCATTATCAACATGGTTTTACGAGGGACCGTTCCTGTCAAACTAATCTAATAAGCTTCTATGAAGAAGTAAGTTCTGGACTGGACCAAGGAAATGCAGTGGATGTGGTGTATATGGACTTTTCAAAAGCTTTTGATACGGTGCCAAACAAAAGGTTGATACATAAAATGAGGGCAATGGGGATAGGGGAAAATATGTGTAAGTGGGTTAAGAACTGGCTTAGTGATAGGAAACAAAGGGTGGTTATTAATGGAACACACTCAGAATGGGTCACAGTTAACAGTGGGGTACCACAGGGGTCAGTGTTGGGCCCGCTTCTATTTAATATATTTATTAATGACCTTGTAGGGGGCATACAGAGTAGAATCTCAATATTTGCAGATGACACTAAACTCTGCAGGGTAATCAATACAGAGGAGGACAATTTTATATTACAGGAGGATTTATGTAAACTAGAAGCTTGGGCTGCTAAATGGCAAATGCGCTTTAATGGGGATAAATGTAAAGTCATGCACTTGGGCAGAGGAAACAAAAGGTATAATTATGTGCTTAATTGTAAAACACTGGGCAAAACTGTCACTGAAAAAGACCTGGGTGTATGGGTAGATGACAAACTCACATTTAGTGGCCAGTGTCAGGCAGCTGCTGCAAAGGCAAATAAAATAATGGGATGCATTAAAAGAGGCATAGATGCTCATGAGGAGAACATAATTTTACCTCTATACAAGTCACTAGTGCGACCACACTTAGAATACTGTGTACAATTCTGGTCTCCGGTGTATAAGAAAGACATAGCTGAACTAGAGCGGGTCCAGAGAAGAGCGACAAAAGTCATTAGAGGACTAAGGGGTCTGCAATACCAAGACAGGTTATTAGAGGACTGAGGGGTCTGCAATACCAAGACAGGTTATTAGAGGACTGAGGGTCTGCAATACCAAGACAGGTCATTAGAGGGGTCTGCAATACCAAGACAGGTTATTAAACTTGGGGTTATTTAGCTTGGAAAAACGAAGGCTTAGGGGTGATCTTATAATAATGTATAAATATATGAGGGGGCAGTACAGAGACCTTTCTAATGATCTTTTTACTCTTAGGCCTGAGACGGGGACACGGGGGCATCCTCTACGTCTGGAGGAAAGAAGGTTTAATCATAATCACAGACGCGGATTCTTTACTGTAAGAGCAGTGAGACTATGGAACTCTCTGCCACATGATGTTGTAATGAGTGAGTCACTACTAACATTTAAGAAGGGCCTGGATGCCTTTCTTGAAAACTATAATATTACCAGTTATACATACTAGATTCTTTGATAGGGCGTTGATCCAGGGAATTAGTCTGATTGCCGTATCTGGAGTCAGGAAGGAATTTTTTCCCCCAATGTGGAGCTTAGTGTTGCCACATGGGGTTTTTTGCCTTCCTCTGGATCAACATGTTAGGCTATGGGGTGAACTAGATGGACTTAAAGTCTTCCTTCAACCTTAAAAACTATGTTACTATGTTACTAGTTATATTGATAGCTGAGCAATATATGACGCAACACTGCAGTAATTGTGTAGGCTTCGAAGTGTCTGTCCTCTGTACCCCGAAACAGCTGTCTGTGGATGGATACCTGGCTCTGTTAATTCCCTTGGCATATCCTTAACGCGTTACTGAGTGGGATATTGACTAAAAAGGCCACTTGATATGGTGGTTATGGTGTTCTCCGCAAGGATTCCCAAGGCTAGGTGCTTCCCTGGAGGGATATCTGGCTAGTCCTGTGTTTGAGACTCTTTATCGAGGCTCCACAGACTCCATTTGCATGCTCTGATTGTTAACAGGCCTTCTGGTGGCGTAAGATGGCCGCTGCAGGAAGTTCCTGTACGCGGGACTTCCCTTGAGTCATACATTCCACAGGTGGGAGAGCACCCGGGCTGTGGCTCTTTCCGAGAACTTTCAATGGGAGGAGCTATGGCCTCTGGGTCAGTCAGGGGGTATAGTCTATGGGCTTCACAATAAAACAAATGTCTGAAAGTCTGAGGTTTGCACGTCAGACCTAAAACATATCCACCATCCCCCCGGGGGGGGGGGGGGCCATTGCAAGGTGGTGGCTCAACAATTTTCAATAACATTAGAAACTCGGAGCTTAACATACATGTGATATGTCATATTTATCGCCTGTTCTCTCTTCCTTTTCCAAAACAATTATTCACTGTACCAACACCATTTACTTCAGGATTCCATTTAAAGATGGATGAGGGGCTCCGTGACTCAGTGGCGGACCTTGATCCATGAGGGCTCTGGCGCAGCTGATGGTGAGGAGCGAGAAGGAGGGGGGGTAGTATTATAGATGCAGCGGCTCCTACGCAGTCCTGGGAGCCAGGCCAGAGGAGAGAAGGGGCGGGATCAGCCGAGGGAAGCAGGAAGCTTCCCTCGGTTAACCCCCTCTCCTCTGACACAGGATCATGGGGTCGGCTGGGGGCCCCCCTGCAGGCTTCAGGGGCCCCCTAGCCGGTCGGGGCCCTGGTGCAGCTGAACCAGCTGCACAACGGTAGGTCCGCCCCTGCCGTGACTGACAAAGCAACTTTCCTGCGACTTTTTTACACATATTCTATATTTTCTTGCCATAATTACTTCATGAAGACAATTCAATAAATCCTCACATTAAATGTGAAAATTATCATATAATCCTGATATATCAATATTTTACTGAAATTCAGATACAAACCGTCTGTACAATGTGTTCTTGACTTTCAATTGGAAAAGCTGGGTGAGTAAAGTTTTTTTCCTTTTTTGTTTATCAGACTTCATTCTCCCCCTCCTCTCCCCCTTCCTCTCTCCACCAAAAAGCAAGTTCATTCAAGCAATTGTCACAAACTCAAAGTGAACACAGGGAGGAGGAGAGATGGAGTGAGGAGAAGGAAGGGAGGCCATCCAACCCCTCCTGCAGCTGAGTTCTACCTTATGCAACAGCAATGAGAATATACCAGGAACAAAGAAGCGTCTTCCCCTAGATACCACTTCCACACATTTCATACAGCACCCATCTAGGTTAGTCATTTAACTATATGCAAGCTAGCGACTGGGGATTTTTACTGCCATCTGACTCCGTGCTGGAATAAACAAAGTTTACAGTGGATTGGAGTATAAATGGGTTTCAAGACCACCAGCGGGGATCTGCAGCAGGACACATTGCTTCGGTCTGCCCAGGCACGGCGCCCTCCCCTTATGGTGGCCCCATGTTTGGGCACTAGCTGTTAGGTTGGGATTCTAAGGACCCCAACTATTTATCCCTTGTCAAATTAACTTAATCAAGTGCATGCACAAAGTAATAATATAGATATTTTATATACGGTAATATATATATATCAGGTTTTCATAATATTTTTCAACAGATTTTAGAATCTTATCCTTAACAGGACGTTATACAAGACAGCACTGGAGGATTCTGGGTGATGACCGGAAAGGTGACTGCTGGGACATTATACAGGACAGCACTGGAGGATTCTGGGTGATGAGCGGAGAGGTGACTGCTGGGACATTATACAGGACAGCACTGGAGGATTCTGGGTGATGAGCGGAGAGGTGACTGCTGGGACATTATACTGGACAGCACTGGAGGATACTGGGTGATGAGCGGAGAGGTGACTGCTGGGACATTATACAGGGCAGCACTGGAGGATTCTGGGTGATGAGTGGAGAGGTGACTGCTGGGACATTATACAGGACAGCACTGGAGGATTCTGGGTGATGAGCGGAGAGGTGACTGCTGGGACATTATACAGGACAGCCCTGGAGGATTCTGGGTGATGACTGGAGAAGTGACTGCTGGGACATTATACAGGACAGCACTGGAGGATTCTGGGTGATGTTGGTATCATTGTGTTGTCAGGTTCCTATAAGGTGTAAGGACGTCGCTGTCTATCTCTCCATGGAGGAGTGGGAGTATCTAGAAGGACACAAGGACCGGTATGAGGAGGTGATGATGGAGGAGCACCGGCCTGTGACATCACAAGGTGAGAAGATTTCTATGTCTGCCCATTACTGTGGGCACAGGCTGGCACTGGCTGCCATAAGGAAGCCTTACTACCAGGATGCACAGATTATGCACTAAATTAAGCTGGGAAAAGGTCAGGTCCAGATTATTCCCACCTTCATGTGTAGGAGAGTTTGTACATTGTAAAAGGACGAGAGAGAAGGTTAGAGATTATATATGAGCGGCAGATGGGGAGAGAGATCATCAATGTTAAAGTCCCCCATGATGAAAGTAGGAAGCTCACAGGCTAGAAAGTGCGGAAACCAAGTGACAATATGATCGAGGAACTGACGGAGAGGGTCCAAAGGGCAATGGCAACCACAAGTCAAAGGAAGAATGGCCTGTAAAGTCTGACAGTGTGGACCTCAAAAGAAGGGGAGATAAATGTTTGTACTGGGGATATAACCACAAAAGCACATTCTGATGAAGTGAGCAGACAAATACCTTTACCCAGTCTGTTGTCACATCTGGCAGGATGTGAAATATGTAGGACAAAATACGAGACAGCAGCTGTGTTGGCCCAGGTTTCCCTAAGAGACAGTAGGAGAATTTGAAAGGAAAAAGTAATGGATGTAGGAGACTTTGTTACACGCTGACCGAGAATTCTAGAGAGCACAGATAAAGGAGACAGGAGGCATGCAAACAGTAAGAGAGAGGTTTTCTAAGTGTAACAGGGAAAGAGTTAAACTTATGTATTACAAGAAGGGCCTGGGATAGCGGAGATATCTTCTATGTGGAAGAGAAGAAGAAGAAGAGTGTGAAGAGGGTTAAGTGATTTGTGAGAGTCTCTTGTGTTGTATGGGTGGAGTGGATGGATCTGTGTGGTTTAAGATTGTGAGAACAGTATGAGAGCTGTACATGGGGAGGAGAGAGGGACTGATATGGATGGATAATGTGATCTGTATATAGGGTAGAGGAGGAGAGAAGGACTGATATGGATGGATAATGTTAGCTGTACATGGGGAGGGGAGGAGAGAGGGAATGATATGGATGGAGAGTGTGAGCTGTACATGGGACAGGAGAGAAGGACTGATATGGATGGAGAGTGTGAGCTGTACATGGGAGATGAGAGGAAATGATATGGATGGAGAGTGTGAGCTGTACATGGGAGAGAATAGGAAAGAGATACTGATATAGATGAAGAATGTGAGCTGTACAGGGGGAGGAGAGGAGAGAGGGACGGATGTGGATGGATAATGTGAGCTGTACATGGGAGAGACGAGGAGATAGGGACTGATATGGACAGAGAATGTGAGCTGTACATGGGGGAGGGGAGGAGAGAGGCCGATGTGGATAGAGAATGTGAGCTGTACATGGGGAGGGGAAGAGAGAAGGACATATGGCTGGGGAATGTGAGCTGTACATAGGGGAGGAGAGAGGGACTGATGTGCATGGAGAATGTGAGCTGTACATAGGGGAGGGGAGGAGAGAGGGACTGATGTGGATGGAGAATGTGAGCTGTACATGGGCGATGGGAGGATAGAGGGACTGATATGGAAAGAGAATGTGATCTGTACATGGGAGAGGGGAGGAAAGAGGGAATGATATGGATTGAGAATGTGAGCTGTACATGGGCGAGGGAGGAGAGAGGCCGATAAGGATAGAGAATGTGAGCTGTACACGCAGAGGGGATGAGAAATGGACTTATATGGATGGAGAATATGAGCTGTACATGGCGGGGGGAGAGAGGGTCTTGCATGGATGGAGAATATGAACTGTACATGGGAGAGAGAGGGACTGATGTGGATGGAGAATGTGAGCTGTACATAAGAGAGGAAAGGAGAGGGGACTGATATGGATGGAGAATGTGAGCTGTACATGGGTGAGGGGAGGAGAGAGGCCGATATGGATAGAGAATGTGAGCTGTACATAAGAGAGGAAAGGAGAGAGGGACTGATGTGGATGGAGAATGTGATCTGTACATGCAGAGGGGATGAGAAATGGACTGATATGGATGGAGTATATGAGCTGTAAATGGCGAAGTGGAGAGAGGGACTTATATGGATGGAGAATGTGAGCTGTACATGGGAGATAGGAGGAAAGAGGGGCTGGTATGGATGGAGATTGTGAGCTGTACATGGGGGAGGGTAAGAGAGAGGGACTAATATGGCTGGAAAATGTGAGCTCTACATAGGGGAGGGGTGGAGAGAGGGACTGATGTGGATGAAGAAGGTGAGCTGTACATGGGCGATGGGAGGATTGAGAGACTTATATGGATGGAGAATGTGATCTGTACATGGGAGAGGAGAGGATAGATGGACTGATATGGAAGGAGAATGTGATCTGTACATGGGGAGGGGAGGAAAGAGGGAATGATATGGATGGAGAGTATGAGCTGTACATGGGAGATGAGAGGAGAGAGGGAATGATATGGATGGAGAATGTGAGCTGTACATGGGAGAGAATAGGAAAGAGGTACTGATATAGATGAAGAATGTGAGCTGTACAGGGGTAGGAGAGGAGAGCGGGATGGATGTGGATGGATAATGTGAGTTCTACATGGGGGATGGGAGAGAGAGGGACTGATATGGATGGAGAATGTGACCTGTACATGGGAGAGGAGGAGAGAAGGGCTGATATGGATGGAGAATGTGAGCTGTACATGGGGGAGGGGAGGAGAGAGGCAATATGGATAGAGAATGTGAGCTGTACATGGGGAGGGGAAGAGAGAGGGACATATGGCTGGAGAATGTGAGCTGTACATAGGGGAGGGGAGGGGAGAGGACTGATGTGGATGGAGAATGTGATCTGTATATGGGGGAGGGGAGGAGAGAGGCTGATATGTAAGGAGAATGTGAGCTGTACTTGGGGAGGGAAGAGAGAGGGACTGATATGGATGGAGAATGTGAGCTGTACATAGGGGAGGGGAGGAGAGAGGGACTGATGTGGATGGAGAATGTGAGCTGTACATGGCAATGGGAGGATAGAGGGACTGATATGGAAGGAGAATGTGATCTGTACATGGGAGAGGGGAGGAAAGAGGGAATGATATGGATGGAGAATGTGAGCTGTACATGAAAGAGAGGGAAGAGAGAGTAGCGTATATGTATGGAGAATGTGAGCTCTACAAGCAGAGGGATGCGAAATGGACTTATATGGATGGAGAATATGAGCTGTACATGGCGGGGGAGAGAGGTCTTACATGGATGGAGAATATGAACTGTACATGGGAGAGAGAGGGACTGATGTGGATGAAGAATGTGAGCTGTACATAAGAGAGGAAAGGAGAGAGGGACTGATATGGATGGAGAATGTGAGCTGTACGTGAGGGAGGGGAGGAGGGAGGCCAATATGAATAAGAAATGTGAGCTGTACATAAGAGAGGAAAGGAGAGAGGGACAGATATGGATGGAGAATGTGAGCTGTACATGGGCGAGGGGAGGAGAGAGGCCGATATGAATAGAGAATGTGAGCTGTACATAAGAGAGGAAAGGAGAGAGGGACTGATATGGATGGAGAATGTGATCTGTACATGGGAGAGGGGAGGAAAGAGGGAATGATATGGATGGAGAATGTGAGCTGTACATGGGAGAGGCGAGGAGAGAGGGACTGATATGTATGGAGAATGTGAGCTCTATATGCAGAGGGGATGAGAAATGGACTGATATGGATGGAGTATATGAGCTGTACATGGCGAAGGGGAGAGAGGGACTTATATGGATGGAGAATGTGAGCTGTACATGGGAGATAGGAGGAGAGAGGGCTGGTATGGATGGAGAATGTGAGCTGTACATGGGGAGGGTAAGAGAGAGGGACTAATATGGCTGGAGAATGTGAACTCTACATAGGGGAGGGGAGGAGAGAGGGACTGATGTGGATGGAGAAGGTGAGCTGTACATAAGCGATGGGAGGATAGAGGGACTTATATGGATGGAGAATGTGATCTGTACATGGGGAGGGGAGGAAAGAGGGAATGATATGGATGGGGAATGTGAGCTGTACATGGGACAGGGGAGGAGAGGGGGGCTGATACGTATGGAAATGTGAGCCTTACATGGAGAGGGGATGAGAAATGGACGGATATGGATACAGAATGTGAGCTGTACATGGGGAAGAGGAGAGAGAGCATTAGGGCAGTAGATATGACTAACTGCAGCAGCAAGAACATAAATTACACAAACACATATGGTGAAAACATTTTTCAGCATAAAAGAACTTGGAACAAGCTGGTTTGAATGAATTGCATGACTTACCTGTCTCCTGCCTAACTGCCATGTTTAACTGCCCAGGAACTTTGAAAAATATGTATAAAATCTGCACTTGTGCCTTCCTGTTAGCTCTGTCTAAATATATAGGTGGTTTATGCTTAGATCAAGGTCCAATATAACTTGTTGAAATAAGATATCAACCTTGAGGGACAAAGAGCGGAAAATAGGGTCTTATCCAGGTAAAACAAGTGAAGATGTAAGAATCGTTCTCCCCTGAAGATGTTGTGAGAGTCACAATCACTGAAAGGCTCAAAACAGCTGCTGCAGCCCCTCGTGGAGAAAAGGCAAATGAGAATGGAGAGAAGGGGTTAATCCTGCGCTGCCGATGGGTAATGAAGACATTTGTCAGCGCAGGATTAACCCCTTCTCTCCATTCTGATATATAATGTAACAATCAATCAACTAACTAAAGACATCAAGAGGCAAAACAAATAGGGACAATTTAGTTTTACCAAATGTTACTGTTTCTGATAGATGGTCGTTGTTAGGATCCTTTGTCCAACAAGACATCTGTAATAATATTATAATGAGGACGTCCTGCCCCTCCCATTTGTCTCATAAGCCATTGGCCACGTCAGGCTGCACCTAGAAGACCCCGGGTCCTTCACTTACACAAAGAGGACGACAACATAGAAATCCTGGTGATGATAGAAGGTTCTGGTATATAGATGTATGAGAGGTCGTGTATTCAGTCTCTGTGTCTCCACAGATGGATCCAGGAGGAGAAATCCCCCAGAGAGATGTCCCCGTCCTCTGTATCCCCAGGACTGTCCAGAGGAGAATCACAATGTCCCGGAGAGTCATCAGGTAGATGGCGCTGAGCCCTGGATCTATATGGAGGGTTGGGGGCTTTCCTGCCGTCATAGAGGTGATAGATTTTGGGGGTCTCTTATATTGCACTGATTGTTACATCTGATCTATCAGGGGGAAGATCCGACTAATATTAAAGTGGAGGATGAGACAGAAGAAGCGATGACGAGGGGGGATCAACCGTGTGTGAGTGACGGGAAGGAGGAGATTCCAGGAGATGTCACCACAGGTATGGAAGAAACTTCCACAATGAATCCAGATGTTTGTCTCCTCCACACTGTATAAGTGACACATGGGGCAGGAGTCATACACTGAGTTATGTACAGGGCAGGATAGAAAGGAGCTGGGAACAGAGGAAATGGTTTGTGCCTCTTCTTCCTTCCACTTCTGGCTCTGACTCTTCATGTGTATTGTGCTGTGTAAGGGAATGTTCAATCATGGTATTATTGCAGGGTTTTTGCTGTATATTTTACGCAGTGTATAAAATATTCAGCGTATTACAATACTAGAAAACTGAATGAGATTTGTGAAATCTTACACACATGCTGCTTGTTTCTTTTGTTTGAGTTTTCTCTTGTGTTTCTAAACCATTAATGTGATTTTTCAGATCTGCAGCATTTTTGCATAAATGTAAAAAAAAATGCAAGTGAAACCAATGCATAAATGCATAAAAAATACATAAAAATTAACGTGTGTATCGTACGCAGCATCTCTCCAGCCAACACTCGGTCTTTGGTGCAGTAAAATCCACTGCAATTAAGCCACATGTGAATATACCCTAATAAAGACGGTATAGTGTCATTCCATGTCAAGTGATCCAAAAATGAATATTTTTTTTCCCTGACGTCTTCAGATTTTTTTTATTTTTTTTCTATATGAAGTACTACTTTAGTTAATTACAAAAAAAAAGTTTAACTTGTGTTCTTGGTTATATTTGTGCAGAGATTCAACTTGGGACCTGTCAAATTAATATATTTTTTATTTTATGGTTGTTTGAGGTATTACAACTTATTGAATCAAACATTTTTTCTGGTCATCATCATGGGAGACCCAGACAATGGGGTTTAGGGCACTGCCCTCCGGAGGTCACACTAGGTACTACAAGTTTGTAGACACCGCCCCCTCCGCTTATAAACCCCTACCGCAGGGAACATCCTCAGTTTTAAACTTAGTGTGCTCGGAGGATCACGCTTTGCTTGCACTTCACTGCATTCTCACTACTTACGTGATGGCGTCTGAAGACAAGGTAATAAGGTCCCAGTCGGGACCGGTGACAGCCTCCCCGCTCACCCTTAGTGGCACACGCTGGTGGAGGTACCGGAGGGCCTAGGGCCTGGACACCTGGTGTTCTCCCGGTACGCTGTTACACTCCTCTCCATCCCTCTCTGGGGGGCTCTGGTGAGTGGGAGATGGGAGCCTTGCACAGCTCCGCTCCGTCCGAGGCCTCCCTAAATGGTGCTTACAGACCGGACTGGAGCCAGCCCAGTCCGAGGCCTCCCTAAATGGTGCTTACACTCCGGACTGGGCTGAGCGGCCCAGTCTGAGGCCTCCCTAAATGGTGCTTACACTCCAGACTGGTGCTGCACCCCCGTCCGAGGCCTCCCTAAATGGTGCTTACAGACCGGACCGGCACTGAGGCACTCGGTGTCTCCTGTGTGCCTGGGGGTAGTGTCTGGCACTTTATGTGCTTCATGACACTCAGACCGCGCGTTGCCCTCGGGTCCGCGGTTCTGCGGGTGTACCCTGTGCTGGGGTCACCCTGGCTGACCGCCCTGTGTGTCACAGGGGCTGAGGCCGTAGGCTGCGGATGTGGGACATGTTATTGCAGTCTGTGTACATTGTTTTTTACACTGTTTCCCGCCCTGCGGGCTCCAGCTCCCTCATGAGAAGGATGCATGGAGGATGGGATGCAGCCCGTGCGGTGACGTCACCGCGGGGTGTGTGTGTGTGTTTCCCGCGTGTCTTCGGCGCCGCCCACAGTTTCTCTGTCGGCGGCCATCTTTACCCTCACTTCCCGGCTGGGAACTGTATGCAGCGTGCGTCTGCACTCCAAGAGGGGAGACCGGAAGACAGCGCGGAGGTCACACACACACACCGCTCCCTCATACCGCTTTACAGCGGTCGGTAAGCCACCGGGATCCCCGGTTTTATTGTCTGCAATTGGGCTTATCTACCCCTACTGTGGCCATGTCCTCAGCTGGGAAGCGTGCTGCTAAGGCGGCCGAGACCACCGTTACATGTGCTACGTGCAATGGAACACTGGTGGAGGGGTCCTGCAATAACTGTGGACGCCCAGAGGCCCGGGCTGCAACTACTGGGTCAGCAACCCCGGTGCTATACCCCGAGGTTCAGGTGATCTCAGGGCCTTGGGAGACTCAGAACAGGATCAATGAATCTCTGTTGTCTCAGCTGTCCTCCATGTCGCAATCCCTGGAGGCACTTGATAGGAGACTGGATAGCCCAGCTACTCCTTCCAGTTACCCCCGGGTGTCTCCCTCTTCTGCTGTGAGACCCCTTAAGCGGGCTCGTCGTGAGGCTTCACCCGAGCTCCAGACTCTCTCTGAGGAGGAGCGTTCCTCTGATGGTGAGGAAGATGATGGGGGTTCGACTTTCGGGTCTGTATCTGTGTCTGAACCACCAGATGGGGTGGAGGATCTGGTGTCCTCTATCAACGAGACCTTACGTCTCGTGACACCCCCTGAGGAGGTGACGGTGCACCCGAAGGAGGTCTATCAATGGCTGCGGCCGGAGGCTAGACCAAGTGGCTCCTTTATGGACCATACTAATTTTGGAAGGGTGATTAGAGCCCCCAGGTTACATCCTGGGCGGCGTTATGTCCGCAAACCCAAGGACAATCGCTTCCCCTTTCCCCAGGAGGTGCTTCAGGAGTGGTCGCAGTCCCCGAAGGTGGATGCTTCCATGACCAGGATTGCTGCACGCTCCCTTTTCTCTGCCTCTGATAGCTCCTCACTGAAGGATGCTACTGATAGACAGGTCGAGCAACTCGCCAAGTCTTCCTATGAGGCGGTGGGGTCGTCATTTGCCCCTAACTTTGCCACGGTCTGGACCTTACAAGCGATTACTACCTGCTTGGATGGTATCACTGACCTGGCAAGGTCCAGTCCAGAGGTCCTGGCACTTACCGAAAGGGCAAGGGCCTATGCGGACTACGCCAGAACGGCGACTCTGGAAACTGCTACTCGCTCAGCTGTGGCTTCGGCCAATGCTATAGCGATCCGCAGGTTGTTGTGGCTGCGTCTTTGGGACTCAGATGCCACATCTAAGAAGATTCTGCAGAATCTTCCTTTCGCTGGTGACAGGCTTTTTGGCACAGAGCTGGATAAGCTAATTAAGGATTCTGCTGAGTCTAAAATACCGCAGAATAAACCTAAGCCACGGTATACCGTTAAAAGGAACCCAAAACAGTGGTCCTTTCGGTCCAGCTCACAGTCATCAGCACCGTCCGCTCGCACGGACCGAGGGGGCAAGCCCGCTTCTCAGTGGCGCTCTAAGAGTCGTCCAAAGAAGCCGGCGGGGGCAGCAGCTGCCACCCCCAAACCCGCCTCTACATGACTCGCTCTCTCTTCCTGCCTCCCCACAGGTGGGGGGCCGCTTGTCTCGCTTTCAGAACGAGTGGCTACTTCACGTTTCAGATCAGTGGTTCGAGACGTGGTCTCGCGAGGTTACAGGATAGAGCTGACGTCAAAACCGATATCCCGATTCCATCGGTCGGTCCCCTCCCCAGAAAAAGCTCAGGCCTTTTCTTTGGTGTTGGAGGGACTCCGCAGAGACGGAGTGGTGGTCCCGGTGCCTTCCGGGGAGAGGTTCAGGGGTTTTTACTCCAACCTCTTTATAGTCCCAAAGAAGGACGGATCCTTCCGCCCGGTTCTGGACCTGAAGTTGTTCAACCGCCACGTGCTGGTTCGGAAGTTCCGTATGGAATCACTGCGCTCAGTGATCGCGGCTGTGTCACAGGGGGACTTCTTGGCGTCCATAGATATCAGAGACGCTTACCTTCACGTGCCCATTGCACCGGCTCACCAGCGATGGTTGAGATTTGCAGTGGGGGAGGAACACTTCCAATTTGTGGCGCTGCCGTTCGGCTTGGCCTCGGCACCGCGGGTGTTCACAAAAGTGATGGCCTCTATGATGACTCTCCTGCACGTGCAGGGCCATGCCATCATTCCCTATTTGGACGACCTGCGGGTAAGGGCGCCATCGGAACACCTCTGTCAAGCGAGCCTGGATGTGACCATGCGGTCTCTGGAACAATTCGGTTGGCTCCTCAATGTTCAGAAGTCAACCCTGGTTCCGACCCAGTCCTTGACTTATTTGGGCATGGACTTCAACACGTCCTCAGCCCTGGTGTCTCTGCCACAATCCAAACAGGTGGCGATCCGATCGGGAGTACAAGCGGTGCTCCTGTCACCACAATCATCCCTTCGTGGGTTGATGAAGCTGGTGGGTCGCATGGTGGCAGCGATAGAGGCGGTGCCGTTTGCACAATTTCGCCTCCGTCCTCTCCAGCTGGAGATCCTACGCAGGTGGGACAAGAGGACGATCTCGCTGAATCGGCTGGTGACACTGTCACAACCGACCCGAGATTCCCTGCAGTGGTGGCTTCAACCACATCACTTGTCGCGGGGCCGGTCCTTCATAAAACCGTCTTGGTTAGTGGTGACCACCGACGCCAGTCTGAAGGGCTGGGGTGCGGTGTTCTTACACCACAGGGCCCAAGGCCTCTGGACTCTGTCGGAGTCGGCATTACAGATCAACGTGCTGGAGATCAAGGCGATCTATCTAGCACTCCTGGCTTTTCAGAGATTCCTCGCAGGACAACCCATCCGGGTTCAGTCCGACAATGCGACGGCCGTCGCTTATGTAAATCATCAAGGAGGAACCAGGAGTGCAGAGGCTCTGGCCGAAGTCCACCGCATCCTATCCTGGGCGGAGGACAACAACTGCCTGATCTCCGCAGTTCACATCCCAGGGGTCGAAAACTGGGAGGCCGACTATCTGAGCAGGCAGGGGATGGACGCCGGAGAGTGGGCCCTTCATCCAGACGTCTTTCGGGACATCTGCAGCAGATGGGGCACTCCGGACGTGGATCTGATGGCCTCACGGCTGAATCATCAGGTTCCGCAATACATGGCGAGGTCATGGGACCCCCAGTCGTTGGGAGCGGACGCCCTGATCTTGACTTGGTCCAGATTCAATCTACCATATGTGTTCCCTCCTCTGGCTCTGATTCCCAGGGTGCTGTGGAAAATCAGGTCGGAATGCAGGGTAGCCATTCTAGTGGCTCCAGACTGGCCCAGGAGGTCCTGGTATCCGGACCTGTGGCAACTGTCAGGCGGACACAGGTGGGCTCTTCCAGAACGCGCAGATCTTCTCGCGCAAGGCCCATTCTTCCACCTCAATTCCAAGGCCCTCAGATTGACTGCATGGCTCTTGAGGCCTGGCTGCTGACATCCAGGGGTTCTCCCCTACAGTGGTTGCCACTATGAATCGGGCTAGAAAACCAGTTTCCAGGAAAATGTACCACAGGACGTGGAAAATCTTTTTTACCTGGTGTGCCTCTGGGGGCCGGTCCCCGTGGCCCTTGTCCATCCCGACACTGTTGGCATTCCTACAGTCGGGTTTGGAGTTGGGATTATCCCTTGGCTCCTTAAAGGGTCAGGTCTCAGCACTTTCTGTGCTGTTTGACAGACGATTGGCGCTTCTCCCGAAGGTCCGTCAATTTCTGCAGGGGGTGTCGCGGATGGTTCCACCCTACAAAAGACCTCTGGATCCGTGGGACCTTAACATGGTCCTGGCGGCATTGCAAAAACCGCCATTTGAGCCTCTGAGGGAGGTTTCCCTTTCTCGTCTGTCCCAGAAGGTGGCTTTTCTGGTGGCGATTACATCTCTGAGGAGGGTCTCAGAATTGGCTGCACTTTCGTGCAAGTCTCCCTTTCTGGTGGTTCACCAAGACAAGGTGGTGTTGCGTCCACGGCCGGAATTCTTGCCAAAGGTGGTTTCAACGTTTCACCTGAACCAGGAGATTGTTCTCCCGTCATTTTGCCCCGCTCCCGTTCATCAGGTTGAGCGCGACCTCCATACTCTGGATCTCGTGAGAGCTATACGCATTTATGTGTCCAGAACCGCCTCCTTTAGGAGTTCGGATTCTTTGTTTGTTCTTACGACAGGTCGCTGTAAGGGGTCCGCGGCTTCAAAGTCAACCTTAGCCAGGTGGATTAAGGCTTCCATTCAAGAGGCTTACCGGTCTTCTGGTTTGCCTCTCCCGGTGGGATTGAAGGCTCACTCTACCAGAGCCGTAGGTGCCTCATGGGCCTTGCGACATAGAGCATCTGCTCTACAGGTGTGTCAGGCGGCCACTTGGTCCAGCCTACACACTTTTCTCTAAGCACTATATGGTGCATGCCCATGCCTCTGCGGATGCAAATTTGGGCAGGCGGGTTCTACAGGCGGCGGTTGCCCACCTTTAAAAGGGAACCATGTTATCCGTCTTGTTGAGGAACTCTTCCCGCCCTGGGGTATTGCTTTAGGACATCCCCATTGTCTGGGTCTCCCATTATGATGACCAGAAAAAAGAGAATTTTGTTTACGTACCGTAAATTCTTTTTTCTTTAATCATCAATGGGAGACCCAGTACCCACCCAGTTGTTCCTTTGCATGTTTTGCATTGGCCCTGTTCTCTGTTGAGACAGTGTTTGCCGGGTTGTTGAACCGTTTGTGCACGGCATTCTTCCCGATGTTTCGGGTGTGGTTTATTTTCCTCCTCGCAGCTTGTAGACCAAACTGAGGATGTTCCCTGCGGTAGGGGTTTATAAGCGGAGGGGGCGGTGTCTACAAACTTGTAGTACCTAGTGTGACCTCCGGAGGGCAGTGCCCTAAACCCCATTGTCTGGGTCTCCCATTGATGATTAAAGAAAAAAGAATTTACGGTACGTAAACAAAATTCTCTTTATATTCCACAAAAAAGAAACACAAAACACAAATCCCATAAGTGCCAGGATAAATACATCTTAATCATCAGAACACAACACTCAGCATTTTCAACCTGAATGCATTGAACAAACCAAAAGAAAAAAGGTGACCATATCCTCAAGTTTGATTAAACAAGATTAAAATAACCAAAAATGTTAACCCCTATTTATACATGTAAATTTGTTTTCTATTATATCACTAAACATGACATTTATGAAGTGTTCTATATGAAGTACAACTTTAGTTAATTACTAATAAAAAGTTTGGAATTTTTTTCTTTATCAGTTAATTTTTTACAGATGTTTAAAGGTTTAAAAAAGTATACATTTTGGCCTGGTATGGCTTTACATTTTCTATCATATCGCGGGCTAGAAATAAGATAGAGAAACAAAATAAACACCATTCTACTCAGAACTGTCAAGGCTTTCACCAGATATGTCACAAGAGTATCTTTGTTAATTTTTTACCCATGCGATCGTAAACTCAAAATTCTAAAACACACTTCCGAAAATCAGCATAATTTAAAATTTTCCAAAACTGCCCATGTGTCTGCTATGCTCTTAGTTGGGATCGCGATGGGATCATATTTTAAAATATTTAACAATTATAGTGTCAATTCGAATATCTTGAATTCTGATCTGCTCAGCCTGTGGTCTAAAAGTGTGGCGTCTATATTCACCAAATAATCCATGATTTTTAGACATTACTGTATTATTTTGATATGTTACAGCTCAGAAGCAGGAGAGGACATATAGGAGAAAGCTTTCTTAGGGCTCAACCTGAGAATGAACAATATTGTATTGAATATTGTACAAACCAGGACTAAGAAAAGGAGGAGCGTTTGTTAAAACATCGGTTACAGGAAGCAGAACCCATCAAAGGGACTCAGCAATCCCACACTTTCATTCCATGTAGTGAAACGGAAATAAAAACAAGGATGTTTTCATTCAGTAAAGACAGTGAAGTCCATGAAGTGGTAGAAGGCGGCACAAGATTGGCAATGGATGACATAACTGGCTATGTGACCTGTGAATATGGTTGGCGCTGGTGGCTGGCTACTGTTCTCTCTCAAAGACTGTGAAAATGAAGAAGTAGAAATGTCTTTATTGCATCCTTCTGGTCCAGTGCCATCATTTGTGTATCCAAGAAAGCCAGACATTTTAAAAGTGCACAAAAGTCAGATAATAACTCAGGTGGAGCTGAACACAGTGACCGGCCGTACATACTGTGACACAAAAGGAAATGGCGATTGCTAGTAAGCGCTTATGGACAAGATTACATTTCACCCACTTAAAAGGGACAAATTGATGATAAAAAGCCACTTTAAAAATGTACTATTAATTGTTTGATTAGTTCACGTTTTATAGAATGATGATTTATCTACTGTACTATTCTTATTAAACACTTAATGACATGTTTAGTGATATAATAGAAAACAAATTTACATGTATAAATAGGGGTTAACATTTTTGGTTATTTTAATCTTGTTTAATCAAACTTGAGGATATGATCACCTTTTTTCTTTTGGTTTGTTCAATGCATTCAGGTTGAAAATGCTGAGCGTTGTGTTCTGATGATTAAGATGTATTTATCCTGGCATTTACGGGATTTGTTTTTTGTGTTTCTTTTTTGTTGCATGTAAATGTATATTTGTGCAGAGATTCAACTTGGGACCTGTCAAATTTATATATTTTTTATTTTATGGCTGTATGAGTTATTACAACTTATTGAATTTTATTCAATAAGTTGTAATAACTCATACAGCCATAAAATAAAAAATATATACATTTTGACAGGTCCCAAGTTGAATCTCTGCACAAATATAACCAAGAACACAAGTAACACACAGGTAACACACAAGTAACACACAGGTAACACACACACAAGTAACACACAGGTAACACACAAGTAACACACACACAAGTAACACACAGGCATTTTTTCACAATTTTCAAACTAACATTTATTTCACAATTGAGCATCAAAATTTTTAATTTGATTTTTCCCAAACAAAATATAACAAAATCTAGTCTTGTGACTTATCAAATGAAAGCTGTTACCGTTCTGAGTAAAATGATGCCTCTCCCGCTTCATTATCTTATTTCTAGCCCGAGATAAAAAAATGTAAAGCCATACCAGGCCAAAATTCACACTTTTTTAAAACTTTAAATATCTGTAAAAAATTAACAGATTAGGAAAAAAATTCAAAACTTTTAATTTGTAATTAACTAAAGTAGTACTTCAAATAGAAAAAAAATTAAAAAAATCTAAAAGTCAGGTAAAAAAAATATTCATATTTAGATCACTTGATATGGAATGACCCATTGACGCTATTAATAGTAAAATATTTTAAAATATGATCCCATCACGATCCCAACTTGAAATTTGGTACAGATGTGGCTAAGAGCATAGCAGACATATGGGCTGTTTTTGAAATATTTAAATTATGCCGATTTTTCGTAAATGCATTTTAAAAATTTGCGTTTGCGATCGCATGGGTAACATATTAACAAAGATACTCTTGTGACATATCTGGTGAAAGCCTGTATAGTTCTGAGTAGAACGGTGTTTATTTTGTCTCTCTATCTTATTTCTAGCCTGAGTTATGAGGAGAAATGTAAAGGCAGGCAACACCGAAATTCACACTTTTTTCGAACTTTGAAAATCATTTAAAAAAAAAAAATACATTTTTTTTTTAATTTTTCTCTTCACATTTTGCATTGTCTGACATGCTATTATCAAATAGCAGAATCTCAAAAGAATTAAAAATATAGAGGTAATAATCATTGGTTCACTTGACATGGAATGGAATGGCCCTATATCAGTGATGGCGAACCTATGGCACGCGTGCCAGGGATGGCACGCAGAGCCGTTTTCCCTGGCACGCGGCGTCGCCTCTCACTGCAGCTATGAACTGCCGGCATGATGGCGCCGGCAGTTCAAAGCCGTGTCGGATCGGAGGATTCTCCTTCCTCCGCATCTCCGACACTCTCTCCAAGCTCCGCCCCGCGGTCATGTGACGCTGGGACGGAAGACGCGAGGAGAAGAGGAGCGGTGAAGGCGGGAGTTCTAGGTGAGTATGAGTTTGTTTTTTTTCAAGCCACAGTATAATGAGGGGGCAGGATGGAGACAAGAGGGACATGTGTGTGACAGGGGGCAGGATGGAGACAAGAGGGACATGTGTGTGACAGGGGGCAGGATGGAGACAAGAGGGACATGTGTGTGACAGGGGGCAGGATGGAGACAAGAGGGGCATGTGTGTGAAGGGGCAGGATGGAGACAAGAGGGGCATGTGTGTGTGACGGGGCAGGATGGAGACAAGAGGGACATGTGTGTGACAGGGGGCAGGATGGAGACAAGGGACATGTGTGTGTGATGGGGCAGGATGGAGACAAGAGGGACATGTGTGTGACAGGGGGCAGGATGGAGACAAGAGGGACATGTGTGTGACAGGGGGCAGGATGGAGACAAGAGGGACATGTGTGTGACAGGGGGCAGGATGGAGACAAGAGGGGCATGTGTGTGACAGGGGGCAGGATGGAGACAAGAGGGACATGTGTGTGACAGGGGGCAGGATGGAGACAAGAGGGACATGTGTGTGACAGGGGGCAGGATGGAGACAAGAGGGACATGTGTGTGACAGGGGCAGGATGGAGACAAGAGGGACAAATGTGTGACAGGGGGCAGATGGAGACAAGAGGGGCATGTGTGTGACAGGGGGCAGGATGGAGACAAGAGGGACATGTGTGTGACAGGGGGCAGGATGGAGACAAGAGGGACATGTGTGTGACAGGGGGCAGGATGGAGACAAGAGGGACATGAGTGTGACAGGGGGCAGGATGGAAACAAGAGGGACATGTGTGTGACAGGGGGCAGGATGGAGACAACAGGGACATGAGTGTGACAGGGGGCAGGATGGAGACAAGAGGGACATGTGTGTGACGGGGCAGGATGGAGACAACAGGGACATGAGGGTGACAAGAGGGTCAGGATGGTGACAAGAGGGGCATGATGGTGACAAGAGGGCCAAGATGGTGACAAGAGGGCCAAGATGGTGACATTAGGAGTAGGCATGATGGTGACATTAGAAGGGGGCATGATGGTGACATTAGGTGGGGGCATGATGGTTACATTATTACAAGAAGGGGGATGATGGTGGCTTTATTACAAGGAGGGGGCATATTACTGCAGGATAGGGCATTACTGCAGGATGGGGGCATTACTACATGATGGGGACAGAATTGGGACATTACCACAAGGGGACAGGGATCGAGCATATTACAAGGGGATAAGGCTGGAGAAATTACTACAAGAAGGGTGTTAGGATAGGGACATTACTGCCAGGAGAGGGTCGGGATGGAGCAAATAACTACAAGGAGAGGGTCAGTATGGAGCACATAACTACATGGAGAGGGTCAGGATGGAGCACATAACTACAAGGAAAGGGTCAGGATGGAGCGCATTACTACAAGGGGAATGTTAGGATCGAGCACATTACTTCAAGGAGAGGGTCAGGATTGAGCACAATACTATAAGGAGAGGGTCAGGATGGAGCACATTACTGTAAGGAGAGGGTCAGGATGGAGCACATTACTGCAAGGAGAGGGTCAGGATGGAGCACATTACTGCAAGGAGAGGGTCAGGATGGAGCACATAACTACAAGGAGAGGGTCAGGATGGAGCACCTAACTACAAGGAGAGGGTCAGGATGGAGCACATTACTACAAGGAGAGGGGTCAGGATGGAGCACATAGCTACAAGGAGAGGGTCAGGATGGAGCACATAGCTACAAGGAGAGGGTCAGGATGGAGCACATAGCTACAAGGAGAGGGTCAGGATGGAGCACATAGCTACAAGGAGAGGGTCAGGATGGAGCACATAGCTACAAGGAGAGGGTCAGGATGGAGATACTACTACAAGATAGGGACCAGGATTTCAGTATGAAATTTGCTTGCTCTGTCTAATATTCTGCGTTTTTCCATACAGATCAATCCACCTGCTGTTTCTATAAAGGGCAGTGGCAGCGGCTCAGCTTCAATGTGCAGTACACATGAGCTGTCTGACCACTGCTGAAGAGAAGAGAAGAGAAGACTGCAAAGGTAAGTTTAAAATCAATTAATTGTTAAAATAATTGAATTGATCATCAGTGTTTCAGGACTACAAGCCCTGTACAGGGAAGAGAGTTAGCATCTGCTGGCTCTCCCCCTGTGCAGCGCTTGTGATAATCACTGCTGTAATTTAGGTTAAATTACAGTGTTGGCACTTCGCCATAAATAATTTTGTTTTGGGTTGCAGTTTGGGCACTCGGCCCGAGAAAGGTTCGCCATCACTGCCCTATATCTACTTTGAATTGTCAAGAAATTTACAAAAATTCATGTTTTTTCCTTACAGAAAATGACAATAACAATCCTGAGAGACGCTTCATGTTATTGGCTAATTATAAATTAGAAGATGAAGATATGAAGCAGAACTCTCCAGAAGAAAATCTCATCAGCACTAATGTAAATTCAGGATTCAACAGTACAGAGATAACATATAATCCACCTAATCCTGAGGAACCTTCTCCTGACCAATCTCACATTGTTACATGTACAGATAAGAAAGAGGGCGAAGAGCATTTTACATGTTCAAGTCCTCATACGCATAGAAGAATTAGAGGGAAGCCGCACTCCTGTTCAGAATGTGGGAAATGCTTCAGAGGCAAATCAAATCTTGTTATACATGAAAGAATTCACACAGGAGAGAAGCCATATTCATGTTCAGAATGTGGGAAAATCTTCAGAGATAAATCAAGTCTCGTTAGACATGAAAGAACTCACACAGGAGAGAAGCCGTATCCATGTTCAGAATGTGGGAAGTGTTTTTCACATAAAGGTAATATTGCTACTCATCAAAGAACTCACACAGGAGAGAAGCCGTATTCATGTTCAGAATGTGGGAAATGTTTTACACGTCAATCCTCTTGTGTTCAACATCAGAGAAGTCACACAGGAGAGAAGCCGTATTCATGTTTGTTTTGCGGGAAATGTTTTGCAATTAAATCACATCTTATTACACATGAGAGAATCCACACAAGAGAGAAGCCATATTCATGTTCAGAATGTGGGAAACATTTTGCACAAATATCACCTCTTATTCATCATTTGAGAATTCACAAAGGGGAAAAGGTGTAATTATGTTGTGAATGTAGAAAGAGCTTTACCGAGATATTTCACCTTATTAAACATCAGAGAGTTGAGGTGAAAGGCTGATTTTCATGTTCAGAAGTCAGGAAATGTTTTATTACTAAAGATAAACGTCTAAAGTCATCAGAGAAGTTACAAAGGAGAGAAGCCGCGCTGATTCTCTATAGGTGTGAAATGTTTTACAGACAAATCAAATTTCAAATTCCTGAAAGAATTCGTATTAGGAGGAAACTATATCATTAGGTTATTCAGAGACATTAGTCAAAGTGTTATTTATTTGTTTGTTGTTGTTTTTAGACCAATTTAGCCTTTTTCTGATAAACCCCAAAATTATAAGTGATCAAGATATATTAGTTTTTATTAAATAAACAAAAGGGAAAGAAATAACCTTTTTGCTTCCAAAGCAATGAAGCTTCCATGAATCTTGTATTTATTACTGTATGATCTGTGGAGAAATCAATATGTATCCTCAAATATTAAAATGACAATGATGAACCTGAACAACACACTACAAAATACATTTTTTAGTAATTTATTTAAACTAAAATCCACAGTAGGAAATGCCATGTATGATCTCGATAACACCCAATCCTTAAAGATATAAAAGTAGGATTGGGTGTCACATTGGGTCTGGGGGATTAGATCAATTTATATTTAGGCTATGTGCCCACAGGATCTATTTTGTTGCGCTGTGTTTGTCAGCTGCACAAACGCAACTGTATAAAACAAAAGCATTGCGTTTGTGCACAAACAAACGCAGCACAAATAAGGGGACACACAAAGACAGACGCACACAGAAAGAGACACACAGTCACACTTTCTCGCCCTCCCCGGTTAGCCCGCCCTAATCCCTGTTGATGTCTTTCTCCGTGCACTGGCAGGAGCTGTGTGTATCGTCCTTCCAGAGCCTGCACATGTTATGACAACCTGAGTCACATTGATGAGGGTCTCAGTTCAATCACAAGTCCATCAGCCACTCCTAATTGTATATACAGGCAATTATGCACGTCTGCATCATCGCAAGTAAATGATACGGACACCAGAGCCGTCTCAAGCCTTACTCATGCCTACGCCAAAGGAGATTAAACACTGCGCAAGCGTTTATTGAAACACACGTTTTTATACAGAAAGAAAAAGGCGTGTTAGAACTTTCTACAAAGTGATCATCTCCTAATTGGTCAATCCTTATCAAATTATTCTAATATCTAAATTCCTCCCTTAATGGGTTTGGCTTATATCTCAGATATATTCATGGAACGTGGGCACCATCTAGTGTATAACAGATAGCATAACAGCATGACATTTCCAAATTATAATATATATGTTTTAGATAAGAGTTGTGATATTTTTAACCCTATAAAGACATTTCATGTCTCTCCATCCTCAACAACATGACCAGTCACATGGAACAGGTCCTGGAAGAACGACAAATGCAGCTTCTGCCGATGCACAGAGGTAGACATCACAGGGGATCGCCGTTGGCTTGCTGGGGAAGGTGAGTATTGCAGCGCTTTTGCTGTGGAAATCACAGCAAAAAAGCCTCAAAAATGGACTGTGGGAATACCAATCTGTGATGCTTTTTTAGGGGTTAGAATAGAGTCTATGGGGAAAACACAGCCCAAAACATGCAAGTTAATTGACAGGGACATAAAAATGCAGACGATTTCTGCAGTAAAAACACACATGTGGCCACAGCTTTTTGGTAATCACATAGATTTTTATGTTAAAGAGAACCTGTCAACCTCCTGGTGCTTTCCAAACTGAAAGTTGTATGCTGCGTTCAGGGAAGATGTGACCCATGTCCGTACCCCCCCTGTACCCCGAAAAAAAAACCTTGCAAGGTTCACGAAGTCGGGGATCACTGTGGCTTGCAATTGTTAAATACCGTCATATTCACATATATTTTTGGACTTATCGTCATGTACCTTTTATTAAGAAAAGACGTCACAGTACTTACAAATATCTTGTCCTTTATTGGTCTATATGATTCAATAATAAAAGATGCAGTTGCATAAGATATAGTCATTGTCCTTGATAGCAGTTGTCTGTTTCATTAGTCCTTCTTGTAGATGATCATCTGTTCTTGAGAAGTCTTGAACACATATTTCCCGAACAGGCAGACTTCTGCAGGGTGTAAGAGCTGGAACATGTGCGAGTCCAGCTCCCCAGCTGAGAATGAGTGAGAGTCCCCCTCCCATCGTGTGCATTCAATTTATACTCCACATGCCATATGCTGTAACTGTTAACCACCTGTCCACTATATATGGACGGTTCTGTACCTGACATAATTACAGCTATATATACAGGGTGGGCCATTTATATGGATACACCTAAATAAAACTTCCTGTTTGTGGCACATTAGTAAATGGGGGGGGAACTTTTCCAGATGAGCGGTGACCATGGCGGCCATTTTGAAGTCGGCCATTTTGGATCCAACTTTATTTTTTTCAATGGGAAGAGGGTCATGTGACACATCAAACCTATTGAGAATTTCATAAGAAAAACAATGGTGTGCTTGGTTTTAATGTACCTTTATTTTTTCATGAATTATTTACAAGATTATGATCACTTATAAAATGTGTTCAAAGTGCTGCACATTGTGTTGGATTGTCAATGCAACCCTCTTCTCCCACTCCTGACACACTGATAGCAACACCGCAGAACAAATGCAGCACAGGCTTCCAGTATCCAGTGTCTCAGATGCTGCACATCTCGTATCTTCACAGCATAGACAATTGCCTTCAGATGACCCCAAAGATAAAAGTCTAAGGGGGTCAGAGTGGGAGACCTTGGTGGCCATACAACTAGACCACAATGACCAAACCACTTTCCAGGAAACTGTTCATGTAGGATGGTTCGGACCTGACACCATAATGTGGTGGTGCACCATCTTGTTGGAAAAACTCAGGGAACGTGCCATCTTCAGTGCATAAAGAGGGAACACATCATCATGTAGCAATTTCAGATATCCAGCGGCATTGAGGTTTCCATTGATGAAGAATGGCCCCACTATCTTTGTACCCCATATACCACACTATACCATCAATGTTTGTGTTCCAGCAGTCTTGGAGGGATCTATCCACTGTGGGTTAGTGTCAGACCAATAGCGCTGGTTTTGTTTGTTAACTTCACCATTCACAAAAAAGTTTGCCTTATCACTGAACATAATGTTCTATGTAAACTGAGGGTCCTGTTCCAATTTTTGTTTTGCCCATTCTGCAGATTCAGTGCACTGATCTGGGTCATCCTTTGTGAGATGCTGCAGCAGCTGGATTTTGTAAGGGGCCATTTGTGAGTAGCTAATATCCGCTGAAGGGATGTTCGACTGATGCCACTCTCCAGTGACATACGGCTAGTGCTACGCTGTGGGCTCTTGCTGAATGAAGCTAGGACAGCCACTGATGTTTCTTCATTAGTGACCGTTTTCTTGGGTCCACATTTAGGCAAATCCAACACTGAACCTGTTTCCCGAAATTTGGCAAGCAGTTTGCTAACTGTAGCATAAGAGATGGGTGGTCTCGTAGGGTGCTGCAATGACCCGGGTACTGCGTTCACCAGACATCAACACCATTTCTGTCCGCTCCTCACGTGTTAACCTCTGTGACATGTCAATGACTGTAAACAAGGAGAAACTTGTAAATAACTCATGAAAGAATAAAGTTACATTAAAACCAAGCACACCATTGTTTTTTTTATGAAATTCTCAATACGTTTGATGTGTCACATGACCCGCTTCCCATTGAAAAAGATAAAGTTGGATCCAAAATGGCCGACTTCAAAATGGCCACCATGGTCACCACCCATCTGAAAACTTTTTCCACTCCCATATACTAATCTGCCACAAATAGGAATTTGATATCACCAACCATTCCCTTTTTATTTAGGTGTATCCATATAAATGGTCTACCCAGTATATGTATAGCATATACCGTGTGTCTCGGGTGTATCAGGAGGCACAGATGAGGCTGGTGAGGCCACTTGCAGAAGGTTGCAGCATCTGGCCAAACAGCCAAAATCCTAAAAAATGGCTATGTCCTTTTAAGAGGCATTTCTCTTTTAGTGATACCTGGAGGTCAGTAGGACCCAGCTGATCTCTCATCTTCAGCTGTCTATTTACACCCTTTGGTTCCCATGATGTACTGCTGGTGATAGCTGTTCAGGTTTTGGTGGTGGCTTCTTAGCTCAAACAGTGCATCCGAATCTTTCTGTTAGATTGATGTCTGATCTTCATAAGCTAAGTGTTTCTCCCTTCCCTCTTTGTTTGTTTCCCTGGTGAGTTTCTTTAGTAGTTATCTGGGTTGACTATTGTTCACCAGCTCTGATCCCTGTGTAGTCTTAGTTTAGGGATAGCAGAGCCAGGTATCCAGTTCAGCAACAATTGCGGAGGCTATATAGGGTTGTTAGGGGAGCCTGCTGTCCGTGATAGTTTATTTTGGGGTCACCATCTCCCCTTTGCCCGTAGCGTCAGGGACGCCTCGCCTCCCCCCCTCGTTGCCCTGCGCTGGGTGACTCCCTACACCCAGTGTGATAGTTGTATCATTCATTATATGGATAGAAATAGTAATATCAGCAGTATGTATGTATGTGTGCATATATATATACAGTTAGGGCCAGAAATATTTGGACAGTGACACAAGTTTTGTTATTTTAGCTGTTTACAAAAACATGTTCAGAAATACAATTATATATATATAATATGGGCTGAAAGTGCACACTCCCAGCTGCAATATGAGAATTTCCACATCCAAATCGGAGAAAGGGTTTAGGAATTATAGCTCTGTAATGCATAGCCTCCTCTTTTTCAAGGGACCAAAAGTAATTGGACAATGGACTCTAAGGGCTGCAATTAACTCTGAAGGCGTCTCCCTCGTTAACCTGTAATCAATGAAGTAGTTAAAAGGTCAGGGGTGGATTCCAGGTGTGTGGTTTTGCATTTGGAAGCTGTTGCTGTGACCAGACAACATGCAGTCAAAGGAACTCTCAATTGAGGTGAAGCAGAACATCCTGAGGCTGAAAAAAAAGAAAAAATCCATCAGAGAGATAGCAGACATGCTTGGAGTAGCAAAATCAACAGTTGGGGACATTCTGAGAAAAAAGGAATTGACTGGTGAGCTTGGGAACTCTAAAAGGCCTGGGCGTCCACGGATGACAACAGTGGTGGATGATCGCCGCATACTTTATTTGGTGAAGAAGAACCCTTTCACAACATCAACTGAAGTCCAGAACACTCTCAGTGAAGTAGGTGTATCTGTCTCTAAGTCAACAGTAAAGAGAAGACTCCATGACAGTAAATACAAAGGGTTCACATCTAGATGCAAACCATTCATCAATTCCAAAAATAGACAGGCCAGAGTTAAATTTGCTGAAAAACACCTCAAGAAGCCAGCTCAGTTCTGGAAAAGTATTCTATGGACAGATGAGACAAAGATCAACCTGTACCAGAATGATGGGAAGAAAAAAGTGTGGAGAAGAAAGGGAACGGCACATGATCCAAGGCACACCACATCCTCTGTAAAACATGGTGGAGGCAACGTGATGGCATGGGCATGCATGGCTTTCAATGGCACTGGGTCACTTGTGTTTATTGATGACATAACAGCAGACAAGAGTAGCCGGATGAATTCTGAAGTGTACCGGGATATACTTTCAGCCCAGATTCAGCCAAATGCTGCAAAGTTGATTGGACGGCGCTTCATAGTACAGATGGACAATGACCCCAAGCATACAGCCAAAGCTACCCAGGAGTTCATGAGTGCAGAAAAGTGGAACATTCTGCAATGGCCAAGTCAATCACCAGATCTTAACCCAATTGAGCATGCATTTCACTTGCTCAAATCCAGACTTAAGACGGAAAGACCCACAAACAAGCAAGACCTGAAGGGCTGCAGCTGTAAAGGCCTGGCAAAGCATTAAGAAGGAGGAAACCCAGCGTTTGGTGATGTCCACAGGTTCCAGACTTAAGGCAGTGATTGCCTCCAAAGGATTCGCAACAAAATATTGAAAATAAAAATATTTTGTTTGGGTTATGTTTAGTTGTCCAATTACTTTTGACCTCCTAAAATGTGGAGTGTTTGTAAAGAAATGTGTACAATTCCTACATTTTCTATCAGATATTTTTGTTCAACCCTTCAAATTAAACGTTACAATCTGCACTTGAATTCTGTTGTAGAGGTTTCATTTCAAATCCAATGTGGTGGCATGCAGAGCCCAACTCGCCAAAATTGTGTCACTGTCCAAATATTTCTGGCCCTAACTGTATATATATATATATATATAAGAAAATAATCAGCATTCAAATTAAAGAAATATGTGGACTTCTATCAGTCCGTGTGGTGCGACATTTCGGCACAACGTGCCCTTATCAAGCACAGAGTGAAAGTGAACAGAGAATAAATACATGTAGTGTGCAATTAATAACATCATTAAGAACAGCAATCACAAATATATTACTGTGCATGGTAAGTGCAAGGGTTCTCTAAGATATATATATATATGCAGTTGTGGCCAAAAGTATTGACCCCCCTGCAATTCTGTCAGATAATCCTCAGTTTCTTCCTGAAAATGATTGCAATCACAAATTCTTTGGTATTATTATCTTCATTTAATTTGTCTTCAATGAAAAAACACAAAAGAGAATGAAGCAAAAAGCAAAACATTGATCATTTCACACAAAACTCCAAAAATGGGCCAGACAAAAGTATTGGCACCCTCAGCCTAATACTTGGTTGCACAACCTTTAGCCAAAATAACTGCAATCATCCGCTCTTCCGGTAACCATCAATGAGTTTCTTACAATGCTCTGCTGGAATTTTACACCATTCTTCTTTGGCAAACTGCTCCAGGTCCCTGATATGTGAAGGCGCCTTTTCCAAACTGCCATTTTTAGATCTCTCCACAGGTGTTCTATGGGATTCAGGTCTGGACTCATTGCTGCCACCTTAGAAGTCTCCAGTGCTTTCTCTCACACCATTTTCTAGTGCTTTTTGAAGTGTTTTGGGTCATTGTCCTGCTGGAAGACCCATGACCTCTGAGGGAGACCCAGCTTTCTCACACTGGGTCCTACATTATGCTGCACAATGTGTTGGTAGTCTTGAGACTTCATAATGCCATGCACACGGTCAAGCAGTCCAGTGCCAGAGGCAGCAAAGCAACCCCAAAACATCAGGGAACCTCCGCCATGTTTGACTGTAGGGAGCGTGTTCTTTTCTTTGAATGCCTCTTTTTTCTCCTGTAAACTCTATGTTGATGCCTTTGCCCATAAAGCTCTACTTTTGTCTCATCTGACCAGAGAACATTCTTCCAAAACGTTTTAGGCTTTCTCAGGTGAGTTTTGGCAAACTCCAGCCTGGCTTTTTTTATGTCTCGGGGTAAGAAGTGGGGTCTTCCTGGGTCTCCTACCATACAGTCCCTTTTTATTCAGACGCCGACGGATAGTACAGGGTGACACTGTTGTACCCTCGGACTGCAGGGCAGCTTGAACTTGTTTGGATGTTAGTCGAGGTTCTTTATCCACCATCCGCACAATCTTGCGTTGAAATCTCTCGTCAATTTTTCTTTTCCGTCCACATCTAGGGAGGTTAGCCACAGTGCCATGGGCTTTACACTTCTTGATGACACTGTGCACGGTAGGCACAGGAACATTCAGGTCTTTGGAGATGGACTTGTAGCCTTGAGATTGCTCATGCTTCCTCACAAATAAGGACAACACTGACCGCACCAAGGCAAAAAAGACAGTTATACCATACAGGTGAGAACAAAGAGGAAAAATTCCAAATCCTGGTAAAAAGTAGGGTAAATGAAACTGAATAATTGCAGGTTGACAATGAAGCAACAAAACAAAACGATCATTACAAAGGAAAGAACCCCAGCAATATAACAAAGGTGAATAAATTAACATATACTGGAAGCCAAAAATATCAAGGGGTACAACAGTAATACACATATATTTATATTACAGGCATACAGAGAGGGACAACGGGAGGAAGCACCAGAAGGAGAGACTCATAAGAATGTATCAAGATCCCTCATAACCCAAAAATCTAGTTAAAAAAAACCTTTATAAAAATCATTGTTTTTAGATGTGATTATTTGTTTTAAAGTTTTTAAAAATGTATATATATACATATATACTACTAGATGGCGGCCCAATTCTAACGCATCGGGTATTCTAGACTATGTATGTAGTTTATTTATTAAGATTTAAGAATAATGCAAAGTGAAGCTGGGTTTAAATCCTGCGCCAATATCGCTGATTGGTTGCGCCAGGCCGGTTGCCAGCAATCAGCGAATCATGGTTGAAATCCCGCGCCAATTTGCGGGGACGAACTATCCCTGTTGCTGATTGGTCATGGGCGGCTGGCCTGACCAATCAGCAACGCAGGATTTGCGTTACAGACAGACAGAATTAGACAATTATATAGTAGTTACCTACAGCTGTACCCGTGTGCAGCGGTGCCAGTGTGCAGCGGTGCCGGAGTCCAGGAGGGGACAGCAGGCGGGTGCGGTAAGGAGGGGGTCAGGGGACAGCGTCCGGGTGCGGGCAGGAGGGGGCTGGGTAAGAGCGGTCGGGTACGGGCAGGAGGAGGACGGGGGGACAGTGACCAGGTGCAGGCAGGAGAGGGCGCCTGGCCGCTGTTCCCTGGCCCCCTCCTGCCCGCAGCGGAGTGCTTAGCAGAGTAAATGGCGGCTCAGTGGTTAGCTGAGTATATGGGGGCTCAGTGGTTAGCAGAGTATGCAGGGGCTTAGTGGTTAGCACAGTATACACTGGCTCAGTAGTTAGCACTGTATATGGAGTCTCAGTGGTTAGCACTCTATAGTGGCTCAGTGGTTGACACAGTGGCTGACACAGTGGCACTGTATATGGTGGCTCAATAATTAGAACAGTAATGTGGCTCAGTGGTTAGCACTGTATATGGTGACTCAGTGATTAGCACTCTATTGTGGCTCAGTGGTTGGCATAGTATGGTGGCTCAGTGGCTAGCATAGTATGGTGACTCATTGGTTAACACTATATGGTGACTCAGTGGTTAGCACTGTATATGGTGGCTCAGTGGTTTGCTCTGTATATGGTGGCTCAGTGGTTAACACTATATGGTGACTCAGTGGTTAGCACTGTATATGGTGGCTCAGTGGTTTGCTCTGTATATGGTGGCTCAGTGGTTAGCACTGTATCGTGGCTCAGTGGTTAGCACTGTATGGTGGCTGAGTGGTTAGCACTGTATATAGTGGATCAGTAGTTAGCACTGTATGGTGGCTCAGTGGTTAGCATTGTACAGTGCTCAGTGGTTAGCACTGTATATGGTGGCTCAGTGGTTAGCACTGTATATGGTGGCTCAGTGGTTAGCACTGTATGGTGGCTCAGTGGTTAGCACTGTATACGGTGGCTCAGTGGTTAGCACTGTATATGGTGGCTCAGTGGTAGCACTGTATGGTGGTTCAGTGGTTAGCTCTGTATATGGTGGCTCAGTGGTTAGCACTGTATATGGTGGCTCAGTGGTTAGCACTGTATGGTGGCTCAGAGGTTAGCACTGTATATGATGGCTCAGTGGTTAGCACAGTATATGCTGGCTCAGTGGTTAGCACTGTATACGGTGGCTCAGTGGTTAGCACTGTATATGGTGGCTCAGTGGTTAGCACTGTATATGGTGGATCAGTGGCTAGCACTGTACAGTGGCTCTGTGGTTAGCACAGTATGGTGGCTCAGTGGTTAGTACTGTATATGGCGGCTCACTGGTTAGCACTGTACGGTGGCTCAGTGGTTAGCACTGTATATGGTGGCTCACTGGTTAGCACTGTACGGTGGCTCAGTGGTTAGCACTGTACGGTGGCTCAGTGGTTAGCATTGTATGGTGGCTCATGGTTAGCACTGCATGGTGGCTCAGTGGTTAGCACTGCACGGTGGCTCAGTGGTTAGCATGTATGGTGGCTCAGTGGTTAGCACTGCACGGTGGCTCAGTGGTTAGCATTGTACGGTGGCTCAGTGGTTAGCACTGTATATGGTGGCTCAGTAGTTAGCACTGTATATGGAGTCTCAGTGGTTAGCACTCTATAGTGGCTCAGTGGTTGACACAGTGGCTGACACAGTGGCACTGTATATGGTGGCTCAATAATTAGAACAGTAATGTGGCTCAGTGGTTAGCACTGTATATGGTGGCTCAGTGGTTAGCACTGTATGGTGGCTCAGTGGTTAGCACTGTATATGGTGACTCAGTGATTAGCACTCTATTGTGGCTCAGTGGTTGGCATAGTATGGTGGCTCAGTGGTTAGCATAGTATGGTGGCTCAGTGGCTAGCATAGTATGGTGACTCATTGGTTAACACTATATGGTGACTCAGTGGTTAGCACTGTATATGGTGGCTCAGTGATTAGCTCTGTATATGGTGGCTCAGTGGTTAGCACTGTATGGTGGCTCAGTAGTTAGCACTGTATGGTGGCTCAGTGGTTAGCATTGTATGGTGGCTCAGTGGTTAGCACTGTATATGGTGGCTCAGTGGTTAGCACTGTATATGGTGGCTCAGTGGTTAGCACTGTATATGGTGGCTCAGTGGTTGGCACTGTATACGGTGGCTCAGTGGTTAGCACTGTATATGGTGGCTCAGTGGTTAGCACTGTATGGTGGCTCAGTGGTAGCACTGTATGGTGGTTCAGTGGTTAGCTCTGTATATGGTGGCTCAGTGGTTAGCACTGTATATGATGGCTCAGTGGTTAGCACAGTATATGGTGGCTCAGTGGTTAGCACTGTATACGGTGGCTCAGTGGTTAGCACTGTATATGGTGGCTCAGTGGTTAGCACAGTATGGTGGCTCAGTGGCTAGCACAGTATATGGTGGCTCAGTGGTTAGCACTGTATACGGTGGCTCAGTGGTTAGCACTGTATATGGTGGCTCAGTGGTTAGCACAGTATGGTGGCTCAGTGGCTAGCACTGTACAGTGGCTCTGTGGTTAGCACAGTATGGTGGCTCAGTGGTTAGTACTGTATATGGCGGCTCACTGGTTAGCACTGTACGGTGGCTCAGTGGTTAGCACTGTACGGTGGCTCAGTGGTTAGCATTGTATGGTGGCTCATGGTTAGCACTGCATGGTGGCTCAGTGGTTAGCACTGTATATGGAGGCAGAGTGGTTAACTCTGTATGGAGGCTCAGTGGTTAGCACTGTATATGGTGGCTCAGTGATTAGCACTGTATGGTGGCTCAGTGGTTAGCACTGTATAAGGTGGCTCAGTGGTTAGCACTGTACATGGTGACTCAGTGATTAGCACATTATGGTGGCCGAGTGGTCAGTACAGGATGGAGGCTGAGAGGTCAGAGCAGGATGGAGGCTCAGTGGTTAGCAGAGGATAGTGGTCAGTGCAGTATGGAGGGCCAGTGGTCAGCAGCCAGGATGGAGGGCCAGTGGTCAGTGCAGGATAGAGGGCCAGTGGTCAGCGCATAATGGAGGGCCAGTGGTCAGCACACGTCCATACCCCCTCCCATCCGCTCCGGTCTCACCCGCACCCAGTGTTTACATCGCCGCCGGAAGCTATAGCAGGTAATGAGCGGTCATGTGATAGGCGGGCTGAAGTGACGTGCACAGAGCCTGTCACATGACCGCTCATTACCTGCTGTAGTGGTGACGTAAACACCGGGTGCGGGTGAGACCGAAGCGGTGGGGAGGAATGGAGCAGCAGGTAGTAGCGGCGGGCAAGAAGTGGGCGCACCCACTCCAGCGGGCGGGTGCGGCCAGGGGGAGGCTGACAGCGCGTGTCTGTGAGGCGGAAATCGCGCGTCGCTGATTGCGATTTCCGTGACAGACAGCGAACATTAGGTAATTATATAGTAGATTAATATACTGTCACCTTGATAACTATGCCCAGTATTAAGTTGGAATGCAAATCCCATCTTCCTCAGACCTTTCTTCTTTGCTGCACTCCTCAGTCTCCCTAGGGATGGATCTCCCTCTACCTCCTCCCTTATGTCATTTACCTACCCCAGGTCACGTTCAGTCAGGGTAACAGGCATTGTATTTTGTGCATTACTCACCAATGGAGGGAGGGTACTTGGAATGTTGAGGTTGGCTGATGCAGTGGGAATGGGTCCTTGGCTTTGGTTTTGACACTGGCCCGTGGCACACTAACCCTGCTCTTAGGTTGTTTCCCAACAACATATCTACATGTAGGTGTCGCACTATTCCCACATACACCATTCCTTTGCTGTGTCCTCAGTCTAAATGTAGCGGGCCGCCCGAATGTTCAGAGATTCTCCTCCTGCTATGTTGACTAACATTTGGCTGGTGGGAACAATTCATTGATCCGATACAAGATGGTCTTTGATCAATGTGACTGAGGTTCCAGAGTCACCAAGCCCCACGGACTCCATCCAGATTGGCTGTAGATGCTGTTTCAAGATCGCTGAGGTGTTCCACCTAATCTGTGACACTTCACCTTGAACCTTATATGCCTCCTCCGGCCAGGGTTGTGTGATCCTCTCACCCCCAGCATTCCGGCCCCATTCCAGTACACCGTTCACCGGTTGGACATGTGGATAACGTGGACTAGCAACCACTGGCAAAGTGTCTCATGCATCCACAGTTGTGTAGCTTAATCCCCCTTGCCCTGATGCGGGCCATGCTTGGGGGCTTAGGCTGCTTTCACACTTGCAAAGTATTGCATCAGTGTACATCTGTGACAAACAGGATGCCCATGGATCAGCTTTCAGCTCCAATGTCTTTCAATGAAGGCGGAAAACACTTCCGTGGCCATCCTTGTGTCATCATTTTACCACAGATTCATGTGGATCCGTGGCAAAACATAGTATTTACAGAGACCAAAAATAGATCTTGATGTGTTTTTGGTCTCCGTGAAAAGTAACGTGATGCCGCAGATCACTGGGGCTGTCCTTATGACTCGCCCCAGTGGGGGCCGTGGGGTACTCGGAGCCGGGTCTCTCTCTCAACGTCCTCAAGTGTCTTGGGGGGCTGTCATAGTGGCCTGACCGGGTCCATGGCCACCCAAGATAGACGGTCAATAAAAAGGGTGAGTTTTTGGATAAAATGGATTTCTGGGTGTGGTTGTCATGACGCCACCCGTGGTATGCAGTCATTGGTGACTCTGCTGCAGACCGGGACCTCTGGGGATGATGGGATCGCAACAGTGATGGTATCGCTTCCCATGGGTGGAGCGGGTCCCCAAGGCATCTGGAGTAAGGGGATATTGAGGTGCTGGAGAGCCAGTTGAGATGGCTGCAGGGCAGGATCCTTGCTTTTCCCAGGCAGGCTCCTGCTGCCTGCATGGCATGGCAGTCTACCGCTCTTTAGGCGGGAAAGAAACAGTCAGACACAATGCTGATTTCCAAACTCGGTTTACTGAGCTTTCTTCCACACGCAACACAAGTTACAGCTCAAGTACACCGGCGGTCTGGGTAGTCCTTAGCAAACAGGTTGGCTTGTCTAGTACACACCTTTCGTGGTGCCTTCCTTCATGGGCCTCTCTTTCTCAGCGCTGCCTGTTCTGCTCCTTCCTGCACGTGCTTCCTGCTGTGTCCCCCTGGCCCTAGTGCGGCTGCCTTCTCGTCGGATGTGCCGGGAGTTGGCTACAGATCCTCTGGTTCTCATAGCCACCAGTTCTGTGGTTGGAGCGTGGAGCCTCCTCGCCACCTTCAGGGCCAGGTCCTTGGTTCTCACCCCTGCCCCTCTGCTTCACCTCAATTCGGGCGCACAGGTGGATCGGTCACTGCCCATTCCCCTAGGGCTCCCTCTGTCTCCTCATGGTCTTTGGCCTTGGGATGACCCTCATCGCTGCTCATGTCCTCTGGGCCCTTTCTCTCTGTCCTCCTCCGATGACTGACCTCTACTTCCTGTGGTGTTTTCCCTTTGTTCCTTTCCTTTCCCTGACCACTTCCTGCTCCCTGTCCACCCACCACCTTTCTCCGCCCGCCATCCCATGAGATGCCTGAGCCATGCCATTACCTGGGTTCACCAGCTATCCCTGGGACTGGTGTGTTTGCAGGTGACTGGACTTACCAAACCTAGTTGCTGCAGACGGGAATACTAACCCCGGGTGTGAGTGCAGTACCCCTTAGTGGCGACCCGATCGCAGGGGCGCCACACTTACATGTAGCCCAGGTCGATTGGCGGACCAATCATCAGCAAGTCTTGCATCCTCATACACACCAAGTGGTTTTCTATCCGCCACCCATTCTTTTAAGTCATGTGGGAGCTTGGACATAAATTGCTCCATCATGAATACGGTATATCCAAGACATGTTCTGCTTCCCGAGCCCCCAGTCTACAAGATCAGAAACTAGTCTGCAAAATAGTCCATGGGATAATTCCTACATCCAGATGGTGAATCTCAATTACGGTAAGTTCCAAGTTCTATAGTCCATCCATGGATTTCAGGATCTGCCTTAGCTCTGATACTGTGGCTTACAGATGAAAACAACTATTGACTTTCCCCAACATGTCTCTTCTATTTTCTTTTCAGCCCTCTAGCAAACACAAAAACACACCCAACCCCTTTAATCCTAAATACATTGAATTAAAAAACAGTGAAGTCTCCAGGCCAGTCTGCAGAGGTGTGTATCCAGGTATCACCCCTGCCGAGAGAAAGAAAGACAGATTCCCCCACCATATGTAAGACATTGAATGTAAATGTAGGCCTAATTGAATTATGATTTCTACACACAGGCTGGAAAGAGACATTCTGGTACATCCCCTTCACCCTTCAACTTGTGAACAATAAAAGTGATGTAACTAGTCATCCTTGCTGGGAAAGCATGATAGCGCCACACACCATAAACCTCATGCACATGAGGCTTCGCTCTGTACACCTCGTACACATGTGGCTCCGCTATGTACTCCTCGTACTTACACGGCTTCGCTCCGTACACCTTGCACATACGTGGCTCCACTAAGTACACCACCCTTTCACTCGGCTCCGCTCCGTACACTTCGTATACACTCGAGTCCACAGCATACACCTTACACACACGCGGTTACGCTCTATGCACCTCGCACACAGGCGGCTGTGCTACGTAAACCTCGCATACACTCAGCTCCGCTCCATACACCTTGTGTAAACTTGGTTCTGCTCCGTACACACCTTGTATACATATGACTCTGCTCCGTACACCTTGTACACTCGCCTCTGCTCCGTAAACCTTGTAAACACCCGACTCTGCCCCATACACCCCATACATACGTGGCTATGCTCCGTACACCTCGTATAGAGGCGGCTCTTCTCCGTACAACTCGTATACAAGTGGCTCTGCTCCATACACCTTGCACACACGTGACTCCTCTCTGTACACCTAGTACACACTCGGCTCCGCGCCGTACACCTCGTACACACGCGGCTTTGCTCCGTACACCTCCTACACTTATGGCTCCACTCCATACACCTCGTACACACACGGCTCTGCTCCGTACACCTCGTAGACACTCGGCTCCGCTCCATACACCTCAAGTACACTCGGTTCTGCTCCATATACCTCATACATACGTGGTTCTGCTCCATACACCTCGTATAGATGCGGCTCTGCTCCATTCAACTCATACACACATGGCTCTGCACTGTACACCTCGTACACACACGGCTCTGCTCCGTACACCTCGTACACACACGGCTCTGCTCCGTTCACCTCGTACACACACGGCTCTGCTCCGTACACCTCATACACACACGGCTCTGCTCCGTACACCTCGTAGACACTCGGCTCTGCTCCATACACCTTAAGTACACTCGGTTCTGCTCCATATACCTCATACATACGTGGCTCTGCTCCATACACCTCGTATAGATGCGGCTCTGCTCCATCCAACTCATACACACATGGCTCCGCTCTGTACACCTCGTACACAAGCGGCTCTGCTTCGTACGTCTCGTACACACACAGCTTCACTCAGTACACCTCGTACACACTTGGTTCCACTCTGTACACCTCGTACACACTCGGCTCCGCTTCGTACAGCTCATACACACTCGGCTCTGCTCCGTACACCTCGTACACACTCTGCTCTGCTCCATACTCGTACACACTCGGTTCCGCTCTATACACCTCGTACACACTCGGTTCCGCTCTGTACACCTCGTACACATATGGCTCTGCTCCGTACACCTCTTACACACTCGGCTCCGCTCCGTACATCTCGTACACACATGGCTCCGCTCCGTACACCTCGTACACACGCGGCTCTGCTCCGTACACCTCGTACACACACGGCTCTGCTCTGTACACCTCATACACACTCGGCTCTGCTCCGTACACCTCGTACACACTCGGCTCCGCTCCGTACACCTCGTACACACATGGCTCTGCTCCGTACACCTCATACACACTCGGCTCCGCTCCGTACACCTCGTACACACTCGGCTCCGCTCCATACACCTTAAGTACACTCGGTTCTGCTCCATATACCTCATACATACGTGGCTCTGCTCCATACACCTCGTATAGATACGGCTCTGCTCCATTCAACTCATACACACATGGCTCCGCTCTGTACACCTCGTACACAAGCGGCTCTGCTTCGTACGTCTCGTACACACACAGCTTCACTCCAAACACCTCGTACACACTTGGCTCCGCTTCGTACACCTCGTACACACTCGGCTCCGCTTCGTACACCCCGTACACACTCTGCTCTGCTCCATACTCGTACACGCTCGGTTTCCGCTCCGTACACCTTGTACACAGACGGCTCCGCACCGCACACCTCGTACACACACGGCTCCGCTCCGTACACCTCGTACATACACGGCTCTGCTCCGTACACCTCGTACAAACACGGCTCTGCTCCGTACACCTCGTACACACTCAGCTCCGCTCCGTACACCTCGTACACACTCGGCTCTGCTCCATACACCTCATACACACTCAGCTCTGCTCCGTACACCTCGTACACACTCGGCTCCGCTCCGTACACCTCGTACACACTCAGCTCTGCTCCGTACACCTCGTACACACTCGGCTCTGCTCCGTACACCTCGTACACACTCGCTCTGCTCCGTACACCTCGTACACACTCGGCTCCGCTCCGTACACCTCGTACACACTCAGCTCTGCTCCGTACACCTCGTACACACTCGGCTCTGCTCTGTACACCTCGTACACACTCGGCTCTGCTCCGTACACCTCGTACACACTCGGCTCTGCTCTGTACACCTCGTACACACTCAGCTCTGCTCCGTACACCTCGTACACACTCGGCTCCGCTCCATACACCTCATACACGCTCGGCTCTGCTCCGTACACCTCGTACACGCTCGGCTCTGCTCCGTACACCTCGTACACACTCAGCTCTGCTCCGTACACCTCGTACACACTCGGCTCTGCTCCGTACACCACATACACACTCGGCTCCGCTCCGGACACCTCGAACACACACAGCTCCGCTCCGTACACCTTGTACATACACGTCTCTGCTCCGTACACCTCATACACACACGGCTCCGCTCCGTACACCTCGTACACACAGCTCCGCTCCGTACACCTCATACACACTCGGCTCTGCTCTGTACACCTCGTACACACTCAGCTCTGCTCCGTACACCTCGTACACACTCGGCTCCGCTCCGGACACCTCGTACACACTCGGCTCCGCTCCGTACACCTCGTACACACACGGGTCTGCTCCGTACACCTCGTACACACACGGCTCCGCTCCGTACACCTCGTACACACTTGGCTCCACTCTGTACACCTCGTACACACTCGGCTCTGCTCCATACACCTCGTACACACTCGGCTCTGCTCCGTACACCTCGTACACCTCGGCTCTGCTCTGTACACCTCGTACACACACGGCTCTGCTCCGTACACCTCGTACACACACGGCTCTGCTCCGTACACCTCGTACACACCGGCTCTGCTCCGTACACCTCGTACACACTCGGCTCTGCTCCGTACACCTCGTACACACTCGGCTCTGCTCCGTACACCTCGTACACACACGGCTCTGCTCCGTACACCTCGTACACACACGGCTCTCCTCCGTACACCTCGTACACGGCTCGCTCGTACTTACACCGCTCCTTCATCGCCTGCTCGTACACTCTACACTCGCCGCTCCGTACACCGTACACAGCGGCTCTGCTCCGTACACCTCATACACACTCGGCTCCGCTCCGTACACTCGTACACAGGCGGCTCTGCTCCGTACACCTCATACACACTCGCTCCGTCTACCGCTCCGTACCTCGTACACACACGGCTCTGCTCCGTACACCTCGTACACACTCGGCTCGCTCCGTACACCTCGTACACACCGGCTCGCTCCGTACACCTCGTACACACTACGGCTCTGCTCCGTACACCTCGTACACACTCGGCTCTCTACACTCATACACACTGCTCGCTCGTACACCCTACACACTCGGCTCTGCTCCGTACACCTCGTACACACTCGGCTCTTGCTCTCACTCTACCACCTCGTCGTACACCTCTACACACCGGCTCTGCTCCGTACACCTCGTACACACTCGGCTCTGCTCCATACACCTCATACACACTCGGCTCTGCTCCTACACCTCGATACACACATCGGCTCCGCTACCTCGTACACACCGCCTCGTACACTGACAACTCGGCTCCCGCTCTGTACACCTCGTACACACTCGGCTCCGCTCTGTATACCTCGTACACACAGCCTGCTACATCCACACTGTAAATCCCACCTTATCTCACACATAACTTCACCTCATCCATCACCATGACAACCAGCACAGCAGAGTCCTGCATACACTGAGGAGCTGATCATGTGACCCCTGACTCCTCCCCTCATGTGACATCATCACAGGTCCTGTAAGCACAGAGCATTTCATCTTCCCCCATTCAGGTCTCTACAATCTCGGATCCTCTCACATCTTCTATAGAAGAGAATTCTCCTGATTGATCATCAAGGATGGATCTGGACAGGGACAAGATGGCGGAGAGGATCCTACACCTCACCCTAGAGATCCTCTACCGGATTACTGGAGAGGTGAGAGGTTCTGATGTCATCACATGACATCATTATCTATGGGGATAACAGAGGATATGACCGGAGAGGGGAGAGGTTCTGATGTCATCACATTACATCATTATCTATGGGGATAACAGAGGATATGACCGGAGAGGTGAGAGGTTCTGATGTCATCACATTACATCATTATCTATGGGAATAACAGAGGATATGACCGGAGAGGGGAGAGGTTCTGATGTCATCACATTACATCATTATCTATGGGATAACAGAGGATATGACCGGAGAGGGGAGAGGTTCTGATGTCATCACATTACATCATTATCTATGGGAATAACAGAGGATATGACCGGAGAGGGGAGAGGTTCTGATGTCATCACATTACATCATTATCTATGGGAATAACAGAGGATATGACCGGAGAGGGGAGAGGTTCTGATGTCATCACATTACATCATTATCTATGGGAATAACAGAGGATATGACCGAGAGGGGAGAGGTTCTGATGTCATCACATTACATCATTATCTATGGGAATAACAGAGGATATGACCGGAGAGGGGAGAGGTTCTGATGTCATCACATTACATCATTATCTATCATGGGGATAACAGAGGATATGACCGGAGAGGGAGAGGTTCTGATGTCATCACATTACATCATTATCTATGGGAATAACAGAGGATATGACCGGAGAGGGGAGAGGTTCTGATGTCATCACATTACATCATTATCTATGGGGATAACAGAGGATATGACCGGAGAGGGGAGAGGTTCTGATGTCATCACATTACATCATTATCTATGGGAATAACAGAGGATATGACGGAGAGGGGAGAGGTTCTGATGTCATCACATTACATCATTATCTATGGCAGTGGTTCTTAACCGGGGTTGGATCAAACCCCAGGGGTATGGTGTGTTGATCTCAGGGTTTCGGCGGAGCCTCTGCCACGGAGGTCAACACACTCCCGATGGCTGCATATAGATTTATCACTAAAGAAGGGTTCGGTGAATGTGCATATGAAACTGGTACCTCAAACAAGGTTAAGGACCACTGATCTATGGGAATAACAGAGGATATGACCGGAGAGGGAGAGGTTCTGATGTCATCACATTACATCATTATCTATGGGAATAACAGAGGATATGACCGGAGAGGTGATGGACTCTGGAAATGTCTGTAGTGATATTATTAATGTCTCATCCTCAGGATTACACAGTGGTGAAGACCTCTAGTGATCGCTCTCGGGCCCCTGTGTATGAAGGACGGGGAGGATCCCTGAGCCCAATCCCGGGGCTTCCACCTCACCCCCGGATACATGAGGACATCAATGACCAGAAGATCCTAGAACTCACCAACAAGATGATTGAGCTGCTGACTGGAGAGGTGACACTGCTGGGAATGCTGGGACATTATACAGGACGGCACTGGAGGATTCTGGGTGATGACGGTATCATTGTGTTGTCAGGTTCCTATAAGGTGTCAGGACGTCGCTGTCTATCTCTCCATGGAGGAGTGGGAGTATCTAGAAGGACACAAGGACCGGTACAAGGAGGTGATGATGGAGGAGCACCAGCCCCGCACATCACCAGGTAATAGACAGGACTGAATACACCCGGCCTATAATGATCTGTATGTAATAATGATGTCAGTCCTGTCTGTGTGTCCTGCAGGTCTCTCCAGTACGAGGACGACCCCAGAGAGATGTCCTGCTCCTCCTCCTGCACAGGATCCTCAGGTAGATGGAGATCTCCCCTATGATGTGTAGACGGCTGTGACCTCCTTGTGTTCAGTCTTGTTTTCTCCTCCAGTATTAGATGTTTTATACTTGTGTAATGAGAGCGGTGGAGACGGCAGGATCACAGCTGACCACAGACATCACATGTCCGGATCTTATCACCATTATTCCCGCTGACTTCTCACATCATCTGGGACTTTTACTAGATTTTGTTTTGCAGCTTTTGGATCCGGATAAAGATCTGAACAATATTAATGCTCGAGAGAGAAATGTGAGGGGCGATCAGCGGAGTAAAGAGGAGATTCCTACAGATCACCACCCAGGTGAGTAAAGACTACGTATTTACGGCGAGAAATCAGAGATTCCTGTCAACCATTGTTATGGATATCTATAACTGCCTGACATTGGGGATATTTGTGCCTGCTGCCATGAAATTGCTACGAAATGGCGGCGTGTAAATAGGGAAATTCCTCCCGGTGTCCTGCAGTTGACTCAGATACCTGTTGCTGAGCCGTGCTCAAAAACCGAAGGCAACACAAAGGCACAATTGCCATGGTAGTGGCGTCTAAACGGGGCACAGGCATGGATGTTGCGTCGCCTAGTGATTTCACAGGGGCGTGCCACAGCGTCATGAATACCACGCCCCATCAGACATCATTGGTGGGGGCTACTGTGTAACCATTGGCTGTCCCTTCACAGGGCGCCATATTTAAAGACCTGTTCATTCACACTACACAATTGCAATGGCGTCATGTATTAGCCAGCCTTCCTGCGCAGGCTTGCCAATCATGACGCTATTGCATTGTCCAATCAGCGTATTAGCATCACGAAATACACAGGGGGAGGGGGAAAATAATAAATTACTGATAGGGGTTTGTTATAAGTCTCCAGCAATAATGGAAGTGGAGGAGAATATCCTCATAAAGCAAGTAGATGAAGCAGCAATTCAGGGAGAAGTCATTATTATGGGGGACTTCAACTACCCTGAAATACATTGGGGATCAGAAACCTGCAGTTCCAGCAAAGGTAAAAGGTTTTTTTACAACTATGAGAGACAATTACCTTGCACAACTGGTTCAGGACCCAACAAGAAGGGGGGCACTGCTGGACCTCATATTAACCAACAGGCCGGACCGCATATCAAATATACGGGTTGGAGGTCAATTGGGTAATAGTGATCATAAAATAATAAGTTTTCAAGTATCCTTTAATAACATGTGTAGTAGAGGGGCTACAAGGACACTAAACTTCAGGAAGGCAAATTTCCAACAGTTGAGAGACGATCTTAGTGCAATAAACTGGGACAATGTCCTGAGACATAAAAGTACACAAAGCAAGTGGGAGACGTTTATTAGCATCCTGAATAGGACCTGTGCACAATATATACCCTATGGGAATAAGCATGCTAGAAATAGGAGGAAACCACTATGGCTAAATAAGGCTGTAAGAGGTGCAATAAGTGACAAAAAGAAAGCATTTAGGGAATTAAAGCAAGTAGGTAGTGATGAAGCATTAAATAAATCCAGAAATTCAAATAACATCTGTAAAAAGCAAATCAAGGCAGCAAAGATTGAGACAGAGAGACTCATTGCCAGAGAAAGTAAAAATAATCCCAAAATATTTTTTAACTACATAAATGGTAAGAAACTAAAAAATGATGGTGTTGGCCCCTTTAAAAATAGTCTGGGTGAAATGGTGGATAAGGATGAGGAAAAAGCCAATATGCTAAATGACTTTTTTTTAATAGTATTTACACAAGAAAATCCCATGACAGACAATATGATCAGTGATAACAAAAATTCTCAATTAAATGTCACCTGCTTAACCCAAGAGGAAGTACGGCATCGTCTAAAAATCACTAAAATTGACAAATCCCCGGGCCCGGATGGGATACACCCCAGAGTGCTGCAGGAATTAGGTACTGTTATAGATAGACCATTGTTTTTAATCTTTAAAGATTCCATAATATCAGGGTCTGTACCACAGGACTGGCGTATAGCAAATGTGGTGCCAATATTCAAAAAGGGAACAAAAACTGAAATTGGAAATTATAGGCCAGTAAGCTTAACCTCTACTGTGGTAAAATCCTAGAGGGTTTTCTAAGAGATGCTATACTGGAGTATCTGAAGAAAAATAACCTTATGACCCAATATCAACATTGTTTTACGAGGGACCGTTCCTGTCAAACTAATCTGATAAGCTTCTATGAAGAAGTAAGTTCTGGATTGGACCAAAGAAATGCAGTGGATGTGGTGTATATGGACTTTTCAAAAGCTTTTGATACGGTGCCACACAAAAGGTTGATACATAAAATGAGAGCAATGGGGATAGGGGAAAATATTTGTACGTGGGTTAAAAACTGGCTTAGCGATAGGAAACAAAGGGTGGTCATTAATGGAACACAGTCAGAATGGGTCAGAGTTAACAGTGGGCTACCACAGGGGTCAGTGTTGGGCCCGCTTCTATTTAATATATTTATTAATGATCTTGTAGGGGGCATACAGAGTAGAATCTCAATATTTGCAGATGACACTAAACTCTGCAGGGTAATCAACACAGAGGAGGACAATTTTATATTACAGGAGGATTTATGTAAACTAGAAGCTTGGGCTGATAAATGGCAAATGCACTTTAATGGGGATAAATGTAAAGTCATGCACTTGGGCAGAGGAAACAAAAGGTATAATTATGTGCTTAATTGTAAAACACTGGGCAAAACTGTCACTGAAAAAGACCTGGGTGTATGGGTAGATGACAAACTCACATTTAGTGGCCAGTGTCAGGCAGCTGCAGCAAAGGCAAATAAAATAATGGGATGCATTAAAAGAGGCATAGATGCTCATGAGGAGAACATAATTTTACCTCTATACAAGTCACTAGTGCGACCACATTTACAATACTGTGTACAATTCTGGTCTCCGGTGTATAAGAAAGACATAGCTGAACTAGAGCGGGTCCAGAGAAGAGCGACAAAAGTCATTAGAGGACTAAGGGGTCTGCAATACCAAGACAGGTTATTAGAGGACTGAGGGGTCTGCAATACCAAGACAGGTTATTAAACTTGGGGTTATTTAGCTTGGAAAAACGAAGGCTTAGGGGTGATCTTATAATAATGTATAAATATATGAGGGGACAGTACAGAGAACTTTCTAATGATCTCTTTACTCTTCAGGCCTAGAGACTGGGACAAGGGGGCATCCTCTACGTCTGGAGGGAAGAAGGTTTAATCATAATCACAGACGTGGATTCTTTACTGTAAGAGCAGTGAGACTATGGAACTCTCTCCACATGATGGTGTAATGAGGGAGTCACTACTAACATTTAAGAAGGGCCTGGATGCCTTTCTTGAAAACTATAATATTACCAGTTATACATACTAGATTCTTTGATAGGGCGTTGATCCAGGGAATTAGTCTGATTGCCGTATCTGGAGTCAGGAAGGAATTTTTCTCCCCAATGTGGAGCTTAGTGTTGCCACATGGTTTTTTTTGCCTTCCTCTGGATCAACATGTTAGGCTATGGGTGAACTAGATGGACTTAAAGTCTTCCTTCAACCTTAAAAACCATGTTACTATGTTAACTCTGTCACGCCTATGTACTTGCGGCGCGAAAGATGTACGCCCATATTCCTTTGTGGTTGCGGCGTGTGATGCAGCGAAGGTATTCAACAGGAAGTTATCTGCAGGATCTGTCGGAACTTCCGGGGAACAAAGATACCTTCAGTTGACAACGCAATGGCGGAGTGTACATGCGGCATTAGCGATCGGTATCCACCGATAAAAACCTGCGCGTGCACGTGCGTGGATGCCTGTTGCTAGCACAGTGGCGGCGTGTAAAGGTACCTTTGATAATATATTATAATAATTCTGTGATCATGATCACACGCTCACTGTGGTTCCATATCGGCTTAGTGCTGATCGTGGTGATATTGTCCTGACATCTGTTGGACTAAAGAACACATTGTCTCTGAGTCTAAAGATTTTATGCTTTGTGTAACACGGTAATACTAAACAAGAACATGAAATACATATGGAAAGCAAATGATAACATGGATTCTGCCGATGTGAGCGAGTTCTAGCTCCGTGTTCCATTATCCGCTCTCAGTGCTGATGAGGGATTTGTCCAATTTTGGGACTAAGAAACCATTAGCTCCTATTACACTCATGTTAGTGTGTAACAGAATACAGAACAAGGAAACATAAACCCAAATAACAGGAGAGGATGGAGATTACAGCTCTGAGTGTCAGTAATGCGGCTCACCAGGGAGGAGGAAGAGACGATGAAAGATCGTCATCATCTCATAACCAAATTTCATAGTTACATGAAAGACAAATATCATCTCTTATATATAACCCACTGTGTCCTGATAGGATGTCTGGGGCCCGGCAATTTAATAATGAAATGGGGGGTGTGGGATTCTTAAACGATTGTTTTTCTAAAGTCATTTCATCAGTGTGTCAGGAAACAAGTTTAAAAATAGAAAAAAGGATGAAGTATTTCTATATTCTGGAGAGAAAATGTCTGCACCCGGCCTTGAACCCGCCACCTTTGCGTTGGTAGGCGGCAGCGCTTACCACTAGGCCACGGCACCTTATAGGAGAGAATATGTACAGATTTATATTTCTTTTAAATCATAATGTGCAAAAATGTGACAAATATCTCCTTGGGTGAACATTTCTGTTGCTGACTCCTCTATCCTTTTAAAGTATTTATGGAAGGAAAAGGGCTGGAGAGCAGTATGATCCTACAAAAGGAGTAGGTGAGCCGATGCAGGAACAATCAATCTTGTTAAGATCATACCGCTCTCCAGCCCCTTTCCTTCCATGATTCAGCTCCTTGCCTTGGGCGGTAGGAGCCGGCGGTCGGTGCAGCATTGTTCTGGAGGATTTTCCTGAGCTAATTCCAGTGTTGTGCCCGCTAGCTGAGGTGAGCGCTTTACACAATATTTTGTTTGCTGTGCTTGGCTGATTCACACATGGAGCGCTTTTCTCTATTTTTTTTATAGAGTATTTAGATATAAGTTTTATGACATAATAAAGTATGTCTTATGTCGCCTTATATGAGGCAGCCATGGACACCGTGCTTGTGGTAACAGGTATGACATTTTCAATATAATCAATATTGACTAATTTTCTATGTGATTTCTTTTTGGAATTGTAGAAGAGTCGACTTTTAGTAAGACCATCACTATGTGGGCAGTAGAGTGATACTGGGGTCAGTATGTGGGCAGTAAAGTGATACAGATGAAGTCTGGGGCCTGAGTTTACCAGTATAAACCAGGTTCTAATGTTGTGTAAAGTTTACAAAATTGTTTTATTCTTTTAATAGATGATTGTGGTATCATACAAAATACATATGAAGAGCAAGTCACTATCCGAGATACGCCCTCAGCCCTTCACATCCAAGATCCGTCATCTAATGCTTTTAAACAATCTCCTGATTCACCGCAGAATGTTCAGCAAAATAAAAGTCACACGAAGGGTGTTCAACAGGAAACAGGGGAGAAGCCGTATCTGTGTCCAGAATGTGGAAAATGCTTTGTTTGGAAATCAAATCTTGATGTACATCTAAAAACTCACACCGGGGAGAAGCCATTTTCATGTTCAGAATGTGGGAAATGCTTTACACAGAAATCAGATCTTGTGAGACATCAAAGAATTCACACAGGGGAAAAGCCATTTTCATGTTCAGAATGTGGGAAATGTTTTACTCAGAAATCAAAGTTTGTTATACATCTGAAAACTCATACAGGAGAAAAGCCGTATCCATGTACACAATGTGGGAAATGCTTTATGCAGAAATCAAATCTTGTTGTACATCTCAAAATACACACGGGGAAGAAGCCATTTCCATGTTCAAAATGTGGGAAATGTTTTATCCAAAAATCAGATCTTGTCAGACATCAAACAGTTCACACAGGGGAGAAGCCGTTTTCATGTTCAGAATGTGGGAAATGTTTTACCCAGAAATCTTATCTTGTCAGACATCAAAGAATTCATACTGGGGAGAAGCCATTTTCATGTTCAGAATGTGGGAAATGTTTTATCCAGAAATCAACTCTTGTTGTACATCTCAAAACTCACACGGGGGAGAAGCCATTTTCTTGTTCAGAATGTGGAAGATGCTTTGCTCACAAATTCGCTTTTCTGAGACACATGCAAAATCACACAGGGGAGAAGCCGTATCAGTGTCCAGAATGTGAGAAATGTTATACTCAAAAATCAGATGTTGTTACACATCTAAAAACTCACACGGGGGAGAAGCCATTTTCATGTTCAGAATGTGGGAAATGTTTTGCCATGAAATCGGATCTTGTCAGACATCAAAGAATTCACACAGGGTAGAAGCCTTATTCAGGGACTTTGTATGTTTTCCCTGTGTTTCTTACTGGTTCTCCAGTTCCCTCCCACACTCCAAAGACTGATAGGAAATGTATATTGTGAGGCCTAATGGAGACAGTGATGATGATGTCTGTAAAGATGTGAATTAATGGCGCTATATAAGTGAGTAAAATTAATAAATTAAGAAACAATTCAAGAAATAATACATCAATTACTTTTAAGATAAAATCGCCCGTCATACAAAAGAGATAATGGTTCGTATGCAGTTGTCAATATTTGGCAAATAGAATCCAGATACTATCAATATATCAACCATTAATCATTGTATTCTAAAACTTGTTAAGAATCGAAAATTTGCTTTAAAATTTCCATGTTTGTATACAGGTCTGTGTGTCGTTTAGTTTGATGGTATGATGCTACATCAGAACTTGTGGAGTTGAGATTGAGCTGGTCGTCATATTGTGTATAAGTTGTAAGGTAGCGGTTAGGATCGGCACGACGGAAGGCAGTGACCCAGGCAACTGTTCACACAACACATAGTTTAATGGTACAGTTCAGGTATATTACAGACCTCCAGGTTCCGGGGCGCAGCCGGTACAACTCTGTTCATCCAACACACACAGTACCTCTGTACCTAGGACAGGCTCTGTCCTGGCCGGGTCCACTGGTGAGGGCCAGGTCCTCACTGCTAGGCTGTGTTATCAGCACACAACCACTCTCTCTCTGCACCGTCCGCTCACTAGTCTCATGAACGTCCTCTCTGAGAGAGCTCCCAGGCTGTGTTAGCTTCACACAGCAGTTCCTCCTGTTCTCTCCCACTCCTCAGCCCAGGGCAGCTCATATCATCTCCTATCCCATCACAGGTGGGCGTGAGTGCTTTCAATCAGCACTCAGCTCAGATCTCACTACTGTTAACCCTGTGAGTGCTGCCACCGAGCAAAAGATACAATCCCCCATGTGCTGTACACCGGTCAGGGGACACATGGGGGTCGCATCACCACAAAAGTATATAAGTTTGCGGCAATTAGCTAGCATACTTCCTAAATTTTGAATTATTAATTATCCTTAGATTTGCGTACTAATAATTGTATATAGTACGTTGAATCTATGATCGAAGTATGATGTCACCGTCACCAGGACAAAAAAAGTTTGGAATAGTGAGGCAGAACCCCACACAAACTCGTAGTCCACTATCCAAACTTAGTGCTGTAGTATAATGCCCCTAAGAATCTCCATCCATTGCCAGTTACCACCACCTCATCTTCAAGATTCCTCTGCTCCCTTCTGAGTACATTTTCCATTAGACCTTATGCTGGGCTGCAGACCTGTAACTCTTCCTAAGGCTGGAGGCACACTGTCGTGCATCAAACACGGAGCGTGGTTGATGCACGACAGTGATGAGAGTGTGATGCATGTTTTTGGGTGTGTGTGGTGCGAGTGTGGTGAGTGTGCTGCGAGTGTGAGGTGTATGTGCTGCGTGTGATTGTGATGCTGTCCGTGGTCCGTGCGGTGATTTTAAACTTCAAAGCCGGCAAGTTTGAATTTACCACTTTCCCTGTACAATAATCAATAATGTTCCAGCGCTGTCACAGCAGTGCTCAAACATTATTGTTTAAAAAAACTCAGAAATCAAAATAATAAAGTTCTGTATGTTATTAATCATTTTAACCCCCTCTGCAGGCTCTGCGCTACGTGTCGGCACAGAGCCTGCAGATGCGGCTATTACAAGCCGGTGTCTGAAGGGTTAAATTGCTGTGGGTGTGCTGCCATCATGTATACACAGAGTATATATACTCTGTGTATACAAAGTGACAACACACCATGGCAGTGCAGGGGTTAAAGCCTTTATGTTTCTGCTCCCGGCAATTGTTGGGTGATTACACAGTACTGTGAAGCTGCTATCCTTCTGCAGTGAGCTGTCCGAGGTCCTGAAGCTTCAGCGTGATATTACTGTAATTTAACCCTTGTAATAGCCGCATCTGCAGGCTCGGTGCCGACATGTAGCGCAGAGCCTACAGAGAGGGTTAAAATGATTAATGAGTTTATTAAACAATAATGTTTCAGCACTGCTGTGACAGCGCTGGAACATTATTGATTACTGTACTGGGACAGCGGTAAGCTTTGACAGCCGGCGAGTTTGAAGCGATTTTAACAGCACACTCGTGAGGATATCGCACAGTGTGCTGTATGGGGGGCGAGATTTTCTTGCCCCCATAGACTTTTGTCGGGTTCAAATTTACTGTTCCACTCCTTCGCCAGTCATCCCAGATTAGACTATGAACACGCGGGTACCAGATAAGAGTAAATCAGACCGAGAGAGTCCGGTTCAAGCTTATAACGTGTCCAGGTTTAATTATAATGACAACGTACACGGCAACAACTACTGAACCCGATATCCGGGTACAGGGCATTTTATAGTCTAAAAGATAAGCATGTAAATGTCCATGGCAGGGTGGGAGTTAGGTGGGATTAAGCTAATGTCTAGGTTTGTTAATAATAATAGTTCTTTGTATTTTGAGAGTCCGTTCTTCATCACGTCATGGTATCATCCCTTGGCTGCTGGGATTCAGGTTATCTTGGGTTTCCCATAGCACAGTCTGGTGCAGGCACAGCGAGGACCAATCAGCTTGTCCATTTTCAAGGCAACTCTGCACAACCATATCTTCTTTCCAGCATACACATCTGAGGAGACACTTTGTTTACAAAACAGCTCCTTGTTCACAGATTCATAGTGGGAAAGAAAGAGAGAAAGAAATAGATGGAGGGGGGAGAGAGACAAAGAGAGAAGAGAAAAAGAAGAGAAAGTGAGAAGGAGAGAGAGATAGAAAGATAGAGAGGGGAAAAGGGAAAAGAGGGAGAGAGTGACATGAAGGAAAGAGAGAGAGATGAAGAGAAAAGATGGGAAGAGAGAAGAGAGAGAAAGAGAGAGAGAGAAAGAAGAGAGAGGAAGAGAGAAGAGAAGGATGAAGAAGAGAGAGAGAGAGGAAAAGGGAGAGAGAGAGAAAGAGAGAGATGGAGAAGGGGGGGGTGACTCAAAGATAAAGAGAAGATATTGGATACGTACCTGAATACAGAAAAAACTTATTGTTTCATTTAATGCTATATGAGTATAAAAACTAAGATTAATAGATAAGATATAATTCATCCTCCACACTACAATGAAGGAAAATGAAGACATCAATGTGACTTGATAAACACTATTGGCCCATTTGTGGCGCCCCACAACGAGAGCGTCACAGGAGGGTATTGCATCCCTGACTGAAGATGCAATATTCTCTGTCCTGGTGATGACATGGTTAACATCAGAGCTCCATACCCTACATGCACCACTAGCATAGAGGGCCAATAAGGTCCTGGTGGGCGGAGTGTAGGAGAATGTAGAAGAAGGAGAAAGAGGAGAGAAGTGTGGTTGGGAGGAACGTAGGAGAAGAGGGCTCTGCACAGTCCCGTGCATCCCTGCAGACCACCCACCAGTTGGCGCCAATGCTCGGTGCCCTGAAACCGGAATCCTGGGCGACTGCCATCAGGTCCAAATATACCCGCGCCCATTAACTACCGGATCACTGGTTCCGAGGGGGAACAGTCGTTCAACGCTGAGCAGCAAACCAGCAGTGGAGGAACTGCTTCTTAGGAGCGCCCCACTACCGCCGCGATTAGAGCTGTCTTGCCAGCGGAAGTACCCACTGAAAGGAATCTGGCTCCCCTCACACTGGAACGTACACACCGGCAGTGAAATTGAAACAGCCCCCTTGTACCCGATCTGGCACTCCAAGGCGACATCGGCAACCCAGTTAGAATAGAATGGAGGAACACCGCAGAGCTCTGAAACCACACCAGTCATCGCTGAGACCACCCAGTCCGTTTCCCGTTACCTGTATACCCTGTATCATCTGCTGGTTACAGTAAAGACCCGTTACAGGGAATGTCAGTGTCCGTGTTTCTTCAGAACTGTCTATTACCGCGCACTGAGAGTAACTGAGCTGCCTCACAACATCTTGTGCAGCTCCTGGCTCTGGGGACTCCCACTCGCCCTGCGGGGAGCGTCCCATCTGGCTGCATTCCATCCCCCGGAGGCCCAAGCAGCGCCAGTGGAATCACCGGAACTCCCGCAGGTGGCGTCACGACAAGAATTAATCCCTTCTGTTCAGCCAACCCCCTTATTGATCTGGACCACTGGGCCCCACAGCCGCAGGCGCTGTTCCGTGACAGGGAGAAGAAAACACCTGCGACGTGCAGAACCCGGCCATGGTGAGTCACATTTACACTGCAAGATTACCTGATCATTTTGCAGTCTAAATAAGCAGCTGATCGCTGGTCGTGTAGTGTCCTATGTTGGCCGTGTAACTGGACCTTATTTCTGCCTCTAAGTAGAGATAAAATCCATACAAGATACATACAAGATTAATTATATAAAAACTTAAAATTTATGCAATATCATGAGATATATATGGAAGGAAATTATGTGAAATCTCTACTTGAAAATGTATTTATTAGTCAGGAGATAAGTCATTTTGAGTAGATATGAGACTTACTTGGAACTATAAGTTGGCTTCCAGCTCCAAACATCCACCACAATGTTTTAAGGCCCCGTTACACCTGCCGATGCCGCCGGAGATGTCGGCGGTGACTCGCAGGTGCGTGCACGTTTTTGGCGCCCCGCCAGCGTCGCCATCCCCCATTTACATGGGGCGACACCTCTGGCGGTGCCCTGGTGAGCTGACACACGGCATCGCCGCCGGGGTGTCTCAAAACAGTTTCTATTGTCACCAGTAAAATAAGATTAAAATACGATTAGATTGAGTAAATGATGGTGCTTACTGAGGACGATGAGTTGGGTTCCCTCTCCAAATAGATGGCAGAGTGCTTGAGAGCAATACAATAACCTCCATCATGGGGTATATGCTGGAGATAAATTCTGGATTCATGCAGTTTGGTAATATAAAATATCCGTATCCAGATGATCTGAACTGCTAGGAAATCCATTTAAAATTTCCATATGGGTAAGTGGGTCTGGTGTCCTTTCCTGGCAGATTGTATCCATAATCCGCTTGACAAAAGCATCCCATAACATGAATATAGGGCATGGGCAATGTCAACAACATTTACCATTTATACCTTTTGTCTTATATCCATGAGTCACACTGTGAACATTATAGAGAAGTGTGCGAGAGAGAAGAATTCATTTGTGGAAAAATGCTTGAGTTCCATTATACCGGATAGTCCAGTCAAGCACGGCTGAGCACCCGATCTGCTCGATTCCAGTGCTGAACTCTCCAGCATCTCAGTGCTTGATCATCACTAATAGTAGAGTGTAAGCCGCAGGCTGAAAATGTGTAAATGATGCCGTATACACATGATTTATTAGTGAATTCCATTATATTACAGGGGATCACCCTGATAGGACATTAACCAATTAGTGGACAACTAATGAGTGGAACACAGCCACAAAGAGAGTCTTCCGCTCCGGAAGGCCAGGCTTCTTTATGCAACTATTGATTTCAGTGTGAAGTAAATCATAATCCTATGAATTTATTATATTCAGGTGTAACTATAATATGAAATACAATTAATTGTAGTGGAGTGACCTATCCTAAAATGATGTTATTTTTAGGTTCCTACACAGTGGTCTAAGTACATATGGCCCAATTAGACGGGCCGATGATCAGGGGACAAGCATTTCTAGGAATTCTTGATCCTGGCTATCGGGTCTCACTATACAGGCTGGCAAACACTGGATGAGCGACCACAGGTCGGCTGGCATGTAGCTGCCCAGGTGTTTAACGTATATTTAGAGAAATATATATAGCTCTATCTATTGTGAGACAGTGCGGGGATCATATGCGAGGGGCGCTATGTCTCCCCCAAAATGCGCACTGTCACATATTGAACCCGGTATAGGGTGTAGGAAAGAGGGACGGTCCACTCCCTCCGCTCTGGGTCTTGCAGGTTTCCTCGGAAGGAGACACGGGGTTAAAAGCCTGGCTAGGAGTCAGGGCGGGGTTCCCTGTGGACAGTTTTGGCCTGACGCTGAAGCAGCAGCATCTATCGACCGGACATGTCAAGAGCTCCAGGGGCCGTGTGTGGTAATAACACAGCTTAGCTCAGGTGGGGTGGGAGCTCGGTGCGACCTCAGCCGGAGAGCTCATAACCGGAAGGGACCGGGTTACTATCTGTGAACTGTATCCATTGTACCCGGCTGCGACCCGGATTCCGGCATCTTGTGTTTTCAGCAATAAATCCGGATACTGTATGAACTACTACCGGGCTCAACGTTTTTCCTGTCTTGCAATCCCGACGCTGCCCCACTCTATCTATCTATCTATCTATCTATCTATCTATCTATCTATCTATTTATCTAATGTATCTAGTCATATATTGTGAATATAATGGAACAGCACTAAAAGATTATGTAGTAGCTAAAAGGCCTACCAGATCAAAAACCCAATTGTATATAAATATAAAAGTGCAAAAAATAAGTGAATAACAAAAGGCAGCACTCCGATAGAAGATATAAAGAAAAAGTAGACTCTCACTAGCTCAATGTTTCAGATAAATAAAGGCTAGCTAAGGTCCACTTTTCCCATTGGAGCGAGCGCTCTAATTACCAGTCCCTTAGATAATTGTATGCTCAGTACTTACCCCATCAGGGAGAACAGACAGTTTTCAACTCGATCGCCAGTGCAGCTGTAGTAAGACAGGAGAACACTGTAGTTTTCTTCCGTATCTTGTATTAGTCACAATAAACGATAGGTAAAAAGGATTAATCTGTACAGGGGTATACACATGTGTCTTGAGCAATGGCTTCTGCAGACTAACTGGAGAAGAAGGGGGGACGTCCTGTACAGACACAACTAAGGGAGCAACTTAGGGACAAACTTAGTACAGTCTAATCTACCCGGTAACAACAAGGAATTACTGATTGGAGGAATATATACAATGCAGAGAAATTCGTGGGACACAACAGTGCCCTTTTTTTTATATTTTTTTAACGTCCATTGGTACACATAGGCTGTGTGGACAGGTAGACAGGTGCATACACATCTACCTCCACATATGACTGTCCATGCATTCATATTGGGTGCTTTCATCTTTCATCCCCTTATTTTTTTTGGGCAAATAACAAACACAATTTGGTGAATATATTTTATTTGATGATCGAGCAGAAAAGCATGACACATAAGAGAGACCTCATGTGACTAAAGAAGAGGAAAATCTAATATGATTTAAGAGTAATGAAAATGATTAAATTCTTAGATTCACAGTACATCATGTGGTACGAGAAGTACCGGGAGTTTAGTTACTCAGTCAACTTAAAGTAAGGAACTTTTTTTTATATGCTATAATTTATTATATCAGAGAAGATAATTAATGGCTGGTCGTACATTATGACAATTATGATAAATGCTTAAACATCATTGTGTTATGGTCTAATAACATCATTGAAGTAGTGACCAGAGCAGGGTGTTCACTATTAATGACATTCCTATCTCTTAAAGATCTCGATAATCTCTTTCCCCTGATAAATGACCTTACACTCAAACACCTCATGGTTATTGTACTCGAGGGCGGACAGGCTGAAGTAGCTGCTCTTCATGTACAGGTTATCGGCCTGTTTGGCTTCAGATGAGGTCTGTATTCCTGTTGTCTGCTTTGTCCCATCCGCGGACCATTCTACAGACACATCACTGGGGGTATATGTAGTGAGAGTGCAGACCAAGGTGGCCTTAGCTGACTTTAACTCTTCTTCAGATGGGCCATGGATGATAACTGTGGGCGCCTTCACTTCAATGGCTGTTGGAAAAACATTCTGAGTTAGTAGATCTTACTTTTAATAAATAATCTAAAATCATTTTTATGCTTTATTAGTTTTCTTCTTAATTGATGTTTATATGAAGATTTAAAAGCTATAAAAAATGCTAATTCAAGATATAGCAAAGCAAATTTTGTAGAACATGTATTGTATATAATGTACTGTCCTGTAAGTCTATAGATCACTTTATACTAACAGAAGAGATCGTGGCTGAGAGCAGAAGTGCTATATATAAATATATATATGCTATACATGTACTGTAATGTATCACCATATACCATAGCGCTGCTATACATGTACTGTAATGTACCGCCATATACTATAGCGCTGCTATACATGTACTGTAATGTATCACCATATACCATAGCGCTGCTATACATGTACTGTAATGTACCACCATATACCATAGCGCTGCTATACATGTACTGTAATGTACCGCCATATACTATAACACTGCTATACATGTACTGTGATGTATTGCCATATACTATAGCGCTGCTATACATGTACTGTAATGTACCACCATATACCATAGCGCTGTTATAAATGTGCTGTAATGTACTGCCATATGCCATAGCGCTCCTATACATGTGCTGTAACGTACCCCCATATACTATCGTGCTGCTATACATATACTGTAATGTACCGCCATATACTATAGTGCTGCTACACATGTACTGTAATGTACCGCCATATAATAAAGCGCTGCTATACATGTACTATAATGTACCGCCATATACCATAACGCTGCTATACATGTGCTGAAATGTACCGCAATATAGTATAGTGCTGCTATATATGTGCTGTAATGTACCGCCGTATACTATAGTGCTGCTATACATGTAATGTATCACTATATACCATAGCGCTGATATATATATGTATGTAGTTCACTCACGTTGACTGAACAAGTTTTGTCAGTCACAGTATGTCAACTACATACATATTCTAGAATACACGATGCATTAGAATCGGGCCACCATCTAGTAAGGAATAACACTTTATCTGGCCATTATATTACTTGTATCCTGCTTTCTCATCAGTTTTACTCTCTGCATGGTATATCTGTAGATGTAATGATTTCTTACATAGACCTGTTGGTCAACACAGAGGGGAATGCCTGCTCCTCAGTGACTTTTTAGCTCACCCAGGCTGCCTTCACACTGCATAATTTTCACATGCGTGTGGTTCCTTGAATTTCAAGGATTACACGGACATGCACTGATCTTTTCAAGCGGATGGTGACCGATGTCCATGGACCGTTTAACGGATCCGTTTGTCATCAGCTACCAGAGATAGGCTAGGGTCACACTTGCGCCATACATCTGCCAGAAGGAGGCATTTTTTTCATGTGCTAATGTGTAAAAACCATGCGATAACGCACCCATAGACTCCAGTGCAAAAAACGCATTGCCAAATTGCAGTGCATTTGGTGCTATACGGTTTTTGTAGCGCACATCATAACGGGGTCTGCAGCGTTGTTTGGGCCATTTTGGAAAATGGATGCGCTAATTTAACATTGGAGTGTATGGCAAATGCATCAACAAACGCATGGTACATATATGTAGCAAGCATTAGCAGATGCGTTAACAGATGCAGTAATGCATGGAACTAAAGCGTTTTTGGTGAATAAAATGAACTTTCAGATATATGTCCTGTAGGAAAAGCATACATATCGCAACCAAAAAAACACTGCCAAAAAAAAAAGCTTAGAAATCGTCTGGAAAAAACACTGGTACCGCTGTATTGTAAGAAAAAGGTCAATTTCACATGACGCTGACTATAGGGCATTGGGTGTTAAATTATTTTTAGATCCAAAAGTAATAAAACAAGTGGTTTATACACAACATCTAGCTAAACTCAAGAGCACCGGTGAATGACCTAGTGATATAAACAGTGGCAGTGCCCATGTCTAGCCTTAGGGTATGGACACACATCAAAGTGAACAAAACTGTCCGATTCACGGATACGAGAGTCGGACGACTTTTGTCAGAGTCGGACCCATAGACTTGCATTGGCGAGTCTCGCATAGAATCGCAGCATGTTGCGATTGACTCGCAATCTGAGAATCGGATGCGAAAAATGCATACGAGACTCGGAAATAGAAATGTGCTCTAGGACATTAGTCATCATTGGTCCGGGAGCACTGCGATTATTCAGACGAGTTTCACTGATGTGTGTCCGAGCCCTTAGTCACATAAAAGGACGATCATTATATTCATTTATTCTCACCTCCTCCAGATACTTGTGTAATGAAGAGAAAACTTATTAAGGTCACACGGAGCTGGAAGACGTCCATGCTGAAGTTGAGTTCTGGAAAGTTACACCGCAGAGCTGTAGGTCAAGGCAAGAACTGACCCCAGCACCAGGTAGACTGGCCGGACCCACGGCTCAGACATCATTATATATCTGTAAAAATCAGGGCTGAGCTCTAAGTTAATTCTTACCAGAACGTTAAGCCTGGCTCCTCCTGGGGCGCTGAGGTAACTCTACCTGGCACTGTCCCATTGTTGAACAATGATTGAAGGCTGATTGTTTTTTACAGCAGCCGTCTGTACACATCGCTCTGTACCATCATTAGTAACTATTATAAAGCCAGACAATGCTTTAGTAACTCAGTCACAGACCATTTACTTTTCATTATTTGAAGAAAACCTATAACTACACGTTCACTGCTTATGTCTGCAGTGGAGACATCCCATAATGAACCTGCACATAGCGTTCCCTCATGACGATCCAACATGTCTCTGGCAGGGACATAAAGGGAAATAGATAAATAACCATTACAATGGAAAGCTCATGATGACTAGAAACAAACAACTCATTAAGCTGCTATTGATGTATTCATTAGACTCGTTATGTGCGAAGTATAGAATAATAGTGTGGCCCGATGCATTTGGCTTTATTGCAGAGCCATAATAAGGCACCTATAGACTTTCATTACTGAACCCCCGTTCAGCTTTCATAGGGAAGCATACAGACATCATTTTCTGTCATAAACATGTGCCCCTGCCTTGTACTGTGTAATGGCCATGTGCTACCATGAAGAGCTGCTCCACTTCATGGTTTGAACATACCGCGGCTCCTGACAGAGGGGAGAAGCAATAGAAAGTCTACAGACAGGACAGCGGAGCGTCGCTTCTTCTTTTTGTGAGGTAAAATATGTTGTAAACAGGCATGAAATGTTTTACCTCAGCTTCGACACCGTCCTGTCTTGTCTGTAAACTCTTTTCTTTCCTCCCCAACCCAAGAGCTGTGATATGATCAGACCATCTCCCTGTATGGTCAGACACCACCATTACACAGTACACCATTCATCTTCTCTGCCTCTCTGATATTTTTGTTGGCCTGCCACTTCTGGCCTTTAAAAGAACTGTCCTGGTACCTTTACACGCCGCCACAACAGGATGCATACAACCCGCTACAGGCTACAAATGTAGCTTGTCGCGCCAATATCGCCCGTAGTAGCGGCGTCTGAAGACGGGACGACACAGCCGGCTACAGATACCTCTGTATCCGTGCACTGCCCATAAACATATGGCAACATCGCCGATTGTAGCGAGCTGCATCGGCGTGTAAAGAAGCTACAGAAGGGAACTCTGGACACCCGGCGATGTGGCTGCAATGTAGCTAAGGCGTCACCCAGGCTCCGGGATACCACGCCCCTTCAGCGATCATTGGAGGAAGCTCCTTCGTTGCGATTGGTTGTCGCTGCACAGGGCGGCATATTTAAGAAGCTGACCAGTCACACTACGCAATTGCTCGGGCGTCAAGTATTACTCAGCCTCCTGCGATGCCTGCCCAATCATGGTATTATTGCTTTGTCCTATCAGCGTACGGACGTCTTGTAATCCACAATTGTGGCACGCCTATGTGCTGTCCCTGCTGCACCAGGTCCGCCCATATTAGCTTGTTATTGCGGTGTGTAAATGAGGTACGCTGAGCTACAGACGGCTACTTGCGACACCCAGCGATGTAGCTAGCTGTAGATGTAGCGTAGCGTAGCGTACCTTGTGGCGGCGTCTAAAGGAGATGCGATTACCGTTTGTAACCGTTCGGCCGTGCTCGTGCACGTGAAGTTGCCGTTGGTATCCATCCTGTTGTGGCGGCGTGTAAAAGGTACCATCCCTGTGGTCTTCCATTTCCTTACTATGTTCCTCACAGTGGAAACTCACAGGTTAAATCTCTGAGACAACTTTTTATATCCTTCCCCTGAACAACTATGTTGAACAATCTTTTTTTTAAGTTCATTTGAGAGCTGTTTTGAGGAGCCCATGATGCCACTCCTCAGAGAAGATGCAAATATGAGAACAACTTGCAAGTGGACACCTGAAATAGCTTTTCTCATGATTGGATACACCGGGCTATGAAGTACAAAGCTCAATGAGGTTACCAAACCAAGCAGCGGTTTTTTTCGCGGCCGCACCTGCCGCAAGTGCCGAAACCGCACTTGCCGCATCTGCCGCACCCTTACCGCAAGCCCCATAGACATTGCATGGGGCTTGCCGCAAGTGTGCCGCAAGTGTCGCGGTTATGCGGTAATCGCGGCAGATGCGGTTTTTTCACCGCATCTGCCGCAATTTGAAAATACCGCTGATGTGAAAAGACCCTAAGTCAGTAAAAAGTAGTTAGGAGTATTCAAATCATGAAAATCAGAAGGGTGCCCATACTTTTGCACCTGTCAAATTTTTAAATAATGCATATTTCACATTTTTGGTTAGTGCAATAAACCTCATTTCAATCCTGAAATATTACTGTGTCCATCAGTTATTACATAGATCACACTGAAATATTACTGTGTCCATCAGTTATTACATAGATCACACTGAAATATTACTGCGTCCATCAGTTATTACATAGATCACACTGAAATATTACTGTGTCCATCAGTTATTACATAGATCACACTGAAATATTACTGCGTCCATCAGTTATTACATAGATCACACTGAAATATTACTGTGTCCATCAGTTATTACATAGATCACACTGAAATATTACTGTGTCCATCAGTTATTACATAGATCACACTGAAATATTACTGTGGCCATCAGTTATTACATAGATCACACTGAAATATTACTGTGTCCATCAGTTATTACATAGATCACACTGAAATATTACTGTGTCCATCAGTTATTACATAGATCACACTGAAATATTACTGTGTCCATCAGTTATTACATAGATCACACTGAAATATTACTGTGTCCATCAGTTATTACATATATCACACTGAAATATTACTGTGTCCATCAGTTATTACATAGATCACACTGAAATATTACTGTGTCCATCAGTTATTACATAGATCACACTGAAATATTACTGTGTCCATCAGTTATTACATAGATCACACTGAAATATTACTGTGTCCATCAGTTATTACATAGATCACACTGAAATATTACTGCGTCCATCAGTTATTACATATATCACACTGAAATATTACTGTGTCCATCAGTTATTACATAGATCACACTGAAATATTACTGTGTCCATCAGTTATTACATATATCACACTGAAATATTACTGTGTCCATCAGTTATTACATATATCACACTGAAATATTACTGTGTCCATCAGTTATTACATAGATCACACTGAAATATTACTGTGTCCATCAGTTATTACATAGATCACACTGAAATATTACTGTGTCCATCAGTTATTACATAGATCACACTGAAATAGCTGTTGCAAAAACCCAATTTTAAGCAAATAAAAATGAGTAAGATTAAGAGGGGTGCCCAAACTTTTTCATATGACTGTATGTTAGCTATGTTTCATTAAATCAGTGGATTAGAGCCCTTGGGCAATGCTAAGACTTTCAGCACACAACCTCTTAGAAACTTTATAACTCTAACGCTATAATGGAATTTGGATCTGATGCCAAAAACGTCAGTAGGACTGAAAAGAAATGGTTTATTACAAACAGGGGTGGATTAAGGATAGCCAGGGCCCGGGGCAGTTCAGACTCTGTGGGCCCCCCTGTCATGTGACGGCGGTCATGTGACGAGGGTCATCATATACCTGATATCTCTGAGTACAGATAATGTAGTAGATGTCACCTGCAGTCCTATGTAACATCACAGATAACACAGTGATAGCTCTGAGTACAGATAATGTAGTAGATGTCACCTGCAGTCCTATGTAACACCACAGATAACACAGCAATATATCTGAGTACAGATAATGTAGTAGATGTGACCTGCAGTCCTATGTAACACCACAGAGAACACAGTGATATCTCTGAGTACAGATAATAGAGTAGATGTCACCTGCAGTCCTATGTAACACCACAGAGAACACAGTGATATCTCTGAGTACAGATAATGGAGTAGAAGTCACCTGCAGCCCTATGTAACACCACAGATAACACAGTGATATCTCTGAGTGCAGATAACGTAGTAGATGTTACCAGCAGCCCTATGTAACATCACAGATAACACAGTGATATCTGAGTACAGATAATGTAGTAGATGTCACCTGCAGCCCTATGTAACACCACAGATAACACAGTGATATCTCTGAGTACAGATAAGGTACCGTCACACACCGCAATATCGCCCTGAAACTAAGGCGATGTGTCGCTCCCGAAATCCCTCACCTACAGCGGAAGCAATCTTGCATAATTCCCTCGCCGCTTCACACAAAACTTATGTGTCCTGTGTAAATCTTCCATTTTAGTGAAGGATCCTCTGTACTGATCACTGTCATGGCTGTTTGTATGATATCTGTATTCAGGACTGACTTATGCTTTCTGTGCTGTGTATTGTCACTCCTGTTTATGTGATGTGATCAGCGCTGATTTGTATTATTTGTATTCTCCTAGTTTAACCACACATTACTCACTGTTGAACAATAAACAATAGACTATAGAACCAACAGTCTGTTTACTTGGAATACAGAGGTTTAATCTGTATGCTGGAATTTCCACCGCATAAAACATGAAGGAAGGCAGAACAATAGGCAATTAGCAAGATGTCACCTATAAAGGAGTGGTTTTGCAGGTAGTGATCACACACCATTTCTATATTCTCATCCTTTTTGGCAGTCGTTTTGGTCAATTTTGCATATTGTCATTGCTTTCACCCCTAAAAGTAGCATAAGATGGTGTCTACAATCCACGTGAGCTGCTCAGGTAGAGCAGCTCATCTAGGATACAATGCGAGATGTGGCAAGGTTAGCTGTGTCTGTCAGCACAGTGCCCAGTGGAGCAGATAGGAGACGGGCCAGTACTGCAAGAGATGTAGAGGGGGCCATAGAAGGGCAACATCCCAGCAGCAGGACTGCTGCCTTCTCCTTTATGCATGGAGGGACTGGAGGAGCAGTGCCAGTGCCCTGCAAAATGACCTCCAGTAGGCAATTAATATCCTATGAGTGTGATTTGAAGGCCCAATATCCACAAGTGGGTGTGGTCCTTACAGCTCAACACCGCGTAGGGCAGTTAGCATTTGCTAGAAAACACCAAGATTGGCAGATATGACATTGGTACCCTGTGCTATTCATGGATGAGAGCAGATTCACACCGAACATTTGTGTCAGACATGACAAAGTCTGGAGATGCCGTGGAGAACATTCTGCTCCATGCAACATCCTCCAGCATGATCATGGATCAGTAATGTTGTGGGGAGGCATTTCTTTGGAGGGCCGCTAAGCCCTCCATATGCTAGCCAGAGGTACCCAGACTACCATTAGGTACTGAAATGAGATCCTCAGACCCATTGTGAGGCCATATGCAGCTGCAGTGGGCTCTGGGTTCCTTCTGATACAGTACATGATAATGCTAGGCCTCATGTGGCTTATGTGTGTCAGTCGTTCCTGCATGATGAAGGCATTGATGCTATGGACTGGCCTGCTCGCTCCCCAGACCCAAGTCCAATCAATCACATCATGTCTCGTTCCATACACTTTTTTATCAAGATGGCCGCCGGGGGTGATGGTCGCATGTGTGGAGCCCACTGGGACGGGGTACTCGGTACCGGACCAAGGTACTGCTGGGGATGTCACGGAGGTCCTGGTCCGGACTGTGTCCCGGGTTCTCACAAGTAAAGGGATATTTACAAGGGATAAAGTGTGTCGTGACGCCACCCATGGGTTGTGGTCAATGATGGGACCACCGCTGCAGCGCTGTTCTGCCAGGAGGATGGAGTGATGGATGGGCTGCAACCAGATGGATGAGCCCGCCGCGGGTCAGGCTACTCCTGACTGGATAAAAGGTATGCAAAGTTCAATAAACCTGGAATCAAACATGGACACTCAGGCAGGGTTCACCGGGTTTACTTGTCAGTTCTTCACAGTTAACACAGCTCACAGTACAGTTCAGTTCTTAACAGTTCACATTGCAGTTAACCCCGGGAACACTCGAACCCTCTGAAGCCAGGCTGTCACTCTGAGACCCCTCACTCCTTCTAAGTCCTTCCAGGCTGTTGTTTATCTCTTTCTGTTGTCTCCCCGGGTTGTATGGCGGCAGCTCGGACCCTTGTGAGTCCTCGTGGTTGCTGCTGTGCCTTCAACCCTTGTTGTGGGAACTCCAACCTGGAGTTAAAGCTCCCCGTTGGTTAATCTGGGAAGCTGGTATAGAATCTCTGTTCCCCTCAGAGCCGACATTCTGGTGTGTGCCTAGTCTGCAGTAACCCTTTCTTGCAAGGCGTTATCAGACTCCATCTAGCCCGTGTGACTCCAGCACAAATCAGGGAAAACTTCTCCACCAGTTAGTCAGTGCTGCCGTGTTCCTCGGACCCAGTAATGCTGGTCCGGTCTCTGTCCTCACACTACCCTGGGATGCCGGCTATGGACGACCTTTCTCTCCATGGTTTCTGTGATTCTGAGGATTCTGCATCTACATCAAGACCAACCCCACTGGGATGTGTGTCTTTCTGCAGAGGTGTATCTAGGTTTTCTGGCACCCGGGGCAAGACTTCAGTGACCGATCATGTGACCGATCAGTCATATACGATTTGCACACTTACAGTCAGCTGCTCTACCTAATTCTCTCAATGTTCAATGACAAAACAAGTTACGGTATATTACATGCTGTTAGGATGTGGCTACAGGGCTTATTGTTTAAATTACGGAGCTCACCAGACCCACCAGAGTCACATAAATACATCCATACAACCCCATCACAACAGAAATACATCACCAGACCCACCAGAGGTACAGAAATACATCCATATAACCCCCATCATTACAGAAATACATCCCCAGACCCACCAGAGGTACAGAAATACATCCATATAACCCCCATCAATACAGAAATACATCACCAGACCCACCAGAGGTACAGAAATACATCCATATAACCCCCATCACAACAGAAATACATCACCAGACCCACCAGAGGTACAGAAATACATCCATATAACCCCCATCAGAACAGAAATACATCACCAGACCCACCAGAGGTACAGAAATACATCCATATAACCCCATCACAACAGAACTACATCACCAGACCCACCAGAGGTACAGAAATACATCCATATAACCCCCATCATTACATAAATACATCACCAGACCCACCAGAGGTACAGAAATACATCCATATAACCCCCATCACAACAGAACTACATCACCAGACCCACCAGAGGTACAGAAATACATCCATATAACCCCCATCATTACATAAATACATCACCAGACCCACCAGAGATACATAAATACATTCATACAACCCCTATCATTACAGAAACAATATGTCAAAACTATCATCAGTGCAGAAAGACATCACCAGACCCATCAGAGGTAAAGAAATACATCAGCAAAACCCTTATCATTGCAGAAATACATTACCAGACCCATCAGAGGTACAGGAATACATAACTAGAACCCTCATCAGAACAGGAATATATCCATATAACTCCCATCACTATAGAATCACAGCATCACAATCCTCATCAGTACAGAAATTCATCATCAGAGCCACCATCAGTACATGGTAAAACAATTGTAATGTCAGGTCAGACCCATACACATTTGTGCTGAATGAACCTACAACTCCCACTACATCCTTAACAATGGTTAGGACTACTGGGAGTTGTTGTTACCAGTCACCATCAGATCATACAGGAACCACAGCACTGATGAGAATTAGTCATTATCACAAATAATCATTTACATCCGGGTACCTTATAGATGACCTTGTTTCTGATCAGGGTCGTCTTTTTCTTTTCTTCATCTTGTCCAGGCACCATGATGACTTTTCACATCCACAGCTCATCTCTGAAGACTTCAAACTGTGTCCCCCTATTCTGTCCACTGTTTATACTGTTCTCCCTCATCACACTCCCCCTCCTCGACATACTGTCCCCTCCTGGCTATGGCCTCACACTGTCCACACATGCTGGCCCCTCTCCATACACCCTCACACTACTCACTCTCTATTCCCTGCCTACTTATATTTTTCTCTTCCATACTGTTTCTTCACTACCTCACTCCCCCCCCTAACGTCACATACTGTGTCCACACCAATGTCCTCCTCACTCCACATACTGTGCGCAGCCATCCTCCTCATACTGTGTCCACACTGATCTCCCCTCACTCCACATATTGTGGAGTTTGTGACATCCGGCCATCTGATTGGCCAGATCGCCCCCAGCCATGTAATTGAGACTGGCAGGTCCTTGCCGCACATCGGAGGTGATGTTTTCCGGTTCCCGGTGCAGGCGTCGGAAGGTGAGTATGTTTTTTTAATTTTTTAACAACTTTTCTTCACTTTTAGTGTACTTTCGCAGTGTATATATAGATACACTGCGAAAGTAAAAGGACTACTCGCGAGTAATGACAAGAGACTCGTCGAGTACCGAGTATCGTTACTATTCGGCGAGTACCGAATAGTAACGATTATACTCACTCATCCCTAGTTGTATTAAATGTTAGTGAACACTACTTTTAAGCAAAAAATTACAGGTTAGCTTGTTGCAGTAAAAAATTATTAGATTGAACTCCACTGAAGGTGAAGCTTCTCTCACAAGTGGCTACACCACTATGGGACACTACTAGTCTGCTACTAGCCCGAACAGAGTGCCTGGACTAGCTGCAGCAAAAAAAATGCCTAATTAAAACAGGTGGTGTAGCGTTCTTCACAGCAGTGCTACCTGCCCTAATGGATTCATAGAGCTATATTACTGTGGCCAGATGCTGTGAGAAAGACTTTCACAGCACCGGCACACACCTGACACACACCTGCCTGGCAAAAACTAATACTGCTCTAACCTAGCCCTGATAAGAGCTGTAATTAAAACTAGTCCCTGCTCCTATGAAGTAGCCCTGAAAAGGGCAGATACACTACTAGTCCCTAGTCCCTATCCCTAATCGCTACTCCTATGGAGAAGCCCTAAAAAGGGCAGATATTACTAGTCCCTACTCCCTAAACCTATCTATCTTTGTATTGGCTCACTAGCTGACTGAGAGAACACTATTTAGTTTGCACTGTTTAGCGGTCGCACACACCTGCAGCAGCTATCAGCGAAATGGTGGCGATCTTTAAGATGGCCGGGTTTTATAGGGCTTGGACATGTGACAGACACAGCCAATGATGACATTAGTTGTGTGAAAAAATGCACTTTGCAGTGTGGCACTGTGATTGGCTGCAGCCTGAACCGCCCCACTGTACATGCGACATGTAGAGCGCAACCTTATTACTGCAGCTCTGATACAAGCCCCCCCCCTGCACACTATACACACACTGGATATTAACATTCATTTGCAGTATTAGGGCTCGGTTTAGGGTTAGGAAGATTAAGCTTTTGGTGATCGAAGCGTTATCGAACATATTCTAGAACTGACGAATTTCAAGCAAATTGTTCCAATTCGGCGAATGACTCGAACACCGCCAACAATGTGAGATTGGCGAACAATTCGAACCGAACATCGCTCATCTCTAAAGGTGACGGGAGAAGACAGACAAAAATTGGTTTACCGAAGAAAATTGTATTTGGACTTGCTCTTGGTTTTTTAGTTGACCGTTCTGCTGCAAAATGCCTCCCAATCATACACATGTGAGAGTGATCTAAAACAATATATAAGCATCTACTATATAATGGTCTAATGTTCTCTGTCTGTCACGGAAATCACACGACAGACAGTGGCCGCTCATTGGTGCCCGCCAGAGGCGGGTGCCAATGAGTGCAGACTATGCTAATAGGCGCAAGAATAAAAAATTTGAATTCTGCACCTATTTGCAGTCCAGCGCATTAGCGCCGCTGTCGCCGGGATACACGGTGGCGGCTCTCCTCACAGCCCCCCTGCTCCTCCTGCCCTCGCTCCCTGCGGCACCCCCGCTCTTCCTGCCCCCCTTTGCTCCTCCTGCCTCTCCTGCCCCCCTCCGCTTGAGGACCTGTCGTTGCCTGGGAAACCGATCAGCTTCAAGACAGAGGTGGACAGGTGAGTATCCTCACATCCTGCCCCCCCGCGCCGCCACCATCCTGCCACCCCTGCCGGCTTCATCCTGCCCCCCCTCCCTGCTGGCTCCATCCTTTCCCCCCCTACCCGCTGGCTCCATCCTGCCCCCCCCTTACCATCCTGCCCCACCCGCCGGCACCATCCCTGCACCGCCCCGTCAGCAACATCCTGCCCCCCCCCCCCCGCTGACTACATCCTGCCCCCAGCCGGCCATCTTCCCCGCCTCCATCTCCCCCCGCCCCCCCCACGCACCTGCGCTCCATCCTTCCCCCCCTAGCCGCTCCACATCTGCCCCCCCCCGCCGGCTCCATCTCCTCGCCCCACTGCCCCCGCCCACGCCCGTCGCTCCATCCTCCTCCCGCACCATCCTGCCCCCCCGCCACCATCCTGCCCGCCTCACCGGCTCCATCCTGCCCCGCGCCATCGCCACCTCCTGCCCCCCCCAGCATCAATGCCCCCGCTCTCCACCATTCTGCCCCCATACGCAACCATCCTGCCCCCGCCGGCTCCATTCTGCCCTCGCCGCTCCATCCTGCCCCCGCCATCCAATCCTGCCCCCCCCATTCCATCCTGCCTTGCTCGTCACCATCCCTGCCCCCCCGCCACCATCCTGCCCCCGCCGGCTCCATCTTGCCCCGCCAAGCCATCCATCCTGCCCCGCCGCCAGGCTCTATCTTGCCCCCTCGCTTTTATCCTGCCCCTCCGGCTCCATCCAGCCCCGCTCGCCACATCCTGCCCGCTCGCTCCATCCTGCCCCCACCACCATCCGCCCCGCTCGCTCGCTCCATCCTGCCCCCCGCACCATCCTGCGCCCCCGCGCTCGCTCCATCCTGCCCCGCGCCACCATCCTGACCCCCACTAGCCATCCTGCCCCCCCCCACCATCCTGCCCCTCTCGCTCCATCCTGCCCTCCCCCCCCCCACCACCATCCTGCTCCTCGGCTCATCCTGCCCCGCTCCACCATCCTGCCCCGCTCGCTCCATCCTGCCCCGCTCGCCACCATCCTCTCCCCCCCCACCATCGTACGCCCCTCACACGCCACCACCCCTCCGCACTCCATTCTGCCCCGCTCGCTCCATTCCTGCCCCGCTCGCCACCATCCTGCCCTCCCCCCATCCTGCTTTTCCGCCCATCCTGCCCCCCCTGCCCCGGCACCATCCTGCCCCGCTCGCTCCATTCTGCCCTGCTCACTCCATCCTGCCCCGTTCGCCACCATCCTGCCCCGCTCGCTCCATCCTGCCCCCCCACCACCATCCTGCCTCGCTCGCTCCATCCTGCCCTGCTCGCTCCATCCTGCCCCGCATTGCCACCATCCTGCCCCGCTCACTCTATCCTGCCCAGCTCACTCCATCCTGCCCCCGCCACTATCCTGCCCCGCTCGCACCATCCTGCCCTCCCCCCATCCTGCCCCCCCCCACCATCCTGCTCCTCCTGCTCCATCCTGCCCTGCTCCCACCATCCTGCCCCGCCGGCTCCATCCTGCCCCGCTCGCTCCATCCTGCCCCGCTCGCCACCATCGTGCGCCCCGTCACCATCGTGCGCCCCCGTCACCATCCTCCGCCGACTCCATTCTGCCCCGCTCGCTCCATCCTGCCCCGCTCGCCACCATCCTGCCCTCCCCCCATCCTGCCCCGCTTCCTGCCACCATCCTGCTTTTCCGGCTCCATCCTGCCCCCCGGCACCATCCTGCCCCGCTCGCTCCATTCTGCCCTGCTCACTCCATCCTGCCCCGCTCGCCACCATCCTGCCCCGCTCGCTCCATCCTGCCCCCCCACCACCATCCTGCCTCGCTCGCTCCATCCTGCCCTGCTCGCTCCATCCTGCCCGCATTGCCACCATCCTGCCCCGCTCACTCTATCCTGCCCAGCTCACTCCATCCTGCCCCCGCCACCATCCTGCCCCGCTCGCACCATCCTGCCCTCCCCCCATCCTGCCCCCCCCCACCATCCTGCTCCTCCTGCTCCATCCTGCCCTGCTCCCACCATCCTGCCCCGCCGGCTCCATCCTGCCCCGCTCGCTCCATCCTGCCCCGCTCGCCACCATCGTGCGCCCGTCACCATCGTGCGCCCCCTGCACCATCCTCCGCCGACTCCATTCTCCCGCTTCGCTCCATCCTGCCCGCTCGCCACCATCCTGCCCTGCTTGCTCCATCCTGCCTCCCACCACCATTCTGCCCCCGCCACCATTCTGCCCCATGGGCTCCATTCTGCCCAGCTTGATCCATCCTGCCAAGCTGCTCCATCCTGCCCTGCTCGCTCACATCACCCCCCCCGCCACCATTCTGCTCCTCCGGCTCCATCCTGCCCAGTTCGCTCCATTCTGCCCTGCTCGCTCCATCCTGCCCACTCCCACCATCCTGCCCCCCACCACCATCCTGCCCCGCTCGCTCCATACTGCCCTGCTCGCTCCATCCTGCCCCGCTCGCCACCATCCTGCTCCGCTCGCTCCATCCTGCTCCCCACTCGCCACCATCCTGCCCCCCCGCCACCATCCTGCCTCGCTCACTCCATCCTGCCCCCCCGCCACCATCCTGCTCCTCTGGCTCCATCCTGCCCCGCTCGCTCCATCCTGCCCCGCTCACCACCATCCTGCCCCGCTCGCTCCATCCTGCCCCGCTCGCCACCATCCTGCACCTCGCTCCATCCTGCCCCGCTCGCCACCATCCTGCCCCCCTGCCACCATCCTGCTCCTCTGGCTCCATCCTGCCCTGCTCGCTCCATCCTGCACCGCTCACCACCATCCTGCCCCGCTCACTTCATCCTGCCCCGCTCGCCACCATCCTGCACCTCCGGCTCCATCCTGCCCCGCTCGCCACCATCCTGCCCCCCTGCCACCATCCTGCCCCTCCCCCGCCACCATCCTGCCCCCCCCCGGCAGTTAGCGGTTGTGTGACCGATCAGCTGATCGGTTTCCCAGGCAACGACAGGTCTTAAAGGCCTGTAGGACCTAGAAGACGGAGGTGGAGCGAGCCGGCGGACAGGTGACTATCCTCACTGAGGATTTTTTTACTTTTACTGTGGAGGAGCAGGGGGCCGCGGGGAGTGGAGTATCGCCATATACCATAGTGCTGCTATACATGTACTGTAATGTACCACCATATACCATAGCGCTGCTATACATGTACTGTAATGTACCGCCATATACTATAGTGCTGCTATACATGTACTGTAATGTACCGCCATATACCATAGCGCTGCTATACATGTAATGTACCGCCATAAACCATAGCGCTGCTATACATGTACTGTAATGTACCGCCATATACCATAGCGCTGCTATACATGTAATGTAATGTACCGCCATATACTATAGTGCTGCTATACATGTACTGTAATGTACCGCCATATACCATAGCGCTGCTATACATGTAATGTACCGCCATTTACTATAGTGCTGCTATACATGTACTGTAATGTACCGCCATATACCATAGCGCTGCTATACATGTAATGTAATGTACCGCCATATACTATAGTGCTGCTATACATGTACTGTAATGTACCGCCATATACCATAGCGCTGCTATACATGTAATGTAATGTACCGCCATATACCATACGTTGACTGAACGAGTCCTGTCAGTCACAGTATGTCAACTACATACATATTCTAGAATACCCCATGCCACCATCTAGTGTTATCTATAATTTTACAGTTGTCCTGTGCATGCAAAGACAACAGTCATTAAGCTTAAATAAGCTTCTGGTAATAACTTCTGAGTAACAAACAATTAAAACCAACAACCATGACACAGTGACTAATTAGTCACTGCTATGAGTAAGGGTCGCAGTACCCGAAACGCGTAAGCTAGCCCCTCATGCTTTTATCTTGCACCTTGCAATGCATTTTTAATCGATTAAAATAAAGGCTTGAATTTTATACAACATCAGAGCTGCTGGATTCCACTTTTTGCAAGATTGCCCTCCTCCCAGACGGGGATTTGTCCTTACGCCGGATTAATATGAGAAGGTGAAGTGAAGAGTAATCAAGGTGAGCTGAACGCCCTTTTTTCTTTGCTAATAACTTCTGAGTAACAAACAAATAAAACCAACAACCGTGACACAGTGACTAATTAGTTTTTATTCAGAGGCTGATGAGAGGCTAATGGTGATTACAGCCCAGCACCTGACTCACAGGGGGCTCACTTTACCAGCCCTAAAGCACATTGCACTGCCAGTTCTTCTCTTCAGCTCTCAGTTGTAATCAAACGTTTCCAGGTGACATGAGTTAACCCATCTTACAATGCTGCAGCGTTCCTGCCTTGAGGGGTTAATAAAGATGCAGTCCCTAAATGTATTTTTGAATTTATTTAAGAATTTTTTCGGAAAAATTTGATGTGGGCTTCGCCATATTTTTGTGTCCAGCCGGGTACAGCAGGCAGGAACGGGCTGCCCCCAACCCCCAGGTGCCTATTTGTACCTGCCTGAAAACAGAAATAGAAGGAAGTCTTTTTATTATTTCATGAAATAATAATAAAAAAAAGCGTGGGGCTTCGCGCTATTTCTATGTCCAGCCAGGTACAGCTAGGCAGCTGAAATCCGCAGCACAGGGAGGCCCAATCTTTCTGGTCACCCCCCCGCTGCGAATTGTAGCCCGCAGCCACCCCAGAAGATGGCGTGTTCATTGAAGCACCATCCTCTAGCGCTGTATCCAGCTCATCCAGGGACCTGGTGCGGTGGCTCACTGGGTAATAAAGGGGTTAGTGCCAGCTTTGTATTATCAGCTGGCCCTAAGCCTGAAATTCATGGGGTCACGCCAATATTAGACATGAACCCCATGAATTTCTAGTGAATTAAAAAAAAAAAAAAAAAAAAGAGAAAAAAATGTTTATTAGAAAAAAAACAAAACAACAATTAGACTCTATCTTTATTATAAATCCTTCTTCCGTCCGACGTAGTGCAATCCAGGGTTATTATTTAGCTCAGCTACATCTCTGGTAGAGGTTCTCTACCAGAGATGTAGCTGAGCTGTGCACTCAGGCATGGGAAAGTTCATGTGAGTTCATGCAGGAAAGCATGAACTCACATGAACCCTGACAGTATCGCTGCTTCAAATGAACAACTGACCAGAATCAGCTGTTCATTTGAAACTACCGGTGGGAAAGCTGGCAGTGAGAAGACTTCACCGCTGGCTTTCTCCTTCGGTTCTGCGCTCCCCACTGCCTGACAGCCCGATCCTCCGCTCCCCCCGCCGCCTCTCCACCCGATCCTAAATTAGGACCGGGTGGGGAGCGCAGCTACAGGAAGCGGGAAGGGGCAGGAGGGAGCGGGGAGTGCAGAACAGAAGGAGAAAGCCGCCGGTGAAGTCTTCTCACCACCGGCTCCCCCGCCTTGGTCCTTCGCTCCCCGCTCCATGCTGCTCGCTCCCCGCCTGCTCCTAACTCAGGATCGAGTGGGGAGGCGGCGGGGGGGGAGCGAGTAGAGCGCTTAATGATTCTTTAAAACCCGGTGGCTTTTTACCGCCAGCTTTTAAACAATCATGTGAGCCATTGCAGCCTTTTCCTCTGCCGCCAGACCTCTTTATAGGGTCCAGCAGCTGAGGAATTACTCGGCTTACTCGCTTCCCCATTGACTTACGTTGTACTCGCTATAGTCGTAACAAGTACCGAGTATCGGGACCTACTCGTTACGAGTATAGCGAGTCCGAATATTTCAGTACTCACTCGTCCCTAATTATAATGCATTCCACGACCCTCCATATATTATAATGCACCCCCATAGTCCTCCATATAGTATAATGCATCCTCTATAGCCTTCCTTATACAGTAGTATAATGCACCCCCATAGTCCTCCATATAGTATAATAGGCCCTCATAGTCCTCCATATAGTATATTGCACCCCCACACTCCTCCTATATTACATTGCAGATTACATAGTCTCCCATCAGTGTACTCACTGATTAAAAAAAAGTAAATAATCACCTCTCTTCTTGCTGCTCCGGTCTCCTCAGCATCTGCTCTGCACGTATCAGCACAGTGGCACTCAGTGATGACATCATCGTGCCCCGCCATGCTGAGCTGCAAAAGGCAGACAGCTCAGCCAGGACTCAGATGAAGAATGCTGCCGGCAGAGGCAGCCGGGACTATAGGAACGGGAGCAGCATCCGCGGGGGGCTACCACTGGCACACACACCTGTACACATGCGGCTCTGCTTCATACACATGTGGCTCCGCTAAACACTCCCCGCGCACACGCCTCCACTCCGTACGCCCTATACACATGTGGCTCTGCTACCAGATGCCTCAGCATACACGGCTCCGCTCCGTCCACCTCATACACACATGGCTCCACACGCTCCATACACACATGGCTCCGCTCCACATGTCCCGTACACACGCGGCTCTACTCCATACGTCCCGCACACATGTGGCCCCGCCCCATACTCATGCGGCCCTGCACACATGCGGCTCCTCTCCGTACGCCTTGAACACACGCGGCTACGCTCCACACGTGGCTCGGCTCCACACGCCCCACACACAGCTCCGCTCTGCACACCTCGTACACACTCGGCTCCCCTACGTACACCTCGTATACACTCGGCTCTTCTACGTACACACTCGGCTCTTCTCCGTACACCTCGTACACTCTCGGCAATGCTACGTACACACTCAACTCCCCTATGTACACGTACGGCTCCGCTCCGTACACCTCGTACACACGCGGCTCCGCTCCGTACACCTCGTACACACGCGGCTCCGCTCCGTACACCTCGTACACACGCGGCTCCGCTCCGTACACCTCGTACACACGCGGCTCCGCTCCGTACACCTCGTACACACGCGGCTCCGCTCCGTACACCTCGTACACACGCGGCTCCGCTCCGTACACCTCGTACACACGCGGCTCCGCTCCGTATACCTCGTACACATGCAGCTCTGCTCCATACACCTAGTACACTCTCAGCTCTGCTCCGTACACTTGTACACACTCGGCTCTGCTCCGTACACCTTCTACACATGCGGCTCCGCTCCGTACACCTGGTACACACGCGGCTCCGCTCCGTACACCTCGTACACACGCGGCTCCACTCTGTACACCTCGTACACACGCGGCTCCACTCTGTACACCTCGTACACACTCGGCTCCGTACACCTCGTACACATGCGGCTCCGCTCCGTACACCTCGTACACACGCGGCTCCGCTCCGTACACCTAGTACACACGCGGCTCCGTTCCGTACACCTCGTACACACGCGGCTCCGCTCCGTACACTTCGTACACACGCGGCTCCGCTCCGTACACCTCGTACACACACGGCTTTGCTCCGTACACTTCTTACACACGCGGCTCTGCTCTGTACATCTCGTACACACGCGGCTCCGCTCCGTACACTTCGTACACACACGACTCTGCTCTGTCCACCTCGTACACACTCGGCTCTGCTCCATACACCCTGTACACATGCGGCTCCGTACACACACGGCTCTGCTACATCCACACTGTAAATCCCTCCTGACATAAACTTCACCTCATCCAGCACCATGACAACCAGCACAGCAGAGTCCTGCATACGCTGAGGAGCTGATCATGTGACCCCTGACTCATCATCACAGGTCCTGTAAAAGCAGTGTACAGTGCAGCCCTCGACCCCCCCCCCCCACCCTCAGTCTGTCCTCAGCCTGTGCCTTGTCTTTGGTCCCCTTCCTTGTACCTGGGTCCTTGTGCAGAGCCCGCTGTGTCCCCTCGTCTGCTGATGATGCTGCACATGGCAGCCATCACCCATCTGGAGAGAATTTCAGAGGCCCGCGCTGAGCCAGGATTGGTTGAGTGAGGTCCTTTCCTCTACAGCAGGAGTGGGCATCTCCAGGCCTCGAGGGCCGTACACAGTACAGGTTTTCTGTATATCCCTAGCATTTGACAGTTGATAATATAATCTCCTGTACAGGTGACAATTCCAACTGTCAAATGCTAAGGAAATCCAGAAAACCTGGACTGTGTGCGGCCCTGGAGCTGCCCACCCCTGCTCTACACAGTGCAGGAGAGGTCACATGACTCTCACTGTGATTGGGGCTCTGTCCTCCCACCCGAGCTGCTGTGAGGGGGCGTGGCCATCAGCTAGAGGGGGCGTGGCCGGCAGCATGTCGGCTAGTTCTCTGTGCTCTGCGGGAGGCGGGACTTGTCACCTCCCGAGTGGGACAGCGGGAAAAAAACCTGCAAATCAGGACTGTCCCGCTAAAAACGGGACAGTTGGGAGGTATGCCGTCTCCTCCGGACTCAGACCACTGCGCTCTGCTTATTCACCCCGTATATGTATACATGTGTGTGCTCCGGAGATGTGTCATTATTAAGCCTGAACCGCCATCAGTTCAGTCACCATTAACAGGCCTCACAACAAGAGACTCCACACAGGAGCTCCGCCCCCCTGGTCACATGACACATCATCACAGGTCCTCCAGCTCTTCTCTCCTTAGCTCCGCCCCCTGGTCACATGACAGTGATGTCATCACAGGGCGTTCAACACCACCCCATATAAGCTCCGCCCCCTGATCGCATGATAGTGACGTCATCACAGGTCCTCCAGCTCTGGTAGAGAAGCTCCGTCCTGGTTCTGTGTCTCCCTCCATCCAGGTGAGAGTCCAGTGTGTGCTGAGGGCAGAGCTGCTCCTGTGGAGGCTCCTGCTGCTCCCGGGGATTTTCCTCCTGATCCTCAGTCCCCGCTGGCGGTGCAGTTACCACGGTGACCGACCTCCGCCGACGAGGCTGATAATGAGAGGAGGCCGAGGACACACAATGGATTATGGAGATGTGATCGGAGCCTTAAAGGTGGCGTCACACGTGTCGATATCGCCAGGGACATCTCCGAAAAGTGACGCATCAGCAATGTCGCTCACAATATAGGAAGTGTGTGGTGGTGTGTGACAGAACGACGCAACTGAGATTTATTGCTGGTCGCAGGTTAACAAGGATGAACATAAACCTGTCAATCTGCAACCAGCGATTAGGCTGTATGGCGCCGTCTGACACCACAATAGCGCTGTTGGCGGCGATCCAGCCTATACCGCACCATTGCTGCGGATCGCTCACTGGGTTGATCCACCCACATCGCTGCGGCGTCACCGCCAACATGTTGCCTTGTGACACCAAGGCTGCAATGTCGGAAGCGAACGCGCACGCGCACATCGCTTCCAATATCGCAGCCTTGGTTGACACGTGTGACGCCGCCTTAAGGTACCGTTACATGGGGAGATGTGGCAGTGATGCCGCAGGTGCCCACTGACATCGCTGCTGTACCTGTCACGCAGGCCGATGTTGTCGCAGCGATCGCTCGTTGGGCTGGGAATAAGCCAGCGACCAATACGCTGCAATGTTACCAATGGGCAGCATCGCTGGCAGCATCGCTATTGCGGTGTCACACAGAAAGATGCACCCAAATCGCTGGTGTGACATGTTGGAAAACCTGGCAACTCGCAACCAGCGATTTATCACAGTTGCATTGTGATGTCACACAGCACAATGCACCTGCGATGTCGCCGCAACATCGCTGAACCCAGGATTTTTCATCTATGTTGCGGGCGATATCGTGCCGTGTGACGGTATCTTTACATACAGGATCCATCGGTCATGGTTGTACAGGACAGAACTGGAGGATTCTGGGTGATGATGGAGAGGTGACTGCTGGGACATTATACAGGACAGCACTGGAGGATTCTGGGTGATGAGCGGAGAGGTGACTGCTGGGACATTATACAGGACAGCACTGGAGGATTCTGGGTGATTAGCGGAGAGGTGACTGCTGGGACATTATACAGGACAGCACTGGAGGATTCTGGGTGATGAGCGGAGAGGTGACTGCTGGGACATTATACAGGACAGCACTGGAGGATTCTGGATGATGAGCGGAGAGGTGACTGCTGGGACATTATACAGGACAGCACTGGAGGATTCTGGGTGATGACTGGAGAGGTGACTGCTGGGACATTATACAGGACAGCACTGGAGGATTCTGGGTGATGAGCGGAGAGGTGACTGCTGGGACATTATACAGGACAGCACTGGAGGATTCTGGGTGATGAGCGGAGAGGTGACTGCTGGGACATTATACAGGACAGCACTGGAGGATTCTGGGTGATGAGCGGAGAGGTGACTGCTGAGACATTATACAGGACAGCACTGGAGGATTCTGGGTGATGTTGGTATCATTGTGTTGTCAGGTTCCTATAAGGTGTCAGGACGTCGCTGTCTATCTCTCCATGGAGGAGTGGGAGTATCTAGAAGGACACAAGGACTGGCACGAGGAGGTGATGATGGAGGAGCACCGGCCTGTGACATCACAAGGTGAGAAGATTTCTATGTCTGCCCATTACTGTGGGCACAGGCTGGCACTGGCTGATGGAGCGACATCTACACACTGAGGCTATTCTGGTTTTCTTGTAGTGAAGATACAGGCGTTAAAAGGGTTAACCACAGCAGAGGAATGTTCAAGAGAAATAGCTACAATTTATTATTAGGAAATGCTGATACAAGTCAATGTTTATGATAGATGGTCGTTGTTAGGATCCTTTGTCCAAGAGGACATTAGTAATCTCTACATATAATTGCGAGTTGGCTGATCCACTTCCATCTGGATGTCCGCCTATGTCACTTCCGTCCACCAAATTGCCACACCCAAGTGATGGGTATAGCAATATGGCGCAGGCTGGCAGGGGCTGATAAGAGAATCCCGCCAAACATGCCATCCGGTCCACGCTCCCGCCCTTCCCCCCGCTCCATGCTCCAGTCCACTCTCCCACTCACCCTAGCATGACCAAGGACACGCCCACCACATCAGGGCAGCATGCTTGGCCATGCCCATTGTGACGCCCCCTGTGTTAGCTCCACCCCTGCGGCCATTGACTTTCCAACGTCAGTTCCTCAAGAAGAATGCAGGGGTGAGCTGGAGCGTGGACTGGAAGTTCTCCATTCCTCTGCTCATCCCCTACTGCACCCACTCACCCCCACTGCCCCCACTCTCTCCCCCTACTGCTCCCACTCACCCCCACCTGCCCCTTCTCACTCCCCCACCTGCCCCTGCTCACCCCCCACTGCCCCCACTCACTCTCAGCCCCTCACAGCCCACACCCACCCCCTCAACCTGCCCTCACTCATCCCCCCACAGTCTACACTCACCCCCCATAGCCTGCACTCACACCCCCTCGGCTCACACTTACCCCCACAGCTTGCACTCTCACACCCCTGAATAGCTTACACTCACCCCCCACAATCTGCACTCACTGACACCCCCCCGCAACCTGCACTCACTCACTTCCTAGCCTGCACTCACTCACACTCCCCTCACCTTCACTCACACACCCCCACAGCCTGCACTCACTCAACCTCCTACAGCTTGCACTCATTTACACCCAACCCCACAGCCTGCACTCACCCACTCTCACCCCCCAAAGCCCGCACTCACACCACCCCAGAACCTTCACTCTTTCATCCCCCCACAGCCTTCACTCACAACCCCCCACAGCCTGCCCTCACTCGGCCCACACCACGGTCAGCCTGCACTCACTCAGCCTGCCCTCAATCAGACCGCCCCACAGTCAGCCCGCAATCATTCAGCCTGCTTTCACACAGCCTGCACCATGGTCATCCCGCATACATTCAACCTGCATTCAGCCAGCACCACGGTCACCCAGCACTCAGCCTGCACCACCGTCACCCCACACTACGATCATCCCGCCCTCATCCTGCACTCAGCCTGCACCATGGTCACCAAGCACTCAGCCCGCATTCATCCTGAACTCACTCAGCCCGCTCCACGGTCATCACTCACTCAGCCTGCCCTCATTCATGCCGCCCTACAGTCATCCTGCACTCACCCCACACTACCTCAGCTCGCACCACCATCACCCCGCATTCACTTAGCTTGCACCATTGCCACCTTGCAGAACTGGGGGGGCAGAGAGCGAGGTGGAAAAAACAGCAGGCAGGGGAGAGACCGCACAGGGGAAAGACGCGAATGCTGCCCCCAGTGCCATAGAGCTCGCTCCCATAGTGATGTCACCGCCCACCCAATGCAATAGCATCAGGCTCCCTGTTATGAACCGATGACTCAGGAGTAACATTCAGATTCCATAGAAGTCGTTGGTAACTGTACTGACCGCAATCCCTGACTACACACCGCAACTAGAAGTAGCCGTGAGATGTAACTAACCAGACCTAGACACCTCTGCACAGTCGGAGAAGTAACTGCTCCTAAAGATAGATGGATGTAGGAAAAGCTATCTTGCCTCAGAGCAGAACCCCAAAAGAATAGCAAGCCCCCACAGATATTAACTGGGAAACAAGAGAAAGAAAAACAAACACAGGCAGAGTATAAGGTTTAGTAAAAGAGGCCAAACTAGCTATATAGGAAAGACAGGATAGACTACTATTGCAGTCAGTATAAAATACTATAAAAAACCCACCAACAGCAGATAGAACAAAAATTACCCTGAGTCACTAAGACTCGGCGCCCTCTATATCTGCAGACTTCTATAAATCAAATGCCAGCAGAACTTGAAATAAGAGATAATAGTGAATGGTAAAATTCCTAGGAAGAAAACTTCCTATCTGAGAGCAGATAAACAAATAGACTAAATTTCAAACCCACATCTCAGAATAAGACAAAACATAAGCAGAACCTTAAGCCCACAAAAGTGTTCCACAAAATATCAAAAAACCATCCACTTAGCTTGCAAAGAATTCCACAGAGCAGAAGAAACCAGAGAGATGTGAACTCCTCCAGGAACCAAAGACAACTGGCAAGGATTGATCCACTTCAAACCATTATATGCTCCAAGAACCAGATTGCCAATCATCATCATCACCTGTGAAACCCAGACAGTCAGCAACAACCACCGAGGGAGCTCCAATGAATTCACAACAGCTCCCATCTAGTAATATTATAATGATAACTTCTTGCCCCACCCATTTGTCTCATAAGCCAAAGGTCACGTCAGGCTGCACCCTAGAAGACCCTGGGTCCGTCACTTACACAAAGAGGACGACAACATAGAAATCCTGGTGATGATAGAAGGTTCTGGTATATAGATGTATGAGAGGTCGTGTATTCAGTCTCTGTGTCTCCACAGATGGATCCAGGAGGAGAAATCCCCCAGAGAGATGTCCCCGTCCTCTGTATCCCCAGGACTGTCCAGAGGAGAATCACAATGTCCCGGAGAGTCATCAGGTAGATGGAGCTGAAGTCTCCACAACATCTGACCATAAAGTGATTGGACCGGAGCTAGATTTACACTTCTCTTTTTAGGGTGAAGATCTGATTGATATTAAGGTTGAGGTTATACATGGAGCACAAGAGGCGATCGCACTATGGACAGGTCCGCAGGGTAAGGAGGGGAGACTGTCATGTCTGTTCTGTGGTCACCTACTACTACTCCCATCATCTCATCACATGACACAATCTATTCCATCACTGTGTGTTTCCTACAGATGGAATAATGGAAAGAAATCCCCCAGAGAGATGTCCCCGTCCTCTGTATCCCCAGGACTGTCCAGAGGAGAATCACAATGTCCCGGAGAGTCATCAGGTAGATGGCGCTGAGCCCTGGATCTATATGGAGGGTTGGGGGCTTTCCTGCCGTCATAGAGGTGATAGATTTTGGGGGTCTCTTATATTGCACTGATTGTTACATCTGATCTATCAGGGGGAAGATCCGACTAATATTAAAGTGGAGGATGAGACAGAAGAAGCGATGAGGAGGGGGGATCAGCCGTGTGTGAGTGACGGGAAGGAGGAGATTCCAGGAGATGTCACCACAGGTATGGAAGAAACTTCCACAATGAATCCAGATGTTTGTCTCCTCCACACTGTATAAGTGACACATGGGGCAGGAGTCATACACTGAGTTATGTACAGGGAACAGAGGAATCCTCCACAAGGTGTTCTGTGGAGCCGCTCACACACCAGGTACAGCACCTTCCGCTATATGTGTTATTCCTTCACATTTACCACTGGCCTCAGCTCTGAAAACTACAGAAATTAATTATTTAAATCTCCATATGTGAAACATTGTTAACCCCGTAATAATACACATTATAACAGCGACTGTTAAGGGACCTTTCCCCTCATCGCCGTTTCACGTGTGGATGAAAATCCAGCTGTAATGACAGGTGATATCTTATAGTATTGGTACCGATCAATTTTGGAATTTAGGGCTTCATAACCCTTTAAACACATCTGATCCTTTTCTTGTATAGATAATACACTGCACTACTTGTGATTTATCTCATCCTGACATTTTCCTAACAGCCGCCTATTACATCTTGTCTATAGCAGGATCTAATAGGCTTCTGTACAGACTGAGGCCAATGAGGGACAGAGGGAGCATTCTCCTTCAGTCACACTCCTTTCACATGTAGTCAATAGTGACTGTGACATTAATGAGTTACACATCAATGATGGCACATAGCCGCTCCCCTGATGTGACCACTATTCTGGGGGGGCCCAGGTATATGTACATGGTGTCTCCGCTGTGTATGGCACGGGCATAGCTCCCCTGATGTGACCACTATTCTGGGGGGGCCCAGGTATATGTACATGGTGACTCCGCTGTGTATGGCACGGGCATAGCTCCCCTGATGTGACCACTATTCTGGGGGGGCCCAGGTATATGTACATGGTGACTCCGCTGTGTATGGCACATAGCCGCTCCCCTGATGTGACCACTATTCTGGGGGGGGCCCAGGTATATGTACGTGGTGACTCCGCTGTGTATGGCACGGGCATAGCTCCCCTGATGTGACCACTATTCTGGGGGGGCCCAGGTATATGTACATGGTGACTCCGCTGTGTATGGCACGGGCATAGCTCCTCTTCCATTCCTCCCCATGCTGTACATGTAGAGCGCGGTGCAGTAATAACACGTCACCTCAGTGTGGTGCTGGAAGGGGTTATTAGGAAGCCTCTATGTTATACTTGTGTTATGTGTGGAGAGATGTATAGAATCACATTGTAGTGTTGTGGCAGCTTTGAATGCATTTTTTACATCCAGAACTGTGATTTGTTCAGAGGAAATGGTTTGTGCCTCTTCTTCCTTCCACTTCTGGCTCTGACTCTTCATGTGTATTGTCCTGGTTATCCTGTATTGTATCCTTTATTGTATCCTGGTTGCCCTGTATTGTGCCCTGTATTGTGCCCTGTATTGTGCCCTGTATTGTGCCCTGTATTGTGCCCTGTATTGTGCCCTGTATTGTGTCCTGTATTGTGCCCTGTATTGTGTCCTTATTGGCCTGAGCTGTCCTTAGGACCACACGCATTTCCCTATAGTGCCTATTACGTAGGGCCCATTCTTATGTGCGATGTTAATGTTTTTGGCCTGTATTGGGGCCCTGTACTTGTGTCATTATTGCGACCATTTTCTGTTTCTGTATTGGCCCCTATTGTCCGACTGGGTGTCTGCATTGGCAGTGCACTGTAATGGTTTAGGCGTATTGGGGCCGAGGGCCCGTTGTGTACCGTAATTCCCGTTTTCCGTTGTCTGGCTTATCCTTGTTAGTGTCCACTATGTTGTATTGGCGGGCCCCGTAGTTGTGCGTGATTTTTGTATTTTCGTTTCTGTTTCGGTTTTCCGTCATTGTGTCCATGGGGCCTGACCATCTCCTGTATTTACCAGCATTGTGTCCATGGCCGATCCACTAGTCGCTCTGCCCTATGGGGTCTCGAGGCTTATGTGCCTGATAGATCCTCGCAGTGCCGCCATTTGGACCTTATTGGAGTGTCGTAGTGTCCTTATTGGCCCTATGGTGCCTGTATGTCCTGTAGGTCCAGGCGCCCTGTATTTACACCTGGGGATTGTGGAGGACCTGTAAACGTCGATTTTCCCATGAAAATCGCTGACTTGCTGTATTGTGCCCAGGTCCGCATTGTGGATTTGTCCTGTATTTGTCCAGGTCCCGCATTTGGGGTGTATTGTGCCAATTTTGGCCCTGTATTTGCACCTTATTTCCCGTAACAGACTTATTCCTGTATGTTTGTATTGGGTAATGGCACTGTAATTTTGCCCTGTATTGTGCCCGGGGTTGATGGTGTCCCTATTGTGCTCGCTTGTGGTATCTGCTACAAGTTTGTGTCTGGTTAACTCTGTATTTTCTTACTGATGCTGATTGGCCCATATTGTTCCTTAGTCCTGTGTTGTGCCCTGTAGGTTGGACAAATTATTGTATCCATTTTCCATTGTGCCCTGACATGTGCCTTTTATTCCCTTATTGTTGTATGTCCTGTTACCTTATTGTGTACCTGTATTTTGTCCTGATTGTCTTTTTGGTACTGTATTGGCTGTATTTGGGGCGATTGTCCCTGTGTTGGATGCCTGATTAGTTTTTAATTGGTACCATAAAATTTTATTTTTATCATCATATTTGGTCCTGTATTGTTTTTATGTATCACTGGGTTTTCCACGTATTGTGGCCCTTTTGTGTCCAGTATTGTGCGAAAATTGCTGCCTGTATTGTCGCTGATTGTCTGGTATTGTGCCACTATGGTGCGTATACCTGTTTGTGCTGTTTGTCTGTATAGTTGTTTTTCTCTGTTTCATATTCACAGATGAGGGTTTTCTCTGATGTTCAGGGGAACCCCCTTTCCAACTACCCACTGGAGACCCACCACTCGCTGCTGGGGGGGGCCCCACCAATCTTTTTGAACTTCAACACACTCCTCGAAACAAGAGCAAACAAGTATCATCTCCCAACAACCATAGTGCAGGACCACACCCGTTCAATCCAACATCCCCTGGGCCTAAGATCGGGATGTGTGTCTCCCCGTACTGGACACAGGGTTCATCTTTGGTGGTAAGTATTCAAATAAAACGTTAACCGTTTTTAATGAATTGTCTTGTCAATTGTGGTTTTGTTTTTTTTTCTTTTTTTCAAGGGTTTGCTAAAGAGCAGAATGCGTCCCCAGGACTCTAGATAACCATTCCTGAGGTAGCCGTGATGTAATAGAGCTTTACATGAACTAAACATTACCCTCAATTCACCCTCATAGATAAATATACCAAGGTACACCATAAATCCTGATTATTTTCCCTCAGGCATTCCAATCTTGAGGACTGATCCGCAGGCTCAACCAGGTGACACGGGCTTAGGGACTCTAAACGAGCGGCTTGGGGGAGGGACGTTAAAATTTCCCCGATGTCTGTGCATGATTTGGAACCTTTCGAGTTCCCAGTTCACTCGATGACCTTTTACACTCCCCCAACCCCAATTTTAAAGGGCAATTTTTCCCAGTAAACATTGGGTTTGGGGATCATGGGACCCTTTTTCATTTACCCCAAGTAGCATTCATGTTTCGGCAACCTTTTTTTTTTCTGTTAGGGCCCCCCGTTGGCCGCTTCAAGGTACCCTCAGGGACTTTACTCCGTCGGTTGCATAACTGTAGAGGGAATTAGCCCCCACCTTGTGGTTTGTGCTGGTATGTCTTTTCAACCGTGGTGTGTTTTAGAAATTGGCCTTGCCATTTCAGGCCCTTCTGAAACCACGCACATGAAGGTTACATTTCTGGATATTTTTTTGATTAAAAAACAACACATGGGCCACGTGTGGAATACCCCCCCCGATGATTGCGTGGGGGTAAAATTTCACCATTTCTGTACCATTCACAGGGCCCTCTATATGTCACTTGTACACCATTTTCACCAATCATCCAATTACGTGCCCATCACATGCTGCAACAATGTTGGCCTGTGTATTTGGGATGTTTGTAAATTTTTGCCCCTTACATTTTTTTCAACACATAATGGTTTGCATAAAAGAAACAAAGGGAAAGCCAGCCAGTGTTTAAAATAAAACTGCTTGGCCACTACTTGGGCCCCAAGGTTTTTGGGATTGGCTATGAGTCATACGTTTGTTTTCCCTCATCCTCTGCTGGCCAAGGGCCTACCCCCCTGACATACCTAGACATCGGTCCCTGGAGGCCACAGCGCTTGCCACATGGGGTCTGGTGGAGTACTATCCTAAGAGATTGTGACCTCCTCACCATTGGGGTTTACCATCACAGGCACCACGGCTGCGCGTACTTCCGAGGGAGGTCCAGACGCCCCCAATCGCAGAGGACCGTCAAACCAGATCCAAAAAACATGGACCCGAAGCATGTTACAGCTGCTTTGTGGATCCCTTCGGGTCAGGATTGCCAGCTGATGGGGATGTACAAGCCAAACTCCACTCATTGACTACAGTATCCAACAGACCCATACATCGTGTGTTGGGTACCTTGTCGCCAATCCAGTGCTTTGGGCCCGGCCTCGACATGTTGGTTCTCAACGCAGATTTGGATGGACAGAGCTCCCGTGCTATCTCAATGGGAGGCAGGCCCAGAGGGCTTGAACATTAATACAATAAGATCATGCTTAAACAAACATGAAGCTACTACATATGTTGATGTACACATAAAATTTGACCACTGCCAATCATTAGGGTGGCACCCAACACCTTTGGTGAATCATTCCAATTAACAGCACAGGAAAGCAAAATTTGTATACAAACCAAGGCCACTGTTGTTCTAGTGGTCCCCTTTTACTCCACTATAGGGCGCAATCCTTGGTACATTAGCTGTCAAAATTAAACACACAATATTTGTTGGCTTTTGTCTAAAACCCTCCTGCTTATGGTAACAACATGAAGGACTTGGTGGGGAAACCCAACATGGCACCATCATGTAGGAGGAACCAGGCCTTCAAAACACCCCCATCTGGCCCAGAAACCCGCTCCGATAACTCAAACACACCACCCAAATGACCCACCTCCTCCCTGGGCCTGGGCACACAAGTGGATTGCGGGACCTACAGCTGCTTCCAGTAGTGGCAAACCCTCTTCAATGGACTTGAGCTTGATGAGGTCATAGTTACATGTTTTGGGGAGAAAACACGTTCAGGCTCGCCTGGACCTGCCTCACCATCCCCGCCTATGGTCCCGGGTAATGGGGTGTTAGGCTCTTGATCAATTCATTCCGCAAAAACTAGCGCCGTGTCCACTAATCTTTTTTTTGGGTGTACCAACTCCAAACCTAGCGGCACGTAGGTGGCCCCGCAGCATCTAGAGGGTATCAGGACAGCGACAGCCACAAAATTGCTGCCTGGGTTCATGATGAGTTCGCACAAACAGAGCATAGCTCACCATCCGTCAACAATAATGGAATTTCCAATAAAATATTCCGTGCTATTTGGACCAGTCTATCATTACCCCAGTGTGCCCTCTGTTGCCACTTTTTTTTAATAACAGTTGGTTTAAGTGTACTTTGGCTGGGGGCATTGCCTTGTAAGCTAAAGATGCTTTGGGTTGGGGATAAATTGTCGTTTACACATGTTGATGTGATCATTACAAAATGGCATCTGAAATCACCTTGTCTTTTTCTTAACACCACATGGTATAAAATGTTGGCTAATTTGATACACATGGGGATTAACTACACATTGTCTGGAAGTAAATTTCACCCTAATGTAATTAGTACATGGGCCCAAATTGATAAATTATTATGCTTATGCACCCTAACCGACACACTAACATGACGACTACAACTATGGAATGGCAAACAGTATTAATACAAAAGTTTTTTCCTTTTTTTCAAACAGGTGGAAAAAAACAAAGAACGAGAAGAAACAAATAAATTGGCATGTGCATTGGCTAGTAGTTAATCAGTGATCTTGTGATCAGGGACAATGGCTCCCAATGCTCCATATCCATCGGCTGGGAGGCGAGCTACTTGTGGACTTTTCGGGGTGGGTACCGGGCTTCCTCAGGTCTCAGGGGGCTGGCTGTGGGAGGCCGGTTGCGTCAGTTAAGGGTCTATTTGGGAGATCGTAACAAAAACTAAGGGGCCTTAAATTGATTACGTTTCGCCACTGTACAGGTCCGGGGTTGGATACCTTTCATCAATCGGGTGCCTGGAACACTGGGGGCATGGGCCCTCCCGCAAGTGGATCCGGACCCCCGACGAGCGGGATCTCCCCTGGGGCCAGGGCGAGGAATAAAAAAACAGTCCCGGTGACATTCTGTAGACAAATGGTAGAACCACCCGGAAAAAAACACCAAGGGGCAAGTTGCTCCCTGAACGGTAGGGTGTTTACTTAGGGGCCCCTTCTGGCAGAGTGATATAACACGGTTTCATTACTGCCCCCAAAAGTATACGGACACAGGAAGGAAGGTCCCAAAGGCAGAGGGAATAGGTAATACCCTCCCAAAAGTGGGCTCCACAATTACCATACTGATGCGGCTCTCTTCGGGTCGCTGGTTCGACTAATATTTCCCCTGGCCCTCAGGATAACTGAGGATCATTCCTGTTGGGGAACTCCCAGCTTGGGCCGTTTCCCCAAATGCATACTTGAGGTCCCTGGGAACTAATGGTGGGGTTTTCCTCTCCGGTACAGCTGCGGTGTGGTACTTTTTGGTTGGCGCCCGTACAAGCTCCAACACTCGGGTCTGTGGGCAGCGGCTAAGCGACACGCCACCTCGGCGGTATAACGGGTTGGGTAACCCCGGATACTCAGCTCTGTACTTATTCCATAGTTTGCTGCTTCACATTGGGCCCTTTACACAACTCTGGGTCACCAGTGCTCGGTTGCTTTTCCTGGTGCAAGCCTGCCTGGGCACGATTTTATTGGACTTTGTTCCTGTCATCTCAACTTTATTTAAAAAGTTGTCTTCACTTTCCCAAATTTTAACACCTAACTCTCATCACACCCGGATAGGTTTTCCCCAAATAATGGTTCTAATTACCTTGCTCTGAGTTGCATGTGTAAAAATGTGAGCAGGATTAAGCTTTTCATCCTGGGAATTACGCACCTTACATTCTGACATGACCTCTTGAAGCATCTTGGTGTGGCGCCACATAGCAAACAACAAGGATTTTTTTTTTCCTAACCTTGACAACAAAAATACCACATACTTGCCAAAAAAACTTTGCACCACCAATGCTTCGGTCAGGCGGGGCTACGTGATTAGGACGCCGCTGGGGTTCTGGGTTTGGCTGAATGCCCAATTTAAAATGCTAATCAAACAGATTTTGTGACGACGTTGGGGCCGTGGCCCGATCGCTTATGATAGGGAGTAATGGATGTGCCAAACAGGATGTGTGGGGAAGGTGGTTGCGGTGTGGGTTTAAAAAGACCCCATAAATGGGAAAGCCCAATAGGTAGCTCTTACGTGACGCCAAGGGGAATTTATAATTTCTATGCATTAATTGGTGGTGGATGTACCTCAACCACAATGTCTTCTCTATCTGCTGTCCCATTGCCTGCTTCTATATACCAGGTAGATACGCGACTCTGGACCCAGGTTGGCCTTTTCGACTCTTTCCGAACCTCATATGGTGGTCCCTTGGTAGCTGCGGTGTGTACTGTTATTCGTCAAGGACATTCGGTTTGTGGTGCGACGAACACGCCCCTCGACCTGATCGTTGACTGCCAACTCGGGGTGGTCTTTCCCGTTAATGGATCTTGGCCCCTCCTTTTGGCATCACAAGTATGGGCTCCTGGTTAGCCTTCACAACGACTTGGACTCGTTCTGCTCTAGATTGCTAATCTTTTTTCACTCTTCTTCTGCTTCCCCTGCATATACTTCACGGGCTTGAGGACAGGACAATTGGCCTCTGGTACTTGATTTTACATTGTGTAGGGGCCTTGGGATTATTAACGAACGGAAATTCAGGCATTCAGTCATGCATACCTTGGCATGTGCGGGGCCCACATGTACACAGGGATTATTTATCCTCACCTTTGACAACATTTACTCCAAAGGTTCTTGAAGGGGGCCAGGGCCTGTTGATGAGACGCGTTTCATTTTAATTCCATATGTTATTGTCTCAGGAATGGGGAAAACACGTGTGTGCCGGTGTCATCTAACTGTTGGTATGTTTTGTGCAAGTTGCGAGGATGTTTATTTAAGAAAAGGAACGGTAGTTTGGGGTGAGCCAATGGTGGAATTTATTCTTGTCTGTATGTTCAATTCACTTTATTTTCCAAGGTGCTGATAACGGAGATGATGTTTGCCTTGGAGATAGTGATTTTTTGGGATGTTTCTTTTTAGTGGGGATATCAGATTTTGGAAAGGTTTGCCAACAACACGGCGTGTGGTATTATCAGGGATTGGCTTTGGCACCGCAAACCTGGACACCAGCCTTCAACACTGGGCTTAGCTTCGACAGATGTAGTAACAATGTTTTCTGGGGAGAAACTACCCGCGTATGTCTGATACATCTTTCACCTTCCGTTTTGGAACAGATACCTATATGGCCTTACGCATTGATGTTGCCCGAGAAGGACACTGTTGAGTGCCATGCCTTACCGGGATTTGTATTTTGCTTGAGGAAAACGTTTGGTGTAACTTTGGGTTCCTTTTTGGAATAAAGTATTTTTTGTTAAGATTGGTCTAGGATTTTTTTGACATTTGCATATACATGATGTTTGTATGAGAGTGTCGTCTCTTGCCTGAACCGGGCTGGGGGTACTGAGACGTGGAGGGGGCCATCTGGGGAGGGAGTACTGCTGCTAGCTATGTGTGCAATTTCAAAGAGAGGAGACATAGAAAACCCACTCAATGGATTGGATAGTACAGCTGAGGCTTTCTATTTTGCCGGTTTGGAGCTTTCAATACTGCCGTGCCCCCGGTTGGATTAGATGATGTTGTAAGCATTGAAAGGGTGAGGGGGGGAGGGGGGGGGGGGGATTACTAAACCCCCAAACTTGGGGTCTTGTATTACAATTACAAAGGTTATATTAGTATTGTCCTCATGATCCTGGTGGATGCAAACTATGAGTTCCTCTATGTGGAGTTGGAATGAACGGGCGGTCTCAGATGGGGGTGTTCGCACACTGTTCCTTGGCGCAAGACCTAGGACAGGTGGGCTGAACTTGCCCTCAAATGAAGAGAAAACCATCATCTCAACTTTGCGTTTGTGGGGGAAAGAAGCCTTCCCACTTCAGGCACACCTACTGTGGCCATATCCCCCGAGGACCTCTTCTGAGCAGCGCATTTTTAATTACCGGCTATCCCGGGCCCGCCGTGTGGTTGAAAATGCGTTCAGGGATCATGGCCAATACATTACGGGTTTTTCATAACTATGCATATGAAACTGGAATCTATTGACGCGGTGTAGTGCTGGCCTGCTGTGTGCTGCATAACTTCCTGCGTCGCAGGGATCGAGCATCATACATGCCGGCAAGTTATGTGGATTCAGTGGACCCCAAACAGGGGAGGTCCATCCAGGGGCTTGGCTGTGGAGACCGACAATGGTGTGGCGCCACTCCAGCGCTGACCCATGGTCGGACTCGGCAGGATGCCAGGAACAGTAGGGGAGGCATACTGCTCCTACTTTAATGGCCCTGGAGCAGTGGCATGGCAGCACACAGCAGGTGTAGTGGGCTGTGCTGTGAGCGCCTCAACATGTTGTGCATGGTGTAGTCAGCAGGGTGGTTTGCACCAGGTGTTTTTTTTTATTTTTATTATTTTTGTGCACATTGTTTAGTTACTTAGGTTTTTTTTTTGTTTTTTATTGTGATTGGTGCAACCTTTCCATGTTTTCTTTTGATTCCTTATTTTTTGAAATGTAAATTATTTAGTTTTGTTTCCGCAAAATTTTGTGTTGTTTACGTGAGTATTTTTTGTTACCAAAATAATAATAATGCTTTACATTTTGGATCCAAGAAAATACTGTGTGTGACTCGTTACTTGGGGATAGAGGGCAGTTGCACATAGCTTTATGCTGTGAACAGAGGTACGTGACCCATTCTAAGCTATTCATGGGTCCGGGAAACATTGTGTGATATATACAGGACCCAGGTTAAGCCGTTTGCCCTACAGTGTATGGCGCAAATGTGTGTACACATCCATTGTACTGTGTTGTGGGCAGAGGGACACCTGGCCACCACACATTCATCCATGACATGTTATTGTGGGGCATGTAGGTAGAGTCAATTTGTCACAACATGTGGAAATACATATAGTAGAGTGGGTTTCCATGGCAGCTGGACAATGGCATGGACCAATGTAGACACATATGTGGCATAGTGTTGTGTGTATGTTTTCCCCCCTTCACCTACAGGACGCACACATAGCAAACCATTGTGTAGTGTTAGCCACTGTCCTGCTCCAAACCACTCCTGTGTGACGCTTGAGCATCTCGAAAGTGGATTGAAGCACACTTGGCCACGGACACAAGCGTGTACTCATTGTGAAAATGCAACCCTCATTGGTCACGTATTAGCCAGGCGTTCCGGCGCGGCCTGGCCAATAGGACGCTATTGCGTTGTCCAATGATCGTGTTTTGGGCACGGTGTAGAGAAGTTTGGCACGCCCATGTTTACACTGCACTGGTACGCCCACATTCAATTGGGGATTGCGGCATGTAAAGCGGCGTCGGGTCTTTTCGGTGTTTCCCCAGTTTCTGTGGCAATTCCGGGGGGCCACTTTCGTTGGGTTGACGGCGTGTACATGCCCCCCTTCGGTGTTCGGAGGCAACCATGAAAAAGTGCTCCCCACAAAAAAGTTGCGGCGTGAAAAGGCCCCTAAGGATAATCTCCATGCGTATTCTGTGTTAGATATCTTACCACGTAGAAAAAGTTTTTTCTGGCCCCCAAGGGTATCAAGGCCTTCTTGTTCGGCTGCATATTGAGGAAATTTTAAAAGGAAATCTTAAGATCAAAAATCCATATAAAAAATACTTCATGCAAAATTTTCATTTTGCGTTCTAGTTGTACCCTTGTTTTTATTCTTCACCATATAAATTTGCAAACCTTTGTTTATCCTTTGCAAATCCACATGTTTAATTAAAAGGGGGGATAGTCTGTAGGATAAACAGCGTGCGAAGCTCACCATTTTCGTAAGTGAACTTTCCCAAGGGAGTCAGCGGTGTCCAGCCAATTCCCAATCACTCGTTGGACAGGACAAAGTGAAAATACTCATGCAAAGAGGGGAAAGGAAAACAGGGAGGGGGATATAACTTGTTGGGTATCCCAAAGCCAAGATATTTTTAAAATATTTGGGTCTACTGTAAAGAATAAACCTTCCCGGTGCCCTCCTAATGTAGACCTAAATTTTTAATAGATATTTGGGCCCTTTGGGGATACCAAAAAGTTATACCCTCCTCATGTTTCCTTTCCCCCTTTAGCATGGTATTTCACGTTTTGTCCTGCCCAAGGAAACCCCGAAAATGACCCAAAAAATCCGTTTATTATCAAGTCTGGTAATTCTCTCGGGTTGTTCATGAAAGGAAAAAAACATGCGAAGTGCGCCGATTGACTTTCCTGCCGTCCTTTTCTTTCCCCTTCATATTTATGTATGAATTAAAAAATTTTGGCTAGCGGTCAAACCCCAAATTAAACAATAATGGCGACAAAGGGCTCCCTTGTGTGTTCTTCACTTAATTTAAAGGCATCTAAAAAGGGAAAACCTCAGCCAAAGGTGTGGTGGATCCAGGTCTCAATATTTCCTCAGGCCAGAAACCCAAGAAATTATATGGCCAGCCTTTTCCAGTCCAGTTTCTGCCGTGTGTAAATTTTATTTTAGTCTGAAAAGGATCCTGCCATCCCCAGGAGGGACAACACTGTCTGGGGGTTTTGGCTACTGGGTTCAGATGGGTTGGAGGGGTAGGGGGACCTTAATCACCTGGTAGGGCAGGAAGACCCAGGATTCCCCTGACAGCTCGATTTGGGAGTACTGGTGGGAAAACAAACATTTTGTAACATGACTGCACACTTACATGCTCCCTTTCGGAGTCCCACTATTAAAAGAGTTCTAATGGCCTTATCAATGTGGTGTCTCTATCGTTCTATATTTACCCCTTTTCTTTGTCTGATTTTCAGCAAGCCTATCGTGCAGTCTTGTAGGGGATGTCTTTTAACCCTTCTGTTCTCCAGAAGCTGTGAGCTGTGGCGGTGATTTCTGTAGGGCCCAATAGTCACAACAGTCTCCTGCCTATCTCACTCCTCATGATGTATGCCCTATCACGGAGCTCTGGAGAACAAGGCCTAAGCCGCTTGGTGTGTCCGGAGGATGTGGGGAGAGACCCTAAGGCCTTTTGAGGTGGATTAAATGTACGTTTGGCACAGGGACCCTGGGGCTGCACCTATATGCAGCGTGTGGAACCGTGCTTTTCAAACCTTAACTGGTTTCTGTGCCAACATCCTTTTTGGTTACCAGTATTTCACTAAATTTAAAATTGCGTGAAATCAATGTCTTAACTATAAGGAAAAAGAAACATTTTATCCTCAGGGGTTTTCAGAGACATTCATGAAATCTGCACCAATTAAAGGGAACCGTCCAGGAGTCCTTTCCTTTTACTTCCAGGACTTTTTTCCTCCGATAAATGCCATAAAAGAGAGAAAATTAACTGTATAAAAGAGGTTAGGTGGGGTGAAAAGGTACTCCATTCTCCCTCCCAATTTCGGGTGGACACGCCCCGTGGGCTCATTTCTTTTTGAGGCGACGCTTCCTGCAGTGTGGACATTCCCCTATGAACCCATCATGTTGTGGAGAGGGGGACCGGGACCGTGGAGATTGTACTTGCTTGGCAAAGATGGTTTTAGTCTGTCTTGTGCTTACTTTGTGTGGTGAGTGCTATTGACAAAGTGGGGGCATAGCGGCATGATGAGGCTGCCTGGGTGTAGGGGGGGAGTGTTCAAAAGCAGGAGGTTTTGCGTTGGCCTTGTGAAGATTTAAAAAGTGGCGACGACTGTGTTGGGGTGTTATGTTCAGGGATGGGAGATGGGGGGTGAGGAAGTTAGGTGTTTGCTACTATTGCACTAGCCTAACCGGTAAGGTACAGAGCCAATCATGTGGGATTGTATGATGTTTACCTATGATATGGAGAGTCATCCACTGTCCTTAAACTGTGTTTGGTGAGCAAATACCAGTCAGACTGTCAGGCGATTCTATTTATTTCAGGAAACGTGAAGCCAAAGGTGGGCTGCTTAAAGAAAGACGCCCCTACCCAGTGCTGCTCATCGAGGATTTTTGGGCAGAATGGATACTGGGGCGGTCCACTCAGGGGCTTCTGTAATTCGTTAGTTTTCTGCTGGTTTTTAGGCATTTGGTCAAAAGGGAGATAGGGGGTAGGAAGTGCAGACAGGTAGTGGAAGACGTAGGGGTTTGTTGGTTGACATTCGTCTTTAAGCCTCGTGTGAGCACTCACCCCATAGAGCATGTAAGTTTTATGTTAATGTAATGATATTACTGGTTTACTCCATTGTTTTGAGATTGTGAAGACTTTACAACATTTTGACCTTACAGGGAAATCGACCAATAAAATTCAGGGGCTGTATGTTTTGGCGTTATAATGAGTTGAATATAAAGGACTTAGGGATGTCTACAACCCTAAGGTATATCCAGATTACTGTTGGTTACTTAATCCTACCTTCTAAATTCCTACCATCTCCAGTATAGTCTAGTCTTGGGAAGAGTTTCAAGAAGTTCAAGGTTATGCACGCAAATAATTTACAAAAGAACAAGGTTATGTGGGAAATTTTCACTTATAACTTGTTAAGATCAGGGGAAGGGGAAGCCGTGATTACAAATGTGGGAAACCCTCTTTACACATGATCCTTTTATCTGTACATGAGAATGGACAGGGAGGGTTTTTCAGTTCTGAACTGCTGGAAATTTTTTCAGAAATATCAACGTTGAGACATCAAGCCTGGTTCACTGGAGCTATAAGGCATATTCGGTTCATGATATGTGAAATTTCTAAGATTCAGGTTAACATAGAAATAACCGGGAAACCTTCTGCGATGTGGGAAGTTTAACATCTTTTTTAACATGAGAGATGCCTGAGTCGGAGGCGGGTTATTCATTTAGAATGTGGAACGTTAAGGAAATCAGACCCTGTTTAACCATCGGAAAATCACACGGAAGAACCTATTCATGATCCAGAATGTGGTGACAGATTTATAAAAAAAACATCTTGTTACACATCAAGTTTCACACGTGGGAGGCCATATTCATGGGTTCGAATGGATGGGGACATTAGTTACGCAGCTCTGTATCTTGATACCATGGAAATTCACACAGGACTTAGAAACCTCTCATGCGAAGGGGAATGTTTCAGAGATAAGCCTGGCTTTTTGGACATCTGGTTACACTCCGGAGGGAAGGCTTATGCTGGATGAACTTTGGGTGGATGAGTTCTAAGGGGGGTTTTGGATTATTTACAATCGGAATCAACTCAGGGGAGGAGCCTTTCATTTTGGGGGAATGTTTTAAGGCGATTTATTAAAAGAGTCCACTCCCATATTCTGTTCAGATTAATACACTCTCACACAGGACCTTGCATCCATCATAATTTACAAAGGCAATTATGACTGTTTTGCCTGAACAGTAAAGTCATTCTTTCCGCCTATGCTATTTTTCAATCATGCTAGAGAACGTTTCGAAAGGTAGTTGGCTCTACGCTTTCAAGGGGAAGTCGTTGGTGCACCCGGATTTAGAACGGTTTTTATGACACAATAAGGTCAACGGTCTGAATATTGTAAAATTGTTTTTTAATACATTAAAGGCCAGGTTTTGAGGGCGGGTCGGGGAAGTGCTGTATTTTGTGCCGAAGGAAAATCACAGCGTTTGGGGTGGCAGATTTTTGCTGGGTAAATGGGAGGGCTGGGGATTTCGGCCGGCTTATGGCTGGATCGGCACGTTTTTCGCCACCGCCAGCGTGATCCCCAATTTACATGGGGCGACATTTCCATCCTTCAGAGAGGTACGAGGCAGGGCATGCCCGCTGGGTGTCCCCCGCTGGGGATTTTGCCTCGCCTATTGAGTCCCTGGCTTCGAGGACTAAACGTGCGACTCCGGATTTGGCGGATGTCGACTTATGGCGAGTATGCGATGTGAGAAGGAGCCCCTCTTTATGCGGGGATGCCCGTTCCTGCAGGTTTTTGCTGGACCTGATACTTCACACTTAGCAAAACCAAAATGTGACTCCTTACTGCATTTTGCTGTGTATACGAGGATACGCACCTAAATATGGAAAAGTACAATGGGTTTCGATAGATCACACAGTCCTTGCTAAACACCCACGTGTAGTTTGAGATCTTTACAAATACTGAGGATAATTATCAGGCCTTTTTATTCAAGTTTAATGCAATGCATTTCTTTCTTACTTTTTGATTGAAAATGTTTTAATATTTTAAACACTTCTGTTTAATAAAAAAAGAGGCTGTGGCTTTATATTTCAATTAAAAAGTGGCGATCTTTACTCCTATGGGGGTTGCGGTTCGCTGTGGGGGTTTGGGAAGCCTGGGGGGCCAGAACCCGGACTGCGGGGAAAGTCTCCCCGCAGCTTTGATGGGCCCGCACCAAAATCCATTAGGGGGAAGGAAATACTAACAAAAGATGGGGTCCAAAGCAGAGGGGGGAAAAGATAGCGTGGCAAACACGGGGAATGGCGTTGGGCATTTTAGTATCCACGAACATCATTGTAGCCCTCTTCATTCAGCGGGATATGGTGATGGCAGACCAAATAATTCTCTCACGCAGAATCCTCAGCTCTACTATGCCCCCCTTTCTCCAGCTATCATGCTCGTGCCTGAAATCTTCACCCTTTACGGAACCGTGCAGGCTTTGCTGCGATGCTCCCGCAGGGACCTTGTCTCAGGGTCATTTGGCCTTGTGGTTAGGTAGTGAGCGGTAGGGGGACTTATTTCAGGGGTCAGTATGGCTCTTATCATTCCAATTGGGGCTAGAATCAGAAATTGTGGGGTTATTACCAGGGTGAAGACATATCATCTTTCGATGGAGGCGAGCATCACTTCATGAAGGACTTCCGTTTGGGAGGACACTCACTGACTAATTGACATATACCAGGCTTATGGCCCTTATCAATAAGGGGGATCATTTTTTGAAAGTTCTGAATATTTCCTCTGTTTCTTTGTACTCCAAGACTTTTCCTCACCCGGTGGTTTTAGGGGGGTTTGTTTTTGATAACCACTCTGTTCTCCAGTGCTGTATGAGCCCGGCGTGGGGGAATCTACCCTGTGGTCCCAATACGTCGGGCAGCCAGCGAGTCTCTGCGCCTCTTCCTCCTCCTGATTTCCCTATTCACGGAAGCTTGGGTAACATACCGGTCCGTGCGGCTTGGTCTCTGGTGGATGGGTTGACAAGCACTCCTGGGAAGGTCTGACGTGCTTTGATCGAGGATTAAATAACTAGTTTGGGCAGGGGCGGGGCTGCCATGCCAACCTTTCCATAGCAGGGCCTGGGAACGGAGTCCTTTTTGTGCTTGTTCAACCATTAATCTGGGTTTTCAGTGCTACATTATAACTTGATGTGACTAGTATTATTAATAGATAAAAAAATGGAATGAAATCAGTGTGATAATGCATAAGTTGTAAAATAATATTGTGTAATAGCACACACTAGTTTTTCTTTTATTCACATAGGTCTTTAGTGCGGAAAAAATATCTACATAAAGGGACTGTCACTGGTTCAAGCCTTTCACTCATGAGGATGAAACCTATTACGGGACCGAGTGCCCAATCTGCAACCAATAAACTAATCTACAGGAAGTGAGATTAGGGCAATCTATATCCTAATGGGCCGATAACAAGGATGCAGGGACATGTAAGCAGCTGACAACTTTTTGTCAGGCTTGTAGTCTTGACACTGATAAGATTATTTTAACAATGAATTATTTTAAAGTACCTTGCAGGTTCTCATTCTTTTCAGAGTGGTACCAGCCTATGTGAATTCACTTTGAAGCAGATGTGATCCACTGCCATTTACCGACACAGCAGGTGGACTATTGTATAAAAAAATGGAGAAATATTAGAGAAGATAAGTAGTAGTTATGTGCCCAATCCTGACCTTTTTTGTAGCTATATGTCCATCTGGACCTTCCTTGTGTTTTGTGTCCATCCTGACCTTCTTCTTTTAGTGATGTGCTCCATCCTGACCCTTCTTTAGTTTTGTGCTCCCTCTGGGCCTTCTCCTTATAGTTATGTGCTCCATTGACCCTCTCTTGAAGCTATGTGCTCATCCTGGACCTCTCCTTGTAGCTATTTTGCTCTATCCTGACCCTCTCTGTAGCTAATGTGTCTATCTGACCTCTCCTTGTAGGTACCCTAGTCCATCCTGACGTCTCTTGTAGTTACGTGCCCATCTGAGCTCCTTAGGTATGTGCTCCATCCTGACCGTCTTCCTGTAGTAATCTCTCCCCCCCCCACCCTTCCTTGTAGATAGTGCTTCTCTGACCCCCCCTCCTGGCAGTAATGTCTCCATTCGCCCCCCTTTTTTTGTAATGCCCCACTTGTCCACATTGTAATGGCCCTTCTGCTCCCATCTTGTAGAAATGCCCTCCTTGTCCCTTTCGTAATGCATCATCTTGTCCCCTTCCGTAATTTTGCCCCTCCCTTTTCCCCTCCGTAATGCCCATCTTGTCCCCTTACAGTAATGCCCGATTTGTCCCCCTTTCAGTAGTGCCCCTATGCCCCTCATTGCGAAAAAAAGCCCCATATGTCCCCCTTTTTTTGGGCCCGATCATGCCCCCCTTGTGTAATGCCCTCATGCCTCCTCTTTTTAGTAAAGCCCCATTGCCTCCTCCTTGTGTAATGCCCCCCCAGCCTCCTCCTTTTTTTTAAAAATGCCCCTCATGCCTCCCCCTTGTAGTAATGCCCCCTCAGCCTCCCCCTTGTAGTAAAGCCCCCTCATGCCCCCCCCTTGTAATAAATGCCCCCCTCATGCGCCTATTGTAAAAGAGCCCCCATCATGCCCCCTCCCCTTTTAATGCCCCCCCTTTTAATGCCCCCAAACCTTGTAGTAAAAAGCCCCCCTCCTTTGTTGTTCTTATAGTAATGTTCCTCCTTGTATTTCCCCCCCCTTTATAAATGCCCCCCCCTTTTATTGCCCCCCCCTTATAGTAAAAGCCCCATCTTGTATAGCCCCCCTCTTTTTAGTAATTCCCCCTCCCTTTTAGTAAATGTCCCCTCTTGTATGCCCCCACCCTTTATAAATGCCCCATCTTGTGTAGCCCCCATTCTTGTAGTAAAAGCCCCATTTTTGTTGCCCCCCTCCTTGTAGCAAATGGCCCATCTTGTTAGCCCCCAAACCTTATAGTAAAGCTTCATTTGTGTAGCCCCATCCTTGTAGCAAATGCCCCATCTTGTTGCCCAATTCTTATAGTAAAGCTTCATCTTGTTTAGCCCCACCTTGTAGCAAATGCCCCATCTTGTATGCCCCAATCCTTATGTAAAAGCCCCAAATTTTTGTAGCCCCATCCTTGTAGCAAATGCCCCATCTTGTATAGCCCAAACCTGTATAACCCCATTCTGGATAGCCCCCCTCCTGGTATAGACCCTTCTGGTATAGCCCCCATCCTTGTACAGCCCCCATCCGGGGATAGCCCCCCTCCCTTTTACACCACCTCTGGTATAGCCCCCCCCCCTGGTACACCCCCATCCCTTTTACAGGCCCCCATCTGGTATACCCCCATCTGGTACGCCCCCATCGGTATGCCCCATTTTGGGAACACCCCTCCCGGGACAACCCACTGGTTAGCCCCATCCTTGTCAGCCCCCATCCTGGGATAGCCCCCATCCTTGTACAGCCCCCCATCTGGTATAGCCCCCTCTGGTACAAAAACCCCCCCTGGTACAGCCCCCATCCCGGTATAGCCCCCATCCTTGTACAGCCCCCATCCCGGTATAGCCCCCATCCCTTGTCTGCCCCATCCTGGTACAGCCCCCCCTCTGGTATAGCCCCCATCCCGTACAGCCCCCCTCCTGGTACAGCCCCCCTCCCGGTATAGCCCCATCTTGTACAGCCCCTCCTTTAAGCCCCCATCCTGGTAAGCCCCCATCCCCGGTATAGCCCCATCCGGTACAGCCCCATCCTGGTGTACTGCCCCCCCCCTGGGGACAGCCCCCATTGGTACAACCCCCCTCCTGGGATAGCCCCATCCTTGTCGCCCCATCCTTGTATAGCCCCCATCCTTGTAAAGCCCCCCATCCTGGTTTCAGCCCCCATTGGTATTTTCCCCTCCTGGTACGCCCCATTGGGTTAGCCCCCATCCTGGTATAGCCCCCATCTTTGTAAGCCCCCCCTCCTGGTAGCCCCCCTCCCGGGACAGCCCCCCTCCTTGACGCCCCCCATCCTTGTACAGCCCCCCTCCTTTTTACAGCCCCCCTCCTGGTAAGCCCCCATCCTGGTATGCCCCCATCCCGGTCCCCCATCCTGGTTTGCCCCCCATCTGGTAAGCCCCCCTCCTGGTATAGCCCCTCCTGGTATAGCCCCCATCCTGGTACAGCCCCATCCCTTTTACAGCCCCCATCCTTGTACAGCCCCAAACCTTGTCGCCCCTTTGTCCCTAGCAAAAAGTTCCCCCTATTAAAAAAAAAAAAAGTCACATACTCACCCCATATTCTGTTTCCTTCGCCGGCTGTCCTTCATTCTGCGGTTCTTCTCGCGCTGACTGCGGTACTGACGCTGAGCCCCGTACATGACCGCGTCACATGACCGCGTCACATGACCCGGCCGGGCGGGGCTTTCGACGTGTCTGAGGGGGAAAGTATCCTCCCCCCGACACATCTTTGAACTGCCGGCGCGATCGGCCGAGTTCAAAAACGGCAGTGCAGCGCGAGGCCGGTCCAAACCGAGAGGGGGGGCCTGCGTGCCCTTTGGCACGGTGCCCTAGGTTCGCCCCCCCCCCCCTCCTTCACTCCACCTGTCCCTGCCCTTCCAGATGCCCCTATCTATCTTTTTTGAGAAAAATTTTCATATAAACAGCAGAAAAATAACTTTAACTTCAGCAGTCCCTGAGGTGGGGAATGAAAAAGGCGGGCCCAGGCTCCCTTCTGCCCCCTCGATCGCAGCACACGCCCCGTGGGGGATTTTTTCCCTTTATCGCCCCCTCCCCCATTTGGAATTTTCCCCTCGTTTGGCGGCCCCAAAACCCCACAGATATTATAGCATTTTGTAGCGTCACGTGCAGGCAATCGCTTAATTCGCTAATCGCTGGTGAGCTGCAACGCGATCACCAGGATGTGGATCCGCGATCTCGCTGGTAACTATGGAAAATGGGTAATAGGCGCCCCGGGGACTTGGTTTCCCGCGTGTAAACCAAATTCCATTCCCAGCATAGGCCTGCTGGGGAATCGTTATCGTGGTGTTATTCACCCCGTGAAGGAGATCGTGAAACGATCATCGCTAGATCTGAGAACCCGGGGCTCAGATCTGCGATGTCACGATCAAGCGATTTCACATCGTGAATCGTTGTTTTCATGCATCGATTTTTAAGCCGATTCGCTTAAGGTCAAAAAAAGGGATCACTTTTAAAGATATGGGCAAAAAATCCTGTGCGTGTGCGGCTGCCTTACCATATGTTGTGGTGATGCGACCTCGATGTGTCCCTGATGGGGGGACAGCATATGGGAGATTGTTTCTTCTGCTCGGTAGCAGCACACACAGGTTTAGCTGCTGCTGGAGCTGAGTGCTAATTGAAAGCACTGACGCCCAGGTGTGCGGGTGAATAGGACATGATATGAGCTGCCCTGGGCTGTGGGGAGGGGGTGGAGTGTGTCAGGACAGCAGCAGGAGCTTCTGTGTAGAGACCTGTGTGAAGATTTAACACAGCCTGGGAGCTCTCAGAGTGGATGTTCATGAGGCTAATGAGCGGACGGTGAGGAGAGAAAGGTTGTTTGCTGACCTTACACAGCCTAACGGGGGAAGGTACAGAGCTTCTATATCAGCTGTTGGGATTGTATGAGGTTGTACCTGGCTGCGCCCGGAACCTGGAGGTCTGTGAATACCTAAACTGTGCCATTAAACTGTGTGCTGTGTGAGCAAATACCTGAGTCACTGCCTTCTGTCGTGCCGATCCTAACTGCTACCTTACAGTGTAAAGCGGGTGAGAGATTCCAAATGGAGGAGGCGGCGATGAAGAAAGAAAGACGCCGCCCAGCGAGGCGAGTGCTGCTCCATCGAGGAGGGGCAGAATGGAGCCTGGTGCCGCCTTTTCAGTCCCCAGCCTCAGGGACTTCTGTAAGTTCTAAGTTATTTTTCTGCTGTTTTATAGGGCGGATTTAGCTCAGAGAGGGATAGATAGGGAGCAGCTAGGAAGGTGCAGGGACAGGTAGTGATAGTGTAGGGGCTTAGATCCAGGTGACAGGTTCTCTTTAAGCCACGTGTGAGCACACCCCAATAGAGATGGTAGTCTATTTATATGTACTGATATGTACTGGTACTCCATATGATACTTTGAATTGTGAAGACATTTACTAAATTCTTGTTTTATCCTTACAGAAAATGACAATAACAATTCTGAGAGACGCTTCATGTTATTGGCAAATTATAAATTAGAAGATGAAGATATGAAGCAGAACTCTCCAGAAGAAAATCTCATAAACACTAATGTAAATTCAGGATTCAACAGTATAGAGATAACATATAATCCACCTAATCCTGAGGAACCTTCTCCTGACCAATCTCACATTGTTACAAGTCCAGATCAGAAAGGTGGGGAAGAGCATTTTACAAGAAGTTCAAGTCCTCATGCACGCAGAACAAGTCATAGAGGGAAGAATCCATACTGTTGTTCAGAATGTGGGAAATGTTTCACTTATCAATCAAGATATGTTTATCATCAGAGAATGCACACAGGAGAGAAGCCGTATTCATGTTCAGAATGTGGGAAACATTTTACACATCGATCCTCTTTTATTGTACATAAGAGAATTCACACAGGAGAGAAGCCGTTTTCATGTTCAGAATGTGGGAAATGTTTTTCAGAAAATTCAACGCTTGTTAGACATCAGAGAGTTCACACAGGAGAAAAGCCATATTCATGTTCAGAATGTGGGAAAAGTTTTAAAGAAAAATTACAGCTTGTTACACATGAGAGAAATCATACCGGAGAGAAGCCCTATTCATGTTCAGAATGTGGGAAACGTTTTATACATCAATCCTCTTTTTTTAACCATCAGAGAATTCACACTGGAGAGAAGGTATATTCATGTTCAGAATGTGGGAAACGTTTTAAAGAGAAATCAGTCCTTCTTAACCATCACAAAATTCACACAGGAGAGAAGCCATATTCATGTTCAGAATGTGGGAAAACATTTATAAAAAAAACATGTCTTGTTACACATGAGAGAATTCACACGGGAGAGAAGCCATATTCATGTTCAGAATGTGGGAAACATTTTACAGCTAAGTCACATCTTGTTACACATGAGAGAATTCACACAGGAGAGAAACCATATGCATGTTCAGAATGCAGGAAATGTTTCAGAGATAAGTCACAGCTTGTTCGACATCAGAAATTACACACCGGAGAGAAGCCATATCCATGTTCTGAATGTGGGAAATGTTTTATTTCTAAGACTAGACTTATTGATCATCATCGAAGTCACACAGGGGAGAAGCCATTTCCATGTTCGTTTTGCGGGAAATGCTTCTTAAGGAAATCAGATCTTATTAAACATGAGAGAATCCACACTGGAGAGAAGCCATATTCATGTTCAGAATGTGGGAAACACTTTACACACAGACAAAGTCTTGTTCACCATCAGAGAATTCACAAAGGCGAATTCTGAGCTGTTTGACTGAACAGTCAAAAGTGGCATTGATATTGCTGCCTATGCTGATTTTGACAATTCAGTGCGTAGAGAACTTTCAAGAATAGGCATAGCTTGCGCTCCTACGCAAATTGCGTAGCAGAGACAGGGAAGTCTCCGCTCTGACTGCAAAAGCCAACTGGACTTCAAACAGTGTTTATAATAAAGTAGTAGTTTTTACACAATCATGCAGCCCCTCAACAGGTCCTTAAAAATTATATATACATGCTGCCAATTAATTTTAATCACATTAACATAGGGCACAAGCCCTGTTTCTGAGGCAGAGATCGGGGAATTGCTGTATTTTAGTGCGGGAAAAACCACAGCAAGACTTGACATGCTGCAGATTTTCCTGCACTGAAAAGCCCCCGTCACACCTGGCGATAGGGCTGGGGATGTCGGCGGCGACTGGCGGGTGCGCGCACGTTTTTGGCGCCCCGCCAGCGTCGCCATCCCCCATTTACATGGGGCGACATTATCAGTCCCGCGCCGGCGAGCTGAAAGGCGGGCATCGCCGCTGGGGTGTCTGAAAACCCCAACAGCGATGCAGGACAATGGGTGCACATCGCCCCAGATCGGTCGCCTGGTTTCAGAGCACTGCACTGAAACCAGGCGACCTCCCGGCGGCGCCGACATCGCCCCTTTACATGAGGCGACGTAGGGGCGATGTCGCCACCGATAGGCCACGCCCCTACGTCGCCTTTGTAATAGGCGGCGATGTCGCCCTGTGTGACGGGGGCTAAGCACGCAGCATATCTGTTGCGAAAAAAATGGCACCATACTCACAGCAATTAGCAAAATCCATAGACTTTGATGGGAAAACACGCTGCTGCATATTTGCTGTGTATACGCAACAGATACGCACCAAATATGCGCCAAAATACACATCGTGTGAACAGGCCCTTAGCCGGGATCTGCTAAACACCCACATTTTGTGTAGTTGAGATATTTACATTTTTATGAAATAAAAAGAGAAAAATATAACCTTTTTACTTCCAAAGTGATGAAGCTTCCATGAACCTTGTGTTTATTACTGTGCGATCTGGGAACAAATGAATATTTACCTCATTTTTCGGATTTTAAGAGACACTTCTGTTTCCCCCAAATTGGGAAAACGAGGGTGCGTCTTAAAATCCGAATAAAAAAAAATTCTTACTATGAGGGGTTGCGGGGTTGCATGTGGTGGTTTCACGGGTCAACGGGCGGTGGGGGCAAAGCCCGGACCTGCGGGGTAAGTCTCAGCAGCTTCTGGTGGGCGCTGACCATATCCATATACGGAGAGGCAATACATGCTGTGTCCAAAGTTCAAGAAAATAGCCGCCTGTAGCAGCCTACGCATGCGCGCCTCTGCGGCCATTTTATACACAAAAGCATGTACTGCCTCTTGGCATTGCATGCTGGGATATGGATAATGGCAGCACCCAACTAAAACTGTCACGACTCCCCCTGCAGCTTTGAGCTTTGCCCTTTCCACCCATGGACCCGTGAGGCCACTGCATGCACCCCCACAACCCCTTAACCTCGGTAAGCCGTGGGAGGCTATGTGCATGGATGGGGGATATATTTACCAGCAGGGGGCACATATTTACACTGTATGTCCCCCATTCTGGTATATATACCAGGATAGGGGACATGTATATCAGGAGGGTGCACATATATATACCAGGATGGGGGACAGACATAACAGAATGGGGACATATATACCAGGATAGTAGACATATTCATCAGGATGGGGGGGTCATGTACAAGGATGAGGGACATATATATTGAATATAAGACACTAGCATTATAAGATGCACTCCATAAATAACTATGTTACCACTGCGCTCACTTGTATAAAAAGGGGGACTTTTTATGAATAAATAACATCAGTAAATACCTGGTTGATCAAATCAATCAAGAGTAGGATTGGATACGGATCTGTCAGCTCCTGGTGTGTGTACCTTCCAGGAGTTATAGGTGACGATTATCTAGTGTTTAAGAGATGGATAAACAGCAGGGTCGTAACTACCGAGGTCGCATTTGCAATGGGGCCCGGCAGGGTCGGGGGCCCTCCCCCCTGCAGAGCAGCAGCCGGCTCCTGTCAGGGGCAGAGGAGGAGCTGCGCCGTTCCTGACTTCCTGTACTTTCAAATACAAGCAGTCGGGCAGCGCTTGGCTCCACCCCCTCCAGTCTCTGCTGTGACGCTGTGGTGGTCTCTGGCTCTCCTCGTACAGTGTGATACCGGCCCGCCTCTGCAGCATAGACATCAGCAGGTGAGAGCAGCAGTGTGACTGCACAGTGTAGTATTTAGGCAGGTACTGATCTGCCAGGAAAACCTTGGAATCTGGGAGTGGGGGTTGGGGGGGGGGAGGGTTGCCAAAGAATCAATCATATACAATGTGAGCAGTGGAGGAAGCATGTGGGGAAGCTTTTTTTTTTTTTGTTAAAGGCACGCCGCAGAGACCATGTATCTAGCGGGATGGAGGACATATATACAGCAGGATGGAGACTATATATATAGTAGGATGGAGGATATATACAGCAGGATGGAGATCACATACATAGCAGAATGGAGACCATATATACAGAAGGATGAAAACCATATATACAGCAGAATGGAGACCATATATACACTAGGATGCAGGATATATACAGCAGGATGGAGGACATATATATAGCAGGATGAAGACCACATATCTAACAGAATGGAGACTATATATCTAGCAGGATGGAGACTGTATATACAGAAGGATGAAAACCCTATATACAGCAGGATGGAGATCATATACAGAGCAGGATGGAGGACATGTAAACAGCAGGATAGAGGACATATATATAGCAGGATGGAGACGATATATACAGAAGGATGAAAACCCTATATACACTAGGATGGAGGATATATACATCAGGATGGAGGACATGTAAACAGAATGGAGGACATATATCTAGCAGGATGGAGACCATATATACAGTAGAATGGAGGATATATACAACAGGATGGAGGACATATATATATTGCAGGATGGAGACCATATAGCCAACAGGATGACCATATATCTAGCAGAATGGAGACCATATATACAGAAGGATGAAAACTATATATACAGCAGGATGGAGGACATGTATATAGCAGGATGGAAACCATATAGGATGGAGGACATAGAGCAGGATGGGAGACCATATATACAACAGGATGGAGGAGATATATAGAGCAAAATGGGGGATATTAATATATAAGGAAGGAGGAGAGGGGCAATTCATAAGTCTTTATAAGATTTATAACGCTACATAGGGCCCTTATATCTGACCAAAATGCATGGGGGTGGGGCACAAGTCCAGATTTTGCACCGGGGCCCATTGGACTCTAGGTACGCCACTGATAAAGAGAATATAAGTTACTGATGGATTGGTGGTCGGGTACAGGCTGATTAATTATTAGGATGGTAAAGTTATGCTATTTCAGTGTAGATAGACTTTACCTGAAAAGGATAAGGTGAGTTGTGTAATCAGCGTAAAGGCTTCTTGATATCCTAGGTTTTGGTAGAAAGTCGTATAATTGTAGAATTGGAAAAGATGTCGTTATGGCAAACTAAATACTGAAAGCTTTTATTAAAAAATAAAAATCCCCCTTTTTATCCCAGTGAGCGCAGGGGTAACATAGTTCTTTATTTCTCTCTGTCTTGACAGCGGTGGTTGCGGACCCTTTCTTCCACTTGCAGCGCCTTCTCTAGCTTTTAGACCCCTTTTAGACAACCTCTATGACATCTTAAATAAATAAATAAATATAAATAAAAACTTCTGTTTTTTTTATACATGTTAATACCCCTCTAGTAAGGGTTATTTTCAAGCCGGAGAGCGCCAGTGTATAATTTATTATTTTGTAATTATTACATTTTTTCTTTTTCTCTTCTCCGTCACCAAATTTAGGATGCGTCTTATAATCCGGTGCGTCTTATAAAGCGAAAAATATGGTATCCACAAATATTAAAATGACAACGATGAAACTGAACTAGGAACTACAAATGTAAAATGTTCAATACTTTAAATAAAAATCCTAGTTACTGTGTATTGTCTCAATACAGGATTAACCGTGTATGATTCCTCCTAATTTAAGGCCCCGTTACACGGCACGACATCTCTGATACGTCACGGGTTTGGAGGTTTACCAGCGACCTAGTTGTGTGTGACTCTGGTAAATTGCTACGGTAAATCGTTGGATCGGAGTTGACCGGTTTACCAACATCTCAACTCCATCAACCTGCTGCATCGTTGTGTGTGACACCGCCATAACGATGTCGTGGACGACTTCGCACATTCACAGCAATGAGCAGGGATCGTTCGCGGGGTTTGCGCACGATACCTGCTCACAACATCGTTGATGAGTTGTCCACGATATCTAGACTTATGACATCTCACCAGCGATGTTGAAATCATGTCAAAAACGACCATGCGCCCACGAGATCGTTGCCGACATCGTTTCAACGTCGTGCCGTCTGACGGTACCTTTATATATCTAGAATCAAAAGACTGGATGAGATGGGAGAATTTGGATGCACTAGATTAAAGGTAACGGACCAGTTTACATACTTAGGAATTCAAATTGCACTGCCAATCACGGAATCTGTTAAGGGGGGGTTTACACGTTGCGATATCGGCGTCCAATTTCAATGAAAAGTCACGTGGTTCGATCGTTGGAGCCGATATCGTTCCTGCGTTGTATGGTGTGAACGTCCAATACGATGCAGGAACGATGTCAATGCGATATCGGGGATTGAATGAGCGTGCTATTCAATGCTCCGATATTGAAGGGAGATTGGAGCCGGATCGTGCTGTGTGACAGCCCAACTCCGATGTGAAGTTCAACGTCACCCATTCACTCCCATGTTAAATGGTCCTTCCAGGGTTTGGGGGGCGTAGACATCGTACGGACATTGGATTCCTAAATCGCAACGTGTAAACCTCCGATGCGATGCGGGAGAAACGTGCACTAAATGCGCGCTCCCGCGCCATTGAATTGCGATATCGCAACGATATTGAAATGTGTAAACCCACCCTTAGACTGAATGTGATGTTGCTCTTGGTTAAACTTAAAGACAAGGCTCAGACGTGGTGCAGGCTGCGTCTCTCGGTGGTGGGCAGGACAAGCTTGTCTAAAATGATACTTATGCCAGAGCTCCTGTATGTGCTCCATAACTCGCCGGTGTGGCTTCCATGGGGTTTATTCCAGATACTCAATTCCCTATTCCGAGATTTGGTTTGGGGTAAGTGTCAACCCAGGATAAAATTGGAAATTCTGCAGAGACCGAAGGAAGACGGAGGACTTGCTCTGCCAAATCCTTGGATTTACTCTCTGGCATCTCAAGGTCAACATATTAGAGGCTGGGCATCAAGGGAGGGTGCGGACTCAGTAAAGGCAGTAATGGAATATGTGACACGAACGATTCCATTGGTACAAGGCTTGGAGGCTGGAGACTTTGCTCGACTGGGTAGGAGGTTCCCCACCATGGGTCTGATGCATAGGGTATGGTCTAAAATTAAAAAGCTGAGAGAGGCGGCTGGAGTGACTATCCATACACCTCTCTGGGTGAATTAAAATTTGGTTTATTTTTTTAAATTAGGGATGCAAGGGTCATGATTACGTAAAGCAATAGGATGCATATCACAAATCCTGATAAATCACACATTAAAGTCATTTGATTCTTTGAGGGAGGAATTTCACATACCAGAAACTGATCTTTATATCTCGGGGTTCACCATACTTATAGGAGGCAGAAAAGTGTAAGTGATCTGAAGGTGCAAAAAGATATTGTGCTAGACTATACAGTTGTGGCCAAAAGTATTGACACCCTGCAATTCTGTCAGATAATACTCAGTTTCTTCCTGACAATGATTGCAATCACTAATTCTTTGCTATTATTATCTTCATTTAATTTGTCTTCAATGAAAAAACACAAAAAGAATTGTCCTAAAGCCAAATTGGACATAATTCCACACCAAACAAGTTCAAGCTGTCCTGCAGTCCGAGGGTACAACAGTGTCACCCCGTACTATCTGTCGGTGTCTGAATGAAAAGGGACTGTATGGTAGGAGACCCAGGAAGACCCCACTTCTTACCCCGAGACATAAAAAAGCCAGGCTGGAGTTTGCCAAAACTTACCTGAGAAATCCTAAAACTTTTTGGGAGAATGTTCTCTGGTCAGATGAGACAAAAGTAGAGCTTTATGGGCAAAGGCATCAACATAGAGTTTACAGAAGCAAGCGTCATCGGGCGCTTGCCTCTGACGTCAGCGCCGCTATGCTGATTGGCCCACACTATGACCTGGGCGGAGCTGCGGCCTGAACTCCGGAAGAGCAGGGACCATGGAGCCTAGGACCGGCACCGGAACACGGCTGACGGCAGCAGATCATCTCGGGGACCGGACTGGAGCACAGAGGACGGCACAGGACCATCGGGGACCCCACACCGGACCCGGTAATAAGCGGTGCTATGTGTGTGTTGTGTGTATATATGTGTATGCTTGTGTCTGTACGTGTGTATGTATGTATGTATGTGCACCCCCCCCCGTGTTTCCCCGATAGTAAGACCCCCCCTCCCCCCTTCCCTGCCTTACATTCGGGGGGGGGGTCTTACATTAGCAGACCCCCTGTCCCCCCCACCCTGCCTTACTTTGAGGGGCGTCTTACTATCGGGGAAACACGGTATTGGCTAGGTTTAGACTTTTGTTAATGGATCTGGTGGTGGTCTTAGGCTGCATACTCACAATGAGTCTATGCAGCGTTTTGGACACAGCGCCTTGCCGCTGCATCCAAAACGCTGCGTAGTACAGTACAGAAATCCCATCCTCACTATGCTTAACCCGACCTCAGTGATCTGACAGCCACGGTGCGGGTTTCCGGCATTCGGCTCCTCCTCCGCATGTGCGAAGTCAGAAGCGGCTCCCATTGGGTGACTGCAGGGAGAAGCCGCCCCGCACCCACCACACATGGTCTCCCTGCAGCTTCACTCAGGTCCGGAGGCGATACATCCAACACGGACCATGAGCACATAGCCTTATTGGTTCTGGACGTCTTCTGTGCTTAGTTTCTTAAGTTTGCCCCTAATAGGTGCGCTTCCTGCTTTAGCCTTAGTTAGAGGTGTTCCTTTCTGTAGTGGTTTCTCTTGCTTTCATGTATTGTATTAACTTTCCCCCCTTGTGCATGTGCTTCAGGTTTCCTCACCTTGGCTCCCCATCTATCTCTGCACACCTTCTCTGTTTTGGATAAATGTGGGTAGCGGCCTCCCTTCTGGTTCCTCAGTTGGAATGATAAACCACTCGATGGCCTTTCAGGGAGTCAGGTCCAAGTTGATGTTTTTAGTTGTGTGGATAGGGATCTTCTAGTCTGTACAGGAACCAGTAGGCTGTGAGTGCGGCTGCTGGGTGATAGGCTTTATTTCTCCCTTTACCTGTGTTTGATTTTGGTACATGCATAACACATAAGAGATAGTGCTGGAAACTGAATCTGCTGATGGTTTGTCCAGTAGGGGGCAGTATATAGGGAGAAGAGGAGGTGACCTAGGACTGAGCCTTGAGGGACCTCCACATTAAGGATAAGAGAAAAGGAAGAGGAGCCTGCAAAAGATGCAGGGAAGGAGCGGTCTGAGAAGTAAGAGGGGAACAAGGAGATCATTAGAGACTTTAGTTAGAGAAGCTCTGTGGTAGAGAGGGGTTTGGAGGGCACTGCAAATAATGGTGAAGTTTAAAGGGATCATTAGACAAACCCAAAGGAAATAAAAGAGGGATGCCAAGCAAGTGATGCAACCTTTTTAAATAATAAAAAAAAAAAAATACAATTTCCGCCATTTTGTTGGTGGTTATTGATTGTGATAAGCAATTGGAGTCGCCGCTATGTAAATCCAACATTGTTTTGATGGTGCTGGGCAGTTTTAACTCACCACATTTGGCCACTTACAAATATCCATTGCATTTAGCAGAATTGGGTTAGCTCGTAGAGTGGCTGACAGCATTCTGCTAAATGCAATGGATATTTGTAAGTGGCCAAATGTAGTGTTTTTTCTTTTTTCTCTTTCTCTGATAATTATGTAACCTATTCGGTGAACTCGCGGTTTTAACTCGATACATGTCACTGATATGGGGGCTGCCATTTTGTTGACTCCCCACGTATGCATTTGGAATGTAGAGCTCTTGATGCAGGTGACATCGGTGATCCAGGGGAACGGGCCACCTGTACCTCCTCTCTCTCCCACATGTGGAAGGGAACTAATCACAGACATAGTGAGATTATTCCTTGCAAAAGGGACAAACTACTCCGAGGCTCCCGGGGATTGCCTCACCCCCTCTTGATGGTACTAGCAATGGGTCATCTGGGTGAATGCAGCATTTAGCTGATGTGATATTGGCAAAAACCTTTATGATAACAATAAGGTGGGCTTAATCTGAGCACACCACCTGTACAGGTGTATTGATGTTGTGTCTTACATAGTTGCTTCTTGCTTTTGGGGGCTTGTGAACTTAACTAAACTCTATCACTTTCCCTATAACCTCTATAAGACATTATAACTAGCAATGAGCAAGTCCTAAAATGCTCGGGTGCTCGATGCTCGGGCCGAGCATCCCAAGATACTCGTGTACTCGGCCCGAGCATCGAGCCCAATGTTATCCTATGGGAGACCCGAGTATTTTTCTAACATGACCCCCGGCAGCATGGAAAAAACCCTAAAAATGTCACAAAAGTATCAGAAGAGTGCTGAAATGACATGGGAACAGCATGGGGAAGACCCCTGTAAGCATTTCAGACCCCAAGGTCACTGATGTCAACAATGTTGTCAGACCATTACGCCACTTTTACGGACTGTCAAGAAAACGTTACAAAATAAAACCAAAATGGATTTTCCTGGAGAAAATATTAAGGCTCAGACCCACTTGTGAGACAGAGGTGGTGGATGTTAGTTTTGTAGGATTACATGAAAGATTTTTATTTTTTAAATTGTGTGGCACTCCCATGCCCCTGGGAAGAGACGTACATGAGGGCCTCTTTAAATAATGTGCCCATTTTAACCCCTTCATGACCCAGCCTATTTTGGCCTTCCTGACCTGGCCATTTTTTGCAATTCTGACCAGTGTCCCTTTATGAGGTTATAACTCGGGAACGCTTCAACGGATCCTAGTGATTCTGAGATTGTTTTTTTGTGACACATTGGGCTTCATGTTAGTATTAAATTTAGGTCGATAATTTTTGCGTTTATTTGTGAAAAAATCAAAAATATGGCAAAAATTTTGAAAATTTAGCAATTTTCAAATTTAGAATTTTTCTTCTGGTAAACTAGAGAGTTATGTGACACAAAATAGTTATGAAATAATATTTCCCACATGTCTACTTTACATCAGCACAATTTTTGAAAAAAAAAAAAATTTTGTTAGGAAGTTGTAAGGGTTCAAAGTTCATGAGCAATTTTTCATTTCTCCAACAAAATTTACAAAACTATTTTTTTAGTGACCACATCCCATTTGAAGTCTTTTTGAGGGGTGTACATGACAGAAAACACCCAAAAGTGACACCATTCCAAACACTGCACCCCTCAAGCTACTCAAAACTACATTCAAGAAGATTATTAACCCTTCAGGTGCTTCATTGGAACTAAGCAAATTGGAAACAAAAAAATGGATATTTTAATTTTTCTAACAAAACTGTTCTTTTAGCCTCAATTTTTTCATTTTCACATGGGCAACAAGATAAAATGGATCCTAAAATTTGTTGGGCAATTTCTCCTGAGTTTATCGATACCTCATATGTGATCATAAACCACGGTTTGGGCGCACGGCAGGGCTCTGAAGGGAAAGAGCGCAATTTGACTTTTGGAGCTAATTTTCCATTCAAAAAGTGAAATGGCGCTCCTTCACTTCTAAGCCCTGCCGCGCGTCAAAACAGTGGTTTATGACCACATATGAGGCATCGGTGTACTCAGGAGAAATTGCCCAACAAATTTTAGGATGAATTTTATCCTGTTACCCATGTGAAAATGAAAGAATTGAGGCTAAAAGAACATTTTTGTGAAGAAAAAGTACTTTTTCCATATTCACAGATCAATTTGTAAAGCATGTGGGGGTTCAATATGGTCACCATCCATCTAGATAAGTTCCCTGGGGGGTCTAGTTTCCAAAATGGGGTCACTTGTGGGGGAGCTCCAATGTTTAGGCACACAGGGGCTCACCAAACGCAACATGGTGTCCGCTAACAATTTGAATGGAAAATCAGCCTAAATTGTTAGCGGACACCATGTCGCATTTGGAGAGCCCCTGTGTGCCTAAATATTGGGGCTCCCCCACAAGTGACCCCATTTTGGAAACTAGACCCCCCAGGGAACATATCTAGATGCATTGTGAGCACTTTGAATCCCCAGGTGCTTCACAAATTGATCCATAAAAATTAAAAAATACTTTTTTTTCCACAAAATTTGTTTTTTTTCATTTTTATGGATTAATTTGTGAAGAACCTGGGGGTTCAATATGGTCACCACCCATCTAGATAAGTTCCCTGGGGGGTCTAGTTTCCAAAATGGGGTCACTTGTGGGGGAGCTCCAAAGCTTAGGCACACAGGGGCTTTCCAAACGCGACATGGTGTCCGCTAACAATTTGAATGGAAAATCACCTCAAACTGTTAGCGGACACCATGTCGCATTTGGAGAGCCCCTGTGTGCCTAAACTTTGGGGCTCCCCCACAAGTGACCCCATTTTGGAAACTAGACCCCCCAGGGAACATATCTAGATGCATTGTGAGCACTTTGAATCCCCAGGTGCTTCACAAATTGATCCGTAAAAATTAAAAAATACTTTTTTTTCCACAAAATTTGTTTTTTTCATTTTTATGGATTAATTTGTGAAGAACCTGGGGGTTCAATATGGTCACCACCCATCTAGATAAGTTCCCTGGGGGGTCTAGTTTCCAAAATGGGGTCACTTGTGGGGGAGCTCCAAAGCTTAGGCACACAGGGGCTTTCCAAACGCGACATGGTGTCCGCTAACAATTTGAATGGAAAATCACCTCAAACTGTTAGCGGACACCATGTCGCATTTGGAGAGCCCCTGTGTGCCTAAACTTTGGGGCTCCCCCACAAGTGACCCCATTTTGGAAACTAGACCCCCCAGGGAACATATCTAGATGCATTGTGAGCACTTTGAATCCCCAGGTGCTTCACAAATTGATCCGTAAAAATTAAAAAATACTTTTTTTTCCACAAAATTTTTTTTTTCATTTTTATGGATTAATTTGTGAAGAACCTGGGGGTTCAATATGGTCACCACCCATCTAGATAAGTTCCCTGGGGGGTCTAGTTTCCAAAATGGGGTCACTTATGGGGGAGCTCCAATGTTTAGGCACACAGGTCCTCACCAAACGCAACATGGTGTCCGCTAACAATTTGAATGGAAAATCAGCCTAAATTGTTAGCGGACACCATGTCGCATTTGGAGAGCACCTGTGTGCCTAAACATTGGGGCTCCCCCACAAGTGACCCCATTTTGGAAACTAGACCCCCCAGGGAACATATCTAGATGCATTGTGAGCACTTTGAATCCCCAGGTGCTTCACAAATTGATCCGTAAAAATTAAAAAAGATAATTTGTGTGGAAAAAAAAGTATTTTTACCTCATTACGGATCAGTTTGTGAAGCACCTGGGGATTCAAAGTGCTCACTATGCATCTAGATAGGTTCCTTGGGGGGTCTAGTTTCCAAAATGGGGTCACTTGTGGGGGAGCTCAAATGTTTAGGCACACAGGGGCTCTCCATACGCGACTTGGTGTCCGCTAACAATTCCAATTGTTGGCAAACACCAGGTTGCGTATGGAGAGCCCTGTGTGCCTAAACATTGGAGCTCCCCCACAAGTGACCCCATTTTGGAACCTAGACCCCCCAAGGAACCTATCTAGATGCACAGTGAGCACTTTGAACCCCCATGTGCTTCACAAATTGAGCCGTATAAATGAATAAAGAAACTTTTTGTGAAAAACATACTAGTCTAGTAGTTGCAATTCGCAGCATAGGGGACCCAAAACATTTGGGTCTCTCCATGCTGAGGATTCCAGCCCCCTAGCTGCCAAGTTGTACCTGGCTGGCAACCAAAAATACAGCAAAGCCTATTTTTTTTTTTTATTTCTAGAATTATTTCTAGAAAAAAAATGACATAGGGCTCCGCCATATTTTTGGTCCAGCCAGGTACAACTTGGCAGCTATGAACTGCCACCCACCCCCAGCTGCCTCGTCATACCTGGCTGGAACCAAAAATACAGCGAAGCCCTTTTTTTTTTAATTTCTAGAACTAATCCTAGAAAAAAAATTACGTGGGGCTCCGCCATATTTTTGGTCCAGCCAGGTACAACTAGGCAGCTGGGGGCTGGAATCCTCAGCATAGTGAGGCCCAAGCGTTCTGGGCCCCCCACGCTGTGAATTGCAGCCCTCAGCCGCCCCAGAAAATGGCGCATTCATTGAAGCGCCATTTTCTGGCGCTGTACCCATGCTCTTCCAGTTGCCCTGGTGCCAGTGGCTAACTGGGTAATAAAGGGGTTAATGCCAGCTTTTTATTGGCAGCTGGCACTAAGCCCGAGATTCATAATATAGGGCCAATGTTAGACTTGCCATTAGGAATCTCTGGTAAATAGTCAGAAAATACACACAGAGAAAAATCTTTTTATTTGAAAAAAAACACAAACAAAATTCGGACTCCATCTTTATTATAAAGATCCGACGTAGTCCACAACGAAGGTCCCACGACGCTCGATCGCCTCCGACGTAGTCCACAACGAAGGTCCCACGACGCTCGATCACCTCTGCTACATCCAGAGACTGCAGCAAGGGATCAAGTGTCCTCTTGTTGTAGTTTCTGGGGTCAGAGTCATGGTACACGGTACGGCAGATCATTGCCATACAGTGCACCATGACTGACCCCAGTGACTACAAGAGGACACTTGATCCTTTGTTGTAGTCTCTGGGGTCACAGTCATGAAGTACTGAATGGCAATTATCTGCCATGCCGTGCTTCATGACTGTGACCCCAGAGACTACAACAAGGTATCAAGCGTCCTCTTGTTGTAGTCTCTGGGGTCAGAGTCATGGTGCACGGTACGGAAGATCATTGCCAAACAGTGCACCATGACTGACCCCAGTGAATACAACAAGAGGACACTTGATCCCTTGTTGTAGTCTCTGGGGTCACAGTCATGAAGTACTGTATGGCAATTATCTGCCGTACCGTGCACCATGACTCTGACCCCAGAGACTACAACAAGAGGACACTTGATCCTTTGTTATAGTCACTGGGGTCAGTCATGGTGCACTGTATGGCAATTATCTGCCGTACCATGCTTCATGACTGTGACCCCAGAGACTACAACAAGGGATCAAGCGTCCTCTTGTTGTAGTCTCTGGGGTCAGAGTCATGGTGCACGGTATGGCAGATCATTGCCATACAGTGCACCATGACTGACACCAGTGACTACAACAAGAGGACACTTGATCCCTTGTTACACACATGCACCCATCCATCCACGCATCCATGCACGCACCCATGCGCCCATCCATCCACGCACCCATGCGCCTATCCATCCACACACCCATCTATCTTTGCACCCACGCTCCCATGCACGCACCCATGCTCCCATGCACACACCCATGCGCCCATCCACGCACCCATGCGTCCATCCATCCACGGACCCATGCGTCCATTCATCCATGCACGCACCCATGCGCATATTCCTCCATGCACCCATCCATCTTTGCGGCCATGCACGCACCCATGCGCCCATGCACGCACCCATGCGCCCATGCACGCACCCATGCATCCACCCATGAACATGCACACATACACATACACAAAACACACACACACATACTTACCTCTCTCAAGATCCTCCAGTGAGGAGGAGGAGCCTGGGAGAAGAGGAGGAGCGCCACACCGAGGAGCCTCGGCACCACGGAGGACGGGTGAGAGGGGACACGGGGGGGGGGGTTTGGGCACCAGGGCACCCGGGGCAGGAGGGGCAGGAGAGTTGCGGGGCACTAGGCATCCACCGGCTCCAGACCGCGCCGGTGCCTGCACCGGCACCTGCAGCAGCCCCGGCATGCGGCAGGCTGCTGAGAGGGGATCGGTGCCGGTGCCCGGTGGTGGGTGGGGGGGTTAGCTTGGACTCGGAGGGGCTGAGGAGGGGGAGGGCACCCGCGCACCCACCCCTCCAAGCCTGATTGGAGAAATCCAATCAGATTTGGAGGGGAGAATCGCTCTGATTGGCAGTTCAGTTTAAACTGCCAATCAGAGCGAATTCAGCGACGAGGGGGAAATAGCCACCCCCCCAGGACAATGTACAGGTCCTCATGTTCCCGCGGCACCAGTGACATGTCACCGGCCCCGATCACCGGTGCCGCGGGAACGCGATCCTGCCATGACGTCGTGGGACGTCACAGGTCGGGAACGCATCGACTTCTATGACGTCCCACGACGTCACAGGTCGTGAAGGGGTTAAGCAAGTGGGTCTTTTGTAGTATTGCCCTTTAGCAGGGCAGCCAAAAATTGGGAGGCACCACAATGCCCCTGGAAAGAAACATAGAGGAGAGCCTCTAAATATTGTTCCCATTAAAAAGGAGCAGGTCTGTACTTGTAATGCCCATTCTGTAAGCATGGACTAAAACATTTACCCCTGGGGGGTACACATGAAACTAATGCCTAACTTTTGAATGGTTAGGGTCATCATCATCATAAATATGATTTAAATAAATTATGTTTTCGTGGCATCATGAACCACGGTCACACTGATCATACGATGGTGGCGGATGAGAAGGAGGAGCAGTACAGCAAGTAGCCAAAGTCATGAAGTCTGTACCGATGTGTGGGTGTGCGGAGGTGCATGGGAATCTACCGGCACAAAATTTAAATTCCGCTATCATTTGGAGGTGGTGTGGTGAAGTCAGGCCCAATCCAACCCTTGTTCATCTTGATTAAAGTCAGCCTGTCAGCATTTTCAGTTGACAGGCGGGTGCGTTTATCAGTAATGATTCCACCTGCGGCACTAAAGACACACTCTGACAAAACGCTAGCGGCAGGGCAGGCCAGGACTTCCAAGGCGTAGAGAGCCAATTCCTGCCACGTGTACAGCTTGGATACCCAATAATTATAAGTCACAGAGGAGTCTAGGAGCACTTTTGTACGATCGGCAAGGTACTCCCTCAGCATCTTCGCAAACTTTGCAGTCCTTGTGACACTACCCTGCACCTCAGGGCCTGTGGTACAGGAGGTGCTGAGAAAACTGTCCCAGATCTTTGAGAGTGTTCCCCTACCTCTGCTGGATTGGACTTGTGCCTCTCTCGGCCAGACGCCTTGGTTGTTCACTGAATCGTGACCTCTGCCGCTAGCGTTTTCAGAAGGGAATTTTTTAAATAATTCTGCCACTATGGCCTTCTGGTACTGCAGCATTTTTGTAGACCTCTCCGCCTCGGGAAAAAGAGAAATAAAGTTCTCCTTGTAGCGTGGGTCTAAAAGTGTCACCAACCAGTAATGAGTGTCCGCCAAGATGTTGATAACGCGAGGGTCACAAGACAGGCAGCGTAACATAAAGTCAGCCATGTGCGCCAGACTGTTAACAGTCAAGACTTCAGGGTCCTCACCAACAGCATGACTGTCCATGCTGATCTCCTCCTCCTCTCCCCTGTCCTCTGGCCATCCACGCTGAACCGATGGTCTGACGGTTGTGCATGTATTACCGTCAATTCGTCATGAAAGTAGCTCCATTTCTTCATCCTCCTCCTCATCATAGTCCTCCAATGCATGTTGGGATGAGATGAGGCTGGGCTGTGTGTAATCACCCAGTACGGTTTCTTGCTCCAACTCATCCTGCTCCACCTTTGATTTTGAGCAGAGAGCGTTTTAGAAGACAGAGAAGCGGGATGGTGACACTAATGATGGCGTTATCGCCGCTCACCATCTTGGTGGAGTCTTCAAAGTTTTGGAGGACGGTACATATGTCGGACATCCATGTCCACTCCTGAGGTCTTATGTGTGGAGTTTGAACCGTATACCGACGGCCTAGTTGATGCTGGTACTCAACAACTGCCTCTTCTACTCACAAATCCTGACCAACATGTGCACTGTGGAATTCCAACGCGTGGGGACATCACACACCAGTCTGTGAGCCGGAAGCTGCAAACGCCGCTGAAAGCCAGCAAGGCTGGCAGAAGCAGTAGGTGACTTTCTGAAATGGGAACACAGGCGGCGTACTTTGACGAGCAGATCCGACAGCTCCGGGAAGGATTTAAGAAACAGCTGAACCACGAGGTTGAGCACATGGGCCACGCATGGAACATGTGTCAGCTCGCCTCACCTCAGAGCCGCCACCAGGTTCCGGATATTGTCACACACGACCATGCCTGGCTGTAGGTTCAGCGGTGTGAGCCAGTGATCTGCCTGCTGTTTCAGAGCTGTCCACACCTCTTCTGCATTGTGGGGTTTGTCACCTACGCATATTAGCTTCAGCACAGCCTGTTGCCCCTTAGCCGAGGCAGTGCTACACTGCTTCCAGCTTGGGACTGGTGTGGAGGGTGAAGTGGAGGGGGAGGCTGAGGAGAATGACGTTCTGGAACTGTACACTGTGGGTGAAACCCTGACTGAGTTAGGGCCTGCAATCTTGGTGTCGGAAGGACGTGTTCCGTCCCGGCTTCCAGAATATTAACCCAGTGTGCTGTCAGCGTGATGTACCGGCCCTGCCTACAAGCACTTGTCCACATGTCTGTGGTTAGGTGGACTTTGCCTGAAATTGCGTTGTTAAGGGCATTTATGATGTTTTGTGACACGTGCTTATGTAATGCGGGGACGGCACACCGGGAAAAATAGTGGCGGCTGGGGACCGAGTAACGTGGGACAGCCGCCGCCATCAGGTTGTGGAATGCTTCCGTCTCCACCAGCCTAAAAGGCAACATTTCCAGCGCAAGCAGTCGCAAAATGTGTGCATTTAGAACTGTGGCATGTGGGGCGTTGGCAGCGTATTTGCGCTGTGTTCCAAAGTTTGGGGTAAGGATAACTGAACGCTGCGCTGGGACAAGGACGTGGCTGATGATGGTGCTACTTCTGCTTGTGCAAGTACAGGTGAAGGACAGGAGGCATCTTCGCCTGCAGTATGGACAGGGGATTGTCTTGCACGCACAACAGTGGAAGACGCAGCGGTGTCACCCGCAGACAATGCTCCTGTACTCTGCTGTACATCCCACAAAGTCGGGTGCTTTGCTGACATGTGCCTGATTATGCTGGTGGTGGTCAGGCTGCTAGTTTTGCTACCCCTGCTGATGCTGGCATGGCAGGTGTTGCAAATGGCCTTTTTCGAATTATCTGCAGACACCTTAAAAAACAGCCAGACTCGGGAAGACCTAACAGTTGTACTGGCATCTTCACTCGTGTTGTTGTTTCGGGGAACGGTTGCCTGCCTTCTGCCTGCGGACACCGCCCTGCTTCTTCCGGCCTGTTGTGATGCTACGCCTAACTCCCCCTGTGCACTGCTGTCCTCCTGCCAGGTTGGGTCAGTTACTGGATCATCCACCACGTCGTCTTCCACTTCCGCACCCTGGTCCTCCTCCTGACTTTCTGGCAATTGTGTCTCATCATTGGCCACCTCTTGTTGAGTCACGTTCCCACCGTTACCTTCGTGAGACCGTGGCTGCTCAAATATTTGGGCATCAGTACATACGATCTCCTCATGACCCACTTCAACAGGAGCTGGCGAGAGGCCAGAATCTACGAATGGATAAGTGAACAGCTCTTCCAAGTGTCCTAGTGTGGGATCAGTTATGTCCGGGTCCGGGCACTCGGCATGGTGGGAGGAAGGAGGATCAGGGTGTGGAATGTGCGGTCCAGTCTCACGGCTACTGACACTTGACCGTGTGGAAGACAGGCTGCTTGTGGTGGTGCCAAACTGACTGGAAGCATTATCCGCTATCCAACTAACAACCTGTTGACACTGGTCTGCGTTTAATAGTGGAGTACTGCTGCGTTCACCTAGAAATTGGGACAGGAAGGTCGAGCGAGATGATGTGGGCGTTTGTCGTGGCACAATTCGAGCTTGCACATGGCCTCAGCCTCTGCCTGCACCACCATCACGTCCAGGTCCTTGTCCCTTGCCACCCGCCTTGCGCATTTTCAATGTTGTGCTGACTGTATAAAGTTAAATGAAGGCGTCCAAGATTTGGTTTTTAGCACGACCCTGAGATTTGAGATTAATGGTACCTTTACACGCCGCCACAACAGGATGGATACAACCCGCTACAGGCTACAAATGTAGCTTGTCGCGCCAATATCGCCCGTAGTAGCGGCGTCTGAAGACGGGACGACACAGCCGGATACAGATACATCTGTATCCGTGCACTGCCCATAAACAGATAGCTACATCGCCGATTGTAGCGAGCTGTATCGGCGTGTAAAGAAGCTACAGAAGGGAACTCTGGACACCCGGCGATGTAGCTGCAATGTAGCTAAGGCGTGACCCAGGCTCCGGGATACCACGCCCCTTCAGCGATCATTGGAGGAAGCTCCTGCGTTGCGATTGGTTGTCGCCGCACAGGGCGGCATATTTAAGGAGCTGACGAGTCACACTACACAATTGCTCGGGCGTCATGTATTAATCAGCCTCCTGCGATGCCTGCCCAATCATGGGTTTCTTGCTTTGTCCTATCAGCGTACGGACGTCTCGTACTCCACAATTGTGGCACGCCTATGTGCTGTCCCTGCTGCACCAGGTCCGCCCATAGTAGCTGGTTGTAGCGGTGTGTAAATGAGGTATGATGAGCTACAGATGGCTACTTGAGACACCCGGCGATGTATCCGGGGATAGATGTAGCGTAGCGTAGCGCACCTTGTGGCGGCGTGTGAAGAGGGTGCGTTTCCCGTTGGTAACCGTTTGGGCGTGCTTGTGCACGTGAAGTAGCCGTTGGTATCCATCCTGCAGTGGCGGCGTGTAAAGGTACCTTAAGGCCCTGCAGGTGGACTAGTCAGACACAAACGCTGACTACAATAGTGAGTCTTTTTGCATATCCTAATTTGCGCTAAAACCTACTCCTGCCGCACACAAATGTTAGATGAATGCAGACAAGATTTGTTTATTAGCACGACACTGAGAATTGAGATTAAGGCCCTGCAGGTGGACTAGTCACACAACAAACACTGACGAGAATAGCGAGTGTTTTGGCGTATCCTAATTTACTCTACAACCTACTCCTGCCTATAGTGACCTAAATTAATCCCTTATGGTACCTTTACACGCCGCGACGGCAGGCTGGATACATCGCGCTACAAGCTACAATTGTAGCTTGTAGCGTCCATATCGCCTGTAGTAGCGGCGTCTGAAGAGGCGACGCTACAGCCGGCGACAGATACATCTGTTTATGGTCTCTGCTCATAAACTTAAGGCAACATCGCCGATTGTAGCGAGCTGTATCGGCGTGTAAAGAAGCAACGGAAGGCAACTCTGGACACCCGGCGATGTGGCTGCCATGTATCTAAGGCGTGACACAGTCGCCATGTTACCGCGCCCCATCTGCGATCATTGGAGGTCGCTCCTGCTTTATGATTGGTAGTCGCAGCATAGGGCGGGATATTTAAGGAGCTGACCAGTCACACTACACAATTACTCGAGCGTGCTGTATTAATCAGCCTACTGCGATGCCTGACCAATCCTGATGATATTGCGCTGTCCTATCATCGTACGGACGGCTCGTAATCCAAGATTGTTGCACGCCTATGTGCTATCCCTGCTGCACCGGGTCCGCCCATAGTAGCTTGTTGGAGCGGTGTGTAAACATGGTACGCTACGCTACAGCTGGCTACTTGAGACACCCGGCGATGTAGCTAGCTATAGATGTAGCGTGGCGTAGCGCACCTTATGGCGGCGTGTAAAGAGAGTGCGTTGACCGTTTGTAGCCGTTCGGGCGTGCTCGTGCACGTGAAGTAGCGCGATGTATCCAGCCTGCCGTCGCGGCGTGTAAAGGTACCATAAGGGTACCTTTACACGCCGCCACGGCAGGCTGGATACATCGCGCTACTTCACGTGCACGAGCACGCTCAAACGGCTACAAACGGTCAACGCACCCTCTTTACACGCCGCCACAAGGTGCGCTACGCCACGCTACATCTATAGCTAGCTACATCGCCGGGTGTCTCAAGTAGCCAGCTGTTGCTCATTTACACACCGCTACAACCAGCTACTATGGGCGGACCTGGTGCAGCAGGGACAGCACATAGGCGTGCTCCAATTGTGGATTACAAGACTTCCGTACGCTGATAGGACGAAGCAATAACATCCTGATTGGGCAGCCAGCGCAGGAGGCTGACTAATACATGATGCTCGAGCAATTGTGTAGTGTGACTGGTCAGCTCCTTAAATATGCCTCCCTATGCAGCGACTACCAATCGTCATGCAGCAGCTTCCACCAATGATCGCACATGGGGCGCGGTAACATGGAGCCGAGGTCACGCCTTAGCTACATTGCAGCTACAGCCCCGGGTGTCCAGAGTTCCCTTCCGTTGCTTCTTTACACGCCGATACAGCTCGCTACCATCGGCGATATAGCCATCTGTTTTCGAGCAGAGCCCATAAACAGATGTATCTGTCGCCGGCTGTAGCGTCGCGTCTTCAGACGCCGCTACGACGGGCTACATTGACGCTACAAGCTACATTTGTAGCCTGTAGCGCGATGTATCCAGCCTGCCGTGGCGGCGTGTAAAGGTACCCTAAAAGCACCGTTTTGGGATGGATGGATGAGATTTACAGCCCGTACACCAGCCCCAGATGCGATGCAGTCTGGTATACAGGCACAGCGAAGTTTGGTAGATACCCTGCCTGCCTGTATACTGCTCTAGTAGTCCTCAGAAGGACTGTTGTGGTAAATAGACTGGCAGCCCTGTGCCTACACTAGCTGAAAGGACACAAATCTGTCCCTCAATCAGCAGCAGCTCTCCCTACACTGACTGTCTAATGGCGCAGAGTGATGAGCACAGTGCGGTCTGGCCTTATAAAGACCTGATCACGCTTTGCGGCCAGCCAATCACTGTAATGCCACAACCAACATGGCTGTGGCATTACAGTGTCTGTCAGCCAATCCCTGCATGCGGGCCGGCTCTGTAAAGAGCGCCAACATGCAGGGAGGTGGACCCCGAGCATAGCAAGAGTATCGCGATATTCGTGCGAGTACCGAGTAGTGACAAGCATACTCGCTCATCCCTAGGCTGCAGTCTTTGGTTCTTTACTCACAGTATTTGCGCAGCAGCCCGCTGAGCACTGAGTTCTCGGAGGCACGGATCCAGCTACTCCCGGGTAGTAGGATGGTACGTAACCGGCACCGCTTCTCTGTCAACTCTCGCCTGCGTTCTATATGGTTCCCGCACTATTTAAACCCCTTGTCACTTGTTCCACATCATCGTGTGTTCTTCCTGACCTCCACTCCTTCCCAAGTGATCCCTCTAACTCCCTTCACCACGCAGCCCCACTACAATGGGTCCTAGTGCGTGGCCTGAGTGTTCCGGTACCAGTCTGTACCCTTTTTACCCATGAGTAGGATACTACACCCTAACAGAGGTGCAGCATCTCTGTGACAACTGGATCCGCAGGGGTGACACATTGCTTTAGCACCAAATTTCTCGCTTTTACAAGCGACAACACCAAAAAGTGACCCCACAGTTTGTTACCCACATTGTTAGCAGCGCGGTGATACCCTATATGTGGTCAGAAGCCTCTTTGCACAAATGGGGGGAGTCAGAGGGGAAGGTGGAATATTTGAATTTTGGAGAAGCTGAAATAAATGACGGCACCACATCACATTTGCAGGGCCCCTAGGGGCCTAAGCAGCAGAAACCCCCAGAAGTGACCTTATTTTGGAAACGTGAAACGGGTTTAGGAGGCATTTTGAACCCACAGATACTTCACAGAATGTGACTGTCACGGCCCAGGGACGGGGGTTACTCAGAACCGGGCCCTCTAGTCTTTCAGGGCTGCGGGGACGTGACCTCGTTCCGTGGTCCCAGGCGTGGCAATAAAAAGGGGTTTGAAGAATAAAATGAATTGGGGGTTAGAGTTTTTGTAAAATGTATGTGACGCCACCCGTGGTTTGTGGTAAGCGTGGACCACCGCTGCCATCCAGCTCTCTGTGGATGATGGTGGTGGCAGGCAGCAGGGATGATAAGCCCTCCATGGGCAGGGCTTTCTCCCCAGGGCAGATGTAGGGATGAGGTGAAACAAGTTCAGTAACCGGCAGGATCCGATGGTTTTCACTCTCAGGCTTTCTCAGCCTGTGCAGCAGATCAGTCAGCGGCTCTGCAGGTGAGCTCCCGCTGCTGTCACAATATAACAGTCTCACACATGTAGTTTTCAGCTGGACCGAGTACTTTACTCACATTCTGAAGTTCACACGGGACAAACAGTTCACAAAAGGTTTTGGGCACAACCTTGTAGCTGGGATGGCTCATTAACTGTACTCCCTCTCTGGTACCTTTCCGGGCCTCCTTCTCTTGTCTGGGTGCTAGCTACGGGCCAGCGGTCACGGATCTCAGTCTGCCCCCCAACCTTATCTTGACGGCCTTTCCTTCACTGCACCGGAGGGTGGGTTCCAGGCATAGAGTCCCTTCACCCCGCTGGTCAATCTGTGGTTGGGGCATACAGCTCCCGGCCACTTCAACAGGGCCGGCACCTTGGCTTCGACCCGGTCCCCTGATGTCCCTGCTGATCCGGACACACCGTGGACCTGACGCACACCAGGGGCCAGGGTTACTCCCGGTTTAGACAGGCGATTCTTCTCCTTCCTTGTCACGGGTGGACCGCGCCTGCCGGTAGTGGGGCCCGGTGTAGTGCAGATCAAAATTGAGGTCGTCTTACGGGAACAGATTAAAAAGGGGTTTTAATTTGTTTTCTTCGTGACGCCACCTATGAGTAGATTCGGTAAGGGCTACCGACGCTGCGGAACCTCCCGGGGTGATGGACAGCAGCAAGATGTTACGCTCCCCACAGGCTGAGCGGTGATCCCCGGGGGCTGGAGCTGCTCAAGATGTTGTGCGGCAGCTGCGGTTACCTTAAGTTCATGACGGACAGTTCATAAGGAGACACGGACACAGATAGTCTCTGCAACGGTTCTTTACTGTAACCAGCAGGCAGTACATGGCTTACAGTGGTTGAGTAGAAGACCGGGTGGACTCAGCAGTGATAGTGCTCCTCAGAGATCCGCAGTGTACCTCCTCTCTACCTCCTTAGCTTCTCTTGCCAGCGTCGCCCAGGAATACCAGGTCGGGTACGGGGAGGCTGCTTCAATGCCCTATCCATGATGTACGTTCTGGATTCTTTGGGGAGCCTTGGGTCCCTCGGTGGGTACACCGCTGGTTAGACGACTGGAAACTGGCTGGTGGTGGGGTGCTCCTATAAAGCTGCTCCTCCACGGGGCTGGTTCGCGTGACAGAGGTGAACTGCTGCCAGCTTCGGTACCAGTGAACCGGCTGTGAGTTGTGGGCACGGGAGTCTTTTGAGAACCCGTGTAGATATGCCCATTCCCGGTAGTTAAGGCCTCAGGTGCGGACACCCGACCGGTGACGGCCCAGGGGCCCGCACGGGGTGCGGAGCCCCCGCTCCACTCCAAGTTCTAGTCTGCTCTCTTCAAGTTCTAGACTACTTCTCCGACTTGTTCTGACTGTCTAGATTATTGTGTTCTCTTCACTACCCTAACACTCCACCCACCAGGACCTATGATTGGTCCCCTGTTCTAGGTGTTGTATGTTGGGTTGGATCTCTGAGTTAACTATTGCACTGCTTTGTCTAGAGAATATTGCGGCTGCAATACTCCCTTGTGACGCACTCGTTGCGGGGCGCCACACTCCCCCTTGGTTAAATCAGCTTGTCCCCAAGCGTCAAACTACTCACATTACAGAGGTTTTTACATTTTTATACATATATGACACACTTTTATTAAAGTAGAAAAACAGGTAAAGAAATGCTTTGATGTTATAAGCAAAGAAACAGGTAATCACTTTGTGCGGACCCGGCGGGCGGTCGGCTGTACTTTAACTAGAGTCCAGGCTGTAGCCGCGAGATCACACAGTCAATGATTAACGGGAACAGAGTCATTGATGAAAGTTCAAGTTTTAAAGTCACTGGCTCTGAGGGTGATGGCGTACCCGGATAGCAAACCACCCATCTGCACAAGCATAGCGCTCATAGGTGATAATATCGCCCCGGTATAGGTCGCGATCGGGATGTCCTCTTGGCAAGTTTGACTCAACGTCCCGGCGCCCCACAAACACCTCCTCATTCAAACCCACCTCCCAAGCGAACCCCCACCCGGTATGTAAGTTAAAGGTGGAAATTCTACCTTCACGGCGGAGTTCATCAGGCAGCGGCGGCTGGCGGCGAGCCTCGGCACGGGCCTCCATGTTGGCGCGTTCTCGGGCTTGCCACTCCTCTCGTCGTTTCTGGCGTATATCTCCGTCGTTACGGCTCGGGGTGTAAAGATGAGTAATGGAGCTGGTGGTTTGGCGGGAAGCTTGAACTTGGCGGGCTGTCTGTATCGGAACCCGGTGGAACGGCACAGGGGAAGGTGTCGGCAGTGCACCCGACCAGTGTACCCGAGCTGTGTGCCCGGAAGGAAATTCTTTGTTGTCTCCCCAAGCGAACCCGGTGTCGAAATCCTCAGCGGTGCTGTGGGTCTCGTCGTCATCCTCTCCGACCTCTTCCTCGATGATCACATCAGGCTGCTCGTTGATGAAAGACGTTAAAGCTTGTTCCGTTGTACAACGGGGCGGTGGTGCTGCGGATCCTTCCGTAGGGACGTCCTGCAGGGCTTCCAGGCTGCCTGCCTCTTCATCTGTTTCCGCAGGTAAAGGTGTTTCAATCCCGGTTACCAGGTAGGCCTCTGTGGTTGCAGAGGAGGCCTCCGGTTCTAGGGAGAAACAAGCGACAGTCTCGGTAGTGTGGAAACTAGTCGCGGGTTCCGCAGGTGGAACCTGGTAGAGATCGAGTTCTTCCATGGAGCGTGTTATGAGCTCCGGCTCAAGAACGGAATCGGTTGCGATGTTGGTCGCTGGAACGGGTCGAGTTGCGGCCTCCACCGGAATGACACAGTCTATTGGCTCAGGTGACGGAGCAGGACAGGTGGTAGGCGAGGGTGAGGCGGTCGAGAAGCTGGTGACGTCGTCTGGGCTTGGAGAAGCTGCACCCGGTCGGCTCTGCTGCATCGCATGGTGTAGTCGTCTGCCTAGGGTCGCGCTCCAGCTGCGAATCGTCCATTCCACTGTCTCTAGTAACCGCACCCGGAGGTCTTGTAGAGCCTCTAGCCAGAAGTCGGGGCTGCCGTCTATGGTAAGGGCAGGATCCGGACCCGGTTGGCTTATGGCTGCTCTGGCCTCCGCCTCGACCTCCCGCATCAGGTCTTGGAGTCTCATGCTGGCCATTCTTCTTTGGAGGGAAACCACACCCGATCAACCGGTAAGACGTTCTGGTTGAGCTGGTGAAGATGTCTTCTCTCTCTGTCGGTGTGTCTAGGTATGACACTCCCATCTCCTCTGGGCTTTTGTAGTCCAATCGTGGGAAAAGTCTTTGGGATCCGCCCCCATGGTTGATTCGAGCAATCAGGGCGGACAAAGAGTTTGGCGCCTTTTGTCTTTGGCCCTCCCACAGTGAGGGGGGGGTTGACTCACTCCTGGGCTTCACGTGGCGGCTTCTTGTGGCGGGAACGCCATCTTGGGCGCCATCTTGACCCAATGGTGTAAAGGCGGGAAAGTTCTTTTAGGGACGAACAAAGTCCAATTGTAGACAATAAAGTCCAGTTTAAGCACAACATACCCGTTGGGTAACGGGCCTGCTCGTATCCTGTTCGTGACGCCATTTTCTGACGCACACCAGGGGCCAGGGTTACTCCCGGTTTAGACAGGCGATTCTTCTCCTTCCTTGTCACGGGTGGACCGCGCCTGCCGGTAGTGGGGCCCGGTGTAGTGCAGATCAAAATTGAGGTCGTCTTACGGGAACAGATTAAAAAGGGGTTTTAATTTGTTTTCTTCGTGACGCCACCTATGAGTAGATTCGGTAAGGGCTACCGACGCTGCGGAACCTCCCGGGGTGATGGACAGCAGCAAGATGTTACGCTCCCCACAGGCTGAGCGGTGATCCCCGGGGGCTGGAGCTGCTCAAGATGTTGTGCGGCAGCTGCGGTTACCTTAAGTTCATGACGGACAGTTCATAAGGAGACACGGACACAGATAGTCTCTGCAACGGTTCTTTACTGTAACCAGCAGGCAGTACATGGCTTACAGTGGTTGAGTAGAAGACCGGGTGGACTCAGCAGTGATAGTGCTCCTCAGAGATCCGCAGTGTACCTCCTCTCTACCTCCTTAGCTTCTCTTGCCAGCGTCGCCCAGGAATACCAGGTCGGGTACGGGGAGGCTGCTTCAATGCCCTATCCATGATGTACGTTCTGGATTCTTTGGGGAGCCTTGGGTCCCTCGGTGGGTACACCGCTGGTTAGACGACTGGAAACTGGCTGGTGGTGGGGTGCTCCTATAAAGCTGCTCCTCCACGGGGCTGGTTCGCGTGCAGAGGTGAACTGCTGCCAGCTTCGGTACCAGTGAACCGGCTGTGAGTTGTGGGCACGGGAGTCTTTTGAGAACCCGTGTAGATATGCCCATTCCCGGTAGTTAAGGCCTCAGGTGCGACACCCGACCGGTGACGGCCCAGGGGCCCGCACGGGGTGCGGAGCCCCCGCTCCACTCCAAGTTCTAGTCTGCTCTTCAAGTTCTAGACTACTTCTCGACTTGTTCTGACTGTCTAGATTATTGTGTTCTCTTCACTACCCTAACACTCCACCCACCAGGACCTATGATTGGTCCCCTGTTCTAGGTGTTGTATGTTGGGTTGGATCTCTGAGTTAACTATTGCACTGCTTTGTCTAGAGAATATTGCGGCTGCAATACTCCCTTGTGACGCACTCGTTGCGGGGCGCCACACTCCCCCTTGGTTAAATCAGCTTGTCCCCAAGCGTCAAACTACTCACATTACAGAGGTTTTTACATTTTTATACATATATGACACACTTTTATTAAAGTAGAAAAACAGGTAAAGAAATGCTTTGATGTTATAAGCAAAGAAACAGGTAATCACTTTGTGCGGACCCGGCGGGCGGTCGGCTGTACTTTAACTAGAGTCCAGGCTGTAGCCGCGAGATCACACAGTCAATGATTAACGGAACAGAGTCATTGATGAAAGTTCAAGTTTTAAAGTCACTGGCTCTGAGGGTGATGGCGTACCCGGATAGCAAACCACCCATCTGCACAAGCATAGCGCTCATAGGTGATAATATCGCCCCGGTATAGGTCGCGATCGGGATGTCCTCTTGGCAAGTTTGACTCAACGTCCCGGCGCCCCACAAACACCTCCTCATTCAAACCCACCTCCCAAGCGAACCCCCACCCGGTATGTAAGTTAAAGGTGGAAATTCTACCTTCACGGCGGAGTTCATCAGGCAGCGGCGGCTGGCGGCGAGCCTCGGCACGGGCCTCCATGTTGGCGCGTTCTCGGGCTTGCCACTCCTCTCGTCGTTTCTGGCGTATATCTCCGTCGTTACGGCTCGGGGTGTAAAGATGAGTAATGGAGCTGGTGGTTTGGCGGGAAGCTTGAACTTGGCGGGCTGTCTGTATCGGAACCCGGTGGAACGGCACAGGGGAAGGTGTCGGCAGTGCACCCGACCAGTGTACCCGAGCTGTGTGCCCGGAAGGAAATTCTTTGTTGTCTCCCCAAGCGAACCCGGTGTCGAAATCCTCAGCGGTGCTGTGGGTCTCGTCGTCATCCTCTCCGACCTCTTCCTCGATGATCACATCAGGCTGCTCGTTGATGAAAGACGTTAAAGCTTGTTCCGTTGTACAACGGGGCGGTGGTGCTGCGGATCCTTCCGTAGGGACGTCCTGCAGGGCTTCCAGGCTGCCTGCCTCTTCATCTGTTTCCGCAGGTAAAGGTGTTTCAATCCCGGTTACCAGGTAGGCCTCTGTGGTTGCAGAGGAGGCCTCCGGTTCTAGGGAGAAACAAGCGACAGTCTCGGTAGTGTGGAAACTAGTCGCGGGTTCCGCAGGTGGAACCTGGTAGAGATCGAGTTCTTCCATGGAGCGTGTTATGAGCTCCGGCTCAAGAACGGAATCGGTTGCGATGTTGGTCGCTGGAACGGGTCGAGTTGCGGCCTCCACCGGAATGACACAGTCTATTGGCTCAGGTGACGGAGCAGGACAGGTGGTAGGCGAGGGTGAGGCGGTCGAGAAGCTGGTGACGTCGTCTGGGCTTGGAGAAGCTGCACCCGGTCGGCTCTGCTGCATCGCATGGTGTAGTCGTCTGCCTAGGGTCGCGCTCCAGCTGCGAATCGTCCATTCCACTGTCTCTAGTAACCGCACCCGGAGGTCTTGTAGAGCCTCTAGCCAGAAGTCGGGCTGCCGTCTATGGTAAGGGCAGGATCCGGACCCGGTTGGCTTATGGCTGCTCTGGCCTCCGCCTCGACCTCCCGCATCAGGTCTTGGAGTCTCATGCTGGCCATTCTTCTTTGGAGGGAAACCACACCCGATCAACCGGTAAGACGTTCTGGTTGAGCTGGTGAAGATGTCTTCTCTCTCTGTCGGTGTGTCTAGGTATGACACTCCCATCTCCTCTGGGCTTTTGTAGTCCAATCGTGGGAAAAGTCTTTGGGATCCGCCCCCATGGTTGATTCGAGCAATCAGGGCGGACAAAGAGTTTGGCGCCTTTTGTCTTTGGCCCTCCCACAGTGAGGGGGGGTTGACTCACTCCTGGGCTTCACGTGGCGGCTTCTTGTGGCGGGAACGCCATCTTGGGCGCCATCTTGACCCAATGGTGTAAAGGCGGGAAAGTTCTTTTAGGGACGAACAAAGTCCAATTGTAGACAATAAAGTCCAGTTTAAGCACAACATACCCGTTGGGTAACGGGCCTGCTCGTATCCTGTTCGTGACGCCATTTTCTGACGCACACCAGGGGCCAGGGTTACTCCCGGTTTAGACAGGCGATTCTTCTCCTTCCTTGTCACGGGTGGACCGCGCCTGCCGGTAGTGGGGCCCGGTGTAGTGCAGATCAAAATTGAGGTCGTCTTACGGGAACAGATTAAAAAGGGGTTTTAATTTGTTTTCTTCGTGACGCCACCTATGAGTAGATTCGGTAAGGGCTACCGACGCTGCGGAACCTCCCGGGGTGATGGACAGCAGCAAGATGTTACGCTCCCCACAGGCTGAGCGGTGATCCCCGGGGGCTGGAGCTGCTCAAGATGTTGTGCGGCAGCTGCGGTTACCTTAAGTTCATGACGGACAGTTCATAAGGAGACACGGACACAGATAGTCTCTGCAACGGTTCTTTACTGTAACCAGCAGGCAGTACATGGCTTACAGTGGTTGAGTAGAAGACCGGGTGGACTCAGCAGTGATAGTGCTCCTCAGAGATCCGCAGTGTACCTCCTCTCTACCTCCTTAGCTTCTCTTGCCAGCGTCGCCCAGGAATACCAGGTCGGGTACGGGGAGGCTGCTTCAATGCCCTATCCATGATGTACGTTCTGGATTCTTTGGGGAGCCTTGGGTCCCTCGGTGGGTACACCGCTGGTTAGACGACTGGAAACTGGCTGGTGGTGGGGTGCTCCTATAAAGCTGCTCCTCCACGGGGCTGGTTCGCGTGACAGAGGTGAACTGCTGCCAGCTTCGGTACCAGTGAACCGGCTGTGAGTTGTGGGCACGGGAGTCTTTTGAGAACCCGTGTAGATATGCCCATTCCCGGTAGTTAAGGCCTCAGGTGCGGACACCCGACCGGTGACGGCCCAGGGGCCCGCACGGGGTGCGGAGCCCCCGCTCCACTCCAAGTTCTAGTCTGCTCTCTTCAAGTTCTAGACTACTTCTCCGACTTGTTCTGACTGTCTAGATTATTGTGTTCTCTTCACTACCCTAACACTCCACCCACCAGGACCTATGATTGGTCCCCTGTTCTAGGTGTTGTATGTTGGGTTGGATCTCTGAGTTAACTATTGCACTGCTTTGTCTAGAGAATATTGCGGCTGCAATACTCCCTTGTGACGCACTCGTTGCGGGGCGCCACAGACCCCTTCTAGCTTCTTCCGGTAGGCTGCCTGAGACCCGGACAAGCCATACGATGGCACAGGCCGCTAGATCCGGGTTCTTTCTCTCTGGTCTTACAGTCTGCTAGGCTTGTTGGGTGTATCAGCTTAGGAGTTCTGTTCTTTCTCCCATTACAGCTTGCCAGAAACTCGAACCTGAACTGTCTAATCAAGCTCTCCTAACTTAAAGGGAACCTGTCACTAGATAAAGCCCCCCAGGCTATCACTACCTGTCCCTGCACCTTCCTATTACTACCCTAATTATCCCTTTCTGTCCGGAAATGTTTTTATACCTTAGTGGGGCGTATGATTATTGTCACATCGCCATTGGACTCGGTAGCTGGTGTTCCTGCCTCGGCCGCTGGGAGGCGCCGGATTCCGTCGGCGGATGGCGCCGGTGACAGGAGGGCCTTGTCCTCATATGGACTTGCTCCTTCGACGTCGGCCTCTGTTGCTGAACGCCGCCGTGTTTCTCCTGTGGGTGATGTTGGTTGCAGAGTAGCGGGCCCTGCAGAGGCGTCTGATAGGCGCAGCCTTTGTTCTTCTGTCAGAAGTGGGGTGGAGCCAGTCATGCATCTCCATCTGGCCTGGTTCTAGGGGCGGTCTGGATGAGATCATCAGGCTGTGAGCTCCAGCCTATGGGAGGTAACCGCGCCCTTCAAATACATTGGAGCCTGTCTTGTAGCCCGCCAGATATAGTCATGGTTTCCCCAGCGATCTAGTGTGTGTTTGGTTTTGACTCTGACCTTTGCCTGGATTTTTGACTCTGTACCGCCTGACGATTTTGTACCTTCGCTGCCCTCTCGGTTTTGACTCGGACCCCTGACTACGTTCTTGGGATCCTGATTTTTCCCTTCCTGACGACCTCCCTGCTCTGCTGCTCATAATAGGTAGCTACCCCCTGGACTCCGCTGTAATTCCAGATCCCTGTATCGGGGTTTCTCGGGGTGCTGCCTTACCAGCAGCTCAGCCTCACAGCGGATGGTCGTCACAATAATGATCCGGGGGGGGGGGGGCTACCATTGCTAACCCCCCTGGGCGTCCTCTTTGGGTCCCTCTCGCCGCCCTCCAGAAGTCTCTATCACGCCCTGATGGGCGTGATATTGAAATCAGATTTCGTGCCCCCAGCCTGTCTCCCTCCTCTCTGCTATGCAGCCTTCCTGTGGTAATGACGCTGAACGCGTCATTTCCGGAACCGCAGGCTCATAGCAACCCGATATTTACCTTAGTAGCGGCACAGCACTGCTAAGCGGGGCCCCATAGAAGCCTGCATAGCAGTGCACAGCGCTGCTGATGAGGTAAATATCGGGTTGCTATGAGCCTGCGGTTCTGGAAATGACGCGTTCAGCGTCATTACCACAGGAAGGCTGCATAGCAGAGAGGAGGGAGACAGGCTGGGGGTGCGAAATCTGATTTCAATATCACGCCCATCGGGGCATGATAAGGAATCATGGAGGCTGCAAACCAACACGCCCAGGGGAACTATTGCATATAGCCCCCGCTTCATTATCATCCTAATGAGTAAGCAGGGCCGGCGTCAGCACCCGGCGTACCCGGGCAAATGCCAGGGCCCAGGTGTGACAAAGGGGCCCACCTCCGCCGCCCACCTGCTCGTGCCGGTATTATCTATTCTTACTGGCGCGGACCACGGTACCCTGCTTTGATGCTGTACAGAAGCCGGCCGCCAGCCCCCGCTCCACCGTCGCATCTGTGCCGTCACTTCCGCCACTGCCTATGCATTCCACACTGTGGAACGCATAGATGAGGTGCCCCCACTCCGCCCCCTCACTTCCTCTTCCTTCCTTTGCGTTCCACAGTGTGGAACGCATAGAAAAATCGACCCCCCGCCACTCAGCCTCCGCCTCTTCCTTTCCTTTTGCGGTCCACAGTTGTGTCCACGCCGCCCAACACCGCCTCCATCTCAGAAGTTTGTGTACGGAGGCAGTGCAGGCTGCAGCCAGGGCCAGGCAGAGCGAGCTGGAGCAGAGCTCACTCTGAATACAGCACACAGATGGGTGCCGGTGGGTAGTTATATATTATTTGGCTCTATGGAGGCTATGGTGGGCTCTATTGGAGGCTCTATATGGAGGCTGTGCTGGGCTCTAGTGAGCCTGGGCTGGGCTATTTGGAGGCTGTGCATGGCTATATAAACTTTGAAGGCTGTGCTGGGCTATATAGAGGCTGTGCTGGGCTATATAGAGGCTATGCTGTGCTATTTAGAGGCTCTGCTGGGCTATATATAATTTGGAGGCTGTGCTGGGCTATATATAATTTGGAGGCTGGGTTATTTACAGGCAGTGCAGGGCTATATATAGTTTGGAGGCTGAGCTAGGCTCTATAGAGGCTATGCTGGGCTATTTAGAGGCTGTGATGGGGTATTTAGAGGCTGTGCAGGGCCATATATAATTTGAAGGCTGTGCTGGGCTCTGTAGAGGCTATGCTGGGCTATTTAGTGGCTGTCCTGGGATATTTAGAGGCTGCGCAGGGCTATATATAATTTGGGGGCTGTGCTGGGCTATTTAGAGGCTGTACTAGGCTATATATAATTTGGAGGCTGGGCTGGGGTATTTAGAGGCTGTGCAGGGCCATATATAATTTGAAGGCTGTGCTGGGCTCTGTAGAGGCTATGCTGGGCTATTTAGTGGCTGTCCTGGGATATTTAGAGGCTGCGCAGGGCTATATATAATTTGGGGGCTGTGCTGGGCTATTTAGAGGCTGTACTAGGCTATGTATAATTTGGAGGCTGGGCTGGGTATTTAGAGGCTGTGCAGGGCCATATATAATTTGAAGGCTGTGCTGGGCTCTATAGAGGCTTTGCTGGGCTATTTAGAGGCTCTGCGTAACTATATATAATTTGGAGGCTGTGCTGGACTATTTAGAGGCTGTGCAGGGCTATATATAATTTGGAGGCTGTGCTGGGCTCTATAGTGGCTATGCTGGACTACATATAATATGTAGGCTGTGCTGGGCTCTATGGAGGCTGTGCTGGACTATATCAAATTTGGAAGCTGGGGTGGGCTCTATGGAGGTTGTGCAGGGCTATATATAATTTGGAGGCTGTTCTGGGCTGTACATATTATTTGGAAGCTGTGCTGGGTTGTATATATTATCTGGAGGCTGTGCTGGGCTGGCAAAGCCTCCAGATAATAAATATAGCTCAGCAGAAGCCTCCAGATAATATATATAGCCCAGCAGAAGCCTCCAGATAATATATTCAGCCCTGGACAGCCTCAATATTATATATACAGCCCACCCAGGACCTGCCTGTATATTATATACACAGCCCGCAGCTTCTATATTAGATTCATGAATTGTGGTATGTGTTAAAGGGGCCCACTAGAGACTGTTTCGCCCGGGGCCCACAAAAACCTGGAGCCGGTCCTGTGAGTAAGTATAAAAACGATTTTTAGAACATTGAAAGCATTTAGCAGAGAGAGGGATAGTTATAATGGTGATAGGAAGGTGCAGGGACAGGTGTTGATAGGTCAGGAGGTGACAGGTTCACTATAATGTTCCTGCGTTTTGTTCCAGTTCCTTCACCCCCTACCTGGGCTTTTTCTCTACTCTTCATCCTCCACTTAGTCCCTCCCGCTGTCTCTAACCTGAACTAGTACTTACCGTGTTTCCCCGATAGTAAGACCCCCCCGAAAGTAAGACAGGGTGGGGGGGACGGGGGGTCTGCTAATGTATGACCCCCCCCCGAATGTAAGGCAGGGTAGGGGGGAGGGGGGGTCTTACTATCGGGGAAACACGTGGGGGGGTTTACATACATACATACACACGTACAGACACATATATACACACCACACACACATAGCACCGCTTCTTACCGGGTTTGGTGTGGGTCCCCGATGGTCCTGTGCCGTCCTCTGTGCTCCGGTCCGGTCCCCGAGATGATCCGCTGCCGTCCGCCGTGTTCCGCTGCAGTTTTGCACCAGTATTGCCGGTCCTAGGCTCCATGGTCCCTGCTCTTCCGGAATTCAGGCCTAGCTCCGCCCAGGTCATAGTGTGGGCCAATCAGCATAGCGGCGCTGACGTCAGAGGCAAGCGCCCGATGACGCTTGCTTGAGCGCCACTACGCTGATTGGCCCACACTATGACCTGGGCGGAGCTAGGCCTGAACTCTGGAAGAGCAGGGACCATGGAGCCTAGGACCGGCAATACTGGTGCAAAACTGCAGCGGAACACGGCGGACGGCAGCGGATCATCTCGGGGACCGGACCGGAGCACAGAGGACGGCACAGGACCATCGGGGACCCCACACCGGACCCGGTAAGAAGCGGTGCTATGTGTGTGTGGTGTGTATGGTGTGTATATATGTGTATGCATGTGTCTGTATGTGTGGGAATGTGTGGATGGATGGCTGCAGTGTGTGGATGGATGGATGGATGGATGGTGGGGCCTCCAATGTAAGACCCCCCCCCCCCCCCCCCCGAAAGTAAGACAGGGGGCCACTTTTGGCCACAAAAAGAATGTAAGACCCTGTCTTCCTTTCGGGGAAACACGGTAGGACTAGGGATTAGTGGATGTGTTAGGTGTGTGGAGCAGCTCACTACCAGTGCCAGCTGCAGTACCTTACTGTGGCCCCCAGTCCACAGGGGCGCCACATGATAACAATAGGGCGTCATATTTATCATTTTCTTTTTTCACAGTAAATTTCTCCCTTTTTGGGCACAATCCGGAGCCCCTGTGTCCTGGACGTCTCCTCTCCTGCTGGGGATGAACACAACCGCCAGTGTCCATGATCTACCTACAGTACAGAGCACGGCGGCTTCTCCCTGCATTCACCCACTGACATCACCTAAGCTCCACCCCCTGATCACATGACACTGATGAGGTCATCACAGGTCCTTCAGCTCTCACAGTGCAGCAGATCCGTCCTGGTTGTAGGTGGAGGAAGATTCCCTGTCCTCCTCTATACAGGTGATTATACAGAGAACAACTGCATTATGGGAGAATAACATCATCATCATCAGCATCATCATCAGCATCATCATCAGCATCATCATCATCGCTAGAGGAGCCGCATTACATCACTAAGGACCCGAGACATCGCTCGTGTGAGGTGATCTCTTGTAGATGTGATCCCTTAGTTACAGGATCCATCGCTCGTGGTCGGTGATCTCTTGTAGATGTGATCCCTTAGTTACAGGATCCATCGCTCGTGGTCGGTGATCTCTTGTAGATGTGATCGCTCCTTAGTTACAGGATCCATCGCTCGTGGTCGGTGATCTCTTGTAGATGTGATCCCTTAGTTACAGGATCCATCGCTCGTGGTCGGTGACGTCTTGTAGATGTGATCCCTTAGTTACAGGATCCATCGCTCATGGTCGGTGATCTCTTGTAGATGTGATCGCTCCTTAGTTACAGGATCCATCGCTCGTGGTCGGTGATCTCTTGTAGATGTGATCGCTCCTTAGTTACAGGATCCATCGCTCGTGATCGGTGATCTCTTGTAGATGTGATCAGTCCTTAATTACAGGATCTATCGCTCGTGGTCGGTGATCTCTTGTAGATGTGATCGGTCCTTAGTTACAGGATCCATCGCTCGTGGTCGGTGATCTCTTGTAGATGTGATCGTTCCTTAGTTACAGGATCCATCGCTCGTGGTCGGTGATCTCTTGTAGATGTGATCAGTCCTTAATTACAGGATCTATCGCTCGTGGTCGGTGATCTCTTGTAGATGTGATCGGTCCTTAGTTACAGGATCCATCGCTCGTGGTCGGTGATCTCTTGTAGATGTGTTCAGTCCTTAGTTACAGGATCCATCGCTCGTGTGAGGTGATCTCTTGTAGATGTGATCAGTCCTTAGTTACAGGATCCATCGCTCGTGGTCGGTGATCTCTTGTAGATGTGATCAGTCCTTAGTTACAGGATCCATCGCTCGTGGTCGGTGACGTCTTGTAGATGTGATCCCTTAGTTACAGGATCCATCGCTCGTGGTCGGTGACGTCTTGTAGATGTGATCCCTTAGTTACAGGATCCATTGCTCGTGGTCGGTGATCTGTTCCTCAGCATTTGTGGTTCTGGATCTCGTTATCTTCTCCTCTATGATTTCCATCTTCTCTTTATCATACAGACGCTGCAGGACGAGATCCCTCCGGCTGATCCAGTTTTCCTCCCTCTTCTCCTGAATGATCCCGAGGATGGACGAGGACGGGAATGAGATCAGCAGTAGATTACTCCACCTCACCCTGGAGATCATCTCCCTGCTGAGCGGAGAGGTGACTCCTCCACATTTCTATCAGCTTTATTGTATCACTAGCTGTAGTACCCGGCTACGCCCGGGTTAATAAATAACTGCTATTAGCTATAACAAAATAGAATTTGAATATGTCATATTAATGACCTGTAGGAAAATAGAAGCTGAGCTGTGATTGGTTGCTATAGGCAGCCTAATAAATCTCCAGTCAATAGTAAACCCTCCCCCTGGCCGGGCAGTATATGTTACCTCACACATACACATAATAGACAGCTCATGTGACTGACATCTGCCTTAATTCCCTATATGGCACATGTGTTGCACATTGGCTGTTTTTAATCAGATGTTTATGTTTGGAAATTAAAGATAGCACACGTATGAGGCGAGGTGTGTGAGGTGATTTGTGCACATCTGTGTCTGTCTGTGTGGTGTGTGTGTCCCTGGGGTGTGTGTATGTGTGTGTCTCTGTGGGGAGGTCTGTGTGGTGTGTGTGTGTGTATCTGTGTTGTGTGTGTCTCTTTGTGGTGAATGCATGTGTCGCTATAGGGTGTGTGTGTGGCGTCCATGGGGGATGTGTGTGTGTCTCTGTGTTGTGTGTGTCTTTGTGGTGTGTGTTTGTGTTCGGGTGCGTGGTGAGTATCCAATGTTGGGGCTGCACCTTAGCGACTATACACTTGCTGTTACTCTTTGTGTGCGTGTGGTGTGTATGGTGAATATCCCATGTTGGGGCCCCACCTTAGTGACTATATGCTGGTATGTGCTGTTAGTCTTTGGCGCTGTCATTAAGTCCCTCTCATTCACAACTGTCAACTGGTAACTGTCACTTTTTCCCCATTATGTAGATAGGGGCAAAATTGTTTAGTGAATTGGAATGCGCGGGGTTGAAATTTCGCCTCACAACATAGCCTATGACGCTCCCGGGGTCCAGACGTGTGACTGTGCAAAATTTTGTGGCTGTAGTTGCGACGGTGCAGATGCCAATCCTAGATATACATACACACATTCAGCTTTATATATTAGACTAGCTGTACTACCAGGTTAATAAATAACTGCTGTTAGCTATAACAACATAGAATTTGAATATGTCATATTAATGACCTGTAGGAAAATAGAAGCTGAGCTGTGATTGGTTGCTATAGGCAGCCTAATAAATCTCCAGCCAACAGTAGACCCTCCCCTGGCCGGGCAGTATATGTTACCTCACACATACACATAATAGACAGCTCATGTGACTGACATCTGCCTTAATTCCCTACATGGCACATGTGTTGCACATTGGCTGTTTTTAATGTTTATGTTTGGAAATTAAAGATACCAGACGTATGAGGTGATTTGTGCAGATCTGTGTCTATCTGTGTGGTGTGTGTGTCCCTGGGGTGTGTATGTGTGTGTTCCTGTGGGGTGAGTGTATGTGTCCCTATAGGGTGTGTATGTGTGTGTGTCCCTGTGTGTGTCTCTTTGTGGTGTGTGTGTGTGTCTCTGTGGGGTGAGTGCATGTGTCGCTATAGGGTGTGTGTGTCTCATGATGCCGCATCTCCCTAAGTGTCTCTCTCCATACACAGGATTACACAATAGTGAGGAAGACACCGGGGGACTGTGTGACTCCCATCATCCATCTCCAGGAGTCAGGAGGGCGGAGCCTCATCACAGCCCCTCCCCCACACGCCCCGATACATGAGAGGAACAAGAAGAAGATCGTAGAGCTCAGCAACAAGATGATTGAGCTGCTGAGCGGAGAGGTGACTGCTGGGACATTATACAGGACAGCACTGGAGGATTCTGGGTGATGAGCGGAGAGGTGACTGCTGGGACATTATACAGGACAGCACTGGAGGATTCTGGGTGATGAGCGGAGAGGTGACTGCTGGGACATTATACAGGACAGCACTGGAGGATTCTGGGTGATGAGCGGAGAGGTGACTGCTGGGACATTATACAGGACAGCACTGGAGGATTCTGGGTGATGAGCAGAGAGGTGACTGCTGGGACATTATACAGGACAGCACTGCTGGAGGATTCTGGGTGATGAGCGGAGAGGTGACTGCTGGAACATTATACAGGACAGCACTGGAGGATTCTGGGTGCTGAGCAGAGAGGTGACTGCTGGGACATTATACAGGACAGCACTGGAGGATTCTGGGTGATGAGTAGAGAGGTGACTGCTGGGACATTATACAGGACAGCACTGGAGGATTCTGGATGATGAGCGGAGAGGTGACTGCTGGGACATTATACAGGACAGCACTGGAGGATGATTCTGGGTGATGAGTGTAGAGGTGACTGCTGGGACATTATACAGGACAGCACTGGAGGATTCTGGGTGATGAGTGTAGAGGTGACTGCTGGGACATTATACAGGACAGCACTGGAGGATTCTGGGTGATGAGTGGAGAGGTGACTGCTGGGACATTATACAGGACAGCACTGGAGGATTCTGGGTGATGAGCGGAGAGGTGACTGCTGGGACATTATACAGGACAGCACTGGAGGATTCTGGGTGATGAGCGGAGAGGTGACTGCTGGGACATTATACAGGACAGCAACGGAGGATTCTGGGTGATGAGCAGAGAGGTGACTGCTGGGACATTATACAGGACAGCACTGGAGGATTCTGGGTGATGTTGGTATCATTGTGTTGTCAGGTTCCTATAAGGTGTCAGGACGTCGCTGTCTATCTCTCCATGGAGGAGTGGGAGTATCTAGAAGGACACAAGGACCGGTACGAGGAGGTGATGATGGAGGAGCACCGGCCGGTGACATCACAAGGTGAGAAGATTTCTATGTCTGCCCAATACTGTGGGCACAGGCTGACACTGGCTGCCATGATGAAACCTTACTGCCGGGATGTGAATTGTGTATAGAGATGAGCGAACCTTTTGAGTTTCGGGTTCGGTTCGCCAATGGGAGACAAAACCAAAGGTATAGAAAACACCTTGGGGAACAATACCTACAAAAACAGAAAACAGTTGAAATTAGAGGCAAACACCAGGATAAGTGGCATCTATTTCCCAGAGTTAAAATGTTTAACATGGTGCAATATGGATGCTAGGGAAAATGCCTGGCACAGCATTTCAAGCTTCAATATTGAGGGGGATGAGGGACAGGTGTAGGCATTGTGCTAAATTCACAAAACACACAACAAAGACTCCACAATAAGGGTCTCCACATTTCCAAATACAGTCCCTGACAAAAGTTATGACAATTATCCATGTCATGTAAATAAAAGCTTATAGCCTGACATCTTTTGAAAGCTGAAACCCTCCCAAATGTGGTTTAGGTTAAGAAAATAAATTGCCATCAATGCTGAAATATTGATCTTTTAATGAACACAGAATGGTCAGATTTTGGCAAGGCAAAAGTTTTGTCGCCCACAGAAAGTAATGTGATATTCAAACAAATAATTAACTTAAAATACAAATCTATGTTGCATAACATTGGTGAATGAAGTTGTGGTGCTATTAGAGTCATATTTAATATTTTGTGTGACTTCCATGAGCTTGAAGGAATGATTTATGCAATGAAGTCATCAGGAATAGCAAAGAATGCAGTCTTGCATGCCTTCCAGAGTTCATCTAGATTCTTTGGTTTTGTCTTCCAAGCTTTCTCTTTCATCCTGGGCCCAAACATGCTCAATGATGTTCATGTCTGGTGACTGGGTGGCCAGTACTTGAGCACCTTTATCTTTTTTGCATGGAGGAACTTGGTTGTAGAGATGGAGCACCTTCCTGCTGCAGAATTTGACCCCTTTTATGATTTGGAATGTAAGAGGTAGCTAAAACTTCTTGATATTTTAGGCTATTGATATTGCCTTCCACCTTGCAAATGTTTCGCACACCCCCATACTGAATGTAACCCCAGACCATGATCTTTCCACACCAAATTTGGATCCATACATGCTCCAGTAGGTCTCCTGCAGTATTTGCGGCGGCTGTGGTGTAATTCTACTGAAGATTCATCAGAGAAATCCACCTCCTGCCACTTTTCCAGTGTCCATCTGTTTAGCAGGCTGTGGGACTTTGCAAATGCCACATGGTTTTTTATTTGCCTTTTGTTTAGTGCTGGCTTCTGGGCAATGATTCGACCATGGAGGCCATTTCGAGACAGAATCCTACAAAGTGTTCTAGTTGACACAGGGACTTAAGGTGACCAGGCCTGTTGGAGCTCTGCTGCAGTGGAAGAGGGGTTTGCTTTGGATTTTCTAATCAACAAACGTTCTTCCTGAGCAGTTGTCTTGGCGGGTCTGCCGTACCTGGGTTTCTCAAACACATCTCCAGTCTCTTCAAATCTTTTTTTAATTCTTTGTACTTGACACTGAGACACATTAAAGGAGCCAGCCACCTCTGCAGTGGATCTGGTCTTCTGCCTCTTGATAATCAAGGCTTTGGTCGCAGGGTGGATTTTTGGCATGTTGTCAGAGGTCAAGTTGCAGTTCAAGTGAAGGTCTGGGGTGCTGGGTTCCTTTTTATACACACCCACTAATTAACCAATCATTTACGGAGCACAGGTGAGGATGTAAACTAGGATTGGGGGCATTATATGACCAGGCGACAAAACGTTTGTCTTGCTAAAATCTGACCATTCTGTGTTCATTAAATGATCAATATTTCAGCATTGATGACAATTTATTTTCTTAACCTAAACCACATTTGGGAGGGTTTCAGCTTTCAAAAGAGAATGGATGACTTTAACGTCAGGTTATAAGCTTTTATTTACATAACATGGATAAGCGACATAACTTTTGTCAGGGACTGTATTAGGGCCAAACACCATGAAAGTGGCATCAATTGACCTAGAATAAAAATTGATTAATGGCGCAGTCTAGATGCATGGCACAGGGCTTGGCCCAGCATTTGAGGTTAAACATTGTTCAGAAACAGGGGGATGAGTGACAGGTGTAGGCCTGTTGGGCTGGGGATCCTCATACCCCATGCAACAGCTCCAATCAATTTTATGCAGTACCACATTAGGGTGGCACAAATATCCGCTTCATACAGTAGGTGGTTCAGTGACAGGGGTAGGTCTTGTGGGCCGAAGGTCCTCAATCCTCTCAATCGCTCACTATGTGTCAGACTTGTACTCAGTTATGTGGGTATACGGGCTGGGCTGGTTTAAAAAATTGGTGAAATGACTCCCAGAAATTGCTTGTGACAATTACATTACAATGTATCTGCGATGAGTACTTGAGTTTCCCATGGTTGTTGGTGTAGATCTGCGATGTAAACTGTGTTCCTCATTTCTGTCTTGGGGTAACCAGTCATAAATGTATTTTAAGTGATACATTTATTGTAGTACAATGTAAACATCAGACTTTTAATCATTTCTATGATAGAATAATCAAGATATTTAGAACATAAAATCAATTTATTGAAATACAACTTTAGAGCACAAACAAATGTAACAAATTGTATAATACACTATGCAGGAAGTAGCAGAATACAGTTTTCTACACAAATATACTAAATAACATTTGTGACATAGAACCGCCTCCATCAGATCCTCCTTCATAGACGACCTCACATATGATCTAATACATTTTAAGGCTAGAGAACAACCTCTCTACACTAACTTGGGTTGGTGGCAAAGCGGTAACCACACCGGAAACATCTCTAACAATCTCCGGGTATAAAGGAATGGCCTCATGCACAGTCAGTTTTTATGAACGGTTGAATTTTTCTATTTCTTTGAGAGCAACTGAAAAATTTAGCTGAGATATGGTCAATCTGTTTACTATAGGAGACGGAGTGCAATCTTTTTTCCCTGCGGGAACGCTTTGCCTGCTCCATGTCATCCAAATACTTGCTAAAGGTAAAATTGTCATCTGATGAGGCTGAAGATGTGGCAGCAGTAGCATTGGCGGACCCAGGTCCTCTTACTATTTGAAATCCTGTAGCCCACTCATTCTTACTGCTACCTCAGTTAGAGCTTCTTTTCCTTAAGTAAGCTGTTGATCATCCAGCTGTCACACGCTTGGTTGATGCTGACATTGCTGGATGCCGATGTGTATGTGTTTGTCTTTAAGAGCTGCATGTTTGATGGTTGTGAGGGTCTTTGCCTCCTGTGTTGTCCTCCAGAGCTGCATTCACTATTAGGTTCAACTGCTGGTTGAGGGGTTAATGTGTGACTCACCTGAACTACCCTCCCCCTAGCCTTTAAGTAGCCTCTCCTTCCACCAGGTGGTGCAGCTGATAGAGTTTCACTCTATATCTGGAAGCCATGCTGTGCTGACCTGTGTGTTTGTGTGGCTGAGGTCCTTTCCTTTGGAGTTGCTGTATCCCAGTTCTGTGGAGGGAGGTGAGGGGGGAATAGCGCATGGCTGGTGGAGGAGTTTTAGGGAGAGGCTGGAGGCCATTCAGGGTTCCTAGACTAGGGTCAGACTAGTCTTCCCTGGTCACCCTGCCAGTAACTGCCATTCCCTTATCATTATTCCCTACACCGTGACATTATCAGCAGCCCATATTTTTTTTCTTCAGACACTATGTCTCAGACTGCCTCAGCTGATGCATTTTCTCGCCTGATGGAGACCATCTCTGAAGAGGTAACTGGTCTGCGGACTCAGGTAGTGCAACAGCTGCAGCAAGTCGTGGGTTACCAGGCATCGGCTCATACTCAGACCATGCCAGAACCCAAGGTCTCTCTTCCAGATAGGTTTTCTGGGGGAAGAGACATATTTTTTTTGTGTTCCGTGAAGCCTGTAAACTGTATTTCAGGCTCCGGCCCCGTTCATCGAGAAATGAGGAACAGCGGGTGTGAATTATAGTCTCTTTTCTTAAAGGGGACCCCCAGACCTGGGCCTTTTCCTTCCCGGCTGACTCACCATCGCTACAGTCGGTTGACGGGTTTTCTAACTGCTCTGGCTCAGGTGTACAGTGAACCAGATAGGGTGACCTTTGCTGTAAACTCAAGCAGGGGTCATGAGCAGTGGAGGAGTACTGTTTAGAGTTTCGAAGATGGGCGACTGACACCCAGTGGAATGACCCTGCCCTCTGGACTCAGTTCTCCTTGGGTTTGTCAGCTAGACTGCAAGACACCCTGGTTCAGTATGACGCACCTAAGTCATTGGAGGCTGCGATGTCCCTAGCCATATGGGTTGACAGATGCCTAAGGGAGAGACCAAGACCTACTATGTCTCCTGTACCTATCCCTGCTGAGGAGACTAAACCCGATGAACCCATGCAGTTGGGGGCAGCAGGTTCTCGTGTTAAACCTCCTGTGGCTACTGTTCACCAAGTGGGCGGAGCATGTTTTTCTGTGGAAAATCTGACCATTTTATTAAGGTTTGTCCACTTCGCTCCAAGACCACGCAGTCTCAGAAGCAGCCTACCTCGGGCCGTTCTGAAGGAGACGACCAGAGAGTTTATCTTTCCTTCCTCGCTAAGTCTCCGTTCACACTGTCTGCCAAGGTGGTGGTGGATGGTAAAATCGAGACTATGCCAGTTCGGGTCGATAGCGGAGCAGGGGTCAATTTGATGGATTCTCGCTTTGCTCAGGCTCATGGTCTCACCAGCAATGCTTTAGTGAGTCCCATTTCCATCCCCTCGATCGACTCAGTTCCACTCAGCCAGAAGGTTCTCTCCCAAGTGGTGCGTAATGTGAACCTGAGCATAGGAAGTCTCCACCAGGAGGTTCTGTCCTGTCACCTGTTGGAGAACCTGCCCACTCCTATTGTATTGGGCCTTCCCTGGCTGGAGAAACACAACCCAGTGATAGACTGGCGGGCCAGAAAGGTTGTGACTTGGGGGGCTTTCTGTGTGAGTAATTGCCTCGCTACAACTATTTCTACTGTACCGGTTGCGCCGACCCCTACCCCATGTCCTGAAGTGACTGGGAGTGAGCCTGGAAGAAGGGGTGGAGTCCGGACTACGCCTCAGATTAATGGTGGATCTAGGCGTCATTCCAGGAGGAGGGGCCGGGGAGGGCCGGTGGTTCCTATTGTGCACTCCAGGGGAGGGAGCCCTGGGTTCGGGGGAACACTGCTGCAGTTTACCATCCTGGATGTGTGCCCTCTAACTGTGACCGCAGATTTGGAAATAAACGTGCAGGTCCAGACCTGAGAGTTAATGAGTGTGTGTGGGTGTTGTCCAAACATGTCAGGTGGAGGTGTGCTGCTGGGGCTCCTGGTTCTGGGGTTATAGGACCGTTTTGGATATTGGCCATTTGTAATAATGTGCTGTACCGCCTTGACCTACCCCAGGGTTGGCGACTTGTAATGTCTTTCATATCTCGTCACTCAGGGGATGTGGACTTATTTCGGATGTGCCGTAGTCGAGTCCGGAGGGGGTTCTGTCACACACTTAGTTGGTGCTGAGATTGCTGGATGCTGCTGTGTATGTGTTTGTCTTTAAGAGCTGTGTGGTTGATAGTTGTGAGGGTCTTTGCCTCCTTGTGTTGTGCTCCAGAACTGCATTCACTATTAGGTTCAACTGCTGGTTGAGGGGTTAATGTGTGATTCACCTGAGCTCTTTTCCCCCTAGCCTTTAAGTAGCCTCTCCTTCCACCAGGTGGTGCTGCTGATAGAGTCTCACTCTATATCTGGAAGCCATGCTGTGCTGACCTGTGTTTTTGTGTGGCTGATGTCCTTTCCTTTGGAGTTGCTGTATCCCAGTTCTGTGGAGGGAGGTGAGGGGGGAATAGCTCAGGGCTGGTGGAGGAGTTTTAGGGAGAGGCTGGAGGCCCGAACCTTCTCACCATCAGAGATACCTTCAGGATCAGGGCCATTCAGGGTTCCTAGACTAGGGTCAGACTAGTCTTCCTTGGTCACCCTGCCCATAACTGCCATTCCCTTATCCTTATTCCCTACACAGTGACACCAGCAATATACAATTACTTGGGTTCACATAAACAGCTGCCAGAAGAATTTTATTTTCTAATAGCTGTGTCTCTCTCCGTTTCTTTAAATCAGCAATGCCATCTGCAATTACATCTCCTCTTTGGGACAGGGAAAACAGCAAGTTCTTGCACTTCCTCATGAAAATGTTAGGAATTAAAACTCAGCTTGTAATTTTTTAGTCATTGTATATGGGTGATTAAGCAATTCCTTCAATTCATCCACCTGTGTCCATTGACCTTTATTTGTTGCTGAGGGTTGGCCATATCTACAAGAAACTGTTTTAGTTCAAGCAAGTGCTGCCTGACCGAGTGGCTTTATCAACAATTGCCCCTTTCTCAGCTTGTCTTATTAAATGTCCCGTTCCACGGCACGACGTTGGAACGATGTCGGCAACAATCTCGTGGGCGTGCGGTCGTTTCAGACATCGTTTTGACATCGTTGGTGAGATGTCACACGTCTAGATATCGTGGATAACTCACCAACGATGTTGTGAGCGGCTACCGATACCTGCTCATTGCTGTGAATGGGAGAAGCCGTAAACGACATCGTTATCGCTGTGTCACACACAACGATAGACCAGGTTGGCTGATCGTTAATCGTGTGGTTCGAGAACATGAGAAACCTGCAGAGTCGCACGCAACGGGGTCGTAACGATGTCGCTGGAACGACTCCAAACCCGTGACGTATCGGCGATATCGTTAACGATGTCGTGCCGGGTAATGGGCCTTTAGATGGAATCAGTTTTAGGGTTTCTGACAGCAATAACCAATTTCCTCACTTTGCCAATCAGATTTCCAGCGTGTCCCTCTTGCAGACTATCTCATTGCCAGCTGCAGCGTGTGCACAACACAGCGCATGTGATGGGTATGAGAGAGTTTTGAAGCAGCTTCAAGAAGACCATCTAATTCTAAAGTATCATTTTGCTGTTCTTCTGCAGTAATATCTATTTATTTCTCAGCTGCAGGGACAGCACTGTGGCCTTCCATCTCAAACATACTGAATCTGAAATTTTCTTCTAGGCATTGCTCATCTTCATTACTCTCATTCATCAGTTTAATTGCACTTATCATGTTTGATGCATTGTCCGTTACAATACCAGGAACCTGTTCTTTTTTTTAGTTCAAAATCTTGCAGAACCTTTTCAAATAAGGCCTGGAGAGACTGGCTGTGTGATGAGCTTTAGTATCTTTTACTGCCAGTGTCTTATTAACAATTTCTTTGTTGTCACAAACAAAAGTGTGTAGGTGTCCAATTAAAGAAACGTCTCGAGAGTCTTTTTAAGATCTTCCTTTTGGTTAAGAGCTTCTCCCATCATTACTTTTTTAATATTTTCTCTTTCAAGCTGGTCGTGCAAATAATGATCATGTTACTCCGTCCTTTACAACAAGCTGTATGGGCTGTCTTCTTTTAAAGATATCAGCTGTCATTGGTACAGTAACTTTATCACTTGCATAACATCTTGTTCATGATGTTTGAGATGCTCTTTCCTCCTCCTTTGCCTGGTGGCAGGAAGTGCTGGGCGCGGGTTTCTTGGTGCTGCTGTTATCTTTTCAGTGTTAGCTTGAAAACTTCTGGGTGGAAGCCTCTAAATGTCTTCTTACATTGGAAGCTCTTGTATGAACATTTTTCTCACTGCCTGACCACACTGATTTTGGCATCACAGCATTTGTTTTCCTCTGGGTCACTTGTCATACATTGACACACAAAGTATTTTTGATCTCGAGTCACTATGAAATGCTCAAATACGGCTGACTCCATAGGAAGCTTCTTAGACATTTTGTATTCATATAAATTCACTCAAAATAATTTTGTCGTATAAAAAGATAAGGTATATTGTAATTACTGCAAGAAAAGAGACTCAAGTACAGTGGGAAAAATACCGGTAAATATTTGATACACTGAGGATTTTCCACTATTTACACTTGGATACATCATACATGGCACTTTTACATAAACCATTATGATTAACACTTATCACCGGGACCTTTGTGACCTTTCAGTCGGTCCTAAGGGTGGTTACAACTGCCTGGCCTTTGAGACATATCCAGTCCCACCATGCATACCATCTATTATGAGGCTACATGGACTTTAGCCTGGCCACGGGCCCATACACGTGTACATCCAATCCATCATACCACATCCATGGACTGCAGCCTACTGACCCCATACACGTGCACACACAGTCCATCATAAAATATCCATGGACTGTGGCCCTTACAAGGCCACCGCCTCATATGCATCCACACACACATAATCCATCATAAAATGTCCATGGACTACAGCCTATATGGGCTCAGACCAGGGTATAGCAAACCTGAGCTACTGAGTAAACAGGCGTCCACAGGGTCTCCTCACCACGTGTTTCCAGGATACCAGCCACCTTCAAACCTCCATACCAGGCAGGTCTCCAGGACCACGGCTGCACCCCTCCACGTTCGAGCGAGCCCTTCAGATTCGGCCAAGGTTCCCCAACTCCAGGAGCCATCTCAAACCCCGCTGTCTGACCACAGGCTCACTCACATTCATCAGAGTGACAGGTGCCTCCCGCCTCCCCCCCCCCCCCCCCCCCCCCCCCCACGTCGCAAAGGGACAGGATCCCTCTGACCTACATCCTCACATCTCAGAGGACTAGACAGCTCTGCCTCTCACACAGCACTAGGCAGCTTTATATCCTACCTGACACACCCACACCTGTAATGCAGTGAGTAATCAGCATCACTCAGCCACAGACCTAGCTGCAGTTAACCCTGCGTGCACTATAAGTTCAAGCAATCATCCAGATTGCAGCAGGCCCATGTGAGTCATACCGGCCACGTGCTATAGTGCCGACATACCTCACAATATATAAATATTGTGAGCATTTGCTTAAAGTCTAAACGTGAGTGAGTGTTTTATTCACACTTTAAGACAGCCGGTGGCAGAAAGAAGAAAAAAAACAACGTAAATGTGCGCTAACTTGGAGATCCACAGGACTCAGACTCACCCTTGCACGGGACATGCTTAACTAAGTGTCCGGCTTGTCACCACTAGCGACCGGCAGGTGCCATTCCCAGGGTTGCTTGAGTCTTGTCACTGACCTTTACAGCTGTATAACCAGATAATGCTGCACATCCAGGCTTAGTCCAGCCTAGCTCCATTCTCACTGCTGCAGCTGAGCATGACATGTGCTGACCTAAAAACCTGGAGATTTAGGGAAAATCCAGGCCATGTTTCACCATGCTGGGAGAAATATACCTTCCATCCAGCACTACACCTTTCACTGCACCACACCCCTCCTCCCCTTTGTTCAACCCTATGGAGGTGAACACATCACATATGTGGACTCTGGACAGGACATCTGCGTTTCCCTGCAGTTTGCCAGCCCGGACTATTGATTTATGCACAGTTTATTGAAAGTTTATGACAGAGGTCCCCAACTCCAGGCCTGGAGGGCCGCCAACAGTGCAGGATTTCAGGGTTTCCTTAGTATTGCACAGGTGTTAATGTGATGAAATGCACAGGTGATGATTCCAATCCCTGTGCAATACTAAGGAGATCCTGAAAACATGCACTGTTGGCGGCCATCGAGGCCTGGATTTGGGGACCCCTACTTTAAGAAGTGATTATCTTAATCTTGTTTTCCTGTTCACTTAGTAATTGTGAGATGGGTGCAGGCCTTTCTTCTTTTTTTAGTGTGTTTACCTTTTGTCTGTTGTGAGGTAGCACCCGGGGAACCCACTTGCATAACGACAAAAACACGTGTTTATAATTTAGCCAATGTCTACCTGTTTATTTTTCACATATTAATAACATAACCCGGGTAGCATGTTTGACACATTGCACATTGATTATAAACACTTTACATAAATACACCATACATTTACATAGAACATTACATAACACTTATTGCACATGACATCTTATAGTAACCCGGGTCCTGTAACCACCTCTCTGTCCCCATTAGAGCTCTACTAACAGCTCCCGTGGTGGCTACGGCCTCCGGCCTATATACACTTTACACATACATTTATCAGTTTCAATCAACGGGCCCTGTGGGTCCCAATGGCGGTACCCGCCGCCTGGCTTTAGTCACCCAGCTTGATGACTCCATATTTACCCCGCAGTCAGGATTCCTGCCTGACCAGAACCTTGCATATCACATGTGATCCATCATACAATATTCATGGATCCCATGCATCCTCACACCCGCTCACAGCCCATCATAATACATCCATGGACTGTGGCTCCTCCATGACCATAACAGGGACCTGGTCAACCGTAGAATCCGGGCTAACCACACGTCACCCTGGCCTACTCACCACAGTACGGGCCACCAGTCGCCACCAAACCTCCATCTCATGGCAGATCTCCAGGTCGACGACTGTACCCTGCGTCTGAGTAGCACCCTATCGGATCAGCCATGGTTACCCTTCTAGGAGCTTTCGTGACCCCTGTCTCTGGCTACAGGCACACCCACACCATTAGAGGCCGTGGTTGAGGGACAGGTACCCGCTGCAAGCAGCAGGCCAAGCCTCCCTCTCGTCCCCAGGGACGGAACGCCTCCAATATCATCCACTCCAGCTGGAGCTCTCCCATAGATTCCGCACATGGCCTTTCTACCTAAGCCAGAACATATACATAGAGTTAAAACAGGCCCCTCACTGACTATCTAGTTGGACCTCAGGGCGGCTATGCCCACCTGGCACATTTCACGCACCAGGTGCACAGTTCACACAAGCATTCGAGAACTGCTTTCTTACCGGGCATGGATCCGAGTCTCGCTGCCTGGGTCACGGGTCCACCAAGTGTCCCCAAGGGCTCCTTTCCCGGACGTGTCTCAACCACACGCCCGGACTAGTCTCCACCTGGGTCAGTCCCGGCTTCCCCACTCCAGGAGCTGTAACAACACCGGACCTGGTCACCGGTATGGAGCTAGCATGCTCCCTTCATTTCACACAGAGCCCTGCACTCTGGCTGCTCATGGATCACCATCCTCTCAGGCTAATCTCTGGCTGATAATGATCTTCCCAGTCTCTCAGCTGGCAGGCTCTTATCGTGTCTGCCACTCCCACACTGACTCATCCAGCTGGGCTGCTATTCCTCAGGACACACCCACCTGACACACCCACCTGGGCTATCAGCAATCAACACCCATTCCTTTCCTCGGCCTCATCGATCTCAGGAGCTACTCACAGCCGCTCATTAGGCTCATGAATGTATCGGATCTACAGCACTCACTCTCATATTTAACACCTTGTGTTCCGGGTAGGTTCACACAGCATCATCACAGGAAAACCGGCCAGTGTGAACAGGATCATACCCTGATCCTGCATGTGATGCGCCCCGGCCATGGGGATCATGCCGGTGGTGACTCACACTGTAGAGGAGGAGCTTCACTACTTATGTAGCTAAAATGCAGCACAGATTCATCTCAGCTAAAACAAAGCCTAGATCAGGAATAGAACAGACATTCATAGGACATTTCCTAACTTTACCAAATTCCTATGAAAAGATATTCAGCACATTCTGCATTGAACCTGCTGTACCCAATTTATGATATATTTTATGAGTCTGAGTCGGTCTATTAACAGATGACCCCTAAAAAAATAGTCACATGTCATACAGGATAGCATCATTTCTCTGGCCAGTGATTGGATGTAAAGTCTTCAGTATTCTTTATAATTTTACACAGGCTCATATTCCCCCTATTCAGGTCCCTACAGTATTGGAGATCGTCTATTCAAGGGAATGTTTCCGATTGAACTGTCAAGGATGTATAGAGACAGGGACAAGGTGACAGAGGCGATACTACACCTCACCCTGGAGATCCTCTTCTGGCTGACCGGAGAGGTGAGACATTCTGATGTCATCACATTACATCATTCTTATCTATGGGAATAACAGATGGACAGAACTGGAGAGGTGATGGACTCTGGAAATGTCTGTAGTGATATTATTAATGTCTCCATCCTCAGGATTACACAGTAGTGAAGACCTCTAGTGATCGCTCTCGGGCCCCTGCGTATGAAGGACGGGGAGGAACCCTGAGCCCAATCCCGGGGCCTCCACCTCACCCCCGGATACATGAGGACATCAATGACCAGAAGATCCTAGAACTCACCAACAAGATGATTGAGCTGCTGACTGGAGAGGTGACACTGCTGGGAATGCTGGGACATTATACAGGACAGCACTGGAGGATTCTGGGTGATGAGAGGAGAGGTGACTGCTGGGACATTATACAGGACAGCACTGGAGGATTCTGGGTGATGAGCAGAGAGGTGACTGCTGGGACATTATACAGGACAGCACTGGAGGATTCTGGGTGATGAGTGGAGAGGTGACTGCTGGGACATTATACAGGACAGCACTGGAGGATTCTGGGTGATGAGCGGAGAGGTGACTGCTGGGACATTATACAGGACAGCACTGGAGGATTCTGGGTGATGAGCGGAGAGGTGACTGCTGGGACATTATACAGGACAGCACTGGAGGATTCTGGGTGATGAGCGGGAGAGGTGACTGCTGGGACATTATACAGGACAGCACTGGAGGATTCTGGGTGATGAGCAGAGAGGTGACTGCTGGGACATTATACAGGACAGCATTGGAGGATTCTGGGTGATGAGCGGAGAGGTGACTGCTGGGACATTATACAGGACGGCACTGGAGGATTCTGGGTGATGAGCGGAGAGGAGACTGCTGGGACATTATACAGGACAGCACTGGAGGATTCTGGGTGATGTTGGTATCATTGTGTTGTCAGGTTCCTATAAGGTGTCAGGACGTCGCTGTCTATCTCTCCATGGAGGAGTGGGAGTATCTAGAAGGACACAAGGACCGGTACAAGGAGGTGATGATGGAGGAGCACCAGCCCCGCACATCACCTGGTAATAGACAGGACTGAATACACCCGGCCTATAATGATCTGTATGTAATAATGATGTCAGTCCTGTCTGTGTGTCCTGCAGGTCTCTCCAGTACGAGGACGACCCCAGAGAGATGTCCCGCTCCTCCTCCTCCTGCACAGGATCCTCAGGTAGATGGAGATCTCCCCTATGATGTGTAGACGGCTGTGACCTCCTTGTGTTCAGTCTTGTTTTCTCCTCCAGTATTAGATGTTTTATACTTGTGTAATGAGAGCGGTGGAGACGGCAGGATCACAGCTGATCATAGATGGGACTTCTCCATCTGTCTGTGACTTTTACAATATTTCTTTTAGGGTGAAGATCTGACCCATATTAACACTACAGAGACCTATGTGAGGGGTGATGAGCGGTGTAAAGAGGAGATTCCTACATATTACCACTTAGGTGAGTAGTGACCTCTATATTTACTTATTCACCGGTAGGTACAATTATGTGTTCGATTTTATAGGTCTTCTATTGAGTCCGTACTCTGTTCTCTTGTTATTCAATTATTTGTGTGTTGAAATGATGAAAAAGCAAAATTTTTTTAATTAATTCTTTTTGTATACGGTTCTCGCCATGCAGAATATATCGTTCCAGACGTGGCAGTACCAAGTAAATACATTTTAATTTTGGTTGAACATAAAACTGTCTGTGGCAAAACAAGGGTTTTTTGTGTTTTTTTTTGCACACTTTTTGTCGTATATTTTGTTTTAATTTTTTTACATTTTCACTGAAGGCCCCGTTACACAGTATGATGTCCCAGCGATCCAACCAACGATCTGACGTGGCCGGAATCACTGGGACATCGTTTTGTGATTGCTGGTGAGCTATCAAACAGGCAGACTCACCGGCGATCATCGACCAGCGAGAACGCTGGTATCCAGGGTAAACATCGGGTAACTAAGCGCAGCGGCGCGCTTAGTTACCCGATGTTTATACTGGTCACCAGCCTCCCAGCAAAGTGCTGTGCGGCGCTGGGAGATCGTTGGTCCACCCAGCAGGAGACCAACGATAAAATAATGGTCCTGGCCATTCTTCCACGATCAACGAACTTATCGTTGATCGTTGATACGTGTCACACGCAACGATGTCGTTTTGACGTCGTTGCAGCGTCACAAAACCAGTGACGTTGCAGCGATATCATTAACGATATAGTAGTGTGTAACGGGGCCTTTGGACCCATAGTGGGACATGAATATGTTTTACTTTGGTCTTTGGTCACATGCATTGCAATACTGGTGTACTGCAGTGCCTGACCCTTTCAGTTCTTCGTTGACTTTGCCTTTTAGAATCTGTATATGGCTGGGCTTCATAGTTTATCGTATGGGATTATCATATGAGATTATCAGATGACCTTAGGGTGTGATGATAATAATCATCACCCGTGATTTTGATTGCTGAGGGGGGAGAGTGATATTGTTAAACTATTAGTTAAAAGGGGGTGTTTTTTCCCCTTTTTAACTATTTAGTTGCTGCTGGCACAATTACCAGCGGCATCTAAGGATTAATTGGCCTTGATTGGTTCCAAAACTGGTCTGGGCCAATGCTGAAGGATGTCAGCTATCATGCACTGCTGTCACCCTCAGGATTTTCGCCTGCTGCGGGGGCGCTATAAACTTAAGGCTACCGTGAAAAGGTATAATGGCTTTTGTTGACGGGTTTGATTTATCTTAGTGTATGCATTGATGTCTGCAGTTTGCAGCCCTGTCTTCATCACCTAGTAAATTAATCTTCATACATTTTGTTTCTAAAACAATATGTATGTTTTTTCTTCTCAGATCACTGTGCATCAGTGGGATATCTGCCTATTGCTAATGTTGACGCATCGGATTATGGTATCACACCATATAAATATGAAGATCATGACATAATTCCACATATATCACCAGCCTGGCACAACACAAATCTATCAGCTATTCCTTATCCACAGGTCCTATATCCTGATTCATTACAGACTGTTATGCAAAATGAAAATAACAGAAGGAATGCTGAACATCAAAAAGCTCATACAGGGAAGAAGCCATTTTCATGTTTAGAATGTGGAAAATGTTTTAGCAAGAAAGAAAGGCTTACTGTACATCTGAGAAGTCACACAGGGGAGAAGCCATTTTCATGTTCAGAATGTGGGAAATGTTTTACCGAAAAACCAGTTCTTGTCAGACATCAAAGAATTCACACAGGGGAGAAGCCATTTTCATGTTTAGAATGTGGGAAAACTTTTACCCAGCAATCAAGTCTTACTGCACATCAGAGAATTCACACAGGGGAGAAGCCATTTTCTTGTTCAGAATGTGGGAAATGTTTTACCCTGAAATCGCATCTTAACGAACATCTCAGAATTCACACAGGGATGAAGCCATTTTCATGTTCAGAATGTGGGAAATGTTTTGTGTGCAAAAAAACTCTTGATTCACATAAGAAACTTCACACAGGGGAGAAGCCATATTTTTGTTCACAATGTGAGAAAGGTTTTACTTACAAAACTCATCTCGTTAGACATATATTAACTCACACAAGGGAGAAGCCATTTTCATGTCCAGAATGTGGGAAATGTTTTACTATCAAACCTCAACTCGATAGACATATATTAACTCACAAAGGAGAGAAAACCATTTTCATGTCCAGAATGTGGGAAATGTTTTACCGAGAAAGCAAATCTTAACGTACATCTGAGAATTCACACAGGAGAGAAGCCATATTCATGTCACGAATGTGGAAAATGTTTTACCTGCCAAACAGGTCTTATCAAACATAAGAGAATTCACACAGGGGAGAAGCCATTTTCCTGTTTTCCCTGTTCAGATTGTGGGAAAAGTTTTACCGAGAAATCATATCTTGTCATACATCAAAGAATTCACACAGGGGAGAAGCCATTTTCTTGTTCAGAATGTGGGAAATGTTATATTGACAAATCAAATCTTGCTAAACATCTGAGAATCCACACAGGTAAAAATCCATTTTCATGTCTCGAATGTGGGAAATTTTTTACCTCCCAAGCAGTTCTTATTACACATAAGAGAGTTCACACGGGGGAGAAGCCATTTTCTTGTTCAGAATGTGGGAAATGTTTTACCCAGAAATCATATCTTGTCATACATCAAAGAACTCACACAGGGGAGAAGCCGTTTTCTTGTTCAGAATGTGGGAAATGTTTTACCTACAAATCAAATCTTGCTGCACATCTGAGAATCCACACAGGGGAGAAGCCATTTTCTTGTTCAGAATGTGGGAAATGTTTTACCTGCAAATCGCATCTTGTTGCACATCTGAGAATCCACACAGTTAAAAATCCATTTCAATGTCCAAAATGTGGGGATTGTTGTTCCTGTAGATCAGCTCTTGTTTTGAATCAAAGCCTACAAACAGAGGAGAAGCCATTTACACACTGAGAATAGGGAAACCTTTAACAAAGAAGTTTCCTTAAACATCAGGAAAGGACAAATACAGTAGACCCATCTAACCATAGTCTTAATATACCACCGCTTTTTGAGCGCGCTTTTCCCGCTATCGCATCGCCGGTTTAGACAGCCCGATATCGGGATACAACGTCCCGACGATGTGTACGCCCCCCAACCCAGGAACGACCAGTTAACATGGGAGTGAATGGGTGACGTGGGCGTACTCATCGTAGTTGGGCTGTCACACGGGACGATGCGGCTACAACGGCCATCCGATATCGGGCGGTTGAAGAGCACGCTCATTCAACCCCCGATATCGTTTTGGCATCGTTCCAGCATCGTATTGTACGTTCAAACCGTACAACGCGCGAACGATATCGGGTCCAACTCCCGAACCACGTGACTTTTGGTCAGAGTTGGGTCAGAGTTGGACGCCGATATCGCGACGTGTAAACCCACCATTACACGCCGCAACTACGGTGTAGCACCTGAGAGGCAATCGGGATTTCCGTCACCGTTGCTATGAAATTGTGGCGCGTAATTGGGAAAGCGATGGTGATTTTCGAAGTTGCTCCCGGTTGCGGTTTCAGAACATTGTTCAAAAACCAGAGGTAACCCAGAAGGTGAATTGCCCTGGATTTGGCGTGTGAACGGGCGATAGGGATGGAATCTTCGTCGCCTAGTGATTTCCCAGAGGCGTGCCACAGTGTGCTGGATACCGCGCCCCATCAGTGATGATTGGTGGCGGCTACTGTGTTTCCATTGGCTGTCCCTTCACAGGGCGCCATATTTAAGGAGCTGACCATTCACAGTACACAATTGCAATGGCGTCATGTATTAGCCAGCCTTCCTGCGCAGGCTGTCCAATCATAACGCTATTGCGTTGTCTAATCAGCGTATTTGGGGCGCGGAATACACAACTCTGTCACGCCTATGTTCTTGCGGCGCAGAACATGTATGCCCACATTCCTTTGGGGATTGCGGCGTGTGAAGCAGCGTAAGGACGCAACCGGATGTTTCCCGCAGGTTCTGTGTCAACTTCCGGGGAGCAACGCTCCCTTAGGTTGGGGGCGCATTGCGGCGTGTAAATGCGGCAACGACGTTCGGTAGCAACAGGCAAAAACGAGCACGCGCACGTTCGGTTGCCTCCGATCGCCAGTGATAGTTGCAGCGTGTAAAGGTACCTTTACACTTTGTTTATTGAACTTGATTATTCCCCTTACTGAGCACACTGAGGTAAACACTAATGGCCATTTTACACGCGGCTGCATTTCTAGCATATCCACAGGTAACTTACTGGCTGCAGTGAAATCATGGAGACATGGTTCTATCTTGTTGCTGTGTACAAATGGAATAATGTCTCCATGATTTCACTGCAGCCAGTAAGTTACCTGTGGATAAGCTAGAAATGTAGCCACGTGTAAAGTGGCCATAATGGCTCCTTTACATGCAGCTACAGGTAACAGGGTGTCAACAGGTAACTTACTGGCTGCAGTGAAATCATGGAGACATGGTTCTATCTTGTTGCTGTGTACAAATGGAACTATGTCTCCATGATTTCACTGCAGCCAGCAAGTTACCTGTTGACACCCTGTTACCTGTAGCTGCGTGTAAAGTGGCCATAAGGGCTAGAGAAAAAGTTAGTGGTCATGAACCGGCAGTCACCCATCATGCGCTTTGTTATTTTCCTCTAATAAGATGTAGTTTGATTTATGCATTAAGAAATAAAATTTGATTTTTTTGCCATTTGGTGAGTGTTGCATTTTCCTTCTACTATTGTTGAATCCTTAGATAAATCAGTTTATTTCAATAAAAAATCATTATCGCAAACGTGAGTTATGATGTTAATGTTTATGTTAATAAATGTGTGACAGGAAACAAAAGACAACCTGGAACTTACCAAAGGACTCACTGAAGAATTCCAGTTCCAGTGGCTAACAGCTGATATACTGCTAAAGCATTAGCTCTGCTAGATGACAACTAACCCTTCACGTGAAATATTTACCCAACTCGATGGGTTTAAACAGTGACTCGTTACTACCACGTCTGTTGACTCAAAAAGACTACCACAGAAAGACTTGGCTTTAGCCACTCCAAAGGAATCCGGACCTTTACCCTTTAACTTTTGTACAGGGATCTGGTGTCACAACAGGGTGCACTGGATTACTTCCATGAAAGATCTGCTGACTGGAGAAGAGAACCAGAGACAAGAGAAAACGAGGTAGCTGTGTCAGAACTAGGATGGTAATCAAGGCACAAAATCAGAATAGCCAGGAAACACACCATGGTTAGGCTGCCTTCACATTAGCGTTTGTGTCTGCATGCTGATCGCATGCAGACACAAACGCAGTGTAAAGCAGGGCCATTTTGATGTGTCCGCAGCGGAGAATGTCCGCCTGCGGACACATCACTGTGCAGCCAATCAGCGGTGTCCGGGGGCGGAGATCAGCGCCGGAGATCTCCGCCTCCCGGCCGCCGGTAAGCTCCGGGACATGTCGGCGGGGAGAACAGCTGATTTGACAGCTGTTTGAATCTTCCCGCGCCGACACCCAGAGGAGATGTCGGCGCGGGAAGATTCAAACAGCTGTCGAATCAGCTGTTCTCCCCACCGACACCGCTAGCAGATTACCGGCGGCGGGGAGGAGGAGAACATCAGAGGCTGAGCTGATCTCCCGGTGGCCGTCGGTGATCTGTGACATCACCGGCGGCCACCGGGAGAGATTTCAATGGGTCCGCAGCGTTCTCCTGCGCTGTCAAGCGCAGAACACTGCGGACCCATTGAAGACAATGCATGTTTTGTGCGCTTGGGGACGCTTGCTGATCTTCCAAGGTCCCCGAGCGCACAAAAAATGCAACATGCTGCGTCCCGGGTGCGGACGCTGGACACCGGAAGGAGCAGATATCGTCCGCATCCGCACCCGAACGCAGCAAACGCAAGCACTATGCGTTCCTATGTTAAACATAGGAACGCAGTGCGCATGCGTTTGACTGCGTATGGGAACGCAGCATAAGCTGCGTTCACATATGCAAAGGTCCGAAAACCTGGCGATGGTGTGACACCGGGAGACGCGCGATCAGCCAGCTCCCAGCGCCTCTCAGCAAGCGCTGGGAGCTGGTATCCATGGTAAACAGCGGGTAACTAAGTGCCACGCAGCACTTAGTTACCAGCGATCTCGCTGGTACTGATCGCTGGTGAGTCTGCCCGTGTGACAGCTCACCAGCGATCAGCCGTCAATGTGGCCAGATCGCTGGAGACATTGACGTGTGTGACGTGGCCTTCAGAGTTTCAGTGGTTTAAATTGATGACAACCCAACCAGGCTCATGGAAAGGAGCCAGGACTAAGCAGCACCAAGAGACCAGCAATTAAACAAGTCTGCGGCTCCGCATCACCCACAACAAAGACGAGGCACCTCCCAGTGACCGAGGAGGAAACAGGACAGGCACCAACCTAGATGTTACAATTAGATGCACTAATAGACATAACAGACATGAAACTCGATTGTCCATTTACAATAATGTGAGGAGCTGTCCAAGGACTAAAGACTATTGGGCCAATGGATGTAGAGTGGAGTCCATGGCTCTAATGGATGCAGACCTTTCCCAGTATGGAAAGCCAATTTACGGTGATCTTGTTGTGTTTTATTACATATTTGCTCACTCCTCAGTTTGATGTGTACAATAAAATGTTAATAGATCTGGAGTGCCACCGTAGGAGACACAGTTAACGCGTACATATTATGCTCATCCGTGGCCATGAGGACAGAGACGAGATTGGTAATTATGTCAAGCAATCATTCCATTACTGACTTTATTGTCTCGGGAGCCTCAAGTGAGCTATTGATCTCTGAGCCACTAGTCCCCTTATGTGAATGGGGATAGTAGAACCAGTGGAGTCGTCACCACTGGTTGAGGGGCTTGGCGTTAGTAAAATACCTCCACCAATGCACAGTTAGCTTTGGGGGGAGTGTTTACCCGGGGGCCACACTCGATCTTGGGGGCAGCTTGTTGTACTCAGGACACTGACAAGGAAATAGAGGGTTTTGTTGTCTGTTGGAGCTGTCTACATGCACTACAGTCGTGAGATCCTTTGTTTGGAGGAGCATAGACAGCGACTGTCCACTATACTGATCGGAGATTCAAAACTTGTGGAGTAACCAAATGTTGGGAGACCGTGTGTATCTTCTGTTACAGGGGCAGTCCCGGTTTGGTATCTCATGCCCTGGGGTAATCTCTTCACTGTCTCTCTGCTGACATTCCCACCATCATCATGGGTGACTTCAACATCCCTTTTGACACCCATCAGTCAGCAGCCTCCAAACTCCTGTCACTCAGTGGTCCACCATAGCCACCCACACAGATGGACATACACTAGACCTGATATTCACTTGCCTCGTCTCCCTATCTAACCCCACAAACTCCCCTCACCCCCTCTCTGATCACCATCTACTCACTTTCTCATCCTTGACACTTACATATTCTCTGACTCTATTCTACCGCTATCCTCCATATCCTCACTCCATGACAGACAGCACTACTGCTTTCTACAATTCTACACTCGCATCAGATATTGACATAGTCGTCCCTCTTGTGCATGGCAGAGTGCGATGAATCAACAGACAACCCTGGCACACAGACGCCACTAAAAAGCTTCGGTGACTGTCTAGGGTTGCTGAGTGGCGCTAGAAGAAAACACATTCACAAGATACACAGCATTCAAACAAGCAACTCACACATTCAAGTCAGCACTCACCACCACTAAACAGGCTTACTTCATACTCTTCATATCCTCTTTATCCCACAACCCCAGGCAGTCATTCAACATGTTTAACCCCCTCCACTACTGCCGCCTCATACTCTTTGCATTTCTGCAGAAGACTTTGCTATACACTTCAATAAGATCAATCACATCAGACAAGTCTTTACTGCTCAACCATCACAGCCCCTATATATCAGACCATTGCACTCCCCTCCTCACTGAAGGAGAACTTGCACACCTCCTCTCCAAATCACACCTCACCACCTGTGCACTGGACCCCATCCCACTTTCTCCCGAACCTCATCACCACGCTTATCTCATCCCTAACCCAGCTCCTCAACATATCATTAATTTCCGGTACCTTTCCTTCTGCTTTCAAACATGCCACAATTACACCTATCTTAAAGGTACCATCCCTCCACCCGACCTCTACATCAACTACGGCCCATATCCCTGCTCCCGTTTGCATCAAAACCTCTCAAAATCCATGTCAACACTGAACTTTCCTGCCACCTCTCTTCTGTTATACTTACTCTTTGACAACCTTCAATCTGGCTTCTGTCCCCACTATTCCACCAAAAATGCCTTAACTAAAATTACTAACGACCTACTTATCGCCAAAGCTAACAGACCTGTCTCTATACTCTGCCTTCTAGATCTGTTCTCTGCATTCGATACAGTCAACAACTCCCTCCCACTACAGATCCTCTCTTCCATTGGTATTACATCTCCTCTTCACCCCATCCCCTCTCTGGGTCTTTCAAGGCTATTCATGGAACCTCTACTCTTTTCCATCTATACCCTCGGTTTGCGACAACTCATGAAGTCCGACAGTTTCCAGTACCACATATACACTGATGACACTCAGATCTACCTCTCTGGTCCAGACGTCACCTCTCTGCAGTCCAGAGTCCCGGAATATCTATCAGCAATATCCTCCTCCTTCTCTCGCTTGCTAAAACTCAGTGTAAACAAAACAGAACTCATCATCTTTCCTCCATCTCGCACACCTCCCTTACCAGACCTATCTATCACAATAAATGACATCACACTTTTGCCCTGTACCTGACGTCCGCTGCCTCAGAGTAACCCTTGACTCTGCCTTATCCTTCAAACTGCACATGCAAGCTCTCGCCACCTCCTGCCACCTCCAACTCAGAAATATTTCCGGAATCTGTCCTTCCCTCAACCAATGTACTAAATTATCAGTGCATGCCCTCATCGTCTCCCACCTTGACTACTGCAACATCCTCCTCTGTGGCCTCCCTGCTAACACTCTCACACCTCTCTAGTCTGTGTTTAACTCTGTTGCCTGACTAATACACCTCTCTCCTCGCTACTCCTCCACTTCTTTCCACTCCAAATCTCTTTATTGGTTCCCAATTCCCCAATGTATCCACTTCAAGCTTCTAATATTGACCTAAAAAGCAGTCTACAATCTGTCTCCCCCAATATATCTCTGAACTAATCTTTAGATATCACCCAACTATCTTTAATCCTCCCAAAACCTCCTCCTTTCCTCCACACTTGTACGTTCCTCATCCAACCGTCTGCAAGACTTTACCGGAGCATCCCCCATCCTCTGGAATTCTGCACCCCAACACGTCTGACTATCTCCTACATTCGGAACAGCGGAACTTGAAAACCCATTTCTTCAGAACAGCTTACAGCCCGCTGTGACCCTACTGCCACTGGAGCTGGTTCTCAATCACCATCCAAGCCAGCGCTCTACCACCATCATATCTGACCCAATCTACTGTCTCCCACCCTGTTACACAGTAGAATGTAAGCCCGCAAGGTCAGGGTCCTCTCTCCCTTCTGTACCAGTCCGTGACTGTTAGCTTCTTCACTGTATTTTTCACTTGTTTTCTATGTAACCTTTTCTCACGTGCAGCACCATGAAATCAATGGTGCTGTATAAATAAATAATAATTTTGACATCTACTCAGATTTGCTGTAAGATCATGGATGGAAGAAATAGAAATAATTGCATCATTAAACTGCCTAAGTGATTAATACAACCCACAACCTCAGATCTTTACAAATACAAAATCACATTCAGTCACAGAAATACAGACCCGGCTCATGCAAACCACCGTTGCTGCCAGATTTGACAAGCTTGATGTAGCCCTTTACTTACTAATATGATTACCATGACCGTTTTGATCTGATGAAAATTGAAATGACTGAGCTAGAACACCTCAACATAAAACTGTGAGGTTTTTTTTGTTATATGGCTCCTGATACTACCATAGGATGCTCCATTCACCGGTTATGCAGTCAGTCCCATGGATGAGGCTATGGTACAAGAACCACTCCCCGACTCTTATATGGGACAGGAGGCAAAATTGAAATCATTAGAAAAAGGAAATTATAGCAGATTTGGGAGCATACCGCTGCTATTACTTACTGTCAACGACGTTCAAAGAAAGGTTTAAATGGGCATGACAGCTTCCTTGTAATGTCCTGAAAAGCAATTCTTCAATTTACTTTGATTCAAAATAATGATGTTTTATGTCGTAAAAAATACCCTAAAGGGCTGGTCAATGGGGCTCATGTCGAGCCCCAGGCCCTGGCTCAGAGGGGTTCACGGGGATGTCACGGGTGGCAGCGCCTGAGCTCGTGGCCTGGGTGACACTTCAATAGAGGGGTTGTGTACAGGGGGGATAAGAGTTATTGTCACGTGACTCCACCTGTAATACCTGGTGAGGGATCACCAGCACCGCCACAGTCCTCAGTCCGGAGGGCGATGGTATCGCGGCAAGGATGGCAAAGCTCCCTACAGGTGGAGCTGGTCCTCCGGGGCAGCATTCCTGTAAGCAAACAGGTCGAATTCTGCAGCACAAAGACACGGAGGCAAAGTCACTCTCCCGGGTACTTTACTGTGAACAGTCATCAGCATACAAGTCCACAGTTCAGCAAAAGTTGTTAAAGAAACAGGTAGCTCTACGGGTGGCTGCAAGTGGATGCCAGGTGGTATGGTGGTACTCGTGGTATGCCTTAGTTGACGAACCCGTGTCCTTTCTTCCCCGCCTAGGATAAGTCTATACCCAATGGCTCCTTGAAGGTAGACTTGGGGCTCCCCTCTCTCGTGGTGAGGAAGCAGGCAGACCGCTCCGTCTGGCAGGGTGCCGCAGCCAGTGAACAGACCACAGCAGCCGGTTGACGACTTCATAGGTGGACTCTGGCCGTTTCCTCGGGTCCGGTGTTCCCGTGGTGGACTGGGGAATTCTCTGGAGTATGGTCGCTCCACGCTGGGGTGCCCCCTTTCTCTCTCGGGCCCAGACTCACATATCAGGCACCCTCTCTCAGGATCCTCTTTGATCTTCCCTCCGGATCAGTGTAGAGCTGTCCGGGCAAACCTTCCGCCTCGCTCCACACTCCTCAACTCCTCTCCAACTCCAACTACCCTTTGACTCCCTCTAAAGGTGACTATATCTCCCTCCCAGTAGTAACCTCCCACCACTCTAGTGTGGGAGTGCAGGAATGGGTCCCACCCACCAGCCTAGCATCCATCTGCAGTTGGGGAAAATTACACTACTTTTACGAGTGCAATACCCCACTGTGACGCCTGACCATGCGGGGCGCCACACTCACACTTCCCAATTTGCTAGATTCAAACTTTAGAAACATGGACAAATGAAATGCCTCCAACCTCGTCCAGTAACGTGCAGCCCTTTCACCACTGCTATCCCGTGAAGCACAGCTGAAGGTGCACAATCCGTGGTCCCAGCATAAGGGCTTGTTCACACCATTAGAATATAGAAGAAACGGCAGCACTCGCCGACAGTGGAATCTCCAACTTCATTTCATATGTGCTTCTTCAAAAAAAAACTAAATTTGTCCCTAATTCTTTAACAAAATGAAAAGGAATACATTAAAATCTCTGATGAATTGAAGAAAAGCCAAAGCTGAATGATCGACCAGCACGGATAGCCCAGCACTCTTTTCTTTTGAAACTTTAGAACACTGATTTTTGGACTACTGATTCCGATTCAGGCCATCTTGATGAGGGATAACGATCCTCCTTATCTGAATCGAAATCTGAAAAAGCCGCCATCCCTTTAGGTAAAAAAAACAGGAGGGCGAGAAGGGAGAAAAAAGAGAAAAAGGGTAACTTGGAAACAATAAATGAAATTAAAAGCGATGACTGTCACGAATCTTACGGACTTAGAATTAAATGATGATGTGAGCAAATGACTTATGAAGGATTTGAATTTCTGTGTTCTTTATGAATTTGATCATGCCGAGTTTCAGGTAGACCTTTTCAAAGTGGCAAGAAAAATACTGTATTTTTCGGATTATAAAACGCACCTTTGTTCACCCAAATTTTTGGGGAAAGTGGGGGGTGCGTCTTATAATTCGAATCTAATGTGCAGGGGGAAAGGAGCGTCTATGGAGTGGTATTCAGGGGCTGGAGTGGGCTGGAGGAGGCTGCAGCTTCGGGGCCGTGGTCACATGGGGCCGCTCATTAGGCTAATGTAATATTCACTGCATCACCGGTGGGGGGAGCGATGACTATTACATTAACCTATTGAGCGGGTGCAGGTGATCAGCAACTGCATCTGCAATGTGTGATGTGGGTATAGTCACTGCCTCCACCGCTTTCATTGCTTGGGAGGCGGTGACTATCCCGGCGATGGATGAGCATACTCACTTCACTCCATCACTCCCTGCAACTGGTGCCATCCCCGCAGTCTGTGCCGGCATCCTGTTACATGAGCATCGCTACACAGTGACGTCTTCATTGCATGCAGTGATAACAAGCCTGGATGCCGGTATAAGCAGATGGACGGAGGGATGGTGCAGGCTGCAGGGAGCAATGGAGAGAGTTGGGTATGATCGTTTATTATTTTTTTACATGTGCGCCAGCGTGGGGGCTATGTACCATCATATGGGCGCTAAGTGCCACCATGGAGTATGTACCACCAGGGGGGATCGTGTACCATCATATGGGGGCCTACGTGCCATCATGGGGTATGTGCCATCATGGAGGGGCCATGTACTATCATATGGAGGGCAAAGTGCCATCATGGGGTATGTGCAATTATGGGGACCATGTACCATCATATGGGGAGTTAAGTACCATCATGGAGTATGTGCCATCATGGGGGGGGGGGCATGTACCATCATATGGGGAACTACGTGCCATCATGGGGAGCCATGTACTATCATATGGGGGCTAAGTGCCATTATGGGTTATGTGGCATCATGGGGTGCCATGTACCATCGTATGGGGGGATTAAGTGCCATCATGTGATATGTGCCATCATGGGGGGGCCATGTACCATCATATGGGGTGCTAAGAGCCATCATGAGGTATGTGCCATCATGGGGAGCCATGTACCATCATAAGAGGACATGTACCATCATGGGGAGCTATGTGGTATCATGGGGGCCATGTATCATCATATAGGGGGCAAAGTGCAATCCTGAGGTATGTGCCATCATGGGGAGTCATGTACCATCATAAGAGGAGCTAAGTGCCATCATGGGGTATGTGCCTTCATGAGAGGGTCATGTACCATCATGTGGGAGGCTAAGTGCCATAATGGGGTATGTGACATTATGGGGGGGGGCCATTTACCATCATATGGGGGGGCTAAGAGCCATCATGGAGTATGTGTCATCATGGAGGCCATGTGCCATCATTGGGGGACATGTACCATCATGGGGAGCCATGTGCCATCATGGGGGGCCATGTACCATCATATAGAGGGCTAAGTGCCATCATGGGGTATGTGCCATCATGGGGGCGATGTACCATCATATGGGGGGCTAAGTGCCATCATGGGGGGGGGCATGTACCTGTGGCGCCCCACAACGAGTGCGTCACAGGAGGGTATTGAACGGAGGAACAACGCGGAGCTCTGAAACAACACCGGTCATTGCTGGGACCACCCCGGTCCGTTACCCGTTAACTGTATACCCTGTATCATCTACCGGTTACAGTAAAAGACCTGTTACAGAGAACACTGGTGTCTGTGCTTCTTCAGAACTGCTTAACTCTGCATGCTAAGAATCACCGAGCTGCCACACACCATCCAGTGCAGCTCCTGGCCCCGGGGACTCCCGCTCGTCCTGTGGGGAGCGTCCCATCTTGCTGCCATACATCCCCCGGAGGCCCAAGCAGCGCCGGTGAAATCACCGGAATTCCCGCATGTGGCGTCACGACAAGAATAATTAACCCTTATCTGTTCAGCCAACTCCTTTTGATCTGGACCACCGGGCCTCGCAGCCTCGGGCACGGAACCGTGACAGGAGAAGCAACGCCCGGAGACGTGAAGACCCGCTACGGTGAGTCATACCATCATATGGAGGTTAAGTGCCATCATGGGGAGCCATGTACCATCATATGGGTGGCTATGTGTCATCATGGGGTATGTGCCATCATTGGAGGACATGTACCATCATGGGGAGCTACAATACAGACCAAATGTTTGGACACACCTTCTCATTCAAAGATTTTTCTGTATTTTCATGACTATGAACATTGTAGATTCACACTGAAGGCATCAAAACTATGAATTATCACATGTGGAATTATATACTTAACAAAAAAGTGTGAAACAACTGAGAATATATCTTATATTCTAGGTTCTTCAAAGTAGCCACCTTTTGCTTTGATGACTGCTTTGCACACTCTTGGCATTCTCTTGATGAGCTGCAAGAGGTAGTTACCGGAAATGGTTTTCCTTCACAGGTGCCCTGTCAGGTGTAATAAGTGGGATTTCTTGCCTTATAAATGGGATTGGGACCATCAGATGTGTTGTGCAGAAGTCTGGTGGATACACAGCTGATCGTCCTACTGAATAGACTGTTAGAATTTGTATTATGGCAAGAAAAAAGCAGCTAAGTAAAGAACAATGAGTGGCCATCATTACTTTAAGAAATGAAGGTCAGTCAGTCCGAAAAGTTGGGAAAACTTTGAAAGTGTCCCCAAGTGCAGTTGCAAAAACCATTAAGTGCTACATAGAAACTGGCTCACATGAGGACCGCCCCAGGAAAGGAAGACCAAGAGTCACCTCTGCTGTGGAGGATAAGTTCATCCGAGTCACCAGCCTCAGAAATCGCAGGTTACCAGCAGCTCAGATTAGAGACCAGGTCAATACCACACAGAGTTCTAGCAGCAGACACATCTCTACAACAACTGTTAAGAGGAGACTGTGCAGCAGGCCTTCATGGTAAAATAGCTGCTAGGAAACCACTGCTAAGGACAGACAACAAGCAGAAGAGACTTGTTTGGGCTAAAGAACACAAGGAATGGACATTAGACCAGTGGAAATCTGTGCTTTGCTCTGATGAGTCCAAATTTGAGATCTTTGGTTCCAACAACCATCGTGTGTTTGTGCGACACAGAAAAGGTGAACGGATGGACTCTACATGCCTGGTTCCCACCATGAAGCATGGAGGAGGAGGTGTGATGGTGTGGGGTGTGGAGGAGGAGGTGTGATGGTGTGGGGGTGCTTTGCTGCTTTAAAACTCATCAAGAGAATGCCAAGAGTGTGCAAAGCAGTAATCACAGCAAAAGGTGGCTACTCTGAAGAACCCAGAATATAAGACATATTTTCAGTTTGTTCACACTTTTTTGTTCAGTCTATAATTCCACATGTGATAATTCATAGTTTTGATACTTTCAGTGTGAATCTACAATGTTCATAGTCATGAAAATACAGAAAATCTTTGAATGAGAAGGTGTGTCCAAATATTTGGTCTGTACTATATGTGCCATCATATGGGGGGCCATGTACCATCATGGGGGGGCTATGTGCCATCATGGGCCATGTGCCATCATCATGGGGGGCTGTGTGCTATCATGGGGGGCTATGTGCCATGATGGGGTATATGCCATAATGGGGGGGCTATGTGCCAGGATTGGGGGGTCATGTATCAGGATGAGGGACATATATAGAGATTGTAAGGCGGACACTGGCATTATAAGACAGACCCCATTTAACATTGAAAATATTTTTTTCTTTTTTCCATCTACCAAATTGCATCTTATAATCTGGTGCGCCTTATAAAGCGAAAAATAATTTTTCTAGTAATAAATTTAGTGAGAAAGAGAAAACCACAGCTGAAACTACCGCTTCTACTCTGAATTCTCCATGGCCCTTTAAAAAGGTTCCGTTTACCTTGGTGTTAGGTCCCCTGGCACCGCTCCCCAGTTCACCTCTCCTGGGTCTGCATCCTCTGCTCCTCTTCAGATCGGGCATCCTGCATCCAGCCGTGCTGTGTCTCGGACCCAACGCCGGGTCCCCTTCCTGGCTGCTGACCACAGGGCTCACACATCAGCACACTACAATGGTCGGAGTCATGAACCTAATCAGCAGTGCAGTAGGAACGGTCACGCTCCTCACCTGTGAATGTAGGGGCATTCCCCTTGACCAATAACTGTCCATCCTCCGGTATATCAGGTAATCACTGTTGGGAGGTGCCTGATTATTGAGTTAGTAAGCTTCTGCTTCTCTGGTTGTTAGGCCCTCCTTGTGCTCTCCTCCGGTAGACCCATTCTTGCTTTCCTAGCCTTGGGCTCTGATCCCTCGAATCCTCCTTAGTTATACCGTAGTATAGGCTAACCCTATGAGCCGCCCCCCTGGTACTAGCAGCTGTGGTATTTAGACCCCATGGGCTTGCCCTTGACAGTCCCTGTATAGGGGTTGGTTAAACTAGGACCAGCTCACCCAGGGGAGTTCGGTACCACGGCCCAGTGGGTCCACTCTAGGGCGCCTTCCCCCGGAAGCGTGCCACTTGGTCTCTGATTCCGCTAAGTTATTCAGTAATTGTGATTATGATGTGGCTCCAGACACATTTGGTTACCAGGAGATTCCCCCAGAACCTTTTCTTGGAGGAATCAACTCTACTTATATGCCACTGATTGAACAAGGAAACGTTATAGATTTCTTTGTCGACTCGGTATTAAAAGAAACACTTTTAAGTGTGTGAACGCAGCACACCAAACATCATAAAGCAGTGGCGTAACTGGAGCCTGGCGGGCCCCTATGCGATATTTAGACTGGGGCCCCCCCAGGAGTGCATTGTACACCCACCTGCCGCGGGGGGTGGGGGGTGCTATTGGCCGACGCGGGTGAGGAGTGTGGGGGAGTTTGGATGCTACTGGCCGGCGCGAGTGAGGGGAGCAGGGAGGGGGGATGCTACTGACCTGCCGCGGGTAAGGGGCGGCGGGGGTGCTTGATGCTGCTGCTGGCTGCGGGCTCCCCAGCAGATGAGAGGAGAGGTGGGGCGGATCAGCAGCAATAAGCAGGAAGCTTCTCTCCCTTCGCCTCCTCTCCTCTAACACACGGAGCTGGTGATCGCGGTCGCTGGAGGTGGCTGGAGGCGCGGGCCCCCCTATAGGGAGGCAAGGGCCCCCTTACAGATCCGGGCCCGGTCTCAGCCGCGACTGCTGCGAGCGCGATCATTATGCCACTGCCATAAAGCCTACAGCTGAACTGTAATTCATAAAGGGATTCAAGTTACAAAGAATACCCAAATACTGGAACACTGAGTGGCTAAAGTAACAAAGAATTATCAAGATCATCATCACTGTTATATTCAATTCTGTACAGGGTTGTTTGATATTTTGATACATTGTTGTCCACTGAGACCACAGTTAATAGGCATCGGCCATTTCTTGATAGTTCTTTGTTACATTAGTCACTCAGTGTGCCAGTATTTGGGTATTCTTTGTAACTAGAATCCCTTTATGAATTACAGTTCAGCTGTAGGCTTTATGGTGTTTGGTGAGAGACTGGATTCGACCCTGCCCCCAGTGACCGTCCCTGCTGTGGAGGGCGCACGTGTGGATTCTGAAGTTCTGAAGCAGTTGGGGACTGCAGAGTCTTGTACTAACGCATCTGCAGGTCATCAGGTTGGGCGGTCTTGTTTCTTTTGCGGTCAACCTGATCACTTCATTAGGGCCTGTCCATACCGTAGCTAACCCTGCTTCTCAGCTGCAGACGTCCCATGTGGATAAGCGTGTGAGTGCTGCTGTGTCTGCTGTGTTGGTTAGGCCTGCTCCTATGTCTCCGCCGGTGGTGGTTAGTCACCCACCGAAGGATAGGAGTAAAACCCTGCCGTCACCTCAGATCGATGCTGGACTCAGGGATTATCCGGAGAAGTGTGTTAGGGGGAAGGTGATTACCCCCACTAAGCCCTTGGTGAGAATTTTCCCCGAAACGAAACCGGGAACCACCTCTGCCGTTTGCCCCCCTGAGAGTGAACCTTTGTTCTGTGACTACGTGCATGGCAATAAACGGTCAGGTCCAGACCTGAGTGTGGATGACTATGTGTGGGTGCTATCAAAACACGTAAGGTGGAAGTAAGTGGCTGGAGCTCCTACTACTGGAGTTATTGGTCTGTTTAAAATGGTGGCCGTTTGCAACTCCATGTTGTTCCAGCTAGCCATTCCCCCAGTGCTCTGTACCCGTAATATCTTCCATAGGTCGTCGCTCAGGAGGTTCAGACCATTGCCGTCCGGAGGCCTCTCATAAAGAGGTGGGTACTGTTATTTATTGACTGCCTTGCTGTATGGAAGTGCTGCTGCTGTGGTTTAAATGAAGCCTTTTTTTCCCCCTGCTCTCAGTGTGGATAGAGGAACCTAATGAGCGGGAGCTGAGAGTGCAGTGTGTGTGATGAATAAGACTCATGCTTAGGTGAGCTGATGGGCGTGCCTGGGCTGGTTACTCCCCACCCCTCCGCCATAAATGGGTCAGATCACATCCACCTGATGTTGCTGATTCAGTTCACTTCTGAACTGTGACCTGTTGTGAGCAGACACTGATCTGAAGCTGCTGTTTCTTCCTCCATTGGAAGCTGCTGGATTCCGTGGTCCGTAGATGGAGGTAGGAGCTTATGCCTAGGGCTTCTCAGGAGTTTTAGGGTCTTAGGCTGACAGCTCGGACCTCCTCACCTTCAGAGGTACCTCCGAGATCAGGGCGAGTCAGGGACCCCAGTATCAGGGCCACAGCAGACTCCCCTGACTCCCTATGCCCAGCTCCCTCCTACTTCTGGGTACCCTGCCCCCCCTTCCTGCGTGACATCCACACATTCTTTTCTCCATATTGTAGTCCTTCAATTCTCATGTGACTGGTTGCTGTAGTGACACCCAAGCCCCATTCCTTTTGCTTCACAATACCTTTACTGCCTCCAGGCCTAAAAGGGGGTGCTCTAAACAATCAGGGCAGCTCCCTTATATATTCTGGTCTGGGGTGGATTTAGTTAGTTCAGTACGGAGCAGTACTGAGGAAGACATCCTGTGGACTGTAGCAGTGCTTAGCTTGTTCCAGGATAGCGGAAACCTAGCTTGAGGGACCCATAGGTGAAGGTCTGAGGAAGTCGAGGAGAGCTTGGGGAGTGGAGCGGTACCGAGCTCACCCCAGCGCAGAGCGCCAGATCCAGACACCGGAGTCTGAGGCTGTGCAGGGCCTAATGTCCCGGCTGCCAACACCGGAGGGTGGGGGATTCCAAGTCTCCCAGCCATACACAGTGTCTGCAGGCAAAGCAGTATAGAGGGTTAAGAAGCAGCCGCCAGGGAGATGGGGCTGGAGAAGGACTTGAGCTGCCTGCCATACATGCACCACGCAGGAAGAGAGGGCCGCAGCTCAGCTTATGCAGCAGCAGGGACCTGCTGAAAGAGGCATCAGGGAGGCCTCAGAACTTGCCGAGTGAGGAGAACGAGAACACGAGTTGCTCCCAGGTTGCACGGACTCCAAGTAACATCACCTGTCAGTGTCCCGGCTTGCACCAGTACCACCAGTAAAGGACCTGAGGAAACAACAACCAAGAGTCTGTCTATTACTTTGCACCCTCTGTCCTGCACCCCAACGACCTTCCAACATCCACTGCCCTGTGGACCCGCTCCACCCGTGGAGAGCCACTACATCGCAGCTGCCTGTCCATTGTCTCCAAAGGTTCTGCAGCAGCGGCGGCCACTCATAGCCACTAACCACGGGTGGCATCACGATCCATTATCCCTAAATAATTCCCCCGCATTTTAAGTGACTCCACAGTGCCACGAAGCCGGGTCTCAGCCCCCGTGACCCCGAGACTGAACCAGCCCGGTTCCAAGTACCCCACGGGGGCGAGTCAATGAGATACGAAAGAGCACTTCAAATTTTTTTTATAAAAAAAAGTTAGTCAAGAGGTGATATCTAAAAAAACAACAGAAAAAAATGGGCCCTGCCTATCCCCGACGTTTTGGTATTGTATTCCAAAAGTACATAAAAATCTAGCTGCACTCCCAGCCCTTCCCATTGTGAGTGGGATAGGATCCGTAACAGAATATTTATCAAAACAGCTTGACTGATTGCTCAGGTCCCTCCTTAAAAACATCCCCTAGTTCCTGAAATTGAATTTTTAAAAGCACTAAGGGTACCGTCACACCTGGCCATATCGGCGGCGATTTCATAGGCGATGCAGGGGTGTGGCTTATCGCCGCCGACATCGCCGATGCGTCGCCTAATGTAAAGAGGTGATATCGACGCCTTAGAGTGGTCACCTGGTTTCTCAGCACTGCTCTGAAACCAGGTGAGCACTCTGGGGTGATGTGTACACATCGCCCCATGTAACATGGCGATCACCGATGTTACAGGCGATGGGAGCCATAGGCTCCCATGTTACAGGATCGCCGCTGGGGTTTGTGGACACCCCAGCGGCGATGGCGCCTGTAAACACGCAACGGCGACTCTGGTGGGGTGCCAAAAACGTGCGCGCTCCCGTGTGTCGCCGGTGATATTTCCGGCGAGGTGTCCAGGTGGGATGGTACCCTAAAGAAGATCTCATGGCAGGGACGATTGTGTCCCAACATCAATAGATGTTGAAAGCCTCTACACTAGGATCCCTCAGGGGTGTGAATTTTATTAAAAAGATCTTAAAAAGTGCGAAAAAAGAATAGCAGTTTATAGATTTTGTAGGAGAAGCTTTAGACTTTGCACTTTCACACAATGCATTCCAGCTTGACGGGGACTGGTATTTACAACAAGTTGGTACAGCCATGGGTACGCCCGTCGCATGCACTATTGTGAATTTGTATCTTTCTCTATTAGAACCTGAGGTCATCTATACACTTATAAATCCATATCTCAAGTAAGTACATTACCGTATATACTCGTGTATAAGCCGACCCGTGTATAAGCCGACCCCCCTACTTTTGCCCCCAAAACCTGGGAAAACCTATTGACTCGTGTATAAGCCGAGGGTGGACCCCAGCACAGGTATACAGCCCCCAGCAGTGTGGTATACAGCAGCCCCAGAGGTATATACAGCAGCCCCAGTGGTAGTATACAGCAGCAGCCCCAGTGGTATATACAGCAGCAGCAGCCCCAGTGGTTAGTATACAGCAGCCCCAGAGGTATATACAGCCCCAGTGGTAGTATACAGCAGCCCAGTGGTAGTATACAGCAGCCCCAGTGGTAGTATACAGCAGCCCCAGTGGTATATCAGCCCCAGTTGGTAGTATAACAGCAGCCCCAGTGGTAGTATACAGCAGCCCCAGTGGTAGTTATACAGCAGCCCCAGTGGTAGTATACAGCAGCCCCAGAGGTAGTTACAGCAGCCCAGAGGTATTACCGTCCCAGAGGTATATACAGCCCCAGTGGTACTATACAGCAGCCCCAGTGGTAGTATAACAGCAGTCCAGTGGTAGTATACAGCAGCCCCATGTTAGTATACAGCAGCCCCAGTGGTAGTATACAGCAGCCCCAGAGGTAGTATACAGCAGCCCAGAGGTATATACAGCAGCCCTAGTGGTGTATACAGCAACCCCAGAGGATATATACAGCAGCCCTTAGGAGTATTACAGCAGCCCCAGTGTTGTATACAGCAGCAGCACGCAGCCCCAGGGGTATACAGCAGCAGCAGCCCCAGGGGTGTATACAGCGAGCCCAGGGTTGTATACACCAGCAGCCCCAGGGCTGTATACACCATCAGCCCCAGGGCTGTATACCAGCACGCAGGCCATGGTTATAACAGCAGCATCCCCAAAGCTGTATACGCAGCAGCCCAGGGCTGTATAACCAGCAGCCCCAGGGCTGTATACAGCAGCAGCCTCAGGGCTGTATACAGCAAAGCAGCCCCAAAAGCTGTATAACAGCAGCGCCCAGGGCTGTATACAGCAGCAGCTCCAGGGCTGTATACAGCAGCAGCCCCAGGGCTGTATACAGGCAGCAGCCCGGAGGTATACAGGCCCCCCATCAGCTCCAGGCCCCCCCTTGCGCCGGCAGCTGTAAAGGAAAATCATACTTATCAGTGCCCGCTGCTGCCGACACACGATCCCGGGCTTCAAACCGCGTCTTCCGGCTTCCTTTTGTCGCGGGCAATGACGTCTTGCCCGCGACCACAGGAACACGGAAGACGGGATTGAAGCCGGGATCGTGTGTCGGGACAGCGCGGACACTGATAAGTTGATTTTCCTTTACAGGCTGCGCGCAGAGGGGGGGGGGGGCCCTGGAGCTTGATGGGGGGGCCTGTATACCTCCGGGCCTGCTGCTGTATACTCATGTACTCGACGTATAAGCGAGGGGGGACTTTTCAGCCCAAATTTTGGGCTGAAAAACTCGGCTTAACGCGAGATATATCGGTAGGTGTTTTTTTGAGACACCTTGACAATATTTTTATTGTGTGCGGTGGGGGTCAGAAGAGGTTTGGAAAGTTTGTACACACTTGAATTCCGGGAACACTATGACATTCACATCGCAGTATGGAGGTAAAAAATTGGATTTTCTTGATGTCAATGTTATAACAGAGAGTAATCAAATGATGACAAAGATATTTAGAAAAAAGACAGCAACCAATTCCTTGCAGCAGAGTCAGAGTGCTCATCCGTTGATTACAAGGAAATCTTTACCAATTAGCTAATTTTTAAGGTTAAAAAAATGTCTTCCAAAGCCTGCTGTGAAACGAAATCAATTGACACAACTCGGTACATAAGCCAAATATTATGGAACAAGCATTGTAACACCAGCTCCCTAAGAGCTGCCCCCATGTAATCACACTCAGTTGAAAAAGTATTAAGCGCAAACACAGCTCCATTGACATCTAACCGAACCCAAATACGCTTATTCGCCAAAGAAGAACCCCAAAGATATATTCCCACCAATACTGAAAAAACTGATAGGAAAGCAGCATTAGAAACCAAACCATTATCCACCCAACAACGAGGCCACGTACCCGCTAACCAGGCAGAATGAAAACGAACAGCGAAACCCAATGGCGAAACAAAGCCTATGAAAAATTTCAATGAATTTGAGTCCACAAAATCTTCCTGCATGACACTAATCCCATTGAAAGAGGACAAAAACCTTCTCCAAACTCCTAAATCCGCTTTCAACTTCGCCGAAGCAACACCTTTTGTGCTATCTTATAGCCGACGGGAAAAAACACGAGCCACAGGCAAAATCCTCAAAGCAAAATTCAAACAGCCCAATAAGGACTGAAAGTCACTCAACGTTGCTTTACTCCAAGCCAGCATCGCATCGATCAAACCCAAAAGTTTTTGAATTTTGCACTGAGGAAGTCGCAATTCCATCGCATCCGTGTCCAAGATCACACCCAAAAATTCGAGACACACACACGGACCAACTGTTTTGTCCTCCGCCAACGGGACCTCAAAATACTCCATCTGTCGCTTGGAAGTATCCAAAAGCCGAAAACAGTCATCGGAATCAGCTGCACCAAAAAATAAAAAATCGTCCAAATAATGTAACACATGTCCCCATGGCGCTTCCGAAACCGTGGAGAAAGGCTCAAAGTAGAAACTTGAGAGCGAAAACCATGGGAGGCACTTGTCAAATAAATAGACGCCAAAAGAAAAGCCCAAAGAATTAAAGCCATCCAGTGACACCGCAAAAGCCGAAAGGCAGATTAAGGGTAGGTGCACACTGGCCGGCGGGTTGGTCGGCGGCGGCTGGGCGGACCTGCCAGGAAGCTCCGGAGCGTCCACCGGCATCCTGGCGGGTATGTGCGGCGGTGCCGGGCGGAGTGGCCAGCGGGTTAGCGCCGGCGTGTTGCGGCGGCTGGAAGCAGCACATGATTCTGCTTGCAGCCGCTGCGAACCGGCGGATTATAGAACATGCTCATTCGTTGCTAACCCTGGACCCAGGGGTTAGCAACGGATGAGCATGTGTAAACGCCGGTGTGTGGACACCGGGTGTCGTTTACATAGGTTGTAATGTTAATCCAAACGCCGGTTTGGATTAACATAAATTTACATGAAATTTATGTAAACCGACCGGCGGTTTACACTGCTAAACCGACCTAACCCGGCCAGTGTGCACACACCCTTAATATCTGACTTAGCCAGCAAAGTATGCCGGCCAAAACGCCGTAACACGTCAACAGCCACGTCAAAGGAAGTGTAGGATACTGAGCAATCAGAGGAACTCACTTGATCATTTGAATCACCCAAAGGGTAGGAGAGATGGTGAATTACTCTGATTGACCGAGAATCTTTCTTCGGGACCGCTCCCAGAGGAGACACCCGAAAATTCAAGGAGGGTGGCTCCACACACGGCCCGGCTACACGATCCAATGCCAATTCACTTGAAATGTGTCCTTTAACTTCTACATAAAACCTCCTAACCGACGACAAATTTTCAGAATTACAACAACCCTCCCCCAAAAATGAGGGGACAAAAAACCCATACGAAAACCCATTATGAATGAGCTCTGCCTTCCGACGATCTGGATAACGTTCCAGCCACGGGGCCATATTTTGGAGATTCACCGGGGTCTGAGCTTTTAAAAACTGACTCCTTGCCACCAGCCTGCTGCTGTTGAGCAAGCTGATTGGCTCCCCCCACAGAAGGAACAGTCATGGCGAAACCGACAGTTTGCCTGCCACTTACAAACTGAATCGTTAAACGCAAAACAGAAACCCTTTTTCAACGGCAAACTGCTCTGCTGCCTAACGATGGCCGCTCTCTGAGGAAGCATAAGGTTTAGCCAAAGGCCAACATCCTTAGCCCCCCCAGGCTAAATTAGTATGCACAGCCATTTTTTGACGGAATGACTCATCATAGCTGACCCATGCCGTGCCGCCAAAGCTTTTGTAAGCCTCCAAAACCGTATTCAGATGGTGAAACAAGCCACTGCATAAGTGAGGATGCTTTTCTCCTAAAACCGCAGCAAAAATGTTGAAGGCTTGTAACCACATATGGAAAGACCTGTAAAGCGGCCGTCACACGCTACGATATAGATAACGATGTTAGAAACGATGTCGGATTTGCACATCGCCCGACCGATGTGTGAGATCGTTCATCACAACGCTACACCCACAGATATCGCTCAGACGATTCTCCGATGCAGCGATCCAGCGGTCGTATGAGCGATGCACTTATCATCTGTGCACATCGTTTAGCAAACAGTCATACAGAAACCTCGTAAACGATGTTGGGGTAAATTTGGGCGTTTTCCAGGGCTAAATTGGAGCACATAGGCGTGCTACATGGTTTACAAGCCGCGCCCCTCACTACATCATTGGTGGTCAGTACTGCGTCCTCATTGGTCAGATGTCCTTGGAAACATGGCGGCCTCATCTTCAGAATGTCCTGTGATGTGCCTCGCAATGTACATGTGTAAACACGATGTGCTATACCACAAAAAATAAGTTTATTACTGAAAAAGGTAGAAACCGCTATCCCCCTCGTGGCAGCGCGGCGTGTTGCGGCCATAACTGAGCTGCAATGTGCATGGGAGGAGCTAGCACCTTGCAGGCGGAATGAAACTGAAACCAACTTCATTCCGTCAGGACCGCCCCTTGCGTGATGTTACAAAACTTAAAGGCGCCCTACGCGGCGTGACACGCCAATAACCACTTCTGCGGCACCTACGGGACAATATCCCATGGGCGTGACGTAGCGCCGCGTTGTGTGCGCAGTGTCTGTCAAGATTGTTTGGGTGTATGACAAGGTGAACACTATAGCAGCCTCATGTACCACACAGGTTATTTTATCAGGTTGACGAACTTGTGGGTGCACATTCAGTTGTACATGACAATGCGTGATAGTGCAGCCGACGCCTATGTGTGGTGCTGAAGACAGCTCTTCAAAAATGGCGCCCTGTGAGGACAGCCAATGGGAGCGCATCATCTTCCACCAATGCGAGCTAATGTAGAAGCAGCCAATCCGAAACCATTAAGGTTAACTAATCACAACTGAGGAGGCGACACAATGAGAAATTCCTGCCACACCTACGTGCTAGATTTAGGCATCGCGCAGTTCCTAACGTGTAGACGATATCGGTTGTTTAGACACGTCGATTCTGTTTATCTAATGAGTCGACATCGTCAGATATGAGGTCCGGAGCTCAGATCTCGACCTTGCGATTTGATCATTTATTGTTTGTCGTATCTTGCCGTCACACGCACAGACATCGTTCAAGCGGTTTAATCTGGCGCGTTCAAGCGATATCTTTCAAGATAACGTAGCGTGTGACGGCCGCTTAAGACTTCTTTTTGTCATCAGCCTCTGCATCTCTTTTCTCAAACTAAACCAATAATCCTTACCACCTGGCAATAAAGAAAAGATGTCAACATATTCTCTATTCCAGATTTTGTCCTTGATGGTCTGACTTAAATGAAACCCCAGAGGCGAGATATCACAAGTAATTGTCTCCCTATAGAGGGATTCAGCCACCCCTGAAGATCTAGCAGGAGGAACAAAAGTCTGACCATCAACAGTCCCCCTAACCTCTGCCACTACCCTATTTACAATCTCCTGTATGAAAGCAGCAGAGGCACAGTCGGAGGAAAAGAGAGGAAGAGGAGTATGCTCATCATCAGTAGCTGAAGTGTCCGTAGGATGATCCCTGGAAGAGCTGGGCAGCTGGAGGGGCCGGAATCCGCGATATCCCTCCTGGGGAAGATCCTGAGGCAGCCAGGCACCAGATGGATCAGGGGCCTCAGATCCACGAATGGAGCAACCAGCAAGCTCTCCCGTCCGGGGGCCAGCAATAGCACTGCCCGGCCTCGTGACAGCCGAGTTCTCCTGAGAAGACATCAGAGGACCTGGCAAACGCGACAACGACCGCGCTCCCAGCACCTCATCTCTCCGGTCTGTCGGTCATAGCAGTCCCCTGCAGGGGGAGTGAGCTCACCCCTCCATCCCGGGATAAAGAACGGGAATCACCTCGGGTCCCGCCGCTAGGCTGTGAAAGGGCCCCGGAGGAGCTCCTGTTCAAGCTCCTACGCCGGCGAGGAGCCGGGGGAGGGGGTGAATATGCCTCATCCTCGGCTCACCTCTCCCCTCCGCAGGCACCGTTACCTCCAGCACATGGGCAGAGACAGGCACAAGAGGTTCCGAAGCAGCAGTCACAGCAGGCTGTGATGAACAGTTCCTCAGCCATTCCTCACCACCTCCTTCCCTCACCCGCGCCAGTAACTGGGATAACAGGGCATCCATCTTCTTGGCTTGCCACAGCAAATAATGCTTGTTTTCTGTCAGAAATTTGTTTATATAGGGGGCTATTCCTGCCCAAAGCATCCACCAATCAGGAGCTGTTACTAAGCTTCCTCATAAAGCTCCATCATCTCATTGGCTACTCCAGTAGCCATGGTAAATACAGAAATGCCAGGTACCTGTGGAAATAAGACTCACAGTGTTAACCCTTTGTGATTTTTGCTACCTGGTCTGTGCTCCAGCAGCGTTTATATTGTGGCCATCGGATGCGGGGAACTTGTGAGCCACTGAGTATTCCCACACCGGCCCCGCCTGTATTCACAAACCTTACTCCACCTCTGTACACACAGGTGCATATCTCTCTATATCTCAGTATATCTCCTATATACAGGGCTGTAAGGAGGCTGATAACAGAGAACAAGACACTCCACACATAACAGGAGAGCTGAGCTCCGCCCCCTGGTCACATGACAGTGACGTCATCCCAGGTCCTCCAGCTCTCGTTGTCAGGTGAGAGTCCAGTGTGTGCTGAGGGCAGAGCTGCTCCTGTGGAGGCTCCTGCTGCTCCCGGGGATTTTCCTCCTGATCCTCAGTCCCCGCTGGCGGTGCAGTTTAACACGGTGACCGACCTCCGCCGACGAGGCTGATAATGAGAGGAGGCCGAGGACACACAATGGATTATGGATGAGGTTACAGGATCCATCGCTCGTGTGAGGTGATCTCTTGTAGATGTGATCGCTCCTTAGTTACAGGATCCATCGCTCGTGTGAGGTGATCTCTTGTAGATGTGATCGGTCCTTAGTTACAGGATCCATCGCTCGTGGTCGGTGATCTCTTGTAGATGTGATCGGTCCTTGGTTACAGGATCCATCGCTCGTGGTCGGTGATCTCTTGTAGATGTGATCGGTTCTTAGTTACAGGATCCATCGCTCGTGGTCGGTGATCTCTTGTAGATGTGATCGGTCCTTAGTTACAGGATCCATCGCTCGTGGTCGGTGATCTCTTGTAGATGTGATCGGTTCTTAGTTACAGGATCCATCGCTCGTGGTCAGTGATCTCTTGTAGATGTGATTGGTCCTTAGTTACAGGATCCATCGCTCGTGGTCGGTGATCTCTTGTAGATGTGATCGGTCCTTAGTTACAGGATCCATCGCTCGTGGTCAGTGATCTCTTGTAGATGTGATCGGTCCTTAATTACAGGATCCATCGCTCGTGGTCAGTGATCTCTTGTAGATGTGATCGGTCCTTAGTTACAGGATCCATCGCTCGTGGTCGGTGATCTCTTGTAGATGTGATCCCTTAGTTACAGGATCCATCGCTCGTGTGAGGTGATCTCTTGTAGATGTGATCGGTCCTTAGTTACAGGATCCATCGCTCGTGGTCGGTGATCTCTTGTAGATGTGATCGGTCCTTAGTTACAGGATCCATCGCTCGTGGTCGGTGATCTCTTGTAGATGTGATCGCTCCTTAGTTACAGGATCCATCGCTCGTGTGAGGTGATCTCTTGTAGATGTGATCCCTTAGTTACAGGATCCATCGCTCGTGTGAGGTGATCTCTTGTAGATGTGATCGGTCCTTAGTTACAGGATCCATCGCTCGTGGTCGGTGATCTCTTGTAGATGTGATCGGTCCTTAGTTACAGGATCCATCGCTCGTGGTCGGTGATCTCTTGTAGATGTGATCGGTCCTTAGTTACAGGATCCATCGCTCGTGTGAGGTGATCTCTTGTAGATGTGATCGCTCCTTAGTTACAGGATCCATCGCTCGTGTGAGGTGATCTCTTGTAGATGTGATCCCTTAGTTACAGGATCCATCGCTCGTGTAGGTGATCTCTTGTAGATGTGATCGGTCCTTAGTTACAGGATCCATCGCTCGTGGTCGGTGATCTCTTGTAGATGTGATCGGTCCTTGGTTACAGGATCCATCGCTCGTGGTCGGTGATCTCTTGTAGATGTGATCGGTTCTTAGTTACAGGATCCATCGCTCGTGGTCGGTGATCTCTTGTAGATGTGATCGCTCCTTAGTTACAGGATCCATCGCTCGTGGTTGGTGATCTTTGTAGATGTGATCGGTCCTTAGTTACAGGATCCATCGCTCGTGCTCGGTGATCTCTTGTAGATGTGATCGGTTCTTAGTTACAGGATCCATCGCTCGTGGTCAGTGATCTCTTGTAGATGTGATTGGTCCTTAGTTACAGGATCCATCGCTCGTGGTCGGTGATCTCTTGTAGATGTGATCGGTCCTTAGTTACAGGATCCATTGCTCGTGGTCGGTGATCTCTTGTAGATGTGATCCCTTAGTTACAGGATCCATCGCTCGTGGTCGGTGATCTCTTGTAGATGTGATCCGTCCTTAGTTACAGGATCCATCGCTCGTGGTCGGTGACGTCTTGTAGATGTGATCCCTTAGTTACAGGATCCATCGCTCGTGGTCGGTGATCTCTTGTAGATGTGATCCGTCCTTAGTTACAGGATCCATCGCTCGTGGTCGGTGACGTCTTGTAGATGTGATCCCTTAGTTACAGGATCCATCGCTCGTGGTCGGTGATCTCTTGTAGATGTGATCCCTTAGTTACAGGATCCATCGCTCGTGGTCGGTGATCTGTTCCTCAGTATTTGTGGTTCTGGATCACGTTATTTTCTGCTCTATGATTTCCATCTTCTCTTTATCATACAGACGCTGCAGGACGAGATCCCTCCGGCTGATCCAGTTTTCCTTCTCCTGAATGATCCCGAGGATGGACGAGGACGGGAATGAGATCAGCAGTAGATTACTCCACCTCACCCTGGAGATCATCTCCCTGCTGAGCGGAGAGGTGACTCCTCCACATTTCTATCAGCTTTATTGTATCATTGTAGTTACTGGGACCTGTCATCAGGGGGCGACAAGACTCCAGGATCTCATGATGCCGCATCTCCCTAAGTGTCTCTCTCCATACACAGGATTACACCATAGTGAGGAAGACACCGGGGGACTGTGTGACTCCCATCATCCATCTCCAGGAGTCAGGAGGGCGGAGCCTCATCACAGCCCCTCCCCCACACTCCCCGATACATGAGAGGAACAAGAAGAAGATCCTAGAGCTCAGCAACAAGATGATTGAGCTGCTGAGCGGAGAGGTGACTGCTGGGACATTATACAGGACAGCACTGGAGGATTCTGGGTGATGAGCGGAGAGGTGACTGCTGGGACATTATACAGGACAGCACTGGAGGATTCTGGGTGATGAGCGGAGAGGTGACTGCTGGGACATTATACAGGACAGAACTGGAGGATTCTGGGTGATGACTGGAGAGGTGACTGCTGGGACATTATACAGGACAGCACTGGAGGATTCTGGGTGATGAGCGGAGAGGTGACTGCTGGGACATTATACAGGACAGCACTGGAGGATTCTGGGTGATGAGCGGAGAGGTGACTGCTGGGACATTATACAGGACAGCACTGGAGGATTCTGGGTGATGAGCGGAGGGGTGACTGCTGGGACATTATACAGGACAGCACTGGAGGATTCTGGGTGATGAGCGGAGAGGTGACTGCTGGGACATTATACAGGACAGCACTGGAGGATTCTGGGTGATGAGCGGAGAGGTGACTGCTGGGACATTATACAGGACAGCACTGGAGGATTCTGGGTGATGAGCGGAGAGGTGACTGCTGGGACATTATACAGGACAGCACTGGAGGATTCTGGGTGATGACCGGAGAGAAGACTGCTGGGACATTATGCAGGATAGCACTGGAGGATTCTGGGTGATGACTGGAGAGGTGACTGCTGGGACATTATACAGAACAGCACTGGAGGATTCTGGGTGATGAGCGGAGAGGTGACTGCTGGGACATTATACAGGACAGCACTGGAGGATTCTGGGTGATGAGCGGAGAGGTGACTGCTGGGACATTATACAGGACAGCACTGGAGGATTCTGGGTGATGAGCGGAGAGGTGACTGCTGGGACATTATACAGGACAGCACTGGAGGATTCTGGGTGATGAGTGGAGAGGTGACTGCTGGGACATTATACAGGACAGCACTGGAGGATTCTGGGTGATGACTGGAGAGGTGACTGCTGGGACATTATACAGGACAGCACTGGAGGATTCTGGGTGATGAGCGGAGAGGTGACTGCTGGGACATTATACAGGACAGCACTGGAGGATTCTGGGTGATGACTGGAGAGGTGATTGCTGGGACATTATACAGGACGGCACTGGAGGATTCTGGGTGATGAGCGGAGAGGTGACACTGCTGGGACATTATACAGGACAGCACTGGAGGATTCTGGGTGATGAGCGGAGAGGTGACTGCTGGGACATTATACAGGACAGCACTGGAGGTTTCTGGGTGATGACTGGAGAGGTGACACTGCTGGGACATTATACAGGACAGCACTGGAGGATTCTGGGTGATGAGCGGAGAGGTGACTGCTGGGACATTATACAGGACAGCACTGGAGGATTCTGGGTGATGAGCGGAGAGGTGACTGCTGGGACATTATACAGGACAGCACTGGAGGATTCTGGGTAATGAGCGGAGAGGCGACTGCTGGGACATTATACAGGACAGCACTGGAGGATTCTGGGTGATGAGCGGAGAGGTGACTGCTGGGACATTATACAGGACAGCACTGGAGGATTCTGGGTGATGAGCGGAGAGGTGACTGCTGGGACATTATACAGGACAGCACTGGAGGATTCTGGGTGATGAGCGGAGAGGTGACTGCTGGGACATTATACAGGACAGCACTGGAGGATTCTGGGTGATGAGCGGAGAGGTGACTGCTGGGACATTATACAGGACAGCACTGGAGGATTCTGGGTGATGACAGGAGAGGTGACTGCTGGGACATTATACAGGACAGCACTGGAGGATTCTGGGTGATGAGCGGAGAGGTGACTGCTGGGACATTATACAGGACAGCACTGGAGGATTCTGGGTGATGTTGGTATCATTGTGTTGTCAGGTTCCTATAAGGTGTCAGGACGTCGCTGTCTATCTTTCCATGGAGGAGTGGGAGTATCTAGAAGGACACAAGGACCGGTACGAGGAGGTGATGATGGAGAAGCACCGGCCTGTGACATCACAAGGTGAGAAGATTTCTATGTCTGCCCATTACTGTGGGCACAGGCTGGCACTGGCTGCCATGATGAAGCCTTACTGCCGGGATGTGCAGGGTGTACACACGATTGTGCAGTAACCTGTAATGTCGGACGTCCCTAATTCCATCTTTTAACAATACATCTTTTAGAGCGGAGCACAGGGAGGAGGATCTGGTGATCCACAGTGTGGAATGCAGCAGAGATCCAGGAGATCAGCAGGGAGCAGGGACCATTAAATTTAGCTGTTAGTAGATCATTAGAGACTTTAGTGAGGGCAGTCTCTCTCTCTCTCTGTAGAGTGTAAGGAGCGGAAACCGGATTGTAAAGGGTGAAGAAGAGAATTATCTGAGTTATAGCCGATCACACAGGAGTGAATCAAGTGATCCAGAAGATCAGAGATGAAGGGAGATCAGAGACCGGTCTGTAGTCAGCAGGAAGTTCTGGTCGGGGAAGGTTTATCAGTAATGGGTGTATGCTGCGTGATTGAAGGAGGAGGGAAAGACACCAGATGAGAGAGAGGTTAAATATGTTAGTGAGGTGAGTGGTGACAGCCGGGAAGAGGGACTGGAGGATGTGAGGGAATAGGGTCACTGGGGCAGGTAGTAGGGTGAGAAGATGTGAGGGAATAGGGTCACTGGGGCAGGTAGTAGGGTGAGAAGATGTGAGGAGTCGGGAAGAGGGACTGGAGGATGTGAGGGAATAGGGTCACTGGAGCAGGTAGTAGGGTGAGAAGATGTGAGGAGCCGGGTCACTGGGGCAGGTAGTAGGGTGAGAAGATGTGAGGAGCCGGGTCACTGGGGCAGGTAGTAGGGTGAGAAGATGTGAGGAGCCGGGTCACTGGGGCAGGTAGTAGGGTGAGGAGATGTGAGGAGCCGGGTCACTGGGGCAGGTAGTAGGGTGAGGAGATGTGAGGAGCCGGGTCACTTCTTCTGTGATTGGTTCATAGACAGAATGTGAAGTAGATGAAGAGGGAGGAGAATGCAGGAGATTATGAGGCCGGGGGACATTTCCTGGGAATATGGGAATCTTTTCTTTGAAGTAATTGGTCGGATCGTCAGCGCTGAGGTTGGAGGTTATGGGCGACAATCTAGGACCAAGGAGGTAATGATGAGTGTCAAGGTACCTTTACACGCCGCCACTGTGGGGTAGCAACTGCCTGGCAATCGGGATTTTTGTCACTGTTGCCTTGAAATTGCTATGAAGTGGTGGCGTGTAATTTGGGAAAGTGATCGGGTTTCTCGCAGTTGCTCCCAGTTGCGGTTTCTGAGCCGTGTTCTAAAATCCAAGGCAACACAAAGAAAGAATTGCCCTGGTTTTGGCGTCTAAACAGGGGACAGGGATGGAACCTGCATCGCCTAGTGACTTCCCAGAGGCGTGCCACAGCGTGCTGGACACCGCGCCCCATCAGCAATGATTGGTGAGGGCTACTGTGTAACCATTGGCTGTCCCTTCACAGGGCGCCATATTTAAAGAGCTGTCCATTCACACTACACAATTGCAATGGCGTCATGTATTAGCCAGCCTTCCTGCGCAGGCTGGCCAATCATGACGCTTTTCCGTTGTCCAATCAGCGTTTTAGTGTCACGGAATACACAACTCTGTCACGCCTATGTTCTAGCGGCGCTAAAGATGTACGCCCATATTCCTTTGTGGATAGCGGTATTCAACAGGAAGTTATCCGCAGGATCTGTTTCAACTTCTGGGGAACCATGATACCTTGAGTTGACAACGCAATTGCGGCGTGTACATGTGGCATCGGCGATCGTTAGCAACCGTTCAAAACGTGCGCGCGCACGTACGGTTGCTACCGATTGCCAGTGATAGTGGCGGCGTATAAAGGTACCTTCAGAGTCATTTGGGATTGTTGTATGGTGAAGTGAGGAGGGCGGTGAAGGCTCCGGTGTGGAGGGTGAAGGGCAGAGTTGTGTTTTCAGCATAAACTTATAATGGATGAAATCTTCCTCCAGATTGGATTTCCTCCAGATATTCGGCCCCTGGAGCAGCGCTGGAGAGAACGTGTTTGCAGCGTGAGCCAGGGCTGCCGCCATCTGTGCCGAGCTGTTCTATGTGTAGGAGGTGCAGCTTCATCCAGGGCTGCCGCCATCTGTGCAGAGCTGTTCTATGTGTAGGAGGTGCAGCTTCATCCAGGGCTGCCGCCATCTGTGCGAGCTGTTCTATGTGTAGAGCGTTCTATGTGGAGGTGCAGCTTCATCCAGGGCTGCCGCCATCTGTGCAGAGCTGTTCTATGTGTAGGAGGTGCAGCTTCATCCAGGGCTGCCGCCATCTGTGCAGAGCTGTTCTATGTGTAGGAGGTGCAGCTTCATCCAGGGCTCTGCAGAGCTTCATTATAATGTTCCAGAGTCAGGACATGACAGGGAGGAGATTGGGGCAATGAGGACTGCAAATTCTTCATAAGTTCCTGGGTATTAATGTCATTTATATTCCTATAAGTGTAATAAGTGGGGAGTCCTGAGTGGGGTGAAAGTTGTTGATAGAGAATGAATGAAGGTTGTGGTCAGAGAGCGGGAGAGAGGAGTTAGTAATGTCATGTACTGGGCAGAGCCGGGAGAAGATCAGGTCCAGATTATTCCCATCTTCATGTGGAGGAGAGTTTGTAAATTGTAAAAGATCCAGAGAGGAGGTTACAGATTAAACATGAGCAGCAGATAGATGGGATCATCATTAGGGATATTAACGTCTCCCATGATGAGAGTGAGGAGGTCACAGGATACAAAGTGTGCAAGCCAAGTGACAAAGTGATCTAGCAACTGACGGGGAAGGACCGGAGGGCGATATACAATCATCACTCACAGATAGAAGGGCGGGTAAAGTCTGACAGTCTGGACCTCAAAAGAAAGGATGATAAGTGATTGTACTGGGGAGATAACCTGAAAAACACATTGTGATGGAGAGAGCAGATCAGGACCTCCACCTGGTACGTTGTCATGCCTGTACTAAACATGAGTAGCGGTGGTGTCCGGCTGTAGGATCCAGTTTTCAGTAAAGTAATTACCTTTACACTTTGCAACATTGCATGCAATTTCACTTGCAACTTACTGGCTGCAGTGAAATCATGGACACATTGTTCTATTTTGTTGCCGTGTACAAATGGAACAATGTGTCCATGATTTCACTGCAACCAGTAAGTTGCAAGGGAAATTGCATGCAATGTTGCAACGTGTGAAGGTACCCTTAGAGACAGAAGGTTAATGGATGTAGAAGAATTTGTTACAAACTGACCATGAATTATAGAGAGCACAGATAAAGGAGACAGACGCATGCAAAGAATAATAATGAGATTTTCTGAGTGTAGCAGGAAAGGAGTTAAATTGACTATGATAAGATGGGCCTGGGTTAGGGGAGATATATCCTATGAACAAGAGAAGGTGAATAGAGAGAGTACCCAACACACAAGAAAGAGAGACACTGGAGACCCTGAATGAACTCTCAGATGATAATACTGGAATAGCTGAAGGTACGTTCCCTTCCGACATATGTCCGAGGTCAAAGAAATTTCCCCCCTTGTCACTATGCCCCGCTATCGAGATATTTACGAAACTCGTAGCGGAGGATTTCAAAACGATAAATCATGGACGTAGGTTTGATACTCTTACACCTCAACATAGACAAGCGTTAAAAGAAATACAAGCTTGGGACGATGTTGTTATAAAGGCTGCTGACAAGGGGGGAAATGTGGTGATATGGACATGTGAGGGATATGAGAGAGAGGGAGGCGTACCGACAGCTACGAGATAGAACCACCTATGCTCGCCTCGAATCTAGTCCCCTTGGTAAATTCCTGACCGAGTTACAAACCATCCTGGAAAGGGCTCTGGAGGGAAGGTATTATTACTAAAAAAAATCTTTGATGGATTATTTAATATTCATTCTAAAATTCCTACCTTTTACCTCCTCCCTAAGATCCACAAGGACCCTGTCAGCCCTCCTGGGCGTCCTATAGTGTCCGGCATAGACGGTATGAGTGAACCACTATGTAGGTTTATAGATTATTATCTTAAACCTCTAGTGGGGACTCTGCCGTCATATGTCCGAGACACTACGGACGTTCTCAGGAGGGTGGACGGGGTATTTGTGGATCAGGGTAACCTTCTGGTAACAGCAGACGTGGAGTCTCTATATACCAGCATTAAGACACCAGGATGGTTTGTCAGCGGTCCGCTTTTTCCTGGGAATGACCGACAGGGATCCTGGACTGTGCGAGCTCGTGATGGAGCTGCTCCAATTCGTGTTGACCCATCATTTTTTTGTTTTTAAGGATCGGTATTATCTGCAGACCCAGGGCACTGCCATGGGGGCGGCCTGTGCCCCCTCGTACGCCAACCTCTTCCTGGGTTTTTTGGGAGAGGGTAATGTTTGGTGACGAGGGGGTGGGGGCCGGGTCCCATGTGCAGTGCTGGCTCAGATATATCGACGATTTATTGTTCTTTTGGGCTGGCACGGTGGAGCAGTTGGAGGCGTTCATAGGGGAGTTGAATGCCAATGATATCAACATTAGAATGACATATATTTATAGTCAGTCGACAGTTGACTTCCTAGATATCAGACTGAGTGTTCATGAGAATGGCTCACTACAGTCTGATCTCTTTAGGAAAGCTACGGCAGTCAACTCCCTCCTGCATGCCTCCTCCTCCCACGACCGACCAACCATTAGAGCTATTCCTGGCGGTCAGCTCCTAAGGACAACAGAAACTTCCTTTGAGGAGCGGGCCAAAGAACTAAGGACTAGATTCGAGGAGAGGGGGTATAGTAAAAGGTCTATCAAGGCTGGATATAACAGGGCCAAAGGTGTCTCTCGTACACAGCTGCTCGCCCACGGTGGTTCAGGCAGGGCTGATAAAAGTAAAGAGGAGGGAGTGGTTAGATTTATTTCTACGTACAATCAGGACTGGAGAAGGATGAGGTCCATTCTGTCTAAGCACTGGGCGGTCCTTCGTTCGGATAGTGTCCTTAGACACTGCCTACCAGAGTACCCCCCTATGACATCTAGGTGCTGCAGGAATTTACGTGATTTATTGGTACACAGCCATTATGCCCCTAAGGTGCCATTTTTATTTGGATCAAGAGGACCACGACAGGGATGCTTCCCATGCGGCCGCTGTGCGGCTTGTGCCAATATACTGCGAGGACATACGTTTGAATCAGCTGACAATACCAAAAAATATATGATCAGGGACTACATATCATGTAGCACCACATATGTGGTCTATTATGCTAAGTGTAGTTGCCCTCGCATTTATGTTGGACTTACATCCCGTTAGTTTCGCGTGAGAGTTAGGGAACATTGCCGCGACATCTGTGACGTAGCGAAGGTAGAGGCAGAGGATGTGGCTGGTCTTAAAACCTTACCACGGCACTTTAGGGAACATCATCGCTGTGACCGGCGTTTTCTTTCATTCTTGGGGATTGATGTTATTCATGGGGGGATTAGGGGGGGAGATTTAAGGAAGCGACTAGCCCAGTGTGAAACAAAGTGGATCATTACACTTGGTTCTCTAGCGCCGATGGGTCTCAATGACATAGTGAGTTTTTCACCATTCCTCTGACTGTATAAAAGATGATTTGATTTTATTCTAACTTTTGTTCTTTTATATATTTTTATAGATTTGTGGATGGAGAATGTGAGCTGTACATGAGGGAGGGGAGGAGAGAGGGACTGATATGGATGGACAATGTGAGCTGTACATGGGGGAGGGGAGGAGAGAGGGACTGATATGGATGGGCAATGTGAGCTGTATATGGGAGAGGGGAGGAAAGAGGAGCTGATATGGATGGAGAATGTGAGCTGTACATAGGTGAGGAGAGAGAGACTGATATGGATGGAGAATGTGAGCTGTACATGGAGGAGGGGAGGAGAGAGGGACTGATATGGATGGAAAATGTGAGCTGTACATGGGGGAGGGGAGGAGAGAGGGACTGATATGGATGGAGAATGTGAGCTGTACATGGGGGAGGGAAGGATAGAGGGACTGATATGGATGGAAAATGTGAGCTGTACATGGGGGAGGGGAGGAGAGAGGGACTGATATGGATGGAGAATGTGAGCTGTACATGGGGGAGGGAAGGATAGAGGGACTGATATGCATGGAGAATGTGAGCTGTACATGGGAGAGGGGAAGAGAGAGGAACTGATATGGATGGAGAATGTGAGCTGTACATGGGGGAGGGGAGAAGAGAGGGATTGATATGGATGGAGAATGTGATCTGTATATGGGGGAGGGGAGGAGGAGGGAGGGACTGATATGGATGGAGAATGTGAGCTGTACATTGGAAAGGAGAGAGGGACTGATATGGAGGGGAGGAGAGAGGGACTGATACGGATGGAGAATGTGAGCTCTACATGAGAGAGAGGAGGAGAGAGGGGGACTGTGCACTTTGTCCATATAAGTGTGTGGAAGAGCGATAGATATGAGTGACTGCAGCAGCAAGAACAAAAATTACACAAATACATATGGTGAAAACATTTTGCAGCATAAAGGATCTAGGAACAAGTTTGTTTGAATGTGTTACATGACTTACCTGTCTCCTGCCTAACTGCCATGTTTAAAGGGAACCTGTCACCCCCGAGGGCATTTTATAGTGAGCCCGCCAGGTTACACATCATGTAAATGGGGTTCTAGTAACCCCTGTAGGTGCCCAGTTTGATCCCACTAAACTGTGAAATAAACTTATATTCTTTCCAGAGCTTGCCTCCTATTGAGTCACGGAGGCTGGTATAGAGTCATGGTGGAGAAACGTCTTTCCACCCCCTGGCTGCAAATCCCACCCTGCATGCTTCAACTTTGCCGCACCTCCTTTGGCCGGCGCTTGAGTGACAAGAAGAGCACTCGTGCTGGCACAGTAGAGCGGGTGTCAGCAGGCCATAAAACAATACTGAAGTCTCGCAAGACTTCACTAATCTCGCGAGATATCAGCACTGACCGCGGCACCTGCACCTAGGCAGTGGAGTGGGTGTCCGTGCATAGTGCGGAAGTCTCGCGAGATTTCAGCATTGTTCTATGGCCTTCTGACAACCGCTGGCAGGGATGGGAGTGACGATGAGGCGTTAAAAGGGTTAATCACAGCAGAGGAATGTTCAAGAGAAATAGGGATAATTTATTATTAGTAAATGCTGATATAAGTTAGTGTTTCTGATAGATGATCGTTGTTAGGATCCTTTATCCATCAGGACATCTGTAATAATATTATAATGAGGACGTCCTGCCCCTCCCATTTGTCTCATAAGCCATTGGCCACGTCAGGCTGCACCTAGAAGACCCCGGGTCCTTCACTTACACAAAGAGGACGACAACATAGAAATCCTGGTGATGATAGAAGGTTCTGGTATATAGATGTATGAGAGGTCGTGTGTTCAGTCTCTGTGTCTCCACAGATGGATCCAGGAGGAGAAATCCCCCAGAGAGATGTCCCCGTCCTCTGTATCCCCAGGACTGTCCGGAGGAGAATCACAATGTCCCGGAGAGTCATCAGGTAGATGGCGCTGAGCCCTGGATCTATATGGAGGGTTGGGGGCTTTCCTGCCGTCATAGAGGTGATAGATTTTGGGGGTCTCTTATATTGCACTGATTGTTACATCTGATCTATCAGAGGGAAGATCCGACTAATATTAAAGTGGAGGATGAGACAGAAGAAGCGATGAGGAGGGGGGATCAGCCGTGTGTGAGTGACGGGAAGGAGGAGATTCCAGGAGATGTCACCACAGGTATGGAAGACACTTCCACAATGAATCCAGATGTTTGTCTCCTCCACACTGTATAAGTGACACATGGGGCAGGAGTCATACACTGAGTTATGTACAGGGAACAGAGGAATCCTCCACAAGGTGTTCTGTGGAGCCGCTCACACACCAGGTACAGCACCTTCCGCTATTCCTTCACATTTACCACTGGCTTCAGCTCTGAAAACTACACAAATTATTTATTTTCTCTTAAACCCCCATATGTGAAACAACCTTAACCCCGTAACGATCGCTAATACACATTAATATAGCGGCTGTTAAGGGGCCTTTTTTCCTCATTGATGTTTTAAAATGGCAATGGAGATTAAGTGTATAGCGCCCCCTGGAGGCAAAAATCCCACTGGTGACAGCTGTACTGACAGGTGACATCTTGCAGCATTGGTTCCATAGAATTTGTTAACCGCTTAAACACATCTGATCCTTTCCTTGTATAGATAATACACTGCACTACTTGTGCTTTATCTCAGCCTGACATTTTCCTAACAGCCGCCTGTTACATCTTGTCTATAGCAGGATCTAATAGGCTTCCATACAGACTGAGGCCAATGAGGGACAGAGGGAGCATTCTCCTTCAGTCACACTCCTTTCACATGTAGTCAATAGTGACTGTGACATTAATGAGTTACACATCAATGATGGCACATAGCCGCTCCCCTGATGTGACCACTATTCTGGGGGGGCCCAGGTGTATGTACATGGTGACTCCGCTGTGTATGGCACGGGCATAGCTCCTCTTCCATTCCTCCCCCATGCTGTACATGTAGAGCGTGGTGCAGTAATAACACGTCACCTCAGTGTGGTGCTGGAAGGGGTTATTAGGAAGCCTCTATGTTATACTTGTGTTATGTGTGGAGAGATGTATAGAATCACATTGTAGTGTTGTGGCAGCTTTGAATGCATTTTTTACATCCAGAACTGTGATTTGTTCAGAGGAAATGGTTTGTGCCTCTTCTTCCTTCCACTTCTGGCTTTGACTCCATGGCCGCCATCGGACCCTTATAGCTCTTAATCATTAAGGGGCCCGGCCAATCAGTGGAGGGGGCGTGGTTATAGTGGGGCCCGGGTGAGCTGGTGGGGGCCATGGGTATTGGAGCAAGGAGTACCGCCACCACTCCCCCCCAGCACGCTGCACGCGGCTCTTTGCGAGCAGCAGATGTCGGATGATGATGATTGAGATGATCGTTCTCATCGTTCTCAGTCTCACACACCGGCTGGCTGTACACACACACAACAGTAGCGCCATCCAGTCGCCTGCAGCCCGCTCAGCCTCAGACACAGAGTGCAGGGGCCCCGCCCTGGCCCGCCCACTCTCCCTCTTGTGAATGAGTGGCACAGTATACTGTGTGTGTATATTAATGTGTAGGGGTCCGGCCCCGGACCGCCCATGTGATTATTATTTTTATTTTTTTTTTTTTATTTTATGGATTTCTGCAGTATTGTATATGTATTTCCTAAATCAAATTCTGCATTCCAACCAGCTATGTGAACCCTGACACTGATTATTTACTAATTGATATCATGCAGCTTTGTCTTTATGTCTCATATGCTGCCTCTATTTAAATCTTGTCAGTGTTCACATTGTCAGGCTTGAAAAAGGACCTTGGTCCGAAACATGCCACCTTGCGGTGCTCTCTGTATAGTTAATATCCATGCATTATGAGCACTAACACCGGCTGTACTGACAACTGGAAAATTATTTGATTAATAAATCTTCATTTGAGCATTATTCATCGGGAGCTGGAGCATCACTTTTTTCTTCAAGACGCCATTATCCATACCCACTCACCCACCACTGCGGCCAGCACCGCACAAATCATTGCTGACAAACTGTGTGGCTGCGTCGTCGGCTCCTGCTGGCTGCCTGCTGCTGTGTCAGTATGTGTGCAGCCAGGCTTCAGCCAGCGTGCTTTGCTAGAGCAGCGCAGCAGCATCGGTCGCAGTCACAGAGAGCAGCTGCAGACATCACTAGACTAGACAACAGGCTGGCTGCAGTACATCTTGCTCTCTGTTCAGGAATGCTTAGTCAGATCAGGCTGGAGACCAGCGGAACTGCAGATCACCCAGAGTTCAGTCCAGACATGCTGGGACTTGTAGTGATCCAGCAGCTTGCTGAGTGCTCCCCCATGGGGTCTGCTGTTCCCTTGTGCCAACCATAGCCCAGGTGTTTGCACATTATCATTACAGAGCTGAGAGCTCCCAGGAGATGGACAGGAGCCAGGGTGGCTGTCAGCCCTGCTGCAGAATCCATGGTCCCATGAGCTGATGGCTGCCCTCCTCTTTATCCTCTGCAGCCCCCCTCTCTTCTGAGCCATCAGTGAAGCCCCCTGGCACCCCATACCTGCACCTCATCCTTTCACCCCATTCCTGCACCTCATCCCTTCACCCCATACCTGCACCTCATCCTTGCACCTCATCCCTGCACCTCATTCATGCGCCTCATCCCTGCACCTCATCCTTGCACCCCATTCCTGCACCCCATCCTTGCACCTCATCCCTTCACCCCATTCCTGCACCTCATCCTTGCACCTCATTCCTGCACCTCATCCTTGCACCTCATCCCTGCACTTCATCCTTGGACCTTATCCCTGCACTCCATTCCTGCACCTCATCCCTGCACCCCATCCTTGCACCTCATCCCTTCACCCCATTCCTTGCACCTTATCCCTGCACCCCATTCCTGCACCTCATCCCTTCACCCCATTCCTGCACCTCATCCCTTCACCCCATTCCTGCACCTCATCTCTTCACCCCATTCCTGCACCTCGTCCCTGCACCTCATTCCTGCACCTCATCCCTGCACCTCATTCATGCGCCTCATCCTTGCACCCCATTCCTGCACCCCATCCTTGCACCTCATCCCTTCACCCCATTCCTGCACCTCATCCTTGCACCTCATTCCTGCACCTCATCCTTGCACCTCATCCCTTCACCCCATTCCTGCACCTCATCCTTGCACCTCATTCCTGCACCTCATCCTTGCACCTCATCCCTGCACTTCATCCTTGGACCTTATCCCTGCACTCCATTCCTGCACCTCATCCCTGCACCCCATCCTTGCACCTCATCCCTTCACCCCATTCCTTGCACCTTATCCCTGCACCACATTCCTGCACCTCATCCCTTCACCCCATTCCTGCACCTCATCCCTTCACCCCATTCCTGCACCTCATCTCTTCACCCCATTCCTGCACCTCGTCCCTGCACCTCATTCCTGCACCTCATTCCTGCATCTCATCCCTGCACCTCATCCCTGAACCCCATTTTTGCACCTCATCTCTGCACTCCATCCTTGTACCTCATCCCTTCACCCCATTCCTGCACCTCATCCCTTCACCTCATTCCTGCACCTCATCCCTGCACCTCATCCTTGCACCCCATCCTTGCACCTCATCCCTTTACCCCATTCCTGCACCTCATCCCTTCACCCCATTTCTGCACGTCATCCTTGCACCTCATCCCTGAACCCCATTCCTGCACCTCATCCTTGCACCCCATCTCTGCACACCATCCCTGCACCTGCACCCCATCCCTGCACCTCATCCCTGCAGTTGCACCCCATCCCTGCACCCCGTCCATCACTGCTGCTGCAGCCCCAAACCGGAAGTCGCGCGTGCAGTCCTGGACTGGTATGCCAGCCACCTGCGAGACGGGCAATGGGCAGCTGTGTGTCTGCAGGACTGGCAGCGAACACTGAGATTGTGCCTGCCATATCAGAGCTGGAGTGGGCCTGCCATATCAGAGTTTTGGACTCAACGACCCCTGAGCCTGCTCCTTTGACTGTCAGAGACACTCAAGCATAGCCCCCTGAACCAGCTTCTATGACTGGCAGAACCACTCCAGCACAGCCCCCTGAGCCAGCTTCTATGACTGGCAGAGCCCCTCCAGCACAGCCCCCTGAGCCAGCTTCTATGGCTGGCAGAGCCCCTCCAGTACAGCCCCCTGAGCCAGCTTCTATGACTGGCAGAGCCCCTCCAGCACAGCCCCCTGAGGCAGCTTCTATGGCTGGCAGAACCCCTCCAGCACAGCCCCCTGAGCCGCCAGCTTCTATGACTGGCAGAGACACTCCAGCACAGCCTCCTGAGCCAGCTTCTATGACTGGCAGAGCCCCTCCAGCACAGCCCCCTGAGCCAGCTTCTATGACTGGCAGAGCCCCTCCAGCACAGCCCCCTGAGCCAGCTTCTATGGCTGGCAGAGCCACTCCAGCACAGCCCCTGAGCCAGCTTCTATGACTGGCAGAGCCCCTCCAGTACAGCCCCCTGAGCCAGCTTCTATGACTGGCAGAGCCCCTCCAGCACAGCCCCCTGAGCCAGCTTCTATGACTGGCAGAGACACTCCAGCACAGCCCCCTGAGCCAGATTCTATGACTGGCAGAGCCACTCCAGCACAGCCCCCTGAGCCAGCTTCTATGACTGGCAGAGCCCCTCCAGCACAACCCCCTGAGCCAGCTTCTATGGCTGGCAGAGCCCCTCCAGTACAGCCCCCTGAGCCAGCTTCTATGATTGGCAGAGCCCCTCCAGCACAGCCCCCTGAGCCAGCTTCTATGACTGGCAGAGACACTCCACCACAGCCCCCTGAGCCAGCTTCTATGACTGGCAGAGCCACTCCAGCACAGCCCCCTGAGCCAGCTTCTATGACTGGCAGAGCCCCTCCAGCACAGCCCTCTGAGCCAGCTTCTATGACTGGCAGAGCCCCTCCAGCACAGCCCCCTGAGCCAGCTTCTATGGCTGGCAGAGCCCCTCCAGTACAGCCCCCTGAGCCAGCTTCTATGATTGGCAGAGCCCCTCCAGTACAGCCCCCTGAGCCAGCTCTTGTGTGCCCCAGTGGACCCACTGCTGCCAGCAGCGAGGACCAGCTTCTGCGTTTCTGTACCTCCAGGTTCATCTTCCAGCCTTCATGCCTCACCCTCCTCCACCTCCTGCAACTGGGGTACCCACTCAGATAAGGCTAGCGTGGCCACGCCATGGGTAATAAAGTCCACTTTTTTCTATTTTTTTTGTGCCCTTTATACTGCTTTTACTCTATTGTTAGGAACCATCTGGATTGCTGGTTGGGAAAGCTTTGTACATAAATGGAGGTAATTTTTGGTGCTGTTCCAATTTTTGACTATAAGTATAATATATGGGTGAAGGCGGAGCATGGGTGGAGGCGGAGCATGGGTGGACTTGGGGCGGAGTCTCAGGGGGCCCCAACATTTTGGAAATAAGGGGCCCCGAAATTGCCAGTGGCAGCCCTGTTTGACTCTACACGTGTATTGTCCTGTCTAAGGGAATGTTCACACATGACATTATAGCAGCGTTGTTTGTGCATGCAATGTGCAGTCTTTTACAGCACTCACAAACTGAATGAGATTTGTGAAATCTTATGCTCATGCTGCTGTTTTCTTTCCATATTTTGACCGTTGATATTTTTTTTTTCAAATCTGCAGCATGACTATTTATTTCCAGCATTTTTGTCCAAATTAAAGAAAAATGCAGGAAAAACAATGCAAAAACTCATCAAAAACGTGTCAAAGAATGTGCGTTAGTGTACACAGCGTTTTTTCTGCCAACACTTTGGTCTTTGGGTCACATAAATTAGCTTCACTTAAACCTCATGAGAACATACCCTAAGGGCCCCGTTACACGGGGCGATATCGCCGCCCATTCATGAGGCGACGTGGGGGTGTGGTCTATCGCCGGCGTCATCGCCCCTACATCGTCACATGTAAAGGGGCGATGTCGCCGGCCCCGGACGGTCACCTGGTTTCACAGCAGTGCTGTGAAACCAGCCGACCATCATGGGGCGATGTGCACACATCGCCCCATGTAACCGGGCGCCGGCGACCTGTCAGGCGATGGGAGCCATAGGCTCTCATTGTCCTGCATCGCCGCCAGGGTTGTCAGACACCCCGGCGGCGATGCCACCCGACAGGTCGCCGGCGCGGGGCTGGAGGAGTCGCCCCGTCTAAACGGGAGACGGCGACGCTGGCGGGGGCGGCAAGACCTCCAGCCCCGTCGCCCCGTGTGACGGGGCCCTAATAGAGATGGTATAGCTACTTTAGATTGTGAAAAATTTACTAAATTCATGTTTTATCCCAACAGAAAATGACAATAACAATCCTGAGAGACGCTTCATGTTATTGGCAAATTATAAATTAGAAGATGAAGATATGAAGCAGAACTCTCCAGAAGAAAATCTCATCAGCACTATTGTAAATCCAGGATTCAACAGTACAGAGCTAACATATAATCCACCTAATCCTGAGGAACCTTCTCCTGGCCAATCTCACATTGTTACAAGTACAGATCAGAAAGAAGGTGAAGAGCATTTTACAAGAAGTTCAAGTCCTCATACACACAGAAGTCATAGAGGGAAGGAGCTGTATTCATGTTCAGAATGTGGGAAATGTTTCACATATCAATCAAGATTTGTTCAACATCAGAGAACTCACACAGGAGAGAAGCCATATACATGTTCAGAATGTGGGAAAGGTTTTACAGATAAATCAAATTTTGGTAAACATCAAAAAATTCACAGAGGAGAAAAGCCATTTTCATGTTCAGAATGTGGGAAAGGTTTTGTACACCAATCAGATTTTGTTAAACATCAGAGAATTCACACAGGAGAGAAGCCGTATTCATGTTCAGAATGTGGGAAATGTTTTTCAGTTAAAAGTAATCTTGTTACTCATCAAAGAATTCACACAGGAGAGAAGCCGTATTCATGTAAAGCATGTGGGAAAAACTTTACAGATAAATCCTCGTTTGTTAAACATCACAAAATTTGCACAGGAGAGAAGCCGTATTCATGTTTAGAATGTTCGAAAAATTTTAGAGCTAAGGTTGGTTTCACACATGCGGCGCGGCCAGATCAGGATGAAAACGGGTTCATCCGAATCTGGCCATGCGACTGCAAACGCATGCCGCCGAATGCCTGATCCGGAGCGAGAGAGAGCATGGTATTTTCGATACTGTAAAAATAAGACAGCATAGAAAGACAGACAGATTAGATAAATAGGATAGATACTAGTATAGCTAGATCATCTTCCTAGTCTCCCGTTGCTTGCTTCAGGGGTCACTCATAGTCTCCCGTTCTCCCAGTCACTTACTTCTGGGGCCGTCCATTAAACTTCATGAATATTCACTGCACTGGCCGGCAACAAGCTCACTTTCTGTTAAAGCCTCTGTGATTGGCTGTTGGAATCATACTTAATTTCCACAATCTGTACAGCGTCTGTGCCTGGTGGTCATACACATTAGTATATGACAACAATCTGCCATAATAATTTGTAAAATAAATAAATTATTGAAAAAAAAAAAAGTATAGGGCTTTGCTGTATTTTTCAGTATATGTTACCTTGGCTGGCAAAAAAAATGTGTATCTTTCGCCCTATTTTTATTTGGCAGGCAAGTAAAACTAGGCAGCTGAGGACTGGTATTATTAGCGCGGTTGGGACCCATCGTTATTGGGCCCCCCATACTATAGAATAGTAGCACGCAGCCACCCCAGAAATTGGCGCCTTCATAAGAAGCCCCAATTCCTGACATTTTACCAAGCTCTTCCAGTTGCCCTTTTTCCAGTGGCAGACTGGGTAATAAGGGGTTAATGCCAGCTTTGTATTGCCAGCTGGCATTAAGTCCGAGATTCTTAATGTCGGGCTAATGCTGACCCAGGCATTAAGAATCTCAAGTAAATAGTAAAGAAGACACAACACATATAGAAAAAAACTTTTTTTTTAGAAAAACAAACAAACACATATCCTCCGTCCTTTGCAACGTCTTCTCTCTGCCGGCCACATCACAATCTGAGCTCTGCTTCATCGAAGGTCGCGGTGAAGAACAAAGTGCCCTGTCACCATGGTCTCCGAATACTGAAAGCTGCGGCAGGATAAGCGGTAACTCACTGAGGTCACCCGAGGACACAGGTGCCATAGTAACCTATCGTTGGCAGTTACTATGGCATCTGAGCTGTCACAATCATGCAGACAGGGCCACACTCGTTTTCTGAAACAAAACTACACGTGTTTAAGTCTGGGAGATGGACCTGTAAATTGTAGCAAGAGGATCAGTGCTAAGACCAGGTCCTGAATCCCATGGATAGACTATAGAAACTGGAGCTGGATACACATGCTACGGACATGATACCTGTCGTGTGCGGTAACTTAAAGACTATTGTCATTGGTTGGTTTGGGATCTTGTGGACTGGGGGAATCGCATTGTGGCCATTTACCTGGCGTTGGTGTAATGCATGGGTACAAATACAAATTAAAATTGTTGCATCGTAAGTTTTTCTACCACTTGATTGTCGTTCAGTCGGCGCTTCCATCCTGCAAACAGCCTTTCCATACTAACGCCCATGAGTAACTCATGCATCAAGCTATAAACCCGCGACACACTCTTGTCACCCGACGCACCATCCAGTAGTTCATCAAAGATGTTTCTACGGAGTTCCTTGCTGATGTCAGTTAGGTCCTTCATGACTGTTTCAGTTGGAGATATTGGAGCATTTGACTTCCCTGTAAGTTGTATGTCTCCTGGATTTCCACTCCCGTCATCCATCTTCCCTCCCTCATCAGCATGACATCTTTCATTGACCTTATCCCCCTAGTCTTCTATTCATTAAATAAATTGTTATCCCTTCCCATCTGGAAATTTGGGTGAACCCATGGGTCCAAAAATCTGGATACCTTCCAAGGTAGTCCCAAGTTTTTTTCCGGAATGTCTTCCAGGTCACAATCATGTCCATGCATACCACAGAATTCCTAATGGAAGACGACAAGCCTGGCAGAGGGGAATGAAGCTGAGAAGGCAGAGCCCAAGGTTTGCAGAACTCTTTCTCAAGGGGGCAGTCGGAATGTCTCCCAGATCCCCTGAGCCACTCAATGACATGTCTTGATAGGCACGCTAAGTTATACCCCCTTAAGTTGGGAAAATTAGTGTCCCCCATATTGGTTGGTAACATCATATTTTGTAGACTAATTCTAACCTTCCTACCCCCCCCCCTTCCCCGAGAAATTTGGAGAATGCTCTATTTAGTCTCTGCCCATCGACCTTTCTAAGAAGCAGTGGGAGAGTTTACAGTGGATACATTAAATGGGAGAAGCACATCATTTTAATCAGATGGCTTCTGGCCAGTAGAGGCAACGGCAAGCCCCTCCACCTATTCAATTGGGACTCTGTGTTCTTAAATAACTTTAAATAGTTCAAGTTGTAAGTAATCGTGGCGGACTGCCCCAAATGTATGCCCAGGTATTTTATGGAGAACTGTACCACTGGTTTTGGTGGGGGAGAAGGGAGTATTTACAGGGGATCGTGACGCCACCTGTAGTTCCCGATAAAATGGTGCCGGCCACTGAGGTGATGGTGGTACAGCTCCCTACAGGTGGAACTATTACCTCAGGGGAGCGATGAAGGAAGATGGTGAGGGAGGGCAGTAGTGGTGATGATGGTGTTGCAGTTCTTACCCCTCTGCTACCGGCAGATGGTGATGGTATACGGTACAGTCTGGTTTACCTGCGGTCTGTCACCAGTTCCAGGTTCCCTGTTATGGAGTCTCTAGATGTTCCTCCTTCTATGGCTTTCTGGGTCTAATTTGTTCCTCTTGACTCTACTACCCTCGCAGAGCTCTCCCGCCAGTCCCTTGATCTCCCACGGCGGGGCACGGGTTTCCGTTACCAGTTCTAACGGGGTGGCTACTACTCCCGTCACCGGTACTCGGGCCGTTGCTCCTGTGATCCTGGATCTAGTTTTTGGTCCTGAGGGGTGAAGTACCTCATGGTGCTGTCAGCTACCCCTTTAGTGATGGGCCTGCAGCTCGTCGGTCTGCATCCAGAGATAAACGTCTGACTGCTACGGCTACCCGAACTGCCAATGCTTCCCCAACGTGACCAGCCGGCTCCAGCCAGTCCTGGCCCGTTGCCCTCTGTCCTGGTTCCCCCCTTGAAGGTTGGGGTTCCTCTCTGCAGCGTTGCTGTCAGGCTAGTCCTAGCTGGCTGCCTTCCCAGCACTAACTGTCTAAACTAAAACTTTCCCTCCCACTACTCTATCCTAGGCTCCACCCCCACCCTTTTGCGACCTACTAAATTACCGGCCCCCCTATTCTAAGTGGTGTGGCCCTAGGTGGGTGTAAAAACAGACTCCATAAGGTAAGCCTTGAGCTGGCAACTTTACAGGGTTAACACATTATTATTTAAGGGCAATACTACCCTGTGGCGCCTGGTCACAGAGGCGCCACAGACACCCCTGACGAGTGCCCTTTTTAAGAGGAAATGTATCCGATAGAAAACCTCGAGTGCAAATCCTTGCTTGTGGGTTTTGAGTATAACGTTGCAATAATGGTGCGCATACCCCCCTGAGGTCAATTGCATCAAAGACCTGATCCAGCCATGGCCACCTCACATCGAAGGCTTTGTCCGCGTTCAGAGTGACCATGGCTGGATGCTCTGTCCCTGTCTTACTGCATAAGCTACCAGCATAGCCCTTCTAATATTAAGTACTGCCGAGCGTCCCTTAATGAATCCCGCTTGGCTCGGAGCAATTAGTGTGGGCAAGGCCCCTGCCAAATGGTCCGCCATGATCTTTGCCATCAACTTCAAATCTTGATTGACAAGTCGTTCTTGGTCCGTTAACTTGGGCAGTATATATTGTGTCAGCCACTCTGACCCAGACTTTCGCTGTGTCCCCCACCTCCTCTAGATGTGAGTCATATAGTTTTCTAAAGTAATCCCCCAAAATCATATTGATCTCTTTGGGATCTGACGTGTGTAACCCCCCTTTTTTTTTTAAGAAATGGGAACAGTGTTGGGGGTCTCTTTCCTCTAGCTAGGTTGGCCAGTAGTTTCCCAGTGACCTTCTCATATGTTCTAGTCTGTCTACCCATGAGTCGAATTGATATTTCACCTCCAACCACTGGTCTCTTGTTTGGGTGGAATCGTCTGCCAAGAATGTCGTACATGCCTTTCTTACCCTCTCACTGGCTCGTTGGTATTGTTCATTGTCCCTTCTTTTGATTTTAATTGTGTATCCCATCAGTCGCCCTCGTAATACTGCTTTGGCTGTTTCCCAGTAAAGCATATGATTTTGTTTGTGCTCCCCATTCGTTAATTCAAAGTCCGTCCACCATTCCCCTAATACTTTATGGAAGTTTTCCTCTCTCAATAAGAAAGTTGGAAATCTTCATAGTATGTCCGTCCCCTTCTGAGATTTGTCTTGAATTGTAACGCTCACCGAACTGTGATCTGAAATAACCATCTCTTCAATCTCACTTTCATTCACTCTTGTTATTAGTGTGTCGTTAACCCATATATGATTGATGCGGGACCAGCTATTGTGTGGGTGAGAGTAATGGTACCTTTACACGCCGCTACTGGATGGTGGCAACAACCGGGTACATGAGAGAAATGTATCTTGCACCGCCAAATCAACCCGAGGTAGCGGCGTGTGAAGACGGTTGTAGCCACCCGCCAGTAGCGGCACCCGTTTCCGAGCACTGCCCTAAAACAGGTGGTTACCCAGCCGATGGTAGCGACCTGTATCGGCGTGTAAAGAAGGAACAGAAGGGTTGTTTCTACACTATGCTATGTACCTGGTATGTAGCTGGGGCGTAACACAGCCTCCGGCTTATCGCGCCCCATCAGCGATCATTGGTGGAAGCTCCTGTGTTACGATTGGTAGTCGCTGCATAGGGAGGCATATTTAAGGAGCTGACCAGTCACACTACACAATTGCTCGAGCATCATGTATTAGTCAGCCTCCTGCACTGGCTGCCCAATCATGATGTTATTACTTTGTCCTATCAGCGTATGGAATTCTCGCAATCCACAATTGTGGCACGCCTATATATTGTCCCTGCTGCACCAGGTCCGCCCATATTAGCTTGTTGTAGCGGTGTGTAAATGAGGTAAGGTGCTCTGCAGAAGGTAACTTGAGACACCCGGCGGTGTATTCAGAGATAGATGTAACCTACCGTAGTGCACCTTGTTGCAGCGTGTAAAGGTGGTGCGGGTACCGTTTGCAACCATTTGTGCGTGCTCGTGCACGTGAAGTACCCGGTTGTTGCCACCATCCAGTAGCGGCGTGTAAAGGTACCATAATGCGTATACTCTCTGCTGTTTGGGTGTTGGATTCTCCACACATATTTCAGCCTAATATCTTTCCACGAGAGGATCGTTGTGGAACCCTGGACATTAACTGATCGAAGTCTCTCTGTGTCTAATTTCCTATCTTCGGACTGATCGGGTACCCTGTTAAAGTCGCCCCCTACCACCATCCGAGCTTCAGAGTCTCTCAATATCCTAGCTTCTAGATCCCGGTAGAAGGATTCTTGATCCATGTTCGGAGCATATACATTATGTATGCTTAGTGTCCCAAAAGGCCTTCCAGCACCACGTGATTCCATCTACCAAGGCTATTGTTCTTCTGTAATTTAAGAATGTGTGTGAAATGTTTGCCCACTAAGCTCATCGTGCCCGCATTCCTACCCTGAGCAGGTGAAACATATATTGCTCCCACCCATGATTTATTCATCCTAAAGAAATCATCTTTTGTTAAATGCGTCTCCTGTAATAAAGCTACCTCCTGTTTTTAATCTTTTGAGGTGGACCTCTTCCCGGAGATCTGAGACCCTTAGTATCCCATGACACTTCTTAACCATTCTCTCGAGTCATGATGAACTTCACCGATGGATACGAGTAAAGGTTGGACTGGCCTACCCCTCGCAGAATATTGTCAAACAATAACCAACTCCCTCCACACCCCTCCTCCCAATACCCTTACACCAAATGCCCCAATCCCTTTTTCCCCCCATTGTGTCTCCGACTCCCAAATCAAATCAAAGTCAGTGACTTCCATATTCTGACTGCAAATTCACTCCCGCACCTCCCCCCATTCTGCATCAGGTTTGAAAACACCAAAATCCCACCTCCACCCCCTTCTGGTGCTTTCCCTCTCGTCTTTCCCCCCTCCCCACCTGGGCCAGAGAAGAAGAGAAAAAAAAAACAAATATTGGAGTGGGGGGTAAGGCATCGTCTACCATACCAGGGAGATCTGTTTGCAAGTTCTGGTCACTGTAATTGGCAAGTCTCAATAAGTCGTAAGCTCCGTGACCATCCCGAGTTTCGTGCCACCACCATAGTGGGTTGCTTGAGCCCCCCCCCAACTGACAAGTTGCCAGATGAGCGTGCCATTCTGCATTCCAGTAAGAAAAAGAAAAGAAAAAGGAAGAAAAATTACAGTGTTTTCCCCTCAGGGATTGCCCTCAGCACCGATCCTCTCGCTCTTCCCACTTCGTCCTGAGGTCTCTTTGCTGTTTGGGGCTCTCACCCCTGAAGCCCCGCAACGATCCATTCAGTTCCTCTGTGTCGTTCCAAGTGTGGATGGGAGAATTTCTTTTAAGTGACCTATCTCTCTCCCCTTGCGGGCGTTTTGCTTGGTCACTGCCCCTTTGATGTCGTTCTCCATCTTTCTGTAGTAAACATCTCACAGCCTCCTCGGGGTCTTTGTAGTAGGGCAAAGGTGCCATCACTGTTCCACACCTTCAACGTGGACGGGTAGAGAAGCCGAAACTTGAATCCCTTGTGGAACAGTGCTGTGCACAGCTTACTAAAAGCTTTCCTCCATCTAGTGACCGCTGCCAAGCAGTCCACGAATAAAAATACTCCATGAGCTCCAACATTTTCTTGCCTCACTAACTATAGATCATGATATTACTCGTCCTCTTACAGCCTTTGAGACCTTATGCCTTGCTGACTCCCCACCCACACACACCATAGCGGCTGTATACAGATTACTTACGAATGCGGGGTCGGAGGTTTCTACCTTTTGCAGAGCCTGGGAAAACCTTCACTGAGAAACAATGGCACAGATGTTTCTTTCTGTCCCACAAATCATTCATTGCCACCAAGTCACAAGAAACAAGCTTTAAAATGATCTCAAGGTGGTATAGAGTTCCCCAGGTCCTGCATAAGTGGTTTCCCGAGGTTTCGAACCTTTGCTGGCATTGCAACCATGAGGTTGGATCCATAACACACATATGTTGGTCATGCTGAGTTCTTCAACCCTTTTTGGAAGAGTGTTTTCAGGGTAATTGCCGAGGTCATCGGGATAACCCTACCTCACACCCAAGAAGCGATTCTATTATACATGACTCCTATTCCGAAAAGATCCCTACTGAGACATCTACTCCAAGCAGCTAAGACAATTATCCCTAGATTGTGGAGACAGAATATTTCCCCAACACTAGAGGACTGGTTTAATGAAATAGCCTTAACCCTACGCATGGAAACCCTGATTGTCCATACCCAAAAAGAACGAGAAGACTCGGCTCGAAGATGGTTCCACTGGGACTCTTTTCTGAATTCACCAGAGAACTGGGATGACTCAATTAGGACCCTCGGTGGTGTGCCTGCCGTTCGTTGCCAGTCCCTCACTGTGCTCCCTCCTGTCTCCCTTGAAGCGCTCCCGTGTGCAGAGCCTCCAGACGGCTCCTATGGGCACTCTCTGGAGGACTCTTCTTTGGGTCCCCCTGACCATATTCGGTGCCTTTTTTAGGATGCGCCGGTTGTTTGGCCGCGACTTCCACTAGAAGCTTGGGCCTCCAGTTCGACAGCTTGGGGATAGACACCCGCACCGAGTTCAGAGCTGGTCCTCTGTTTCGGGACTGATCCCTCTGGTCGGTAGATGTACTGGGTCCAAATTCGGGCGCACAGCACTACCTGGCGCCCCTAGGATCTCCCTCTGTCCCGACGGCTTATCCGCTGTCCTGCACTCCTCACTCCCCAACTCTCCCTCTCACACTGAACTAAAAGCCCCGTCTCGCACTACAATATCGTTAACGATATCGTTAGTATGTCATGGGTTTTCAGTCGTTCCAACGACGTCGTAACGACGTCGTTCAGTGTGACATGTGCCGACGGTCAACGATAATCAGGCAGATTGTTGGTGGGAGGTTTGTGAACCGGACCTGAAACCAAACGATGAGCGTTTGTTCAACCTGCAGCATGGGTGCGTGTGACACCTCGATAACCTCGCGTATTTAGAAGTTAAGGACATAGGTGAGCTAACGACCACAAGTATCGTTTGCTTTTCGCGGGATCGTTGCGTCGTTAATGATATCTGTACGTGTGACATTTCACTAGCCATCATTGAACGACGTTCCAGCGATCCAGGTCAGGTTAGTTCACCGACACATGAAAGTGTGAGACGGGGCCTTAACTCTCATCCCATCCACACACTTTTCTACCCTGTCACTCCTCCCACAGGACTGGGTCCTCCCTGCAGTGGGTTCACCCAAGGTCTCCTACTTTAGGGTGTGTGTGAATGAGTGTTGTGAAGGTCCATTATTTACCATCCTAGTTCCCTAGTCACAGGAATACTACACACTCTTATATGGGTGCAGTACCCCAATGTGGCATAACATCCAATGGGGCGCCACATCTTCATCACCAGTGAGATGTCCCCTGATGTGAAGACCTCGTCCAGTGACTTCATTGTGGATTTGCCCACAGTTTTCGTCCTATTGTCTTCCGCTGAAGTCACTGCATCTTCAGTGATCATTGATCCATGTAGGGGGAATCTTCACCACTTCCAGTTGGTCTCGTCCATCTCACGTGTCCTGTACCTGGCAGTGGTCAGTGTCTGTGTCTCTCTGTGTGGAGCAGCCGCCCCATGTTCAGCTCCATCTTGACTCTCCGTAATAGATATTCCCCAATGTTCTGTGCAGATGATGACGCTGATCCTGAGGTGATGAGAGAGGAGCAATCACCACACTATATACCACACACAGGGGCGGAGCCCAGGAGATCCCCGCCGACTGCTCACATGACACACCATCACAGGTCCTCCAGCTCTTCTCTCCTGAGCTCCGCCCCCTGGTCACATGACAGTGACGTCATCACAGGTCCTCCCGCTCTCTTGTCAGGTGAGAGTCCAGTGTGTGCTGAGGGCAGAGCTGCTCCTGTGGAGGCTCCTGCTGCTCCCGGGGATTTTCCTCCTGATCCTCAGTCCCCGCTGGCGGTGCAGTTACCACGGTGACCGACCTCCGCCGACGAGGCTGATAATGAGAGGAGGCCGAGGACACACAATGGATTATGGACATGTTACAGGATCCATCGCTCGTGGTCGGTGATCTCTTGTAGATGTGATCGCTCCTTAGTTACAGGATCCATCGCTCGTGGTCGGTGACGTCTTGTAGATGTGATTGTTCCTTAGTTACAGGATCCATCGCTCGTGTGAGGTGATCTCTTCTAAATGTGATCGCTCCTTAGTTACAGGATCCATCGCTCGTGGTCAGTGATCTCTTTTAGATGTGATCGGTCCTTAGTTACAGGATCCATCGCTCGTGGTTGGTGATCTCTTGTAGATGTGATCCCTTAGTTACAGGATCCATCGCTCGTGGTCGGTGATCTCTTGTAGATGTGATCCCTTAGTTACAGGATCCATCGCTCGTGGTCGGTGATCTGTTCCTCAGTATTTGTGGTTCTGGATCTCGTTATTTTCTCCTCTATGATTTCCATCTTCTCTTTACCATACAGACGCTGCAGGACGAGATCCCTCCGGCTGATCCAGTTTTCCTCCCTCTTCTCCTGAATGATCCCGAGGATGGACGAGGACGGGAATGAGATCAGCAGTAGATTACTCCACCTCACCCTGGAGATCATCTCCCTGCTGAGAGGAGAGGTTGATATGGATTAATATTTTTTATAATATTAATGAGTTGCCTGCTCCTGTCCTGATTGATTATGGACTGATGCATGCATGAAAGAAATACACCGATAACACAATCAGGTGTAAGCTCTCCTCAGCCCTGTACAAGGCACAGCTCCAAAGTGAGTTTTATTTGATCACACATGGGTTTTAACAAAGCTCTTTAAGGGGCTCGGTTACACCAAGAAGGGGGACAAATGAAATGTATTCATTGGTTAACGAACTGGGACATGGGCTAGTCCATGGGGGGATTCGTGAGGTCATCAAGGTAGATTAGTCCATCAGGTCTCCAGGTTAGATTGATCCACAAAGCCATCAGATGAGGTGTCATTCTGTGTGATTGATCAGTCTTTGTCTTGTCTCAGAACATGTGGTGATGTGGCAGGAAATGGGAGCCATCTTTGTCTGAAACAAGCTTATGTAAGGGGAAAATAATACACTCTATAGATCATTTCTCCCATGCCCTTATGTCTTAAGGTTAATTAAGTATTGTGATCTTAAGGCTCTCCTTAACAACGTGACTCCTCCACATTTCTATCCGCTTTATTGTATCATTGTAGTTACTGGGACCTGTCATCAGGGGGCGACAAGACTCCAGGATCTCATGATGCCGCATCTCCCTAAGTGTCTCTCTCCATACACAGGATTACACCATAGTGAGGAAGACACCGGGGGACTGTGTGACTCCCATCATCCATCTCCAGGAGTCAGGAGGGCGGAGCCTCATCACAGCCCCTCCCCCACACTCCCCGATACATGAGAGGAACAAGAAGAAGATCCTAGAGCTCAGCAACAAGATGATTGAGCTGCTGAGCGGAGAGGTGACTGCTGGGACATTATACAGGACAGCACTGGAGGATTCTGGGTGATGAGCGGAGAGGTGACTGCTGGGACATTATACAGGACAGCACTGGGGGATTCTGGGTGATGACCAGAGAGGTGACTGCTGGGACATTATACAGGACAGCACTGGAGGATTCTGGGTGATGAGCGGAGAGGTGACTGCTGGGACATTATACAGGACCGCACTGGAGGATTCTGGGTGATGAGCGGAGAGGTGACTGCTGGGACATTATACAGGACAGCACTGGAGGATTCTGGGTGATGAGGTGAGAGGTGACTGCTGGGACATTATACAGGACAGCACTGGAGGATTCTGAGTGATGAGCGGAGAGGTGACTGCTGGGACATTATACAGGACAGCACTGGAGGATTCTGGGTGATGAGTAGAGAGGTGACTGCTGGGACATTATACAGGACAGCACTGGAGGATTCTGGGTGATGAGTAGAGAGGTGACTGCTGGGACATTATACAGGACAGCACTGGAGGATTCTTGGTGATAAGCGGAGAGGTGACTGCTGGGACATTATACAGGACAGCACTGGAGGATTCTGGGTGATGTTGGAATCATTGTGTTGTCAGGTTCCTATAAGGTGTCAGGACGTCGCTGTCTATCTCTCCATGGAGGAGTGGGAGTATCTAGAAGGACACAAGGACCGGTACGAGGAGGTGATGATGGAGGAGCACCGGCCTGTGACCTCACAAGGTGAGAAGATTTCTATGTCTGCCCATTACTGTGGGCACAGGCTGGCACTGGCTGCCATGATGAAGCCTTACTGCCGGGATGTGCAGGGTGTACACACGTTTGTGCAGTAACCTGTAATGTCTGACGTCCCTAATTCCTTTATCTAACAATAGATCCTTTAGAGCGGAGCACAATGAGGAGGATCTGGGGATCCACAGTGTGGAATGCAGCAGAGATCCAGGAGGATCAGCAGGGATCATTAGATTTAGCTGTTAGTAGATCATTAGACACTTTAGTGAGGGCAGTCTCTCTCTCTGTAGAGTGTAAGGAGAGGAAACCGGATTGTAAAGGGTGAAGAAGAGAATTATCTGAGTTATAGCCGATCACACAGGAGTGGACCAAGTGATCCAGAAGATTAGAGATGAAGGGAGATTAGAGCGGTCTGTAGGCAGCAGGGAAGTTCTGGTCGGGGGAAGGTTTTTCAGTAATGGGTGTATGCTGCGTGATTGAAGGCAGGGCTGTGGAGTCGGAGTCGTGGAGTCGGAGTTAGTTTTGGTCGGAGTCGGTAGAAGTGTACCGACTCCAGCTTTAAAAAAAATGTATTAATATTTTATAATTGAACTTTCATATTAATTGTATAAATGTTACTCAAATATATATGTTCTATCAAACTATGAACAACAGTGATAAGCAGTTCTGCTAGAGAAAGACATTTCTTACTTCTTGTGTGTCACTGTTCTCCACTGTCCTTATCTAATCTTATACTTGGTTAACCTCATGCTGCCCCAACCCCTTTACTTACAATGTATGAAACTGAAAGTGAAAATGTGTTGCAAATTCTTAGTAAAGCTCCTCCTCTAGACTAGATCATACTAGGTGTGCGTCTTCCAAGCATCTCACAGCTGCCTGCTACTCAGAAGAGGAAGACTGTAAGAAGTATTATCCTTTCAACAAACTTTGCATCAGTTTACTGTGAGTACATGAGGAATAATAACAGTATTACTGACCACTATATCAGTTGTACGACCTGGCAATAATTTTGTCATTTGGATTGTGAATGCAGAATTAAAAACCTGAGAATGTCAAAGAAGCGTCACATTAAATCAGCTGTATTTGAACATTTCACCATCACTCAAGATAGAAAACATTATGTCTGTTAGTGTATGACAAATGATCCAGACGAAAACAAATGCTGTGAAGCCAAGATGAGTGCATATTCAGGCAAAGATAAAAATGCTCCTACCAGAGCTTCTAATCTAAAGAGACATTTACAGCGCTTTCATCCAGAAGTACTGAAAGCAGTGGATGAGAAAGACTGCATCCAAACCAAAGAAAGGAGCAGAGAACTTTGCAGCCATCAAGATATTTTGTCAGTGACTAAGTTACTGTGACAATGACAGTAGATACATTTAAAAAACAGATCATAGAGCTTGTTGTAAAGGATAGTGTGCCTATTTAATTATTTTCACGACCAGCTTTTATGTGTCTGAACGGGAAATGACCCGCAAGCTTGGTATTCCTCTGGAGAGAGAGAGAGTATTAGAAAATTACTAATCAAAGAAGCTTTTAAACAAAAGGAAGAACTTAAAAAAACTCTCAAGGGACGCTTTCTGTTTCTTAAAATGGATGCCTGCACACGTCACAGAGTGAACTATTTTGCCATCAATGTCCGATTTGTTTGTGACAAAAATGAAATAGTTACCAAGACTTTGGCAGTAAAAGACACCCAAAGCTCATCACACCAGTGAGTTTCTCCAGGTCTTGGTGGAAAAGGTTCTGCAAGACTATGAACTTAAAAAAGAGCAAGTTCTTTCTGTCGTAACTGACAATGCTTCAAATATGATAAGTACTATTAAGCTAATGAATGAGAGTAATGATGGTGACCAGCAGCTAGAAGAACATTCTGGGTCCACAGACACAGAAATGTTTGAAATAGAGGAACACAGTATTGTAACTGAGGAGCAAACTGAAGTTGCTTCAGATGATCAGCAACATGATAGTTTAGATGATCTTGTTGAAACTGTGTCAATATGTTCTTTCATTCATCACATGCGCTGTGTTGTGCATACGCTACAGCTGGCTATAAGAGACAGTCTGCAAGAAGGACATGCTGCTGCACTGATTGGCAAGGTGAGAAAATTGGCTACTGTTGCCAGAACCCCTAAAGTTGACTCAATTTTAAAGAGACGTGCTGGAAAAGGGGCAATTATTGATCAAGCCACACGATGGGGCAGTACTTACTTAATGATTCAGCGCTTGGTTGAACTGAAAACCTTTCTTGTAGACATGGCTAACCCTCAACTGACGCTAAATGAAAGTTAGTGGAATCAGGTGTCTGAGCTGGAAAAATTGCTAGAGCACCCATTTACAGTGACTAAAAAATTACAAGCAGAGGACTTAACTCCAGGTATTTTCTTAAGGGAGTGGAAGAACCTGATGTTTCGCCTGTCCCAAAGAGGAGGGTTAATTGCAAGTGGCATTGCTACATCAATGAAACGGAGAGAGGAGCTACTATTACAAAATAACATTCTTTTGGCAGCTGTTTATGTAGACCCAATGCATCGGATTCTTCTAGATGATCAACAGCTAAGTAAAGGAAAAGAAGCTCTGTTTGAAATAGCAGTAAGGATGAAAGGGTTGCAGAACAGTCAGGAGGAACAAGAAGAATTTGGTCGTCCTGCAACATCTTCACCCTCATCATCAACTGATGAAGAATTTAATTTCGAAAAATATTTGGATCACAAGGACCGTGCAAAGTGTTCCCGCATAGAAGAAGAGTCATCCCCATCAAAGAACACAGCCAGTACATAACAGCAGAATTTTTCATGTCCACTAAAAGAAAATGAGAAATTTGACCGTTCATCAAAAATAACAGTGCAACAAGCGATTCCTCTGTATCCTGACATTGTCGGAGATGTTGCCCGAGTGGTTACTGCTTTGCCACCAACCCAAGTTAGTGTAGAGAGGTTGTTCTCTGCTCTCAAAATAATTAGATCAGATTTGAGGGCATCCATGAAGGAGGATCTGACAGAGGCAATACTTTTTCTGAGGACAAATTTATAGATTTCTTCTTATTAACTGCATAACAGTGTTTATTGCATATTTACTTACAGTTTAGAAAAGTTTATAAAAGTTATTTGCTATATTATAATTTGTATTCTAATAAATATAGTTTTTGCTCTAAGTGGTCTGATTACATATATGATGGTGAGAAACTGAATAAGCACGGTGGTAATATTTTACAACACTAAATTTATTGTTACAAATTGGCCATTTGTGAAGGAGTCGGAACCTGATAAAATCCAGGAGTCGGAGTCGCAACTGTGGCTTACCGACTCCACAGCCCTGATTGAAGGAGGAGGGAAAGATACGAGATAAAAGAGAGGTTAGATATGTTAGTGAGGTGAGTGGTGACAGCCGGGAAGAGGGACTGGAGGATGTGAGGGAATTACTGAAACAGCTGAATCAAGAGAATGCCAAGAGTGTGCAAAGCAGTAATCAAAGCAAAAGGTGGCTACTTTGAAGAACCTAGAATATAAGACATATTTTCAGTTGTTTCACACTTTTTTGTTAAGTATATAATTCCACATGTGGTAATTCATAGTTTTGATGACTTCAGTGTGAATCTACAATTTTCATAGTCATGAAAATACAGAAAACTCTTTGAATGAGAAGGTGTGTCCAAACTTTTGATCTGTACTGTATACAAAAGCAGAGTTAGATGATGTAGTAAATACGACAGGTGATGTAAAGCAGAGTCAGGCTAGGGAGGGGGAGAGGAGCTGGGAGGTAAAATCAACATTCAGAGATAAGAGGAACCAATTGTATTATTGTTCTATGATTAGTGGCCTGTGGAGACCTGAAGATTCCTCAGTGAGTGTAGAAAGCTATAAATCGACGCAAGACAGTTCACGTAAGAACTGTAAAATGTTCATTGTCCTCAAACTGGGGTCTGTTGGAAGATATCCCCAAATGCCCTTTCATTTGATATAAAAACGCATGAATCCATGTGAGACATTTATTCCTGTTTTGAATGTGTCATAGGTCGTTATCAATTTGTATTCCCAAATTCTTCTCTCTCTCTGAGGTTTGAAGATACTTTTTAAAATGAGCAGCCCCATATCGGTTTTACTGTGGTCAGGGCTGCAAAAATGCTTGGCTACAGGCAGGTCCATACGCCTTTCTTTTATTGTGTGGCGATGAGAATTGATTCTTGTTCTGAATTTTTGTCTTGTCTCCCCTACATACATGCCACCTGTTGGACATTTGGTTCATATGCTTTTGTTTTATGCTTTGGCCATAAAGCTAAGAACTCCCACTTTGCTGACCTCACATAGTGGCTGTTTTCTGGGAGGTACACCCATCTCCAAAAGTTATCAAACACTCCTTTTCTTCATATCTTTGATTGGGAATCTCCCAGGTCACAGATATTGGCATCATGTTTTCCCTTGTGATTTTACGTGTTTTTTGAGTCCAAATATGGGGTGTCTGCTGCTTGCGGATGTTCATTTCCAAGGTTTCTGACCTATTTCCTGAATAGTAAGAGGGGGCAGTGCGATCTCCAAAATTCCAGCATGCCAAAAATATGATTGATGTAATTGTGACGTTAATGTGCATTATTACATTTGACGTAGAGTGGATTTTTTTGAAGACAAAGCGTTTCTTGGAGGGAAAAAACAGAAGCATGTGTCTCCGTATGCTTTATGACCCTGCCTGGTTGTAAATAAGTGACTGAGGGGAGAAGAGAGGAGATAGACAACGTTTTCCTACAAACTAAAAGGGGGCAGAGAAGTGTGTCAGCTCTGCTGTATTTGTTAAACAATGAAAATAATTCATATTTTCCTGACACTCGCATGCGCAGTTACTTAAATGGCGGCCATCTTTATACACCCGAGTGAGTCCAAAGCTATGTGCACAAAGATGGCCGCCAGATGGAACGAGCATGTGCAGTGATTCAACCGGCGGCCATCTTAAAGTACCCAAATATGTCCTAAGATGACTGCAGCAAAATGCAGAGAGGGAACGCACAGCAGAGGTGGAGGGGGGGGAAATAGAGAGCGCAAAACGGCTAGAGAAGGCACAGGGGTGCAGAAAGAGAGTTCACAGCAGAGGGAGAGGGCACATTGAGAGCACACAGGGGGGTACAGAGAGCGCAACCAGAGCACAGAGGCACAGGGGGCATAGAGAGCGCACATGGGGGGCGTCAGTGAGAGTGCACACGGGGCAGAGAGCGCACGGGGTAGAGAGAGGGCACTAGGGGGGCTAGACGGAGGGAGCACAAAAGATCGACAAACAAGTTTTGTTGAATCATTGTATGACTTTATAGTAGTTATAGGGCTAAGCGCTAACTCTTTACTGTAGGTACCAGATAACAGATTTTCATTTAACCCTTCTTTAGGATGTTTATTACAAGTATTCAAACCAAAATTCTCTATTCACTTTATTATACTTCTGTCTAGTAAGGCTTAGGTTTTTCTTTTATATATACAAATATTAAAAAATGGTTGCTAACAATTGAATGTGGACCCTTTCAGGGTATTAGATAAAACAAGATGATAATGGTAAAAATTAATAAAATAAAACACATACAGTATTCTTACAAAAAAAAACAAAACAGTTTGTAAGAAGGAGTATGTTCCATATAAGGAGAAAGAAATGAGGAGTTTTTTTCATTATAGATCCACAACAGACAATCTCCGTATACCAAGCCCTGCAGAACAACCAAGTAGCACTGAAGACTACCGTATATACTCGCGTATAAGCTGAGTTTTTCAGCCCAAAAATTGGGCTGAAAAGTCCCCCCCCTCGGCTTAGACGTGAGTCACTGGGTATTTGCTCTGGGGGGGGGCTGTGACCGGGGGCTGGAGTGGGCCGCGGTGACCGCGGGCGGTGACGTGGGGCCGCCTCATAAGTGTAATGAATATGCACGGCATCCCCCCGTCCATCAGCGGCGGGGGGATGCCGTGCATATTGCACTACACTGGCCCCCAGCAGTAATACACAGCCCCCCTCCTTATTATGTGTCCCCCAGGCTGCGGCACCTGTTAAAATAACAAACGTTTCATACATCACCTTTCCGGCGCAGCTCCTCCGGTCCCGGCTTCTTCCTGCTTGTGCCGATGTCATGTGACCGGGCACAGCCGATGACGTCATCTCCTGCGCCCGGTCACAGCACTAGAAGCCAGCACAAGCAGGAAGAAGAAGTCGGGACCGGAGGAGCGGCGCCGGAAAGGTGATGTATGAAACGTTTGTTATTTTAACAGGTGCCGCAGCCTGGGGGACACATAATAAGGAGGGGGGGCTGTGTATTACTGCTGGGGGCCAGTATACCACCACTGGGGGCCTGTATACTACTGAACAGGGGCCTGTATATTACTGCACAGGGGCCTGTATACTACTGCACTGGGGCCTGTATACTACTGCACTGGGGCCTGTATACCACTGCACAGGGGCCTGTATACCACTGCACAGGGGCCTGTATACCACTGCTGAGGGGCCTGTATACCACTGCTGAGGGGCCTGTATACACTGCACAGGGACCTGTATACACTGCACAGGGGCCTGTATACTACTGCACAGGGGCCTGTATACTACTGCACAAGGGCCTATATACTACTGCACAGGGGCCTGTATACTACTGCACAGGGGCCTGTATACTACTGCACAGGGGCCTGTATACTATTGCTGAGGGGCCTGTATACCACTGCTGAGGGGCCTGTATACCACTGCTGAGGGCCTGTATACCACTGCTGAGGGGCCTGTATACCACTGCTGAGGGTCCTGTATACCACTGCTGAGGGGCCTGTATAATACCACTGCTGAGGGGCCTGTATACCATTACTGATGGGTGCTATATACCAGTGACAGGGGGCTATATAATAGGATGGGGGTCTGCTGCATTTCATACCCTAGGCTTATACGCGAGTCAATAACTTTTACCAGCTTTTGGGGGCAAAAGTAGGGGGGTCGGCTTATACACGGGTCGGCTTATACACGAGTATATACGGTATATAGCGCCTTGTAACGCAGGCATCCGCAAGGCCTTCCGTACAATTGCGTATGCATAGCCAATAATGCCTGATTTATCCACATGCGGGAGTTTGCGCATTTTCAACACCCCTAAAACGCAACATGTTATGTTTCCTGGCCGTGGAAATTATAGCTGCCGATGGGTAATGGAGACATTTGTCAGCACAGGATTAACCCCTTCTCTCCATTCTCATATATAATGTAACTTGTTAACAATTAATCAACTAACTTAAGACATCAAGAGGCAAAAAGATGCAAAAACGAACAAACAAGCTCACATCCAACATGGATCATAAAAACTAAGGGTGCGTGCACAGGGTCCGGAGGAGCTGCGTGTTGGACGCAGCTCCTCCGGACCTGAGTGAAGCCGCGGGTGGCCGCAGGGAGACCGCAGCCGCCCTGTACTCACCGTGTGCGGTGGGGGCAGGGCGGCTTCTCCCTGCAGTCACCCGATGGAAGCCGTTTCCGACTCTGCAACATGAAATGAACATGCAGAGGAGGAGCGGACTCCTGGCAACCCACACCGCAGCTCCAAACACGCTGCGGGAGGGTTGCGCATAGTGAGGATTAGATTTCTTGAAATCCCATCCACTATGCTAGTACTGTACTACACAGCGCAAAGACGCTGCGTCCAAAATGCTGCGTATCCTGATCGTGAGGATGCACCCTTAAGGTACCGTCACACGCAGCAATATTGCTTGCAATGTCACTGGCAATTTGCTGGTTGCAGTAAAATCATGGACACATTGTTCTGTTTTGTTGCTGTGTACAAATGTAACAATGTGTCCATGATTTCACTGCAGCAAAATTGCCGCGTGTGACGGTACCTTTAGAGCAGTGAGACGACCTTACAGCATCAGGGAACAAGATCAGTAAGGCCTGTTTCACACATCCATGAAGCCACGGACGTGTGAGACAAGGCTGTTTGTGGGAGGGGCGTGGATCCGTGTGTCACAAGTCTTGTGACACATGTGTGCTGTCCGTGTGCTATCCGTGGATTTGTGGATAGCACATGGACAGACTATCACCACATACTCACCTCCCTCCAGCGCCACTGCTTCTCTCACTTCCGGTCCGCTGTCAGGCTCAGTGAAGTGAATATTCATGAGCCTAATGAGCGGCACCGGAAGTGCGAGGAGCAGACTGCGCTGGAGGGAGGAGAGCATGACATTCTTTATTTTTACGTTTTTTTACTTATGTCTATGGTCCATGCACACTGTGAACATCCGTGTGCAGGACTTTTTTGCCCAAAACCGGTCTGTGGTGCCGGTAAAAAATGGACATGTTGCCTTGTGGAGCACACTGACACGCAACTGCTCCAAACGGCGACACGGTTTGTGCCGAAAAATGGATGTCTGAAGGGGGCCATAGGGGATCACATGTCCCCATATGTCCGTTCTTCCGGCATGTGTCGGCATGGACTGCATACATGCCAGAGTCACAGATGTGTGAAGGAGGCCTAAGAGGAATGATATATACTATAGATAGAGGCTGGCAGAGGGGAGTGAAGATGAGGTGTTAACAGGGTTAATCACAGCAGATGCCTTGCATGATCAGTGTCTGTTTCCAGTTCTATTGACCCACAAGTATCAGCCTGGACCAGTTCTGCTGCCATTTCCGGAGTCTGCACCTGCCTGCATTCAGATGTCCAGACTGCACCAATTCAGAGACTGTGTCTATTCATAGGAACCCGACCCCTGGAGTCAGCTATTATGGACTGAGACCCCCTGGAGTTGCACCTGGTGGCTCCTACCATCATAAAGGTACCGTTACACGCGTCAATGTCGTAACGATCTCACAGGAGCGCGCTCGTGACAACATCGGTAATTGATCGTTGGTGAGATGTCACATGTATGGATATCGTTCACGACGCACCAACGATGTGGCGAGCAGCTATCGTTCGCACAACCCAGCGACCGATACTTGTTCAATGTGGTGAATAGGCGAAGTCGTTAACCACAGAACAATGTAGCAGGTTGAATGAACGACAGATTTATGAACATGTTCATAAATCTGCGATCAGCAATACAATATATCATGGTCGTATCTCGGTGTCACACGCAATGACGTCCTAACGATGTAGTTTGAATGACTCCAAACCCGTGACGTTTTAGCGATATTGTTAAGGATATTGTAGCGTGTAACGGTACCTTAAGCCTAACCTATCCATCTGAAGTTCTAGAGGAGAATCATGAGCTGCTTGGGTTCACTCCTCCTGGTGGAGCTCGATGCTTCAGCCCAGTGGGTCCTCTCCAGGATACCCCTACAAGCGATTCACATAGAAATCCTGGTGATGATAGAAGGTTTTGGTATATAGATGTATGAGAGGTCGTGTATTCAGTCTCTGTGTCTCCACAGATGGATCCAGGAGGAGAAATCCCCCAGAGAGATGTCCCCGTCCTCTGTATCCCCAGGACTGTCCAGAGGAGAATCACAATGTCCCGGAGAGTCATCAGGTAGATGGTGCTGAAGTCTCCACAACATCTGACCATAAAGTGATTGGACCGGAGCTCGATGTACATTTCTCTTTTTAGGGTGAAGATCTGATTGATATTAAGGTTGCAGTTATACATGGAGCACAAGAGGCGATCGCACTATGGGCCGATCCACAAGGTAAGGAGGGGAGACTGTCATGTCTGTTCTGTGGTCACCTACTACTGCTCCCATCATCTCATCACATGGCACAATCTATTCCATCACTGTGTGTTTCCTACAGATGAAAGAAATCCCCCAGAGAGATGTCCCCGTCCTCTGTATCCCCAGGACTGTCCAGAGGAGAATCACAATGTCCCGGAGAGTCATCAGGTAGATGGCGCTGAGCCCTGGATCTATATGGAGGGTTGGGGGCTTTCCTGCCGTCATAGAAGTGATAGATTTTGGGGGTCTCTTATATTGCTCTGATTGTTACATCTGATCTATCAGGGGGAAGATCCGACTAATATTAAAGTGGAGGATGAGACAGAAGAAGCGATGAGGAGGGGGGATCAGCCGTGTGTGAGTGACGGGAAGGAGGAGATTCCAGGAGATGTCACCACAGGTATGGAAGACACTTCCACAATGAATCCAGATGTTTCTCTCCTCCACACTGTATAAGTGACACATGGGGCAGGAGTCATACACTGAGTTATGTACAGGGAACAGAGGAATCCTCCACAAGGTGTTCTGTGGAGCCGCTCACACACCAGGTACAACACCTTCCGCTATATGTGTTATTCCTTCACATTTACCACTGGCGTCAGCTCTGAAAACGACACAAATTATGTATTTTCTCTTAAATCCACATATGTGAAACATCATTAACCCCCTAACGATCGCGAATACGCATTAATACGGCGGCTGATAAGGGGCCTTTTCGGCGGCTGATAAGAGGCCTTTTCGCCTCATCGCCGGTGATGAAGATTAAGTGTATAGCGCCCCGGCAGGTGAAAATTCCAATGGTCACAACCAGGGTGAACCTAGCCTCTCTGCTGCCTGAGGCGAACTGCTAAATGGCGCTTCTCCCTTTCCCCGCTAGAATTTTTTTTTAATCTGTATAAATAAATCTGGTTCATACAGATTTATATCTATCCTGTAAAAATGAGCAAAATGATGGACATTTTAGTTTACAGAAACAGAAAAAAAAGATGTCATCACAAGGATGTCAGCGCCATCACATGCACATACAAGAACCACACAGAAGAATCCAGAACAAGGATCATTAATGGCAATGGCAGCTTGGCACAAGCTACAGACACTTAATGACGACTGGCAGAGGTGTGGTCCTGTAGACCGACATAGTCCTGCATCCTTATAGGACAGGAGGCCACACCTTCCCTTTAAGGTGGTTCTTTGAATCGGTGGCTCAAGTGGTTAGCACTGCAGCCTTTACAGCACTGAGGTCATGGGTTCAATTCCCACTAAGGACAACATCTGCAATTAGTTTGTATGTTCTCCCCGTGTTTGCGTGGGTTTCCTCCAGGCATTCCGGTTTCCTCCCACATTGCAAAGACATACTGATAGGATATTTAGATTGTGAGCCTCAATAGGGACAGCATTACTGATGCATGTAAAGTGCTATGGAATTAATAGCGCTATATAAATGAATAAATATATATTATATTATTATCTGCAAATAAGAATTTCTTTCCAGCATTTTTGTACAAATAAAAAAAACATTCAAGTGAAAACAACGCCAAAAAATATCAAAAATGTGTCAAGAGAAATTGTGTTTTGTATGCACCATTTTTCCTGCAAACTCTCTGGTCTTTGATGCTGAAAAATACGCTGTAATTAAGCCACATGTGATTATGCCATCATAGACACGATATATCTACTTTTGATTGTGAAGAAATTAACTAAATTCATGTTTAATCCTTACAGAAAACGACAATAACAATTCTGAGAGACGCTTCATGTTATTGGCAAATTATAAATTAGAAGATGAAGATATGAAGCAGAACTCTCCAGAAGAAAATCCCATCAGCACTAATGTAAATTCAGGATTCAACAGTACAGAGATAACATATAATCCACCTAATCCTGAGGAACCTTCTCCTGACCAATCTCACATTGTTACAAGTACAGATCAGAAAGGAGGCAAAAAGCATTGTTCAAGAAGTTCAAGTCCTCATACACACAGCAGAATTCATAGAGGGAAGAAGTCGCTCTCCTGTTCAGAATGTGGGAAAAGCTTCAGAGATAAATCAACTCTTGTTAGACATGAAAGAAGTCACACAGGAGAGAAGCCGTATTCATGTTCAGAATGTGGGAAATGTTTTTCAGATAAAACTAATCTTACTAAGCATCAAAGATTTCACACAGGAGAAAAGCCGTTTTCGTGTTCAGAATGTGGAAAACGTTTTGTACAACAATCAGATTTGGTTATACATCAGAGAATTCACACAGGAGAGAAGCCTTATTCGTGTTCAGAATGTGGGAAATGTTTTTCAGCTATTTCACGTTTAGTAAAACATGAGAGAACTCACAAAGGAGAGAAGCCATTTTCATGTTCAGAATGTGGGAAATGTTTTTTAGATATTTCAGGTTTAGTAAAACACAAGAGAAGACACACAGGAGAGAAGCCATATTCATGTTTAGAATGTGGGAAATGTTTTTCAGACAAAACTAATTTTAATATACATCAGAGAATTCACACAGGAAAAAAACCATATTCATGTTCGGAATGTGGAAAATGTTTTACAGATCAATCTTCTTTTGTTAAACATCATAGAATTCACACAGGAGAGAAGCCATATACATGTTCAGAATGTGGGAAATGTTTTACAGATAAATCCTCTTTTATTAAACATCAGAGAATTCACACTGGAGAGAAGCCGTATTCATGTTCTGACTGTGGGAAACGTTTTAGCCAAAAACCATATTTTGTTAATCATCAGAGAATTCACAATGGAGAGAGGCCATATTCATGTTCAGAATGTGGAAAAAGCTTCATAGAAAAATCCTCTTTTGTTAAACATCAGCTAATTCATACAGGAGTGAAGCCATATTCATGTTCAGTATGTGGAAAATGTTTTATATATCAAAGGGATCTTACAAAACATCATAGAACTCACACAGGAGAGAAGCCATATTCTTGTTCAGAATGCAGGAAAAGTTTTGGAGTGAAGTCATATCTTGTTGAACATCAAAAAATTCACACAGGGAAGAAGCCATTTCCATGTTCCGAATGTGCAAAATGTTTTAATTCTAAGACCAGACTTGTTGATCATCATCGAAGTCACACAGGGGAGAAGCCATTTCCATGTTTGATTTGTGGGAAATGCCTTCAAACTAAATCAAGTCTTATTAAGCATGAGAGAATCCACACAGAAGAGAAGCCATATTCATGTTCAGAATGTGGGAAATGTTTTGCACACGGATCAAGTCTTGTTCGTCATCAGAGAATTCATAAAGAGGAAAAGGTGTAATTATGTTGAGAATGTAGAAAGAGCTTTACAGAGATATTTGACCTTATTAAACATCAGAGAGTTAAGGTGAAAGGCTGTTTTTCATGTTCAGAAGTCAGGAAATGTTTTATGACTAAAGACAAACATCTAAAATCATCAGAGAAGTTACACAGGAGAGAAGCCGCGCTGATTCTCTATAGGTGTGAAATGTTTTACAGACAAATCAAATTTCAAACTGTTAAGGCAATAAATAGTTAATAATTTATATAAGTTTATTGAAGCCATTCAGATATCTTCCAGTGTGCAGGCTAGAGGCCGGTTTGTAGAAAAAAGGCCTTCCCTCTTTTCCTCTAGTTAGTTCTTGTTCCTTCATCCCTCCTCAGGAAATTCTTCTGTCTCAAGATTATGTAGCAGTGTTGAACCATTCTTATCAGCATGGACCGAATGTAATGTACTAATCAAGGCTGAATTGGAATACTAACCCACAGAATATGAATTGAATGTTTTTTTCAGAATAAAATGTAGATTCAGCATAATATGATGCAATCACCTAGAAACACCCCTAAGGAATGCCCCTTTAATGATAAGTAATAAAACTGTTAACTCCTCCCGGAATAAAGGTCTTTGTCATTAAGCTCTACCTTGACATGGTTGTCAGCGTGGTTCTTTCGGTGGCGTGCACACACTCAGACAAAGCATCCAATTTGGCGGCAGACAATTAAGATGACAGCCTCACCCGAAAGGTGTGGAAGGCATTCATTACAAGAGGAAACTATATCATTAGATTATTCAGAGACATTTAGCCAATAAGAGGGTTTGTCTGTGGTTTGTTTTTTTTTAAGGCTAATTTAACCTGAGTCTGATAAACACCAATATTTTATGTAATCAAGATATATACATTTTTATTTAATAAAGAAAAGGGGAAAAATATAACTTTTTTTTACTTCCAAAGCAATGAAGCTTCCATGAACCTTGTATTTATTACTGTGTGATCTGTGGACAAATCAATATGTATCCTCAAATATTAAAATGACAATGAGGAAACTGATCAATAAACTACACATTTTCAATTTTTCAATCATTTCTGTATTATTGCCTTACCTGGCACCCCTTATACCCATTCTATTGTGGTGCGCCCATAACCCCCTTTCCTTACCAAGAGAAGTGAGGGTCGTACTCGTAATGAAAAATCAAAACTAAAGTTATTAAACTGACGTCTAGATTATAATTTGTCTTAATAATAAAAGTGAGCTATAATATTAACTATAAGAAGGGTTGAAAGAAAGTCTGTGTCTGTTAGGGTACCTTTACACGCCGCTACTGGCGGGTGGATACAACCAGCTACTTCACGTGCACGAGCACGCACAAACGGTTACAAACGGTAAACGCACCATCTTTACACGCCGCCACAAGGTTCGCTACGCTACGTGACATCTATCCCCGGATACACCGCCGGGTGCCACAAGTAGCCATCTGTAGCTTAGCCTACCATCTTCACACGCCGCCACCACAGGGTAATCTGGGCGGAACAAAGGCAGCAGGTAAAACATATAGGCGTGCCACAGTCCATCACGCCGCGCCCAAACCACAACCATTGGCCAACACAGCAGAGTTCTGATTGGGCACGACGCAAAGGGCGGATGGCGGACACGCGACGTAGTAGTGATCGGACTGTGGCACGGAATAAGCGCTTGTGACATGGCGGAGTGTGAAGGAAGAGCCAATCGGTACGCAGTATCTTCCACCAATGATCGCTGATGGGGCGCGGTAACCCGGAGGCTGTGTCACGCCCCAGCTACATACCAGGTACATCGCCTGGTGTAGAAACAACCCTTCTGTTCCTTCTTTACATGCCGCTACAGGTCGCTACAATCGGCTGTGTAGCCACCTGTTTCCGGGCAGTGCTCGGAAACAGATGTATCTGTTGCCGGGTGCCTCCTACCGTCTTTACACGCCACTACTACGGGGTATTTTGCCGCTACAAGCTACATATGTAGCCTGTAGCTGGTTGTATCCACCCGCCAGTAGCGGCGTGTAAAGGTACCCTTAGTTACCAAAGTTCGAGAAAACTCTGTAGACAAGTCTTCTAGAGCAAGGGCTGGGTTTATTATAGAGAATGCGACAAAGCAGATAGGATACAAGATACAAAGCATGATGACACACGCAGGTGTCCAGACTCAAGATGGTGTCACGATTCTGGCATTGTAGTCTGGCCCCGAACTATGGCATCAGGGCTTTTTATACATATTTATTAAAACTAGGAGGCTACCTTTTGAAAAACAGGCGTTAAAGGTGACTTCATAGAGACGTGTGTATATAAGAACAAAGAGAAAGCAAAACTTCAGTATGAGAACATCACTACTAATTACATTACAAACTATACATATGTATTCAGCTTATCTATGATCATTAATCTCATCATGGCTCTTAGAAAATACACATAACTCTTAAAATATTGACAGATACAGACGCTGCAGTTCTCTATATCCTTTGAAAATCACAAGAATACATTGCAGATGATACAAACATGGCTGACCATTCTCTAACAATGGGTTTGCACCAGTTTTGATGTATCTGGGCCAGGATTGGACATCAAGAGTCCGGTGCTCAACTCCAAACACAAGACGTTTCACAGATCTTGGATGCCGAGTAAAGTTTGTTGAAAGCCCGAAGCACAACTGAGGAGACACGCAATTAAGTGGATGCTCTCCTCCACTGGCCCGGCCCACCTTTTAAGGCCCCGTTACCTGGCACGACATCGTTAACGATATCGCTCACGGTTTGAGCGACGTTGAAATGACATCGTAGGACCGTCGTTGCATGTAACAGCACGATACGACAATGATAAATCGTTGGACCGTTGATCGCAGGTTTGAAAACATGTTCTCAAATCACACGATCAACGATCAGCCAACCTGCTATACTGTGTGTGACACAGGGATAACGATGTCATTTACGACTTCGCCCATTCGCAGCAATGATCGTTCAGATATTGCCCTCTGCTGCTCACTAATCCTTACAAACATATGATATGTTGAGTTCTACCGTGTGAACAGGTCGCATATGAGTCGGTGACTTGGAAAATGTAAGCACTTTTGCAGTGCTGTAAGAACAACAAAAGCGGTAGAAGAATGGTGGAAATGGGCACTAATACAGGGCGCTTCTCAAGTACAGTACTGTGCAAATTGGGACAAAGCATTTTTTAAGTAAAATCGTAAGTTGATTACCAGTCAGAGATTCAAACCAGTTTTAACTGCTTTGAACAGGTGTGAGTGTACAACCTTGAGTAACAAAATGTGATTTGACTGGTTTTAATTAGAAAATAACAGCTAGCGCCCCCTCAGCTTCAGGTGAGAGCTTGTTTCTGTGAGGAGTGGTTTAGTGTACTTTTGCTCTTTGTGATTCGTGCCTGTAAAAATGGATGTTACTCCACGGAAGAGGTCTAGAATTATTATTCTTAATGAACATACAAGTCTGACTAAGAGAAATCGCTTCCACCGTTGGGATTTGAAAATCTACCGTTTCAAGAATAATTCACTGCACACAATGAAACTGGATCGTTATCTCCAAAACCAAAAGGGAAATGTGGAAGAAAAAGGAAAACGACACCAAGAACTGATAAAACACTTATCAGAAATAGTAAAATTGATGCAAGAAAAACTTGGTTTGTCCCAATTAATTTTCACAGCACTGTAGGTACAGCAACTCAGGGTAACTTTTCAGAAATTTTTGAACTAGGTTCAGCACGTGAGCCATGCATGGCATGTGTATCATTTTGCCTACCTGTAAAGCTGCCACCAGTTTATGCCCATTATCGCAGACAGCCAGACTGGGTTGGAGGTGTTGCAGGGAGAGCCACTGATCGGTCTGTTCTTTTATACCTTTCCACAGCTCTGCTGCAGTATGAGGTTTATGACCTAAACCGATCAGCTTCAACAGAGTGTGTTGCTACTTTGCTGCTGCACAGCTCCCAGCTTGGCAGTGATGGGGAGGGTAATCAGCAGCGGATGAGGAACAGGAGGAGGAGGAGGGGAGACAGGAAGTGGCACATGACAAGGCGGAAACCCTAATAGAAGTTGGGCCCGCTATTCTTGGCGTGGGTAGGATGTGTGATGTTCCAGTTTGAGACTTTGTCCCACCCTCCACCAGATTCACTCAGTGTACCATGAGAGAAATGTATCGTCCAAGTCCTCAACAACTTGTCCAGGTGTCCGTTGTAAGGTGGACCTTCCCAGTTACGGCGTTGGTGAGAGCACGGCTGAGATGGTTTAACACCTACCTGTGTAATGCGAGGACGGCACACCAGGCAAATTAGTGGTGGCTGGGAACACTATCGTGGGGCAGCCACAGCCTAGAGATCACAGAAACACTGTGTTTTCACAAGCCTAAATGGCAATGTCGCCATGGCTAGCAATTTGGCAATGTGCGAGTTTAGTATTTGTACCTGTGGGTGCATGGCCGTGTGTGTCTAATTGTTATATGGACATTGGAAGAACAGTTTAACCTCTCAGTACCTAATCCACAATCTCTCCCTCCCTATACCTTGTTCAGTGGTTTCAGCTCTGGAAAGAGCTATTGTATTTTGGTACCATGGAGCTAGTTACAAGCTCCTTCAAACTCTTTCCCTGCTCAAAATACTCTTCCTTCCTACACTACACTGACCTGGTATACACTGCAGGTAGCCCTGAAAATGGCTTTTGTCTTGTAATGAGGCCTCAACACTCTCCCTAGCAGCTGCACGCGCTCTCCCTACGGTTCTACAACGCTGATTCTGGATATAGTGGATACAAAATGGTAGCGAGAGAGTGTTTATAGACCCTATAACGCTGCGCGGCCAGCCAATCACAGTAATGCCACAACCAAGATGGCTGCAGCATTACTGTGATTGGTTAAGAAGCACAGCATGTTTAGTGGCTGCAAATCAGGAACCAAAACTGCTTTATCTACAGATAGAGCATTGGTAAATCACATCTTTTGTACTTGGGGAATACTTGGGGAATTCCAAGAATGATTACACTGTGTGCATAATTATTAGGCAAGTTGTATTTTAGAGGATTATTTTTATTATTGATCAACAACTATGTTCTCAATCACCCAAAAGACTCATAAATATCAAAGCTTAATATTTTTGGAAGTTGGCGGCCACCAATGAGCGAGGAGAATGCAAATTAGCGACGCGTGATTTCCACCTCACAGACAGCTGGTGCGGGTGCGCCCACCTCTTGCCCGCCGCTACCGCCCGTCGCTACTACCTGCCGCTCTATATTCCCCACCCGCCGCTCCGGTCTAACCAGCACCCGGTGTTTACATCACCGCTACAGCAGGTAATGAGCGGTCATGTGACAGGCTCTGTGCACGTCACTTCAGCCCGCCTATCACATAACCGCTCATTACCTGCTGTAGCTACCGGCAGCGATGTAAACACGGGGTGCGGGTGAGACCGAAGCGGATGGGGGATGGACGTGTGCTGACCACTGGCCCTATCTGCAGCTTTTGACACTGTTGACCACCATCTCCTACTCTCTATGCTGCACTCCATTGGCATCAAGGACACTGCTCTCTCCTCCTATCTTTCTGACCGCTCTTTCAGTGTATAATTCTCTGGCTCCACTTCCCCCCCTCTTCCTCTCACTATTGCGGTCCCTCAGGGGTCAGTCCTTGGCCCTCTCCTCTTCTCTCTCTACATGGCCCCGATTGGACAGACCATCAGCAGATTTGGCTTTCAGCACCATCTTTAAGCTGATGACACACAACTATACACTTCAGCCCCTGACCTTACCCCGGCGGTATTAAAGAACACCAATGATTGTCTAGCTGCAGTTTCCAATATCATGTCCGCTCTCTATCTGAAACTCAACCTTTCCAAAACTGAACTTCTTCTGCTCCCCCCATCCACTAACCTCCCTAAATCGGACATCTCTCTCTGTTTGCGGCACCACGATAACGCCCAGGCAGCAGGCTCGTTGTCTGGGTGTTATGTTTGACACCATCTCTCCTTCTCCTCCCACACACAATGTCTCGTCCGCTCCTGCCGCTTACACCTGAAGAATATCTCTAGAGTCCGCCCCTTTCTCACCCTGGAAACAAAAACCCTCACTGTGGCCCTAATCCATTCCCGCCTTGACTATTGCAATTCTCTATTAAGCGGCCTCCCCCTCACCAGACTTTCTCCTCTCCAGTCCATCCTTAATGCAGCAGCCAGGATCACCCATCTGGCCAATTGTTACTCAAGATGCCTCTGCTCTGTGTCAGTCATTGCACTGGCTGCCCGTATACTACAGGATCCAATTCAAATTGCTTGTTCTCACCCACAAAGCTCTTCACAGTGCAGCACCCCCCTACCTCTCCTCCCTCATCTCTGTCTATCACCCCACCCGCTCTCTACGTTCCTCAAATGACCTTCGACTAACATCTGTACTAATCCGATCCTCCCACTCCCGGCTCCAAGACTTCTCCAGAGCTGCACCAATCCTCTGGAATGCTTTACCCCAAGAAATCATGACTATCCACAACTTGCATGGCTTCAGACGATCCCTAAAAACGCATCTTTTTAAGGCGGCCTATCATACTCCCTAATAGAAGTCCATTGTACTGTAGACAGTGAATGGGCTATCCCTCTGGACATTACTCTTCTACAAACTCCGACAAACCAAAAAGCTCTACACAGATTGTATAATGACCATCCATGTAAGCTTAGTTCTATGCCCCATTTCCTCAAGATGCCTGGACCATCAGTGCAATAAGCCCCCGTACCTTGTGCAACCCCTATCCCGTTGTAGATTGTAAGCTCTTTTGAGCAGGGTCACCTTCATTTCTTGCTTTATTTATTGTATTTTCTTTTTTACATTGATTCTATGCCTATTGTTTTATATCCAATTATTGTACTTTATTTGTTCTCTACTCTAATTACTTACTGTATACTTTCTGTACTCTAACCCTACATTGTAAAGCGCTGCGGAATATTTTGGCGCTATATAAATAAAGCTTTATTATTATTATTATTATTATTATTATTATCCTGCGCTGACCACTCTACCTCCATCCTGTGCTGACCACTGAGCCTCCATCCTGCGCTCACCACTCGGCCTTCATCCTGCGCTGACCACTCGGCCACCATAGAGTGCTAATCACTGAGTCACCGTGTACAGTGCTAACCACTGAGCCACCTTATACAGTGCTAACCACTGAGCCACCGTATACAGTGCTAACCACTGAGCCACCGTATACAGTGCTAACCACTGAGCCACCGTATACAGTGCTAACCACTGAGCCACTATACAGTGCTAACCACTGAGCCACCATATACAGTGCCAACCACTGAGCCACCATACTGTGCTAACCACTGAGCCACCATATACAGTGCTAACCACTGAGTCACCATACAGTGCTAACCACTGAGCCACTATACAGTGCTAACCACTGAGTCACCATACACAGTGCTAACCACTGAGCCACCATATACAGTGCTAACCACTGAGCCACCATATACAGTGCTAACCACTGAACCACCATATACAGTGCTAACCACTGAACCACCATATACAGTGCTAACCACTGAGCCACCATATACAGTGCTAACCACTGAGCCACCGTATACAGTGCTAACCACTGAGCCACCATATACAGTGCTAACCACTGAACCACCATACTGTGCTAACCACTGAGCCACCATATACAGTGCTAACCACTGAGCCACCATATACAGTGCTAACCACTGAGTCACCATACAGTGCTAACCACTGAGCCACCATATACAGTGCTAACCACTGAGCCACCGTATACAGTGCTAACCACTGAGTCACCGTATACAGTGCTAACCACTGAGCCACCGTATACAGTGCTAACCACTGAGCCACCATATACAGTGCTAACCACTGAGCCACCATACTGTGCTAACCACTGAGCCACCATATACAGTGCCAACCACTGAGCCACCATATACAGTGCCAACCACTGAGCCACCATATACAGTGCCAACCACTGAGCCACCATATACAGTGCCAACCACTGAGCCACCATATACAGTGCTAACCACTGAGCCACCATATACAGTGCTAACCACTGAGCCACCATACAGTGCTAACCACTGAGCCACCATATTCAGTGCTAACCACTGAGCCACCATACTGTGCTAACCACTGAGCCACCATATACAGTGCTAACCACTGAGCCACCATACAGTGCTAACCACTGAGCCACCATACTGTGCTAACCACTGAGCCACCATATACAGTGCTAACCACTGAGCCACCATACAGTGCTAACCACTGAACCACCATACAGTGCTAACCACTGAGCCACCATATACAGTGCTAACCACTGAGCCACCATATTCAGTGCTAACCACTGAGCCACCATATACAGTGCTCACCACTGAGCCACCATATACAGTGCTAACCACTGAGCCACAATAGAGTGCTAATCACTGAGTCACCAAATACAGTGCTAACCACTGAGCCACATTACTGTTCTAATTATTGAGCCACCATACAGTGCCAACCACTGAGCCACCATATACTATGCTAACCACTGAGCCACCATATACTATGCTAACCACTGAGCCACCATATACAGTGCCAACCACTGAGCCACCATATACTATGCTAACCACTGAGCCACCATATACAGTGCCAACCACTGAGCCACTATAGAGTGCTAAGCACTGAGGTTCCATATACAGTGCTAACCACTGAGCCCCTGTATACTCTGCTAACCACTGAGCCCCCATATAGTCAGCTAACCACTGAGCCGCCGCTTACTCTGCTAAGCACTCTGCTGCGGGCAGGAGGGGGCCGGGGAACAGCGGTCGGGCGCGGGCAGGAGGAGCCCCCCCACTGCCCTCTCCTGCTCGCACCTCGCCGCTGCTTCCCAACCCCCTCCTGCCCGCACCCGGTCGCTGTCCCCCCGTCCCCCTCCTGCCCGCACCCGGCCGCTCTTACTCAGCCCCCTTCTGCCCACTGTTTCCCGGCCCCCTCCTGTCCGCACCCGGCCGCTGTCCCTCGACCCCCTCCTGACCGCACCCACCCGCTGTCCACTCCTGGACTCCGGCACCGCTGCACACCGGTACTGCTGTAGGTATCTACTATATAATTGTCTACTTCTGTCTGTTTGTCTGTAATGCAAATCCTGCGTTGCTGATTGGTCAGGCCAGTCGCCCACGACCAATTAGCAACAGGGACAGTTCGCCCGCAAATTGGCGCGGGATTTCAACCACGCTTCATTGTTTGCTGGCAACCGGCTTGGCGCAACCAATCAGCGAAATTGGCGCATGATTTAAGCCCAGCTTCGCTTTGCATTCTTAAATCTTCATAAATAAACTACATACATACTCTAGAATACCCAATGCATTAGAATCGGGCCACCATCTAGTATGTAATATAGAGGCTGCAGGCTGTATATATTTGGAGGTTGTGCTGGGCTGTATATATTATTTGGAGGCTTTGGCAGCCCAGCAACAGCTTCCAAATACTATATACAGCCCAGCATAGCCTCCAAACAATAGCCAAGCACAGCCTCCATAATATACAGCACAGTCTCAATATTATATATACAGCTCAGCAAACTTCAAATACTATATACAGCACTCAGTCTCAAGATAATATAATTAGCCCACCACAAACTCCAAATAATATATACAGCATAGCCTCCAAAAACACATCACAGCCTCCAAATAATGCATACAGCACAGCCTCCATATTATATATACAGCACAGCCTCCATTTTATATATACATCACAGCCTCCAAATAATATATACAGCACAGCCTCCATAGCTCAGCAGCAGCCTCCAGAGAGCCGAGAAGAAGGGAGAGTCTACCGTTTGTGGCAACTATTGGACTATTGTGCTCATAGCAGCAAAATACTACTGAAGATTCTACAAACACTGCTACAGCCTTACTTTGACAAAGAGCTGCCAGAGGAACAAGCAGAATTCAGAAAAGGCAGAGGAACAACAGATGAAATTGTTACCATTAGACGAATAATGGAAAAGGACAAAAAATACAGAAACTACCGTGTTTCCCCAAAAGTAAGACACTGTCTTATATTTTTTTTTGGTCCAAAAAGAACGCCATGTCTTACTTTCGGGGGGTGTCTTATATTAGCCCCAAAAAAAAAATGACAAATGACAAAATGACAGCCTGCCACATCTCACACACTCACATCTCACACACACACATCTCACACACACACACACACATATCTCACACACACACAAACACACACATCTCACACACACACACACACACACATCTCACACACACACACACACATCTCACACACACACACTTTCACTTTCTTACCTTACTTCTTTCTTTTCTTTCCTCTGCTGCTTTGGTGGTGCACACGGGCCAGCTGACGTCAGTCCTGGGCTGTGATTGGCTCCTGCTCTGGGCCAATCACAGCGCCGGAGCCCTGGGCCAATCACAGCGCTGGAGCCCAGGGCCAATCACAGTGCAGGAGCCCTGGGCCAATCACAGCCCAGGACTGACGTCAGCTGGCCCATGATTCCTGCGCTGTGATTGGCGCAGGGCTCGTGGGCGGGGTGGAGAGCAGCAAAGAGCGCCGGAGCGCTCCAGGGCACGGAGAATAAAGCAAACTGGCGGGCACTGACAGTGGGGACAGCGGGGGCACGGGGAGCGGTGCCGCAGATCCGGTGTTGTGATCGGCAAAATGCAAAAGGTACGCCTTACATTCGGGGGGTGTCTTATATTAGCAAGTAGGGCGCCCCCCAAAGCATGCCTTACTTTCGGGGGCGCCCTACTTTCGGGGAAACACGGTAGCTATGTTTTTGCTTCCATTACAGGAAAGTCTTTGACTGTGTTGATCACCAGAAACTTTGGAATACCATGAAGGACATGAATGTGCCAAATTTGATCAGCCTCAGTAGGAACCTTTAGGGTATGTGCACATTACCGGCGGGTTGGTCGGCGGCGGCTGGGCGGAACCCGCCAGGATGCTCCGGCGCCGTCCACCGGCTTCCTGGCGGGTATGTGCGGCGGGAGCCGGGCGGGTGACGGGCGGTAGCCGGCGGTTGCACAGCGGCTTCTCGGCGGCGATTCTGCAGCGGCTGGAAGCAGCACATGATTCTGCTTGCAGCCGCTGAAGAACCGGCGTTTTATAGAACATGCTCATTCTTTGCTAACCCGCTGGGAAACCTGCGGGTTAGCAACGGATGAGGCTGTGTAAACCGCCGGTGTGTGCACAGCCTTGGTCGGTTTACATTGGTTTTAATGTTAATCCAAACGCCGGTTTGGATTAACATAAATTTAAATAAAACTAATGTAAACAAACCGGCGGTTTACACAGCTAAACCGCCCAACACCCGGCAAGTGCGCACATAGCCTTATATCGACCAAGAAGCAACAGTCTGAATGAAACACGATGACACAGCATGGTTCAAAGTAGAGCAAGGTGTCAGAGAAGGCAACATTGTATCACCATTGCCCTTTAATTTATATTCAGAAGCTATTTTCGGAACCTTCTATAGAGAACATAAAAAAGGCTTCTCCCCTGTGTGAATCCTCATGTGTCTAACGAAAGCAAATTTGTGCATAAAGCGTTTCCCACATTCTGAACAAGAAAATGGCTTCTCCCCTGTGTGAGTTTTTAGATGTGAAACAAGGTTTGATTTCCTATTAAAACATTTTGCACATTCTGAACATGACAATCGCTTCTTCCCTGCATGAGTATTTTCATGGTTAAGAAGACTTGATTGGTCAATAAAACATTTTCCACATTCTGGGCATGAAAATGGTTTTTCGGTATGAATTCTCTGATGTCCGATTAAAGCTGACTTTAGGGTAAAGCACTTCCCACATATGGTGCAAGAAAATGGCTTCTCACTTGTGTGTATTCTTTGATGTCTAAGAAGATCTGATTTGTAAGTAAAACATTTCTCACATTCTGGACATGAAAATGGCTTCTCCCCTGTGTGAATTCTCTCATGATTAAGAAGAGTTAATTTCCGGGTAAAACATTTCCCACATTCTGGACATGAAAATGGCTTCTCCCCCGTATGAATTCTCTTATGAGTAACAAGAGTTAATTTCCGGGTAAAACATTTCCCACATTCTGAACATGAGTATGGATTCTCCCTGTGTGAATTTTTTTATGATTACCAAGAGCTGCTTTCTGCGTAAAACATTTCCCACATTCAGAACAAAAAAATGGCTTTTCGCCTGTGTGAATTGTCTTATGAGTAACAAGATCTGATTTGCGGTTAAAATATTTCCCACATTCTGAACATGAATATGGCTTCTCCCCTGTGTGTATTGTTTGATGTCTGACAAGATCTGATTTCTGTGTAAAACGTTTTCCACATTCTGAACATGAAAATGGCTTCTCCCCAATGTGAGCTTTTAGATGTACATAAAGATTTGATTTCCAAATAAAACATTTCCCACACTCTGAACATGAATATGGCCTCTCCCCCGTGTGAGTTTTTAGATGTACAGCAAGATATGATTTCAGATGAAAACATTTCCCACATTCTGAACATGAAAAAGGCTTCTCCCCCGTGTGAGTTTTTAGATGTACAGCAAGATATGATTTCAGATGAAAACATTTCCCACATTCTGAACATGAAAATGACTTCTCCCCCGTGTGAGTTTTTAGATGTACAGCAAGATATGATTTCAGATTAAAACATTTCCCACATTCTGAACATGAATATGGCTTATGTCCTGTGTGAGCTCTTTGCTTTTGAACACCTCTTGTGCGACTTTTATTTTGCTTAACATCAGATGACGGATCTTGGATGTGAAGGGTTGATGGTAGATCTGGGATAATGACTTGCTCTTCATATTTATTTTGTAGAATATCATGATCAGCTGTCAAAAAAATGGAACAGGGTTTGTAAACCTTAAACAGTAGTGCCAACATAACGATGGTCATATTACCAAAAATAATTAACATTGATTACATCCAGGTTCTACAACAAGGACAGTGTCCATGACAGCTTTATATAAAGCAATATAGGAGGAATAATACTTTATGATGCCATAAAACTAAGTGCCTTAAATACCCTATAACGAATGAAGGGGCTTTGGTGGAACAACCTTCTCAAAACCCAGCCCCCGAATCCATACCTACAATATATTGTTGGGCCCCGATATAATATAAGAACATCATGGGTTTCCTGTGTTATTACCTGTACCGATATCAGATATTTATTTTGTTTTTATGCAGGTGAAGGATAAAGCAGGTAATTTACTGCTTAAAAAACTGATATTCAGTGAATGAGAGGAATCTGTGACTTCTCTGCATTATTCCACAGTCTCTACTCACCCGGGCGGTGATCTGTAGGAATCTCCTCTTTACTCCGCGGATCGCCCCTCACATTTCTCTCTGGAGCATTAATATTGTTCAGATCTTTATCCGGATCCAAAAGCTGCAAAACAAAATGTAGTAAAAGTCCCAGATGATGTGAGAAGTCAGCGGGAATAATGGTGATAAGATCCGGACATGTGATGTCTGTGGTCAGCTGTGATCCTGCCGTCTCCACCGCTCTCATTACACAAGTATAAAACATCTAATACTGGAGGAGAAAACAAGACTGAACACAAGGAGGTCACAGCCGTCTACACATCATAGGGGAGATCTCCATCTACCTGAGGATCCTGTGCAGGAGGAGGAGGAGCGGGACATCTCTCTGGGGTCGTCCTCGTACTGGAGACACCTGCAGGACACACAGACAGGACTGACATCATTATTACATACAGATCATTATAGGCCGGGTGTATTCAGTCCTGTCTATTACCTGGTGATGTGCGGGGCTGGTGCTCCTCCATCATCACCTCCTTGTACCGGTCCTTGTGTCCTTCTAGATACTCCCACTCCTCCATGGAGAGATAGACAGCGACGTCCTGACACCTTATAGGAACCTGACAACACAATGATACCAACATCACCCAGAATCCTCCAGTGCTGTCCTGTATAATGTCCCAGCAGTCACCTCTCCAGTCATCACCCAGAATCCTCCAGTGCTGTCCTGTATAATGTCCCAGCAGTCACCTCTCCAGTCATCACCCAGAATCCTCCAGTGCTGTCCTGTATAATGTCCCAGCAGTCACCTCTCCGCTCATCACCCAGAATCCTCCAGTGCTGTCCTGTATAATGTCCCAGCAGTCACCTCTCTGCTCATCACCCAGAATCCTCCAGTGCTGTCCTGTATAATGTCCCAGCAGTGTCACCTCTCCACTCATCACCCAGAATCCTCCAGTGCTGTCCTGTATAATGTCCCAGCAGTCACCTCTCCGCTCATCACCCAGAATCCTCCAGTGCTGTCCTGTATAATGTCCCAGCAGTGTCACCTCTCCACTCATCACCCAGAATCCTCCAGTGCTGTCCTGTATAATGTCCCAGCAGTCACCTCTCTGCTCATCACCCAGAATCCTCTAGTGCTGTCCTGTATAATGTCCCAGCAGTCACCTCTCTGCTCATCACCCAGAATCCTCCAGTGCCGTCCTGTATAATGTCCCAGCAGTCACCTCTCTGCTCATCACCCAGAATCCTCCAGTGCCGTCCTGTATAATGTCCCAGCATTCCCAGCAGTGTCACCTCTCCAGTCAGCAGCTCAATCATCTTGTTGGTGAGTTCTAGGATCTTCTGGTCATTGATGTCCTCATGTATCCGGGGGTGAGGTGGAGGCCCCGGGATTGGGCTCAGGGATCCTCCCCGTCCTTCATACACAGGGGCCCGAGAGCGATCACTAGAGGTCTTCACTACTGTGTAATCCTGAGGATGAGACATTAATAATATCACTACAGACATTTCCAGAGTCCATCACCTCTCCGGTCATATCCTCTGTTATTCCCATAGATAATGATGTAATGTGATGACATCAGAACCTCTCCCCTCTCTGGTCATATCCTCTGTTATTCCCATAGATAATGGTGTAATGTGATGACATCAGAACCTCTCCCCTCTCCGGTCATATCCTCTGTTATTCCCATAGATAATGATGTTATGTGATGACATCAGAACCTCTCCCCTCTCCGGTCATATCCTCTGTTATTCCCATAGATAATGATGTAATGTGATGACATCAGAACCTCTCCCCTCTCCGGTCATATCCTCTGTTATTCCCATAGATAATGATGTAATGTGATGACATCAGAACCTCTCCCCTCTCTGGTCATATCCTCTGTTATTCCCATAGATAATGGTGTAATGTGATGACATCAGAACCTCTCCCCTCTCCGGTCATATCCTCTGTTATTCCCATAGATAATGATGTAATGTGATGACATCAGAACCTCTCCCCTCTCCGGTCATATCCTCTGTTATTCCCATAGATAATGATGTAATGTGATGACATCAGAACCTCTCCCCTCTCCGGTCATATCCTCTGTTATCCCCATAGATAATGATGTAATGTGATGACATCAGAACCTCTCCCCTCTCCGGTCATATCCTCTGTTATTCCCATAGATAATGATGTAATGTGATGACATCAGAACCTCTCCCCTCTCCGGTCATATCCTCTGTTATCCCCATAGATAATGATGTAATGTGATGACATCAGAACCTCTCCCCTCTCCGGTCATATCCTCTGTTATCCCCATAGATAATGATGTAATGTGATGACATCAGAACCTCTCCCCTCTCCGGTCATATCCTCTGTTATCCCCATAGATAATGATGTAATGTGATGACATCAGAACCTCTCCCCTCTCCGGTCATATCCTCTGTTATTCCCATAGATAATGATGTAATGTGATGACATCAGAACCTCTCCCCTCTCCGGTCATATCCTCTGTTATCCCCATAGATAATGATGTAATGTGATGACATCAGAACCTCTCCCCTCTCCGGTCATATCCTCTGTTATCCCCATAGATAATGATGTTATGTGATGACATCAGAACCTCTCCCCTCTCCGGTCAAATCCTCTGTTATTCCCATAGATAATGATGTAATGTGATGACATCAGAACCTCTCACCTCTCCGGTCATATCCTCTGTTATCCCCATAGATAATGATGTAATGTGATGACATCAGAACCTCTCCCCTCTCCAGTCATATCCTCTGTTATCTCATAGATAATGATGTAATGTGATGACATCAGAACCTCTCCCCTCTCTGGTCATATCCTCTGTTATCTCATAGATAATGATGTAATGTGATGACATCAGAACCTCTCCGGTCATATCCTCTGTTATTCCCATAGATAATGATGTAATGTGATGACATCAGAACCTCTCCCCTCTCCGGTTAGATAAAGATCCGGGAAGAAAAGGAAAAGGGATTCGGTCAGCGCTTCCGTCTGACTGCAATAAATGTACTTAGGAGATTTTTTTTATTGTGATTTTATTTCATTTTTGAAAAAACCTCCTCAGTAGATTTATTGCAGTCGGACGGAAGCGCGGACCCAATCCCTTTTCCTTTTCTTCCCGGATCTTTGCTGTCTCTGGAGGGATATTGCTGCAGACCGTCATCGCCAGGATATCAAGCAGATATCACAGGTCTTTAAAGTTGGTTGTGACTCCCACAACCAAAAGAGGTGAGCATACCATAACTCACAACGTAAAGAGGACCTGTCACCTCCCGCCATGGAATAGAATCTAAGTTCAGCACTGGATGCAGCCCCACAGAGCCATGGGGGACTCCTTGCCTAAATGCAGCATACATGCTGCATTCAGTGCTGGACTTAGATTCTAATCCATGAGGGGGGTGGAATGACCGGTCCTCTTTAATAACTTTTCCGCACAGGTATTCCCTATATTGCGCCTTTTTGTTTTTCCAGTTCCATATACCTCTCCAGTCAGATGGAAGATTATCTCCAGGGTGAGGTGTAAGATCCTCTCCATCATCTTGTCCTTGTTCATCCTTCTTAGGTGAATCAGGAAAATTGCAACCTGAATGATAAGAAGAAATGAAGAGACAAAATAGATATAATAAAAAATGCAAATACTGGATTCAATAAGGGGAAATATTTATGGAAATAAACATGTAGATAAAGTACACTGAGCTGTAGGCTGATTTTCTGATAAGGGAAAAAAAAAAAAAAGATTTAAATCTGATTTTCTAGCGAGTGTGACACGAGCTGAGTGTGACAGAGCGCAAGTGCGGACGGAAGTAAGTGTGTGACTTGTGATTCAGTGAGGAGGTGTTTGGGAATCCTGCAACAAATACCTGTGTGAATAGCTGACTGTTTTTTTTTTACCTTTTTAATTTTATTGGGCTTTCGTAACTTTCTTTTCTCTCTACAAGTTTATAGTCTCTTATTTTATTACCTGTAAGTTAAAGGGTTAACTACTTTGCACTTAAAACCTGTGGTGTAGCTACACTTACAAGGGGTTAATTAAGGGTGGGGGTGCATAATTAAGGGTTTATAAGAAGCAGCTGGTTGGGGCTTCAGTCCTTTGGAAGTGCACTGAGCTGTAGGCTGATTTTCTGCTAAGGAAAAAAAAAAAAAGATTTAAATTTGATTTTCTAGCGAGTGTGACACGAGCTTAGTGTGACCGGGAGCGTAAGTGCGGACGGAAGTAAGTGTGTGACTTGTGATTTAGTGACTTTGGATTCAGGGAGTTTGGAAGGGAGGACTTACTGAATTGTTGGTTGTATTTTATTAATACTTTGCATTTCTTTTTACTTATCATTTCTGTCTGGTGCAATCCCCATTAGGAAATGAGCTCCATAATTGGCAAGGCCATCCAGTGTACATCTTGCCACATGTATGCAATCCTTGAACAGCCGGTCGAGGGTGCAAACTGCTGTGTGAGATGTGAGTACGTTGTGCATTTGGAAGCCCAGATACTGGATCTAAATGAACAACTGACAACGCTGAGATCCATAGACAATATGGAAAGGAGTCTGCTGCTCACTGAACAGCTGCTCAATGGGAAAGATGTGGGGGAGGATGGTAGTATGGAGCTGCAGGACCGTGAGGTAGCTAGCTGGGTGATAGTTAGAAGGCAGGGTAGAGGGAAGGGTGCCAGGGAGGCTAGCCCTGATCTGGCACACCCCAATAAGTTTGCTAAGTTGGCAGATGAGGGGGGGTGAGTTCAGGTACAGCACTGCTGCAGCAGGGCATGACCTCTGAAAGCCAGAGGAGTGTTTGCTCCAGTAAGGGGGAAGACAGGAGAGCAGGGCAGGCCAGACAGGTGCTGGTAGTGGGGGACTCAATTATTAGGGGAATAGATAGGGCAATCTGTCACAAAGACAGGGGTTGTCGAACAGTGTGCTGCCTACCTGGCGCTCGAGTCCGGCACATCGCTAATCGGGTTGACAGAGTACTGGGAGGGGCTGGTGAGGACCCAGCGGTCATGGTGCACATTGGCACTTGTGGGGTTACTTGTGGGGGATCTCCAATGTTTAGGCACACAGGGTCTCTCCATACACGACATGGTGTCTGCTAACAATTGGAGCTAATTTTCCAAATTGTTAGCAGACACCATGTTGCGTATGGAGAGCCCCTGTGTGCCACCAGCATTGCCACCAGCAAAAGGGCAACTGGAAGAGTCGGGGTACAGCACCAGAAAATGGTGCCTTTAATGAATGCGCTATTTTTCTGGGGTGGCTGCAGGTTGCAATTCGCTGTGTGGGGGGCCCACAACGTTTGGGTCTCTCCACGCTGAGGGTTCCAGCCCCCCAGCTGCAAAGTGGTACCTGGCTGGCAACCAAAAATACGGCAAAGCTCCATGTCGTTTTATTTGTAGAAATGATTTAAAAAAAAATAAATAAATAACGTGGGGCTTCACCATATTTTTGGACTAGCCAGGTACAACTTGGCAGTTACGGACTGCCACCCACCCCCTGCTGCCTCGTTTTACCTGGCTGGCAACCAAAAATACAGTGAAGCCCAATATTTTTTTTTATTTATAGAATTTCAGAAAAAAAAGGATGTAGGCTCTGACATTTTTTTGGTCCAGCCAGGTACAAGTAAGCAGCTGGGGGCTGGGATCCTCAGCATGGAGAGGCCCAAGCATTCTGGGCCCCCCATGCTGCAAATTGTAGCCTGCAGGCACCCCAGAAAATGGCGCATTCATTAATGCGCCATTTTTTGGCACTGTATCCAGACTCTTTCAGTTGCCCTGGTGCCGGTGGCAAACTGGGTAATAAAGGGGTTAATGCCAGCTTTTTTTATTGACAGCTCGTACTAAGCCCGAGATTCATAATGTCGGGCCAGTGTTAGACTCGGCCATTAGGATGCTCTAGTGAAAATTAAAAAAATACACCACACAGAGAAAAATCTTATTAGAAAAAAAAAAAAAAAAAAAAAACACAATAAAAATTTGGACTCCATCTTTACTATTATCCGACGAAGTCCAAAACGATGGTCCCACGACGCTTGATCGCCTCTGCTACATCCAGAGACTGCAGCAAGGGATCAAGTGTCCTCTTGTTGTAGTCTCTGGAGTCACGGTGATGATGCACTTGTATGGCAGATCATTGCCATACAGTGCACCATCACTTACACCAGAGACTACAACAAGAGAACACTTGATCCCTTGTTGTTGTCTCTGGGGTCCCGGTAAGAGTGCATTGTATGGCAGATAATTGCCATACAGTGCACCATCACTGTGAAAAGTCCAAGTCTCAGAGATCACATGATCTCTGACGCTTGGGTCAGGTTGCCGGTATGCAGGGAGCAGCACCCCATATGACACTTAACAACTAATTTACATACAGCGCGGGACACATTAAAAGTTGTTTTCTGAGGTGCAGGGCACGTCTAAGGATATAAAGGGGTTACAGGAACCCCAATTACAGTATGGTAAAGGTGGTGGGCACAGTTTATAATGCCCAAAACAGGTGACAGGTGCACTTTAAATTAGTCTGGAAACACATTTTCTTTCGCTTGTGGTAAATCACAAATGAGAATTACCTGTGATAAATTGTTGGTTCCCATGTGACATGAATTAGCCAATGAATGAAGACTTCAGTGATTTAAAAAGCCACATGTTAGGCCCTGTCCTTTGTCACAATGGTGACGACAAAAGAGCTATGAGAACATCAGAACTGATATTATTAGCAAACATAAGACTTCCAAAGGGTATAAGGCCATCTCCAAAGACCTCAGTATCCCAGTTTCAACTGTGTGCAGTGTTATTAAGAAGTTTGGCAAGTATGGAATCGTCATAAACCTCCTTGGATGTGGGGGAATGAAGAAAATTGACAAGAGGTGTAAGAGGTGTAATCGAAGGTTGGTGCGAAAGGTGGAAAAAACACCACATCAAACATCCAAAGGCCTGAAGGCCAACCTGGAACAGTCTGCGGTCATGGTTTCAACAAGCAACATAAGCCACACTCTAAACCAAATTAAGCTTTATGGGTGAAGGTCAAGGAAGAAACCATTGCTGACAAAAAAGACATTAAAAGGAACAACTAATCTTTTCCAAAGACAAACCACAATCCTTCTGGGAAAATGTTCTGTGGACAGATGAAACAAAAATTGGCCTTTATGGCACAAAGCAACAGTTTGTTAAAAGATGGAGCAATGAGGTTTATGAGGAAAAGAACACCCTACCAACAGTTAGGCATGGTGGAGGACCCATAATGTTGTGGGGTTGCTTTGTTGCGTCTGATACTGGAGGCCTTGACCGTATCACAGGAATCATAAAATCAGATAATCATTAAGAGATTTTGGAGTGAAATGTCCGACCCAGTGTAAAGTCGAAGATCATGGCTTCTGAAGCAAGACAAAGACCCAAAGCCATATACAAAAGTGCACAGGGGCGCACATAGAAATGATGGAGCCCCATAGCAGAATTTCTCATTGCCAACCACCCCCTCCCCCCAACAAAAAAAAAAAATTCTCCGAGTCACAAAAGAAATCTCACAACTTTGCAGCCCTAACAAAGTAATTTTCCTCCTATTGAAGCATGTAGATTCCTCTTTCATTACAGCTATAAAGTATGATGTCAACAAAAGTGCCCCACAAACACTGTATGATCCCCTATAGTGATTCCTCCACAGGATCCTACATACACAGTATGATGACCCAACTGTACCCCCCTCAACTACCCCAACAGTGAATGGTGACCCCCAACACAGAATAATCCCCAATTGTGACCCCCACACAATGTTCAATGCATTATAATGAGTCTACATACGGTATAATGGCCCCTGCTATCACTCCACATTGTATAATGGCCCCATACAGCCCTCCGCAGTGTGATGGACCCCACTCAAACCTTCACACTGAATAATTGCTTGCATACAGTATATAACAGCCATCAAATAGGCCTCCATAAAGTATAAATACTCCACTATACCCCTCCACATATTATAATGCCCTCTACAAAGCCATTCACATATTATAATGTCCACATATAGCCTTCCATATGGTAATGTGCCCCCAATGGTGCTCAATATAGTATATTGGGCCCCACATAGCCTTCCATATAAAATAACACATCTCCATACTTAACAAAAAATTTTGAACCAACTTATATTGTAGGTTCTTCAGAGTAGCCACCTTTTGCTTTGATTACTGCTTTACACACTCTTGGCAATGTCTTGATAAGATTCAAGAGGTAGTCACCGGAAATGGTCTTCACTTCACAGTAGGGTTGGGCGATTAATCGAATTAATTCGATTAATTCGCCCCCTGCTGTGGCCACGATTGTGGTTTTATTAACAATCGTGTAATTCGATTTAAAATGGCGCCGCTTTGCATTGTGGGTGTTGTAGTTTCTTAGGAGGAGCAGCCGTCAATATGTACAGGGAAAGAACTTCAACTCCCAGCAGACGTTGCCTGTGTTGGCTGGGTCGTAAGTCCCGCCCCCCCCCCCCTCGTCATCATCAGGCCCGCTCATTGGCCCGTGCTCTTGCCCTCCTGCACTGCGCGGGAAGAGAAGAAATGAGAGCCGATGAACTTGAAGAGGATTGTGCTGGTCTGGAGGAAGGAGAATCAGCTGAGAAGCAGCTCCAACCTCCGGGTAAAAAGGTGAAAGACCTCCTGCTGTGACTGTGCTGTGCAGGCAGAGAGAAGGAGTGAGTGGGGGAGGGGCTGCCCGGGGACAGCTGCTGGGAGCAGGAGAACCTCGATATGTATCCCCTTCCTGCAGCAGAAAGAAGTGTATGTGTGAGGTATCTGTAAAATATGTGTTTGAGTGTCTTCTGTGTGAGTTGTGTGTCATGTCTCTGTGTCTTCTGTGTGAGTTGTGTGTCATGTCTCTGTGTCTTCTGTGTGAGTTGTGTGTCATGTGTGTGTCTTCTGTGTGTCTTCTGTGTGTCTTCTGTGTGTCTTCTGTGTGTCTTCTGTGTGTCATGTCTGTGTCTTCTGTGTGTCTTCTGTGTGTCTTCTGTGTGAGTTGTGTGTCATGTCTGTGTCTTGTGTGTCTTCTGTGTGTCTTCTGTGTGAGTTGTGTGTCATGTCTGTGTCTTCTGTGTGTCTTCTGTGTGTCTTCTGTGTGTCTTCTGTGTGAGTTGTGTGTCATGTCTGTGTCTTGTGTGTCTTCTGTGTGTCTTCTGTGTGAGTTGTGTGTCATGTCTGTGTCTTCTGTGTGAGTTGTGTGTCCTGTCTCTGTGTGTCCTGTCTCTGTGTGTCCTGTCTCTGTGTGTCCTGTCTCTGTGTGTCCTGTCTCTGTGTGTCCTGTCTCTGTGTGTCATGTGTATGTGTCTTCTGTGTGAGTTGTGTGTCATGTCTGTGTCTTCTGTGTGAGCTGTGTGTCCTGTCTCTGTGTGTCCTGTCTCTGTGTGTCCTGTCTCTGTGTGTCCTGTCTCTGTGTGTCCTGTGTATGTGTCTTCTGTGTGAGTTGTGTGTCATGTCTGTGTCTTCTGTGTGAGCTGTGTGTCCTGTCTCTGTGTGTCCTGTCTCTGTGTGTCCTGTCTCTGTGTGTCCTGTCTCTGTGTGTCCTGTCTCTGTGTGTCCTGTCTCTGTGTGTCATGTGTATGTGTCTTCTGTGTGAGTTGTGTGTCATGTCTGTGTCTTCTGTGTGAGCTGTGTGTCCTGTCTCTGTGTGTCCTGTCTCTGTGTGTCCTGTCTCTGTGTGTCCTGTCTCTGTGTGTCCTGTCTCTGTGTGTCATGTGTATGTGTCTTCTGTGTGAGTTGTGTGTCATGTCTGTGTCTTCTGTGTGAGCTGTGTGTCCTGTCTCTGTGTGTCCTGTCTCTGTGTGTCCTGTCTCTGTGTGTCCTGTCTCTGTGTGTCATGTGTATGTGTCTTCTGTGTGAGTTGTGTGTCATGTCTGTGTCTTCTGTGTGAGCTGTGTGTCCTGTCTCTGTGTGTCCTGTCTCTGTGTGTCCTGTCTCTGTGTGTCCTGTCTCTGTGTGTCCTGTCTCTGTGTGTCCTGTCTCTGTGTGTCCTGTCTCTGTCTTCTGTGTGAGCTGTGTGTCGTGTGTCTCTGTGTGTCGTGTGTCATGTGTCTCTGTGTGTCATGTGTCTCTGTGTGCTAGTTGTATCTGTGTGTAATGTCTCTGTGTGTGAGTAGCGGGGTGCAGAAGGACAGAGGAGCAGCAGGAGAGACAAATGAGAGGAGGACGGGGTGCAAGAGGAGCAGCAGGAGGGACAGGAGAGGAGGACGGGGTGCAGGAGGAGAGAGGAGCAGCAGGAGGGACAAATGAGAGGAGGACGGGGTGCAAGAGGAGCAGCAGGAGGGACAGGAGAGGAGGACGGGGTGCAGGAGGACAGCCGAGTAGCAGGAGGGACAGGGAAGAGGAGGACATGGGTGCAAGAGGAGCAGCAGAAGGGACAGAGGAGAGCAGGACGGGGGTGCAGGAGGACAGAGGAGAGCAGGACGGGGTGCAGGAGGACAGAGGAGCAACAGGACAGGGGTGCAGGAGGACAGAGGAGCAGCAGGAGGGACAGGACAGAGGAGCAGCAGGAGGGACAAAGGAGAGGAGGACAAAGGTGCAGGAGGACCGAGGAGCAGCAGGAGGGACAAAGGAGAGGAGGACAAAGGTGCAGGAGGACCGAGGAGCAGCAGGAGGGACAGCGAAGAGGAGGACAGGGATGCAGGAGGACAGAGGAGCAGCAGGAGGGACAAAGGAGAGGAGGACAGGGGTGCAGGAGGACAGAGGAGCAGCAGGAGGGACAAAGGAAAGGAGGACGGGGGTGCAAGAGGAGCAGCAGGAGGGACAGAGGAGAGGAGGACGGGGTGCAGGAGCACAGAGGAGAGGAGGACGGGGGTGCAGGAGGACAGAGGAGCAGCAGGAGGGAGAGCGGAGAGGAGGACAGGAGCAGCAGGAGGGACAAAGGAGACTAGGACGGGGGTGCAAGAGGAGCAGCAGGAGGGACAGGAGAGGAGGACGAGGTGAAGGAGGACAGCCGTGCAGCAGGAGGGACAGGGAAGAGGAGGACGGTGGTGCAGGAGGACAGAGGAGAGCAGGACGGTGGTGCAGGAGGACAGAGGAGAGCAGGACGGTGGTGCAGGAGGACAGAGGAGAGCAGGACGGTGGTGCAGGAGGACAGAGGAGAGGAGGATGGGGGTGCTGTATACATATACTGTGTGTATGATATATACTGTGTATGCTGTATACATATATAAAAAAAAATCGAGATTTAAATCGAAAATCGTCCATAGGTTTAAATAAAATCGAGATTTTGATTTTTTCCAAAATCGCCCAGCCCTACTTCACAGGTGCCCTGTTAGGTGTAATAAGTGGGATTTCTTACCTTATAAATGGGGTTGGGAGCATCAGTTGTGTTGTGCAGAAGTCTGGTGGATACACAGCTGATCGTCCTACTGAATAGACTGTTAGAATTTGTATTATGGCAAGAAAAAAGCAGCTAAGTAAAGAACAACGAGTGGCCATCATTACTATAAGAAATGAAGGTCAGTAAGTCCAAAAAATTGGGAAAACTTTGAAAGTGTCCCCAAGTGCAGTTGCAAAAACCATCAAGCGCTACATAGAAACTGGCTCACATGAGGAAAGGAAGACCAAGAGTCACCTCTGCTGCGGAGGATAAGTTCATCCGAGTCACCAGCCTCAGAAATCGCAGTTTAACAGCAGCTCAGATTAGAGACCAGGTCAATGCCACACACAGTTCTAGCAGCAGACACATCTCTACAACAACTGTTAGGAGGAGACTTTGTGCAGCAGGCCTTCATGGTAAAAAAAACTGCTAGGAAACCACTGCTAAGGACAGGCAACAAGCAGGAGAGACTTGTTTGGGTAAAGAACACAAGGAATGGACATTAGACCAGTGGAAATCTGTGCTTTGCTCTGAGAAGTCCAAATTTGAGATCTTTGGTTCCAACCACCGTGTGTTTGTGCGACACATAAAAGGTGAACGGATGAACTCTACGTGCCTGGTTCCCACCGTGAAGCATGTCTGTACTGTATGTAACTAAGGCTCTGATCACATCTACAAGAGATCAAGGACCACGAGCGATGGATCCTGTAACTAAGGAGCAATCACATCTACAAGAGATCACCGACCACGAGCGATGGATCCTGTAACTAAGGAACTGATCACATCTACAAGACATCACTGACCATGAGCGATGGATCCTGTAACTAAGGAGCGATCACATCTACAAGAGATCACCGACCACGAGCGATGGATCCTGTAACTAAGGAGCGATCACATCTACAAGAGATCACCGACCACGAGCGATGGATCCTGTAACTAAGGACTGATCACATCTACAAGAGATCACCGACCACGAGCGATGGATCCTGTAACTAAGGAACTGATCACATCTACAAGACATCACTGACCATGAGCGATGGATCCTGTAACTAAGGAGCGATCACATCTACAAGAGATCACCGACCACGAGCGATGGATCCTGTAACTAAGGAGCGATCACATCTACAAGAGATCACCGACCACGAGCGATGGATCCTGTAACTAAGGACTGATCACATCTACAAGAGATCACCGACCACGAGCGATGGATCCTGTAACTAAGGACTGATCACATCTACAAGAGATCACCGACCACGAGCGATGGATCCTGTAACTAAGGACTGATCACATCTACAAGAGATCACCGACCACGAGCGATGGATCCTGTAACTAAGGACTGATCACATCTACAAGAGATCACCGACCACGAGCGATGGATCCTGTAACTAAGGACTGATCACATCTACAAGAGATCACCGACCACGAGCGATGGATCCTGTAACTAAGGACTGATCACATCTACAAGAGATCACCGACCACGAGCGATGGATCCTGTAACTAAGGACTGATCACATCTACAAGAGATCACCGACCACGAGCGATGGATCCTGTAACTAAGGAGCGATCACATCTACAAGAGATCACCGACCACGAGCGATGGATCATGTAACTAAGGGATCACATCTACAAGAGATCACCGGCCACGAGCGATGGATCATGTAACTAAGAACCGATCACATCTACAAGAGATCACCTCACACGAGCGATGGATCCTGTAACTAAGGACCGATCACATCTACAAGAGATCACCGACCACGAGCGATGGATCCTGTAACTAAGGACCGATCACATCTACAAGAGATCACCGACCACGAGCGATGGATCCTGTAACTAAGGAGCGATCACATCTACAAGAGATCACCGACCACGAGCGATGGATCATGTAACTAAGGGATCACATCTACAAGAGATCACCGGCCACGAGCGATGGATCATGTAACTAAGAACCGATCACATCTACAAGAGATCACCTCACACGAGCGATGGATCCTGTAACTAAGGAGCGATCACATCTACAAGAGATCACCGACCACGAGCGATGGATCCTGTAACTAAGGAGCGATCACATCTACAAGAGATCACCGACCACGAGCGATGGATCCTGTAACTAAGGAGCGATCACATCTACAAGAGATCACCGACCACGAGCGATGGATCATGTAACTAAGGGATCACATCTACAAGAGATCACCGGCCACGAGCGATGGATCATGTAACTAAGAACCGATCACATCTACAAGAGATCACCAACCACGAGCGATGGATCCTGTAACTAAGGACCGATCACATCTACAAGAGATCACCGACCACGAGCGATGGATCCTGTAACTAAGAACTGATCACATCTACAAGAGATCACTGACCACGAGCGATGGATCCTGTAACTAAGGACCGATCACATCTACAAGAGATCACCGACCACGAGCGATGGATCCTGTAACTAAGAACTGATCACATCTACAAGAGATCACTGACCACGAGCGATGGATCCTGTAACTAAGGACCGATCACATCTACAAGAGATCACCGACCACGAGCGATGGATCCTGTAACTAAGAACTGATCACATCTACAAGAGATCACTGACCACGAGCGATGGATCCTGTAACTAAGGACCGATCACATCTACAAGAGATCACTGACCACGAGCGATGGATCCTGTAACTAAGGACTGATCACATCTACAAGAGATCACCGACCACGAGCGATGTCTCGGGTCCTTATTGATGTAATGAGGCTCCTCAGTGATGATGATGGTGGTGCTGATGATGATGATGATGATGATGGTGATGATGGTGATGCTGATGATGATGTTATTATCCCATAATGCAGTTGTTCTCTGTATAATCACCTGTATAGAGGAGGACAGGGAATCTTCCTCCACCTACAACCAGGACGGTAGCGTCTAGTTTGGAGTTGAATTTTGGAGGGGCGGAGTGATTTCATAAAATCGTGACGTCACTGCAATGGGCGGGGCCTCCTCCGTCCAATGGAAGCTACTGCAGCGTTCCTCGAATCCTCAGTCAGTGTGTGTTGTGTGGGGCGGGAGGCTGTGCTGAGCTCCGGATCCTGTGCTGATCTGTGCGGCCTCTGGAGCAGCCTGTGCCCGGAGAGCAACGCTGTGAGGAGAGGACTGAGGTGGGAGAAGAAATCCAGAGGGTTGTGTGTTGTGTGTGGTGTGGGGTATATACAGGGGCGTCCAGGGAGCTGTGTGTGGTGTGGGGCTATATACAGGGGCGTCCAGGGAGCTGTGTGTGGTGTGGGGGCTATATACAGGGGCGTCCAGGGAGCTGTGTGTGGTGTGGGGGCTATATACAGGGCGTCCAGGAGCTGTGTGTGGTGTGGGGGCTATATACAGGGGCGTCCAGGGAGCTGTGTGTGGTGTGGGGGCTATATACAGGGGCGTCCAGGTGGCTGTGTGGTGTGGGGGCTATATACAGGGGCGTCCAGGGGCTGTGTGGGGTGTGGGGCTATATACAGGGCGTCCAGGGGGCTGTGTGGGGTGTATACAGGGGCGTCCAGGGGCTGTGTGTGGTGTGGTGTATAGGGGCTGTGTGTGATGTGGGGGTATATACAGGGCGTCCAGGGGCTGTGTGTGGTGTGGGGGCTATATACAGGGGCGTCCAGGGGGCTGTGTGTGGTGTGGTGTATAGGGGGCTGTGTGTGATGTGGGGGTATATACAGGGGCGTCCAGGGGCTGTGTGTGATGTGGGGGTATATACAGGGGCGTCCAGGGGCTGTGTGTGGTGTGGGGTGTATACAGGGGCGTCCAGGGGCTGTGTGTGGTGGGGGTATATACAGGGGCGTCCAGGGGGGTGTGTGTGGTGTGGGGGTATATACAGGGCGTCCAGGGAGCTGTGTGTGGTGTGGGGGCTATATACAGGGGCGTCCAGGGGGCTGTGTGTGGTGTGGGGGCTATATACAGGGGCGTCCAGGGGCTGTGTGTGGTGTGGTGTATAGGGGCTGTGTGTGATGTGGGGTATATACAGGGCGTCCAGGGGGCTGTGTGTGATGTGGGGGTATATACAGGGGCGTCCAGGGGCTGTGTGTGGTGTGGGGGCTATATACAGGGGCGTCCAGGGGGCTGTGTGTGGTGTGGGGTGTATACAGGGCGTCCAGGTGGCTGTGTGTGGTGTGGGGGTATATACAGGGGCATTCAGGGGCTGTGTGTGGTATATACAGGGGCGTCCAGGGGGCTGTGTGTGGTGTGGGGCTATACACAGGGGCGTCCAGGGGCTTGTGTGGTGTGGGGTATATACAGGGCGTCCAGGGAGCTGTGTGTGGTGTGGGGGTATATACAGGGGCGTCCAGGGGGATGTTGTGTGTGTGTGGGGCTATATACAGGGGCGTCCAGGGGATGTGTGTGGTGTGGGGGCTATATACAGGGGCGTCCAGGGGGCTGTGTGTGGTGTGGGGGTATATACAGGGGCATTCAGGGGCTGTGTGTGGTATATACAGGGTGTCCAGGGGCTGTGTGTGGTGTGGGGGCTATATACAGGGCGTCCAGGGGCTGTGTGTGGTGTGGGTGTATACAGGGGCGTCCAGGGGGCTGTGTGTGGTGTGGGGTATATACAGGGGCGTCCAGGGGGCTGTGTGTGGTGTGGGGGCTATATACAGGGGCGTCCAGGGAGCTGTGTGTGGTGTGGGGTATATACAGGGGCGTCCAGGGGCTGTGTGTGGTGTGGGGGCTATATACAGGGCGTCCAGGGGCTGTGTGTGGTGTGGGGCTATATACAGGGGCGTCCAGGGGGCTGTGTGTGGTGTGGGGGCTATATACAGGGCGTCCAGGGGCTGTGTGTGGTGTGGGGGTATATACAGGGCATTCAGGGGCTGTGTGTTGGTATATACAGGGGCGTCCAGGGGCTGTGTGTGGTGTGGGGCTATATACAGGGGCGTCCAGGGGCTGTGTGTGGTGTGGGGTGTATACAGGGCGTCCAGGGAGCTGTGTGTGGTGTGGGGTATATACAGGGGCGTCCAGGGGCTGTGTGTGGTGTGGGGCTATATACAGGGGCGTCCAGGTGGCTGTGTGTGGTGTGGGGGTATATACAGGGCATTCAGGGCTGTGGTGTAATACAGGGGCTCCAGGGGCTGTGTGTGGTGTGGGGGTATATACAGGGGCATTCAGGGGCTGTGTGTGGTATATACAGGGGCGTCCAGGGGCTGTGTGTGGTGTGGGGGCTATATACAGGGTGTCCAGGGTGGCTGTGTGGGGGCTATATACAGGGGCGTCCAGGGGCTGTGTGTGTGTGTGGGGGCTATATACAGGGGCGTCCAGGGGCTGTGTGTGGTGTGGGGGTATATACAGGGCGTCCAGGGGGCTGTGTGTGGTGTGGGGGTATATACAGGGGGTCCAGGGGCTGTGTGTGGTGTGGGGTATATACAGGGCATTCAGGGCTGTGTTGGTATATACAGGGGCGTCCAGGGGGCTGTGTGTGTGTGGGGCTATATACAGGGCGTCCAGGGGCTGTGTGTGGTGTGGGGTGTATACAGGGGCGTCCAGGGGCTGTGTGTGGTGTGGGGTATATACAGGGGCGTCCAGGGGCTGTGTGTGGTGTGGGGGTCTGTGTGTGGTGTGGGGGCTATATACAGGGGCGTCCAGGGGGCTGTGTGTGGTGTGGGGTGTATACAGGGGCGTCCAGGGAGCTGTGTGTGGTGTGTGGGGGTATATACAGGGGCGTCCAGGGGGCTGTGTGTGGTGTGGGGGCTATATACAGGGGCGTCCAGGTGGCTGTGTGTGGTGTGGGGTATATACAGGGGCATTCAGGGGCTGTGTGTGGTATATACAGGGGCGTCCAGGGGCTGTGTGTGTGTGGGGGCTATATACAGGGGCGTCCAGGGGCTGGTGTGTGTGTGGGTGTATACAGGGGCGTCCAGGGAGCTGTGTGGGGTATATACAGGGCGTCCAGGGGCTGTGTGTGGTGTGGGGCTATATAATCAGGGCGTTCCAGGTGGCTGTGTGTGGTGTGGGGGTATATACAGGGCATTCAGGGGCTGTGTGTGGTATATATACAGGGCGTCCAGGGGGCTGTGTGTGTGTGGGGGTATATACAGGGGCGTCCCAGGGGCTGTGTGTGGTGTGGGGGCTATATACAGGGGCGTCCAGGGGCTGTGTGTGGTGTGGGGGTATTACAGGGGCGTCCAGGGGGCTGTGTGTGGTGTGGGGGTATATACAGGGGCGTCCAGGGGCTGTGTGTGGTGTGGGGGTATATACAGGGGCGTCCAGGGGGCTGTGTGGGTGTATACAGGTGCTTCCAGGGGGCTGTGTGTGGTGTATACAGGGCTTTCGGGGGGCTGTGTGTGGTGGGGTGTAGACAGGGGCTTCCAAGGGGCTGTGTGGGGTGTAGACAGGGGCTTCCAGGGGCTGTGTGGGTGTGTGAGGAGGTGCTGGGGGCTGTGTGATGAAGAGGGTGGTGATACTGCAGAAAAGTGTGTGATGTTACTTGCACTTGGGGGGGTGCAGGGAAGGAGAGTGTTGGCATTTGGGGCAAAACAGGGAAGGTGTTCTGTACTCGGACTATATGGATCAATTTTACCTAGTGTCCATAGACGTCAGGTAGGAGATATATCGCGTCTTCATTGTGATTCTTGTTTCCTTTATTATTTTCTGATCTAGGTATTATGGATCTTCCTCCCGGTGGAGACGTTTCATCACTGCTCATCTCCCCAAGTGGAGGCTGCTGTCTGTACAATCCATGTGAGGCTGCTGAAGAGGTGACACTGCGGGATCCTGATAATCTCAGATAGGTGAGCATAATCCCTCCAAAAACCCATCCCTCCCTCCAACTGGCGCTCTCGGCCGCTTTGGCCCCCCCCCTCTCTCGGCCGCGCTCTCTCCCTTCCCCCCCTCTCGCCGCGCTCTCTCCCTTCCCCCCTCTCGCCGCGCTCTCTCCCTTCCCCCCCTCTCGGCCGCGCTCTCTCCCTTTCCCCCCTCTCGGCCGCGCTCTCTCCCTTCCCCCCCTCTCGGCCGCGCTCTCCTCCCTTCCCCCCCCTCTCGGCCGCGCTCTCTCCCTTCCCCCCCTCTCGGCCGCGCTCTCCTCCCTTCCCCCCTCTCGGCCGCGCTCTCTCCCTTCCCCCCCTCTCGGCCGCGCTCTCTCCCTTCCCCCCCTCTCGGCCGCGCTCTCTCCCTTCCCCCCCTCTCGGCCGCGCTCTCTCCCTTCCCCCCCCTCTCGGCCGCGCTCTCTCCCTTCCCCCCCCTCTCGGCCGCGCTCTCCTCCCTTCCCCCCCCTCTCGGCCGCGCTCTCTCTCCCTTCCCCCCCCTCTCGGCCGCGCCTCTCTCCCTCCCCCCCCCTCTCGGCCGCGCTCTCTCCCTTCCCCCCCTCTCCGGCCGCGCTCTCTCCCTTCCCCCCCCTCTCGGCCGCGCTCTCTCCCTTCCCCCCCCTCTCGGCCGCGCTCTCTCCCTTCCCCCCCCTCTCGGCCGCGCTCTCCTCCCTTCCCCCCCCTCTCGGCCGCGCTCTCTCCCTTCCCCCCCCTCTCGGCCGCGCTCTCTCCCCTTCCCCCCCTCTCGGCCGCGCTCTCTCCCTTCCCCCCCTCTCGGCCGCGCTCTCTCCCTTCCCCCCCTCTCGGCCGCGCTCTCTCCCTTCCCCCCCTCCTCGCCGCGCTCTCTCTCCCTTCCCCCCCTCTCGGCCGCGTCTCTCTCCCTTCCCCCCCCTCGCCCTTGCGCTCTCTCCCCCCCCCTCTCGGCCGCTCTTCCCTCCCCCCCCCCCCCTCCCCCCCCCCTCTCTGGCCGCTCTCTCTCCCTCCCCCCCCCTCGCCCTGCCGCTCTCTCTCCTTCCCCCCCTCTCGGCCGCTCTCTCTCCCTTCCCCCCCTCTCGGCCGCTCTCTCTCCCTTCCCCCCCTCTCGGCCGCTCTCTCTCCCTTCCCCCCCTCTCGGCCGCTCTCTCTCCCTTCCCCCCCTCTCGGCCGCTCTCTCTCCCTTCCCCCCCTCTCGGCCGCTCTCTCTCCCTTCCCCCCCTCTCGGCCGCTCTCTCTCCCTTCCCCCCCTCCGGCCGCTCTCTCTCCCTTCCCCCCCTCTCGGCCGCTCTCTCTCCCTTCCCCCCCTCTCGGTCCGCTCTCTCTCTCCCTTCCCCCCCTCTCGGCCGCTCTCTCTCCCTTCCCCCCCCTCTCGGCCGCTCTCTCTCCCTTCCCCCCCTCTCGCCGCTCTCTCTCCCTTCCCCCCCTCTCGGTCCGCTCTCTCTCCCTTCCCCCCTCTCGTCCCTCTCTCTCCTTCCCCCCCTCTCGGTCCGCTCTCTCCTCCCTTCCCCCCCCTCTCGGTCCGCTCTCTCTCTCCTCCCTTCCCCCCCTCTCGGTCCGCTCTCTCTCTCCCTCCTTCCCCCCTCTCGGTCCGCTCTCTCTCTCCCTCCCTTCCCCCCCTCTCGTCCGCTCTCTCTCTCCCTCCCTTCCCCCCCTCTCGGTCCGCTCTCTCTCTCCCTCCCTTCCCCCCTCTCGTCCCCCTCTCTCGCGTCCTGCTTCGTCGCTCTCTCTCTCCTCCCTTCCCCCCCTCTCGGTCCGCTCTCTCTCTCCCTCCCTTCCCCCCCTCTCGGTCCGCTCTCTCTCTCCCTCCCTTCCCCCCCTCTCGGTCCGCTCTCTCTCTCCTCCCTTCCCGCCCCCCCTTCGGTCCGCTCTCTCTCTCCCTCCCTTCCCCCCCTCTCGGTCCGCTCTCTCTCTCCCTCCCTTCCCCCCCTCTCGGTCCGCTCTCTCTCTCTCGGTCCTTTGCCTTTTGGGGACTAGGCACCCTAAAAGATCAATTACACCGCAAGACAGATGGCTGAGGGGCGCGTGGGAGGGTTACTGCTAGCATATTTAGGGCACTTGTGTCGCCCAGTCAATGTGGCTGCAGCACTGGAATCCAAGAAAATGGGCAATCTAATATATAAAGCTGAGTGTGTGAATGTGTGTATGTATATCCGGGATTGGCATCTACACCGTCGCAACTACAGCTACAAAAATTTGCACAGTCACACGTCTGGACCCCGGGAGCATCATAGGCTATGTTGTGAGGTGAAATTTTAACCCTGCGTGTTCCAGTTCACCAAACAATTTTGCCCCTATCTATATAATGGGGAAAAAGTGACAGTTACCAGTTGACAGTTGTGAATGAGAGGGGCTTAATGATAGTGCCAAAGACTAACAGCACATACCAGCATATAGTCACTAAGGTAGAGCCCCAACATGAGATATTCACCACACACGGGGACATGTATACACAACACACGCACACAAAGAGTAACAGGAAGTGTTTAGTCACTAAGGTGCAGCCCCAACATTGGATACTCACCACGCACCCGAACAACACACACACCACAAAGAGACACACAGACCCCCCCCCCCCCCACAGGGACACACACACATACACTCCCTATAGGGACACATGCACACACAACACAAAGAGACACATACAACAGAGACACACACCACACAGACCCTATCCCACAGGGATACACACACATAGCCACCCTATAGGGACACATGCACTCACCCCTCAGGGACACACACACACCACAAAGAGACACACACAACACAGATACACACACCACACAGACCCCCCCACGGGGACACACACATACACACCCCAGGGACACACGCACCACACAGTCAAACACAGATGTGCACAAACCACCTCACACAACTCTCCTCATACGTGTGCTATCTTTATTTTCCAAACATAAACATCTGATTAAAAACAGCCAATGTGCAACACATGTGCCATATAGGGAATTAAGGCAGATGTCAGTCACATGAGCTGTCTATTATGTGTATGTGTGAGGTAACATATACTGCCCGGCCAGGGAGACGGTGTACTGTTGGCTGGAGATTTATTAGGCTGCCTATAGCAACCAATCACAGCTCAGCTTCTGTTTTCCTACAGGTCATTAATATGACATATTCAAATTCTATTTTGTTATAGCTAACAGCAGTTATTTATTAACCCGGGCGTAGCCGGGTACTACAGCTAGTGTACCTATAAAGGAGTTATTGTCCACTCTCCCCCGCAACAAGGGGCTAACCTTTCTAGCCGACACTTCTGCTGATTACTTGAAATTTACTAATTCAGCACGCCGGGCTGTCTGGTTGAAGACCTGGCCAGGAGATGTCCAGTTGAATGACATTTTTGTGAAGTAGTGATAAGAATAATCCATTCTTCCCTACATCCACCTTTTAAAGCTCATTCCTTTTGGAGGAGATGATTCTCCAATAAGAAGTTTCCTAAGAAGTCCCAATATTCCTGGACTGTGAGAAGAGTCAGGGTTCATGTTCAAGAACACCTCAGAGCATGAGAAATCCTCCAAATGACGGGTCGTTCCAGGTGGGGGGAAGACTTCCGCTCTCCCAGCCTTGTCCAGCATAACCACCTGCACCTGGATCCAGAAGATCATTCGAGACAGCCTGAGGCTGGAATTTCTCGACCCCTATGGGACCTTCATAATAACTCTAGTCAGCAGTCCAAACACTGGGCCCTTGTAGCCGAGATAATGTCTGTTTCACAAGGGTGTCTTACAGGAAGTTCCTGTGACAGAAAGGGGCAGAGGATTTAGTGCCCATTGTACCAGAGCAGTTGCCACTTCCTGGGCGGAACGGACTGATGTGCCTTTAGAGCTCATCTGTTGAGCTGCTACTTGGTCTTCTCCTAATACCTTTTTCAACTATTACCACCATTACCAGCTTGACTTATCTTCCACTTCTGAGGTGACCTTCGGTAGATCGGTCCTTCAAGCGGTGATCCCTCCCTAAGTTTTTCCTTTTCTCTGGAACCTCTCAGCTAGTGCTGTCATGGCGATGATGGAAAGAGCTAAATTACTTACCAGTAATGGATTTTTTTCAGAACCATGACCGCACTACCACTCCCATCCCCCCTTTTTCTTCCTGGTTGGTGTTTCCACATGTGGGGTGTTTATTTTAATTGTTTTTCTCCCTTCACCTTCCATGACAGCATTGTTGTCCACCCTATTGGGGGACAGGAACACAGAGAGGTTAAAAGCCCCCCCCCCCTTCCTCAGTACTCCAGTGTCTTCCTGTCCCCCCTTTGGGCATAGAGAGGTTCCAGTGCTGTCGGGCCGACATTGGGGTGTACTTACAGCCAGGCCATGGATGGACGTCGGGGTGGCCGCCTCCTCCTTCTTGGGGCTCCTGTGGTGGGACCATCCGGCCTTCCTGCGTCCTCCAGGGCAAAGCAGGCCGTGTATTGAAGTGGCGGAGGCCTGTTCAGCTCTCCGGCGTCTCCTCCAGCTGCCGCCCCTGGAGCATGCATTGGATGTGCCACGGCGGCATTTCCGGTTTCGGGATGGCACTTCCGGTTCCGGGCGGCGGCTCCTGTTCGGGCTGCGGCGGGCTGGACGCGGCTCCAGGGAACCCAGCAGGCCTATCGCGTGCTACTGCCGGTGACGAGGAGGAGGGAGGGAACAGGTGTTCCTCGTTTGGGGCACTGTATTTCTGGATAAGTACCCACCAGAAGCTACACCCAGGTAAGGCTGATCCCTGAAGACATGGAGGATGAAAGGTCTTCCACCTCTGCTTCTGCAGAGCCCAGCGTTCCCCCAGCTCATGTGTTTCTGGGGGTGGTTAGTAGGGGTAGAGTTAATTAGCGCCCTGCACTCACACTGGGACCCCCTTCTCTTCCCTTTTTTTCTTTAGGGAGACAAGGGCCCACCTGTGAAAGGGAGCAAAAACCCGTCCAGGAAATGTGGCTGCGGCACGAAATTTCCCTCTTCCTACAAAAAGAAGTTGGTCAGCCATGTACTGACAGTGTTGTCAGGGAAGAATCCCCATCCCTGCTTGAGGAGCTCCAATCCATGGTTAGACATGAAGTTCAAGCGGTTAGGGAAGAGGTACAGGCTTCTATCTCGGCACTGCCGGTTTTTGCTGCAGCATCCAGGCCTTCCCCTCCGAAAAAGAGGAAGCTCCAGGATTGTGACTCTGTGGATCTCATGGAGGCTGCCCAGAGCTCAGCATCAGAGGACGGCGAGGATGTAGCCTCTGTCCAGGCACGAGAATCTGGACACTACTATTTTTCCGCGTAGTCCATGGGTGAATTGCTGGACGCTGTCAGAAGTACCATGAGAGTAGACGTGGTGGAATCTCCTGTGCAGGATGAAATATTCAGAGGCCTGAAGGATAAGCGGCAGTTGGACTTCCCTGTCCATGAGGTCATCCGGGATCTCATGCGCCGGGAGTGGGAGTCTCCGGAAAAAAGGCTGATCACCCCGTCCCGAGTTAAACCGGAGGTCCTGAAGGTGGACATCCAGGTGGCCAGGGTAGCAAAAAAGACTGCGTTACCTTTTGAAGATTCCTCCAGTTGAAGGACCCCCTCGATCGTAAGATGGAGAGTATGCTCAAAAAATCCTGGGAGGCGACCGCTATGTCTTTAAAGGTGAACATTACATGTGTGACCAGGTCTCTCTTTAAGTGGATCACCCAGATGGAAGAACTCATCCTGCAGGGTACTCCCAGGGAGGAGCTTTTGGACTCCATTCCACTTCTAAGACGTGCTACGGGCTTCCTGGCCGATGCCTCTGCTTAGTCAATCCGCATTGGCGCCAGGTGCGCAGTGTTGGCTTACACAGCTTGCAGGGCAATGTGGCTTAAAATGTGTAATGGTGATGTGACGTCTAAGCTCAAGCTTTGTGGCATCCCCTTTCAGGGGTCTTATGTCTTTGGTCCGCCGTTGGATGACATCCTGGAAAAGGTGTCAGACCGGAAGAAGTGTTTCCCGGAACAGAAACCCTTTCGGGGGCAGTCCTTATGGCCTGAGCGCAGCCAGCCCTCCCAGTATAAAGGGAAGGGTAAGTCCGGCCGCTGGGCCTACCAGAAAGGGGACAAGACCCATAATATCTTGCTCCCCCTGCAGCGGTATCACCAGCCGGCCCCTAAACAATGACGTCTTCCACATTGCAGGGTGGCTCCTGTGGTTTCTTCCACAGTGGCAAGCAATCTCCTCGTGCCCTTGGATCCTCTCGACCATTCGGGAGGGTCTGCGCTTGGAATTCGAGAGCCAGCCCCTCCGTGTCTTCGAGTCACCTCCCTTCCTCAGGGGACTCTCGCAAGCTTTTTTTGTCGGGTCTGTGAGACCTGTTGGATTCGGGAGTGTCCCCGGTTCCTCCTGGAGAAGAAGGCCAGGGGCACTACTCCAGGTTGTCTGTGTTGCGAAAACCCTCGGGGGCACCTCGTGTCATATTCAATCTCAAACTTCTCAATCACCATGTCCTCTACAGGCAATTCAAGATGGAATCGATCCGCTCGGTAATCCCCCTGATCGGTCTCTATTACGAGATGACCTCCATTGACCACCATTCACCCGTCCCACAAGCGCTTTCTGCGATTTGCGATCTCCGGGGCAGGCGGGACGGTCCATTATCGGTTCAATGTGCTGCCCTTTGGGATTTCATCGGCCCCCAGAGTTTTAACCAAACTCATGGGGGAAGTGATCACGTTCATCCAGACCCAGGGGATATGTGTGATTCCCTATTTGGACAACATGTTCATGGTGGCTCCTTCGGCACAGGTACTGCTCACACAGGTCTCCAAAACGTTGGAGATTCTTCTGTCCCTGGGGTGGGTGCCCAATCTTCGGAAATCGGAACTGGTGCCGGCAACCCCTCGTCAATTTTTTGGAGTCTTGCTAGACTCCTCCAGTCAGACCACTTTCCTTCCTGCAGCACATCGGCTTCTGCTCCGCGAGAAACTGACCCACTTCCGGGCAAGGGGGTCGCCCTCCTTGCGGGAAGCAATGTCCGTGTTGGGGTCCATGATGGTCCTGCATTTAGTCGGTAGCATGGGCTCAGGCTCATTCCCGACTTCTCCAGGAACACATACTGAGTTCCTGGGACAGACATCAGGATTCCTTAAACTCGCGGGTCCGGACCCTGGGGAGGGTGATGGCCTCGCTTTCCTGGTGGATGAATCCCTGGAACCTTCGGACGGGGGTGGCCTGGCGGCAGGCCCCTGTGACCTCCGTTACCACAGATGCCAACGGTTCCGGTTGGGGCGCGATGGTGGATCGTACACCGTTCAGGGGATTTGGAGTCGCTGGGTCAGTCGCCAGTCTTCAAACTTCCGTGAACTTCTGGTGGTGGAGGAGGCACTTCATGCTGCAGCTCACGTTCTCCGGGGTCATCATGTCAAGGTCCTGTCAGACAACGTGACTACGGTTGCCTTCTTACAGCACCAAGGCAGTACTCGAGGCTTATACTTGCAGGTGCTCGCAAGAGGAATCTTTTCGTGGACAGTACGCTATCTTCTCTCCTCATCGGCAGTACATCTGAAGGGAACGCACAATGTACAGGCAGATTTCTTGAGCTGCACGGAGGTCCACCCAGGACAATGGAGCCTCCATCCGGAAGTATTTCGCTCTCTTACGTACAGGTGGGGAGTCCATTCGATCGACTTGTTCGCTTCGGGCTCGAATGCAAAGGTGCCGACCTTTTTCTCCCTGACGCGGTCGGACCCTCCTCTGGGGCTGGACGCCTTCGCCCATCTCTGGGACTTCCGCTTGTTGTATGCATTTCCTCCAATCCCGCTGCTTCCCAAGACGTTGCAAAAGATTCGGGCAGAGGGGGTGACTGCTATCCTGGTGGCTCCCCTGTGGCCCAAGCGGGTGTGGTATGGCGCCATCCGAGACCTGTGCCTATAGGGACCGATTATGTTGCCCCACAAACTCGACCTACTGTCCCAGGGTCCTATGTTTCACCTGGAGCCTCAATGGCTCAATCTGGCTGTTGAGGCCGAGATCCTGAGGACCAAGGGTCTCTCCCAGGCAGTGATCCGCACACTTCAGCAGAGCAGGAAGCCTGTGATGAACGCTATTTACAGGAAGGTCTGGAAACTGTTCCTGTCCTGGTGTGCTCCTTCCATCCCAGACATACATCATTCTAATGTGGCCCAATTCTTGGATTTTTTTGCAGCACGGCTTGGATTTGGGGCTTCGGCCGAGCATTTTTAAAATCCAGGTGTCTGCGCTTGGGGCTGTTTTTGACCAGGATCTTGCTTCCCAGCGATGGATCAAGTGGTTTTTTACTTCTGCTTGTAGGCTCATCGGAGCAGATCGTCGTCCTTCCACACTTCTTCTCACCACTATAGGTTAGATCTGTCCTTCAGTCGGGATCTGTCCTTTGGTAGGAAAGTCCTACAGGCAATAGTCGCACCCTGAGGAGTATCGGTGGTATTCCTCCAATGCTGTCGTGGAAGGCGAAGGGAGAAAACTGAATTCGTCCTTACCGGTAATTCCTTTTCTTGGAGTCTTCCACGACAGCATCAGTTTCTCCCCCCCCCCCTCTTGTTGGTGTTTGTATCCGGTTTGTATCAGGTAATCCATGGCTAAAGGTGATCTTGGTAAACACTGGAGTACTAAGGAAGGGGAGGGGCTTTTAAACTCTCTGTGTTCCTGTCACCCAATAGGGCGTGGACGACATCCTCCAATACTGTCGTGGAAGGTTCCAAGAAAAGGAATTAACGATAAGGACTAAGGCCCCTTTCACATCAGCGTTTTTTTTAAATCGCGGCAGATGCGGTGAAAAAACCGCACCTGCCGCGATGACCGCATACCGGCTGCACTTGCGGCAAGCCACATACAATGTATAGGCGGGCTTGCGGCAGGTGCGGTTTTGGCACTTGAGGCAGGTGCTGCCGCGAAAAGAAACGCGGTCAGCCGCGTTTTTTTCACGGCCGCACCTGCCGCAAGTGCCAAAACCGCACCTGCCGCAAGCCCGCCTATACATTGTATGTGGCTTGCCGCAACCGCGCCGCAAGTGCAGCCGGTATGCGGTAATCACGGCAGATGCGTTTTTTTCACCGCATCTGCCACGATTTGAAAAAAACGCTGATGTGAAAGAGGCCTAATTCAGGTTTTTTTTGGTGGTGGCTTGTACTAGTGTGTTCTTTTTTTTTTTTTTTTTTTTGGTAGTCCTCTCCATACTCTGTAACCAACTGAGGCAGAGAGGGGTGCTGCCCTTTCTTTTTTTTTTTTCTTTTTTTTTTAGGGGGTTCCTGTCCTGGATGGGCAGAACCTCTCTCAGGTGATGCTGTCATGGCTCCAGAAAAAAAACATTACTGGTAAGTAATGTAGCTTTATGATCCCCATATCCCCATTACGGTTCCTGGAAAAAAAAAAACACACAACTTTTCTCTATGGAGCTCTGGTCTCTGGTTCAGCTGCCGTAGATGTACAGTAAACCGCCGACCAATCAGAAGCCTGCATGTAAGGTCATGCGACAATATTTGCTGCTGCCATCTGGTCGGAGAGATAAGCGTGTATAAATACAGCGGTGGTCACCATGGGCGATCTACAGTAAATACAGTATTATCACACCTCCATGCCCTGTTAGGTGGGCATGCTTAAAAAAATAATAGTCTATGCTAGGTCTTATTTTCATGGAGTCCCTATATTTAGCAGTTCTGCAGGCCCCCCCCTACTATGCCTTCTTTTAGGGAAAATGCTGTACTAGTCATCTTTCTACTTCCTTCTGCTCCTCCCTTTCTTGCCTTCTTCTACTCTTACCACTTCTACCCCTCCCCCCTCCCCTTTCTATACTTTATCGCTTCTTTATGGCTTTTTTGTAGGGCTTTGGCATTTAATTTTTTGCCCTATCCTAGGAGATGTTCTCCGTGGCACGGGGTCCACCTAGGTCCCCTCCGATCTGACTTTTCTTTTTTTCTTTAGCGCTATCTGGACGGCTCACGTGGACACAAGCTCCCTGACACCGGTATCCTGGCTACAAGATTGAATGACCTTGAGTTGCAGAGGATATATACCCGCACTCGTGTCCTCCAATGTATTCAACAAGGAAGGAATTTTATCATAAATACAGAAATTTGATTTTTCAACAATTTTCACAACTAAAGTGCAGGGGCCCCTGGTCCAGAAGGTTTCTGCTTTCATTGTCACTTATCTCTGATGTCACTTAATTTATATCTTGATCTGTAAAGATGATTGTTCTACATTTGTGTAAATATATTTATCTTTCTCCTTTTTGTTAGGATTGTTTATATATTTGCTTCAATAAAACAGAAAAGAATGTGTTAAATTTTCATTTCTTTAATTATAAATCTGTGTGACCTCAGTGAACAGTAACTGCTGGCTGGATCTACAGTTACAGTAACTCAGATCTACAGTATAGTACACAGATGGGTATACATAATATTAGAGGTTTCCACTAATAATGTCTTTTTATTTACCCTAACACTTTCCTAATATACATTCACTAGCTACCCTGCTCCTGTAGCAGATCTCTCTGTGGCGCCTGTTGTTTTTCAGGCTCTGTTATTTCAGATCTAGGGATCATAATTGGCCGTACAGAACAGGGCACATCACTAGTGGGGGTGGGGCACATCACTGGTGGGGGCAGGGCTGCCTCTCTGTGAGTGACAGCAGTCTGGGCACGCATGCCCAGATCAGACTTCACTCTCCTCAGCCTGGTTTACAGTACGCGGGGCATTCATTTCACAAGCGCTTCTATGGGCTGATCAGTAGATACAGGCCCTGTGATATATTATTCTAATCGGCACATTGTAGTGCTATTAAGATGGAAACACTGCACAGTAAACGAGGCTGAGAGGAGCGTGAAGTCTGATCTGGGCATTCTGTCACTCACAGAGCCACGCCCCCACCAGTGATGTGCCCAGGCAGCTGTCACTCAGAGCCACGCCCCCACCAGTGATGTGCCCAGGCAGCTGTCACTCAGAGCCACGCCCCCACCAGTGATGTGCCCAGGCAGCTGTCACTCAGAGCCACGCCCCCACCAGTGATGTGCCCAGGCAGCTGTCACTCAGAGCCACGCCCCCACCAGTGATGAGCCCAGGCAGCTCTCACTCTCAGAGCCACGGCCCACCAGTGATGTGCCCAGGCAGCTGTCACTCAGACACGCCCCCACCAGTGATGTGCCCAGGCAGCTGTCACTCAGAGCCACGCCCCCACCAGTGATGAGCCCAGGCAGCTCTCACTCTCAGAGCCACGGCCCCACCAGTGATGTGCCCAGGCAGCTGTCACTCAGACACGCCCCCACCAGTGATGTGCCCAGGCAGCTGTCACTCAGACACGCCCCCACCAGTGATGTGCCCAGGCAGCTGTCACTCAGAGCCACGCCCCCACCAGTGATGAGCCCAGGCAGCTCTCACTCTCAGAGCCACGGCCCCACCAGTGATGAGCCCAGGCAGCTGTCACTCACAAAGCCACAATGCTTCACCAAATGTTCTTGTGTCCTTTATTAGTGAGGAGATGTTGGCTCCTCTGGGGGCGGTTATCTTCAGAGAGACACAAAAGAATCAACCATTGGAATTTGAACATTCAACACCCTTCTCTCTTCTGACATCAACAGAGAAGCGAGAAGCACACGCCTTGTACACATCAGATTGTTGTCTAATCCTGCAGACTTTACACTAAGGGTACCGTCACACACTGAGACTTTCCAGCAATCCCACCAGCGATCCGACCTGGCTGGGATTGCTGGAAAGTCTCTCTGGAGTCGCTGGTGAGCTGTCAAACAGACAGACTCACCAGCGACTCAGCACCCGTGAAATCGCTGGTATCCATGATAAACAGCGGTAACTAAGCAGCGCGTGCTGATTAGTTACCCGCTGTGTATCATGGATACCAGCCTGTTAGGTCGCTGGTTCGCTCGTCTCTCGCAGTCACACACAGCGACGTGTGCTGACCAGCGGGAGACTTGGGACCAAAAAATGGTCTTGAGCGACGTCCAGCAACCTCACAGCAGGGGCCAGGTCGCTGGTGGTTGTCATACACTACAACATCACTGGAGAGGTCGCTGTTACGTCACAAAACCTGTGACGTTGCAGCGACATCGTCAGCGATATATTGTGTGAAGTGGCCTTAAGGGTACCGTTACATGTCGCAACACTGCATGCAATTTCACTTACAATTTGCTGGTTGCAGTGAAATCATGGACATATTGTTCCATTTGTACACGGCAACAAAATAGAACAATGTGTCCATGATTTCACTGCAACCCGCAAATTGCAAGTGAAATTGCATGCAATGTTGTGACATGTATCAGTACCCTTATGGGGCAGTCACATGCGTAAATGTCGTCAGCGATTTGATCGCTGACGACATTGAAGGCTGATCACTGGTGAACTGTCACACAGGCAGACTCACCAGCGATCAGTACCAGCGAGTGCACTGGTATCCATGTAAACAAGCAGGTAACTAAGCGCCGTGCGGCGCTTAGTTACCCACTGTTTACCATGGATACCAGCTCCCAGCGCTTGCTGAGAGGCGCTGGCTGATTTCGTGTCTCCTGGTGTTACACGCAGCGATGGTGTGTGTCCACCGGGCAGCCATTTAGAGCAGGTTATAAAACCTGGCGATCATCAACCAGCGATTGATCGCTGGTTGATGCACCCTATCACACTCATCAATATAGCTGCAACGTCATGTGCAGCAGCGATCGTGCACGCGATATTGACGCGTGTGACATCCCCATTAGGCTCATATACGCCAAATCTGTATACGGGCTTGTTCAGGCATCTATGCACATCGCTTCAATCTCTGAACACTGACTGGCCATGGCTCCCCCAACCTATAGTGACAGCCTCAAAGAAATAGATGAAGACTTCATTCTTTGGTCGGGAGAGCCTCAGCCAGTCTGTGCATTGTGGTCTGAGAATGGACTGATGTGCATATATGTCTGAATGAGCCCTAATAGACAGTAATGTTCCCTGAAATCATGAACCTCAGTGCAACAACTCCGATCTAGTCACCTCTGTAGTGAGACATCTGGAATAGAGTTACTGTACAGAGGATGTCCTAAAGCACAGAAATCATAAACCTCAGTGCAACAGCTCCGATCTTGTCATTTCTTTAGTGAGACATTTAGAATGAAGTTGTAGTAAGTTTCATTATTTCTTCACAATCATAGAAGATTACAGCCCCTATTCAAGGACAGAATATTGCATGCCAGTATTAATAAAGGGTGAGGGAAAGAAAGCTGAGCCACTTTGTGAGTTTTTCTGTACATTAATAAAAATAGCTTTATTTTATTATTCCTTTTCATAGTTTAAAAAATTACACCCATCCCTGATTATTGCTCATTTTCTGTAGAATTCCACTTTTCTTGTCTGCCCGCCTATCTTGGTCATCACCACCATTTTGAAGAGCGGGTAGACATTTGCGAGGAGGGTCGTGAGCGTGTCAGAGGCAAGACAACAAAATCATCATAATTTACATCACAAAAGTGACAAAAATGACAACATACACTATGACAAGAATGTGTGCAGTACTAGAGTACATTTATGTCACTTCTGTGATATAAATTGTGTTGGCTCTGTTATTCTTCTCCTCGCAAGGTTCCACTCACTCTTCAGAAATGTTAGTCCTGCAGCCTGGAAAAGTCAAAATGGAGAAAAACTGATCAATCAGTGGTGTGTGTAAATGTGGCGCCCCACAGGTCAGGACGCCACGTAGGGGTACTGCACCCACAAAGGAGTGTGTAGTATTCCTGTGACTAGGATGTCGCATAAGGGGCCCTCATACACCCATCCACACACCTTAGAGTAGGGGATCTGGGTTGACCTGTTGCCAGGGAGCCCCAGTCCCGGTGGGTTAGTGAGGAGAGTTCGAGAGCTCCTTTGGGGAACGAGGAGTAGAAGACGGCGGAGGAGCCGTCGTTACAGAATGGGGCCCTAGGGATACCAGGATTTGCGGTGCGCCCGAATCTGGACCCGGTACAACTACCAACCGGAGGGGTTCAGTCTCGGAACGCAGGACTGGCTTTCGCTGTTAAGTTATGGACGAATGCCTGGTCTAATCCTCAAAAAGCACCATATACAGTCCAGAGGAGGGTCCCCCAGAGAGAGCCCGAGGGAGCTGGCTGAAGGCTCTGTGCGCGGGAGCGCTGAAGGGAGGCAGAAGAGAGAGAGCAGTGAGGGACAGGCAAGGAACGGCAGGCACACCACCGAAGGTCCTACATGAGCTATCCCGGTTCCCTGGTGACTACCAAGGCCAGGAAGACCCGAAAGATTGTACCACCTGCTTGCCTGCACTAAGAACTTGCCAGTAAAAGCGTCCAGAGCTAAAGACTGTGGAGTATTCATTCCTCTTGGCTGATGAGCCGCCTCACAGCACAAAAGACTTCATTACATGATCACTGCCCCGGGGATCCCACTCCACCTACGGGGAGCGTAACCATCTTGCTGCTTCACCATAACCCTGGAGGACTGTCCCACAGCGCCGGTAACATTACCGGAACCATAGGTGGCGTCACAAACTCTTATTATTTTTATTTTTACTCTTTACCCCCTTTTTAGCGACCACCAGGGCAATGGGCCAGGCACATGCCACCTGTGATATCCTCTGTGAACTGAAGCACCCGAGACCGGGTACCCATGGCCCTGGGGTGGGTCATAATTATATTACAAAAAGAAATAATGCATACAAGTATATATAATTCATATGCCACTAGATTGAAATCTGTGAGGAGGTCCTGGTATTAACTCCAATCTGGTGGTTTCAGTCAAGAACCGTCTGAATCAGCTAGAACGGAGTGGCTAAAATGAGGTCCTCAAAAATCCACTCTGATACAATGTGTATATTAGGAGGACTCTCGGCTGCGTTCTGTTACGTTTTTTGCTTTGGGGCACCTTCCAGTCTTCAAAAAAACATTCCAGTCACCTCAGTACCAAACTGTACAGAATGTAGTTGGTAAAATTAGGTCCTCCAAAAATCCACTCTGATCTAGACGGTTCACTGCTGAATCAGCTAGAACGGAGTGGCTAAAATGAGGTCCTCAAAAAATCCACTCTGATCTAGACGGCTCACTGCTGAATCAGCTAGAACAGAGTGGCTAAAATGAGGCCCTCAAATAATCCACTATGATGCAATGTGTATATTAGGAGGATTTTCGGCTGCGTTCTGTTACGTTTTTTGCTTTGCGGCTCCTCCCAGTCTTCAAAAAAAAAATATTCCAGTCACCTCCGTACCAAACTGTACATAATGTAGTTGGTAAAATGAGGCCCTCAAAAAATCCACTCTGATCTAGACGTCTCACTGCTGAATCAGCTAGAACGGAGTGGCTAAAATGAGGCCCTCAAATAATCCACTATGATACAATGTGTATATTAGGAGGACTCTCGGCTGCGTTCTGTTACGTTTTTTGCTTTGAGGCACCTCCCAGTCTTCAAAAAAACATTCCAGTCACCTCCGTACCAAACTGTACATTATGTAGTTACTAAAATGAGGCCCTCAAATAATCCACTCTGATGTAGACGTCTCACTGCTGAATCAGCTAGAACGGAGTGGCTAAAATGAGGTCCTCAAAAAATCCACTATGATACAATTTTGTATGTTATGAGGACTCTCGGCTGCGTTCTGTTACGTTTTTTGCTTTGAGGCACCTTCCAGTCTTCAAAAAAACATTCCAGTCACCTCCGTACCAAACTGTACAGAATGTAGTTGGTAAAATGAGGTCCTCAAATAATCCACTCTGATGTAGACGGCTCACTGCTGAATCAGCTAGAACGGAGTGGCTAAAATGAGGCCCTCAAAAAATCCACTCTGATCTAGACGTCTCACTGGTGAATCAGCTAGAACAGAGTGGCTAAAATGAGGTCCTCAAATAATCCACTATGAGACAATTTTGTATATTATGAGGACTCTCGGCTGCGTTCTGTTACGTTTTTCCCGTGAGGCACCTTCCATTCTTCGAAAAAATCAATTCCAGTCACCTCAGTACCAAACTGTACAGAATCTAGTTGCTAAAATGAGGCCCTCAAAAAATCCACTCTGATCTAGACGTCTCACTGCTGAATCAGCTAGAACAGAGTGGCTAAAATGAGGCCCTCAAAAAACCCACTCTGATCTAGACGTCTCACTGCTGAAGTGTCTAGAGCAGAGTGGAGAAAGTGAGGAGCACAAAAAAGCCACTCTGATCTAGACACTTCAGTACTGAGCCGTCTACATCAGAGTTGAAGAAATGAGACCTCCAAAAATCAACTCTGATATAGACGGCTCAGTGCTGAAGCAGCTAGAACAGAGGACCACAAAAAATCAACTCTGAACTAGACGCAACCCAACCAGGACGGATCTGCTGCACTGTGAGAGCTGAAGGACCTGTGATGACCTCATCAGTGTCATGTGATCAGGGGGGCGGAGCTTATGAAGGAAGTGGGGATGGACTTGTGATGACATCAGTGTCATGTGGTGATTAGTAGACATGATAGCTCTTTCCTCTTTGGCCCCACACGAGGTGCTCCGTCCTGGTTATTCTCTGTTTCCCTCCATCCAGGTGAGAGGAGTCTAATGACAGAGAACAAGAGACTCCACACATAACAGGAGCGCTGAGCTCCGCCCCCTGGTCACATGATACTGACATCATCACAGGTCCTCCCGCTCTTCTTCCTGAGCTCCGCCCCCTGATCGCATGACAGTGACGTCCGTCATCACAGTGCGTCCAGTTCATCTGTCACCGGCGTGCAGCTGCATCTCCGTCAGGTTATTGTGTGTTTCCCTCCCTCCAGGTGAGAGTCCAGTGTGTGCTGAGGGCAGAGCTGCTCCTGTGGAGGCTCCTGCTGCTCCCGGGGATTTTCCTCCTGATCCTCAGTCCCCGCTGGCGGTGCAGTTACCACGGTGACCGACCTCCGCCGACGAGGCTGATAATGAGAGGAGGCCGAGGACACACAATGGATTATGGAGCCTTAAAGGCGGCCTCACACGTGTCGATATCACGAACAACATTGCCGAAAAGTGACGCATCAGCGATGTCGCTCACAATATAGGAAGTGTGTGGTGCTGTGTGACAGCGCGACGCAACTGCGATTTATTGCTGGTCGCAGGTTTACGAGGATGAAGGTAATCCTGTCTATCTGCAACCAGCGATTAGGCCGGATCGCGCCATCTGACACCACAATAGCGCTGTTGGCAGCGATCCAGCCTATACCGCAGTATTTCTGCGGATCTGGGATCAACCCAGCGAGCGATGGCTCCGCCCACATCGCTGCGGCGTCACCGCATGGGGAGATGTGGCAGCGATGTCGGAAGCCATGCCGCGGGTGCCCACTCGCTTCCGACATCGCTGCTGTACCTGTCACACAGGCCGATGTTGCCACAGCGATCACTCGCTGGGCTGGGAATAAGCCAGCGACCAATACGCTGCAATGTTGCGAATAGGCGGCAGAGCTGAAATCATCGCTATTACAGTGTCACACAGCAAGATGCAGCCAAATCGCTGGTGTGACATGTTGGAAAACCTGGCAACTCGCAACCAGCGATTTATCACAGTTGAATTGTGATGTCGCCGCAACATCGCTGAACCCGGGATTTTTCATCTATGTTGCGGACAATATTGTGCCATATGACGGTATCGACTTACAGGATCCATCGGTCATGGTTGTACAGGACAGCACTGGAGGATTCTGGGGGATGAGCGGAGAGGTGACTGCTGGGACATTATACAGGACAGCACTGGAGGATTCTGGGGGATGAGCGGAGAGATGACTGCTGGGACATTATACAGGACAGCACTGGAGGATTCTGGGGGATGAGCGGAGAGATGACTGCTGGGACATTATACAGGACAGCACTGGAGGATTCTGGGTAATGAGCGGAGAGATGACTGCTGGGACATTATACAGGACAGCACTGGAGGATTCTGGGGGATGAGCGGAGAGATGACTGCTGGGACATTATACAGGACAGCACTGGAGGATTCTGGGTGATGAGCGGAGAGGTGACTGCTGGGACATTATACAGGACAGCACTGGAGGATTCTGGGGGATGAGCGGAGAGATGACTGCTGGGACATTATACAGGACAGCACTGGAGGATTCTGGGTGATGAGCGGAGAGGTGACTGCTGGGACATTATACAGGACAGCACTGGAGGATTCTGGGTGATGAGCGGAGAGGTGACTGCTGGGACATTATACAGGACAGCACTGGAGGATTCTGGGTGATGAGCGGAGAGGTGACTGCTGGGACATTATACAGGACAGCACTGGAGGATTCTGGGTGATGAGCGGAGAGGTGACTGCTGGGACATTATACAGGACGGCACTGGAGGATTCTGGGTGATGAGCGGAGAGGTGACTGCTGGGACATTATACAGGACAGCACTGGAGGATTCTGGGTGATGAGCGGAGAGGTGACTGCTGGGACATTATACAGGACAGCACTGGAGGATTCTGGGTGATGAGCGGTGAGGTGACTGCTGGGACATTATACAGGACGGCACTGGAGGATTCTGGGTGATGACTGGAGAGGTGACTGCTGGGACATTATACAGGACAGCACTGGAGGATTCTGGGTGATGAGCGGAGAGGTGACTGCTGGGACATTATACAGGACGGCACTGGAGGATTCTGGGTGATGACTGGAGAGGTGACTGCTGGGACATTATACAGGATGGCACTGGAGGATTCTGGGTGATGACTGGAGAGGTGACTGCTGGGACATTATACAGGACAGCACTGGAGGATTCTGGGTGATGAGCAGAGAGGTGACTGCTGAGACATTATAGAGGACAGCACTGGAGGATTCTGGGTGATGAGCAGAGAGGTGACTGCTGGGACATTATACAGGACGGCACTGGAGGATTCTGGGTGATGAGCAGAGAGGTGACTGCTGGGACATTATACAGGACGGCACTGGAGGATTCTGGGTGATGAGCAGAGAGGTGACTGCTGGGACATTATACAGGACAGCACTGGAGGATTCTGGGTGATGAGCGGAGAGGAGACTGCTGGGACATTATACAGGACAGCACTGGAGGATTCTGGGTGATGACTGGAGAGGTGACTGCTGGGACATTATACAGGAGAGCACTGGAGGATTCTGGGTGATGAGCGGAGAGGTGACTGCTGGGACATTATACAGGACAGCACTGGAGGATTCTGGGTGATGAGCGGAGAGGTGACTGCTGGGACATTATACAGGACGGCACTGGAGGACTCTGGTGATGAGTGGAGTGGTGACTGCTGGGACATTATACAGGACAGCACTGGAGGATTCTGGGTGATGACTGGAGAGGTGACTGCTGGGACATTATACAGGACAGCACTGGAGGATTCTGGGTGATGAGCGGAGAGGTGACTGCTGGGACATTACACAGGACAGCACTGGAGGATTCTGGGTGATGAGCGGAGAGGTGACTGCTGGGACATTATACAGGTCAGCACTGGAGGATTCTGGGTGATGAGCGGAGAGGTGACTGCTGGGACATTATACAGGACAGCACTGGAGGATTCTGGGTGATGTTGGTATCATTGTGTTGTCAGGTTCCTATAAGGTGTCAGGATGTCGCTGTCTATCTCTCAATGGAGGAGTGGGAGTATCTAGAAGGACACAAGGACCGGTACGAGGAGGTGATGATGGAGGAGCACCGGCCGGTGACATCACAAGGTGAGACGTGATGCTCCTTGTTGGCTCCGGTGGATGTGATGAAGTCTTTTATGCGTCGTCCTGTAATACAATCATTTAATACAAGAATTTTCCGCTTTCTATTTGTAGAATTTATTTTATCACCTTTCAGTATAGAGAAATACATAATTTCCTCCCTCCATCGCTGGTTTTCACTTTCTCTGTCATTTTCCATCATTCTTCTCTTCTGATCTGAGAGTCACCATTTCTCCGCTGTCGTCTTGTCTTCAACAGTCTTGAATAATCTTCCTCATTTTGTTTCTTTCAGACTCTTTTTTTTTTTTTTTCCTTCTTTAGAGCGTCACTCCACATTTTCTGTGCAGATGTCCCAGTGCCTCAGCCCGTCGTCTTCAGCCCATCCTGTCCGTCCTCTTGTGTCCGTCCTCTTGTGTCCGTCCTCTTGTGTCTGTCCTCTTGTGTCTGTCCTCTTGTGTCCGTCGTCTTGTGTCCGTCCTCTTGTGTCCGTCGTCTTGTGTCCGTCCTCTTGTGTCTGTCCTCTTGTGTCTGTCCTCTTGTGTCTGTCCTCTTGTGTCTGTCCTCTTGTGTCTGTCCTCTTGTGTCCGTCCTCTTGTGTCCGTCCTCTTGTGTCCGTCGTCTTGTGTCCGTCCTCTTGTGTCCGTCGTCTTGTGTCCGTCGTCTTGTGTCCGTCGTCTTGTGTCCGTCGTCTTGTGTCCGTCGTCTTGTGTCCGTCGTCTTCTGTCTTTCGGTCCCTTGTTCTGTTGTGGATTATTACACAGGCAGAGGCGGGGATGATTTATAGATGATTTCCCACTTGATCCGCTGTCGCTCGTCTGTCTCTCAGTGCAGGACGCATCAAATTTCCAGTTTTGCATTTATTTCCTCCTTTCTTCCACATTCCATAACTTTATTTTTCCATCCTCAGACGTTTCAGGTCTTGTATTTGCATTGAATTGTGCATTTCACCATAGGTTTGGGCTGTTCTTGATATTCTGATTATTGTTTGTGGCGATTACCATGTGGGATAAATCATGAAGTGACAATGCCAAATATGTTTATTTTTTATTTATTACATTTCTTCGTTCCCATTTTCACCATCCACTTCCATGGTATTGTCAGGGTGCCGGCGACAGTGAAGTGGTTAAAGGGCAGCAATCTGAGCGCACTCCACAGATGTGCACCTGTCATCCTCCGGGCATGAACATCCCATGTCAGGAAGGGGTTAATGAGCCTAATCACATGATTTCATGATGCGCTGGAGGGGGGTTCTCACCTCACGGCCTGAATGGGCAGCAACAGGGGGTAATAATAAGTACCGTATTTTTCCTTTTATAAGACGCACTTTTTTTCCTCCAAGTTTTGGAGGAAAGTGGGGGTGCGTCTTATAAAAGGAATATAACATTCTATCATCCTCAGTTGCTTGGGAGGGGGTTGACAGCAGTGAAGTGGGGACAGAAGTGGCAGGGAATGGTCCGTGCTGAAGAATCCGGCGGCAGGAGCACCACGTGTCCCCGGCTCATTAAGTACTTAAATATTCACTTCACTGCTCCCAGTCCCCACCCACCTCTCTGCACTGAAGACAGCGGAGAGATGAGCCCGGGGAGCAGGAGAAGCTCCTTAGCCAGCACACATGGTCGCTCCTGCAGCTGCTGGGAAGATTGTGTGCTGGAGATAGTGAGAACTGAGGAGCCGGGTGCAGCTGCAGCAAGTGAATGAGCACTGAGCTTTGTGCTGATTCACTGCCATGAAGACAGGGGCAGAGCAGGGAGATCGGCACCTTTTCACAGGTACCTTGTCAGTGTCGTGCCTCACTCTCTCTGCTCAGTGTAATGTCTCCTGCTGAGCCCTGCACTGTGCAGAAATCCAGGAAGGTCGGTCTGCAGTTCAGGAGCTTCAGTGTATGGAGAGCTGGGCTGGAGCCTGCATATAACAGCACTGTACAGCTCCCCTGGCCCTACGTACAGGTCAAGCTCTGTGGTGACTTGTAATTAGGAGACAGGGCTGGAGCATCATATTTCAGCACAGTGTACAGCCCCCTCCCTGGCCCTCCCTCATACAGTACATCACATCAGAACTTTATATACAGACTGGACACTTCCTTCATTTCAGCAGGGTGATGGCAAAGCAGGACACATTAAAGTGAGTACACATGTATATGTAACATAACCACTAATAAAGTAACGTTAACACTACCAATACTGTGCTTAACTAGAACTCCAAGCATGCTATAGGATCTACAGTACATGCTGGGAGTTATAGTTCTTAAAGGGGTTGCTACTACATGAACAAATCCCATCTCATTCACCTTGTTGGCCCTTATAAAAGCAATAAAGACCATATACTAAGGCTATTTGCTCACGGTCGGGAGGAGCTGTGTGTTGGACGCGGCTCCTCCGGACATGAGTGAAGCCGCATGTGGAGGCAGGGAGACCGCAGCCGCCCTGTACTCACCATGTGTGGCGGGTGCGGGGCAGCTTCTCCCTGCAGTCCCCCGATGGGAGCCGCTTCCAACTCCACAGCATGAAATGAACATGCTGAGAAGGAGCGGACTGCCGGCAACCCGCGCGTCAGCTGTCAGAATGCTGCGGTTGGAAGATTCATAGTGAGTATGGGATTTCTACAAATCCCATCCACTATGCTTGTACTGTATTACGCAGCATTTTGGACACAGCAGCAAGACGCTGCATCCAAAAGGCTGCGTATACTGATCGTGTGCACGCACCCATACCCCTGATGCTGCAGCAGTTCCAACGTTGTCAGAAGCTGCATAGTCATGTCGCATGTGACATTGATATGAGACTCAGCCCTCCGACCAGTCAGTGCTGGCGTCTGTCTCCCCGCCAACAGACACTGGAGCAGAAGTCATTGGTGTTGCTCACATGCTGCACCTGCATCCGAAGGAAACAGACACCAACACTGACTGGTCGCAGGGCCTGACTGTCATATCAAAGTCATTTTTTGCTACAAATATTTTTTTCCCTATTTTCCACCTCTAAAATCTGGGTGCGTCTTATAATCCAGAGCGTCTTACAAAGCGAAAAATACGGTATGTCTTTGTCGGAATTTTATTTACTATGGGAACTTTCTATGGAATCTAACAGGACAAACTATTCTTGGCTCCTCGCGGGAACCTGACAAGACTTTACAGAAACTTAAGGCCTACAATGTGCTGGGACCTCGGTGCCGGTGGGGAGGAGCACAACAATGGACTTTAGTCCCTGATACATAAACAGAAGTGTCTCATATATAGACAGATCCACAGCCAATCATGTATTCAGTCTCTGTGTCTCCACAGATGGACCCAGGAGGAGAAATCCCCCAGAGAGATGTCCCCGTCCTCTGTATCCCCAGGACTGTCCAGAGGAGAATCACAATGTCCCGGAGAGTCATCAGGTAGATGGCGCTGAGCCCTGGATCTATATGGAGGGTTGGGGGCTTTCCTGCCGTCATAGAGGTGATAGATTTTGGGGGTCTCTTATATTGCACTGATTGTTCCATCTGATCTATCAGGGGGAAGATCCGACTAATATTAAAGTGGAGGATGAGACAGAAGAAGCGATGAGGAGGGGGGATCAGCCGTGTGTGAGTGACGGGAAGGAGGAGATTCCAGGAGATGTCACCACAGGTATGTAATAATACTGGGCATGTGTTGAGGATGGAGGCATGTGATGACTATGGGGTCGTGTGTAGATCTCGGGGTGTGTGATGATGGCGGGTGCGTGACAATGACGAGCGGTTAACAGTGACTGGTGTGTGAGTCTCCGATGCTCTCGGTAAAGCTTTATCCGCTGTCCTCACGGTAGAAGCGTCTGGTGATGGCGTAGCTGCTCCTGTACAGGGTCCGGCTGTGCACTGATGAATGTTGCGGTCACCTTCACACCTCATCTTGATGATTTAGGAAGCTCATGTTTAATTTTTATGACAGCACCTTACGGGAGTGAGTGTATCCGCCCCCAGGAACGTGAAACCTACTGCAAATAAAAGAGGGGCGGCACCTCTCCCCACTCAGTGTGGTTTCCTGTTCCTGCGGACAGAGTACCCACAGGTTACCTCTTGAGGGATTGCCCTCAGATGATTGCTCCGGTCCAGGGGAGGCTGAGCCCACGGTGTAGATCATCAGCTGGGCACAGCGGCGTGTGCCTGTCATCACAGCGATGCGGGAAGCTGCTCAGGGACTGGGAGGGCGCCTGTGTTCTCTCCGCGGGCTCCCTCGTGGCCGCTCCAGCCTGGAGGTCTGGGCTGAGGGGGTCGTGTCCCAATGATGGTTGGCACCTGAATGGATAGGAGTACTTCCGGGTTACCGTGGAAGTAATGTCACACACCAACCGCACTTCCAACATTCTTTGTAACGGGCTTTAAGCCCAGGGGAATGGTGGCAGCAGCTCAGGGCAGCATGGCAGACCACGCAGTGCCTCCAGAAGTGTCAGAGGAACAAAAATCCGAGCCTGCCATGGTACCTCTAAATTTATGGATGGGTGAGTGCCTTTGTAAGGCAGATATTTTTTTCTATTATGGTACTTTTCTGTGTCAATTTCAGTGTAGGAAAGCGACTTCTAAGCAGAGGAACAAAGTTTGCGCCTTTGTGATAAAGCTCAGACAGTATGAGGGTGCGTGCACACCATCAGTGTACGCTGCGTAGTACAGTATAAGCATAGTGGATGGAATTTCAAGAAATCCCATCCTCACTATGCGTAACCCGCTTGCAGCGTGTTTGGAGCTGTGGTGCGGGTTGCCGGGAGTCCACTCCTCCGCAGCATGTTTATTTCATGCTGCGGAGTCGGAAGCGGCTCCCATCAGATGACTGCAGGGAGAAGCCGCCTCCGCACATGGTTAGTACAGGGCGGCTGCAGTCTCCCTGCCTCCACCTGCGGCTTCACTCAGGTCCGGAAGAGCTGCATCCAACACGCAGCTCCTCCGGACCGTGTGCACGCACCCTGAAAAGCAGGTGTGCCGCTTGTGCATAGAAAAGACTGTAGTGGAAGAAACCCCTTCACTGTTTCAGAACATTAAAACACTCCTCAGGGATGAAGTAAAAACTATAGTTAGAAGGGAGATGGCGCAGGTTAGGGGTGCAGCACCCAGTGCAGACAGACCCCCCCTGCAGATGTTTAGCTCCTAAGATGAACTGGGTGACCCAGCCCCTTCAGACCAGTCTGATTCCGGTTCCTCAGATAAGGAATATGGCCACTCATATTTTTTGGTGGACGACACTGATAAATTACTACAGTTGGTCAGATCGACTATGGGGGTGGAAACCCCTACGGACCAACGGTCCATTCAGGACTCCATGTTTGGCAATATTGAAGAGAAAAAACGCCTCGTTTTTCCATTTCATGATAATCTGCTAGCGCTTATTAGAAAAGAATGGAAGAAAGCGGTTAAGATAATGGCGGTTCCCCAAACCCTGAAGCATAAATACCCCTTCAGTGATGATGTTTATGAAAGGAGGGAGAAAGCACCTAAACTAGATGCCGCGATTGCTAAAACTTCTAGGAAAGGGTCGCACTACCCTTTTGAGGACCTGACCTCCCTGAAAGACCACCTAGATAAATAAGCGGATGCCTTTCTGAAATCAGCTTGGGAAGCATCAGCGTGGACCTTTAAACCAGGGGTAGCAGCCACCTGTACAGCGAGGTCCACGATTAAGTGGCTAGATGAGTTGAGTGACCAAATAAAAGATAAGTGTCCGAGAGAAGTCTGGAAGCGATTCCTTCACTGCAAAAGGCGGCAGGATTCCTGGTGGACGCCTCTGTTGAGTCGTACGGTTTGCTGCTTGAGCACGCGCCTTGTCAAACTCGGGCCGCAGGGCGCTATGGCTAAACAACTGGACTGCAGATTCCCAGTCAAAGGTAAAACTCTGTGCTGCCCCATGTGAATGCGGTTACTTATTCGGATCGGGATTAGATGACATTTTGGAGAAGGCTGCTGACAAAACAAAACCCTTTCCGCCGCCACCCTTCCCTAGATCCCGGCAGACCTTTCAGGGGGAAAGTAGCAGAGGCGGATAAGGACGATCCCATGCAAGGTCGTCCATGGAAGGAGAGGAAGGACAGAGGGTTCCTCTTTAATAAACTTCCCTTTAAACCCCTTCTCAAGCAGTAATGATGCCAAGCTACCGGTGGGGGGGAAGCTATGATTTTTTTTGCCCATCAGTGGGCTTTGCTTCCGGCCTCAGAGTGGATATCAAACGCGCTATCCGGGGGTCTCTACCTGAATTTTTCTACTCTCCCACCTCAGTGGATGGTATTGACCTGTGTCACCGAGAGCAATTAGAACGCTCTAGAGAAGGAAGTTCTGCTCCTCATACAATAAAGAGAGCTAGTGATCGTTCCGGAACAAGAAATCTGAAGCGGGTTTTACAGCACCTTAATTCTTACGGGTCGTTGAGGACGATGTTCAATTTGAAAGCCCTGAATCGTTATCTGCGAGTGGAAAAATTCAAGATGGAAACACTGAAGTCTGCAGTAAGCCTCCTGTATCCGCACTGCTACATGGCTGTAGTAGATCTCAAAGATGCTTGTTATCACGTACCAATTTTTGGAGAGCATCAACAGTGCAGAGCAGTAGTGAATGTAGGAGGGGTTCCTACCCATTTACAGGATCAATGCCTTCAGAGTGTTGGTGGCACCAAGAATTTGCACGAAAATAGTTGCCGAGATGACATCCTTCGTGAGGAAAGAAGATAAACTACTGATGCCTTATTTTGACGATTTTCTCATCATAGCGTCCAACAAAGGAGGTTGCGTGAGTGCCAGCAGTCGGTGCTGGAAGTTCTGACCAACCTTAGATGGATGGTGATTATGGAAAAACCTAAACTAGACCCCGTCCAGGTTCAGGAGTTTCTCAGGATTCGTCTAGATTCCACCATTCAGTACTGTGTTGTTCCATTTGAAAAAGAGCTAAAAATACGGGACAAAATAGAAAACTTGCAAAAATGTCGTTTCGTCTCAATAATAAAAGCAATATCCCCTGTGGGGTCCCTGACGGAGACAATCCCGGCAGTTCGATGGGCCGAGTTCCATACAAGGGACTTAGAGCAGCAAATCCTGACTGAACAGGCAAAGGAGTCCTCAAACCTGAATGGGAAATTCCTCTCCTCTCTCCCGGTATTGGAATCCCTAAAGTAATATCTGAACGACAATCTAAAGAAGGGGTACCTTGGTCAATTCATGCTCTGTTAGTCTTGACCACAGACGCGAGTCTATTAGGATGGGGAGCCCATCTAGAGGATCTAGTATTTCAGGATCAATGGAGCCCGGCGATGAAGACAGCATCCTCCAACCATAGGGAGCTAGCAGCCATAAGACAGACTAGTCTTCATTCAGTAGAGGTAGTCACGGGAAGACATTTGTTGGTCCTATCCGGCAACATTACAGCCAACTCCTATGTGACCAATCAAGGGGAACAAGACCTGGGCCATTGATGGAAGAGGTCAGATAACTGTTCACGCTGGCAGAAAGCAGTCCGCAGTCCCTGTCCGGCACACACCTAAATTGAGCAGATAACATGGTGGCAGAGTTTCTGAGCCGTCATATACTACATCAAGGGGAATGGTCCATAAGTCGAAAGATATTTGGAAAAATCTGTTCCGCTTGGGAGTGCCGGACGTAGACCTGTCCTCCATTTATCAGAAACAGCAGGTAGACAATTTTTACTCCCCGAACCCAAGAGAAGCTTTGGAGGGAGTGGATGCAGACCTACATCACTGGGGGTTTCAACTAGCTTATGTGTTTCCATTGATCCCAATGGTTCTACGGAAAATTTGATAGGACAAGGCTCGAGTAATTCTATTTGCCCCCTTTTGGCCAAAGAAGGCATGGTACACATAGCTCAAACGTATCTCCATCTTGGACCCATGGATTCTGCCAGATGTTCGCAATCTTCTGTGCTATAGCCCAGTTCTACATCCCCAGGTTCACAGACTCCATCTCGCTGCCTGGGACTTGAAAGGGGACTTTTTTTTAAGCAAGGGGCTTCTCAGGGCCCTTAGTTACCACCATGCTCTCCAGTACGAAAAAGGTGTCTTCAGATAAATATGCAAAAATTTGGATAAATAAGTTCCTTGAATTTTCGCGGCGAAACTTAACACATAAAAGTCAACAAGTCCCAATGGTGGAAGTGCTTGAATGTCTTCAAAAAGTGTTGGAGAGGAGTTTATCAACTAGTGCTCTGAAAGGACAAGTCACTGCCCTCAGTGAAACTTGCTCATCAGCCTTGGATTTATAGGTTCATTAGGGCCTCTTTTGCGGCCAGACCTCTGAAAACACTTAGGGTATGTGCACACTGGCCGGGTTAGGGCCGGATTAGGTGTGTAAACCGCCGGTCGGTTTACATAAATTTCATGTAAATTTATGTTAATCCAAACCGGCGTTTGGATTAACATAGAAACCTATGTAAACCGACACCCGGTGTCCACACACCGGCTGTTTACACATGCTCATCCGTTGCTAACCCGCTGGGTTCCCAGCGGGTTAGCAACGAATGAGCATGTTCCATAAAACGGCCGGTTCTGCAGCGGCTGCAAGCAGAATCATGTACTGCTTCCAGCCGCCGCAACACCGCAGGCGCTAACCCGCTGGCCACCCGCCCGGCACCCGCCCGTCACCCGCCGCACATACCCGCCAGGATGCCGGTGGACGGCTCCGGAGCTTCCTGGCGTGTCCGCCCAGCCGCCGCCGACCAACCCGCCGGCCAGTGTGCACATACCCTTAAGGTGCTCCCTGGGATCTAAATTTAGTGTTAAATTCATTGACTTCTGCACCCCTTGAGCCTCTTGCCTCTATATCTCTGAGGGCTCTTACTCTTGAAACTGTCCTCCTGGTTGCCCTTACGTCGAATTGACTAGTTTGTGATCTCCAGACCATCTCTATCAATCCCCGTTAACCACCATCCTGGATGAGTAATTTTGAAGCCTGATCTGGTTTTTTTGCTGAACGTCAATACCAAATTTCACAGGGAGCAGGAGATAACCTTACCTTCCTTTTGTAAAAACCCAAGCGTCAGGCGATGGGCGTCAGGCGGTGGGCGTCAGGCGGTGGGCGTCAGGCGATGGATGCTTCAGTACTTAGAAGTTTCAAAACCTTGGCGACAATCTTCCGCCCTTTTCGTCTCCTTTCAGGGGACAAATTGGGAAAAAAAGTCTCAAAATCCACGATTGCTATGTGGCTTTGTATGGCTATGTCACTTTATATTCTTCGTCGGGGTAGGATCCCCCATTGGATGTTAGGGCTCACTCTACCAGAGCCTTTGCCGCATCTTGGGCTTAAAGGGCTAATGCATCTGTGGAACAGATATGCAGGGCAGCTGTATGGTCTTCACCTTCCACTTTCTTTACACATTATAGGCTGGATCTGGGTCTTTTTTGGACCTTGCCTTTTGGGAAGAAAGTTCTTTCTGCTGTTGTCCCACCCTAGGAGTCCTCATCTGTTTCATCCTCTCATGTACGGTGCTGTCATGGGGAAGGGAAAAGATGACTATTACTTACCGGTATCATAGTGCAAAATACCCGTCTGTAGTGTCTCAAATCCAATATTAATAGTATGCGAGGACACCCATTTTTTTGATAAAAGGTTCACACTTTGTGGGTTTTTGTATTCAATAAACAGTTACATAAGTACACACAATTAAAATCAATCAATAGAACCAACATTAACAGAATTTCAGGATCACCCATATTCTCCTATTCTGACCCTGGGGCTGCCCCTACCCATTAACGGAAGATACACCCTATGGTATATTGGTGCCCCTGTTCCACGGGGGCTGACCCTCCTGAATCCCTATTCTGATGACTATCTTGATACTCGTATGGGTTCCTGGATCTAATAAGGATAGCGTTGTTAATTCATGGGTCTCTTAGGCATATCAAACTCTGTATATTTCCAGTTCCAATGTCATCTACTGTAATGTATCGTCTATTGAAAGAATTGAAAACAAATGAACCATCCCCAATAAATTCTAACCCTATTGTGGTTAAAATGGCACTATAAACCCTGGAAGAGTGCCCGTATCTAGGTTTCCTGGTTCCTGGGATGTTATCAAGACTCCTATATTGCCAGTCTCAGGTAAATACTCAACCAGCAGGGCCAATTCCCAGGAGCGCTGTCCACTCCCTCTATCCAGGTTGTCATGGCTTGCCTCAGTCAGCCTCGACGCGTTTCGCCCTTTTTGGGCTGCTCAGGAGGCACAAGATATTTTGGTTGAAGTTCAGTGAACCTTAATAAATGTTCACATGTATACAGCCATCTCATAAACTGAGTAATTCTAGGATAATTGGGAAAGAGAGAGGAAATTAATGCACATAACAACCACAAGGATAATGTTCATACGTCTTTTTTTGTTTCAATAGTTTTTATTAAACATTTGGAGTAAATTACAAAGAATCCAAATTTGTAAGAATACGTAGAGAAAAACAATTGTGTAGAATATACAAAATACAGACAGTTCACGTTATTCTTGCAAAATCTAACATATAATAAAATAGAAGGTAAATAAAGTTAAATCATAAAACATAAAGGGGAAAGGATAAAATGTATCCAGGAAAGTGGGGAATAGGGAAGAGGGGAGAGGAAGGGGGTTTTTTGTGCCCAGAAGATTCCATTCTGATATCGAGGTTACGGTGAGTGTCATATTCTAGTATCTGCATAGTAAATGAGAAACCATGTAATTATAATGAAATTTGAACATTATTATATGGGGACGACCTCCATGGGTCCCACCAAGAGAGAACCTTGTTGCGCTTGGATGCGTCATGAGCCAGCATGTATTCATGTTGAAAATGTAGATTAAGTGTATCATGTAAGTTATGTATAGTCGGAAGTGTCTTTGATTTCCAAAATCTTGAGACACACAGTCTAGCTCCCAGCAGTACATTCGAAACCATAGGCCTCAGCGGAGTTGGCCACTCCTCTAATCCTAAGCTCAGAATAGCTAAGGAGGGCCCCAAGTGGAAAGGCACCCCCGTTATGGACAAAAGCAGATTGTACACCTCCTGCCAGAAGCCACGTAACACATCACAACTCCACCACATGTGTAGTGAAGTCCCCGCCTCGTCGCAACCCCTCCAGCAAGTCTGTGTATGACTAGAGTTCTTTCCCTTATATTTCGCTAACACAGTTGGGGTGACGTACCATTCGTAATGTATTTTTTTAATTTGTTCGAGGTGGTTTATGCAACTTGTATATTTTGAGCATCTAACCGATGCTTCCTGCCATTGGGTTATTGTAAACTCTTCCTGCAATGCTGTTTCCCACTTAATCATGTAGGGCAATTTTTCTGTAGAGTTCAGTCGAGCTAATGCTCCATACAGGACAGACACCCCGTGAGAGCTCCAGGGAGCGGATTTAAAAAATCGTTGTGTTGCTCCATCTACCGTTGACAGGTCTACATTTGGCCAGGGTAATGAGCCCAGAAAGTGGCGCAACTGTAGATACTGATAAAATGTAGTTTTGGGGAGAGAGTATCTGTCTACCAATTCAGCGAAAGATTTCATAGTGGTATTGTCAAGAACCTGGTGAAGATGAGTGATACCTCTGGATTTCCAATGATGAAGAGAGAGAGATCCTACTAACGTTTCGGCCGCTTGGATAGTTATGGATTTAAATAGGAAGGCCAGCAGGGAGTGAGCATGTTGTCTCCAGAGACGTAACAAAGTCAGCATTGGTTTAAGTAGTGTCAATCCCTCCGATTGCTTTAGGAGGTTCATTTCTAATAAAAGTTTGGTGGAGTGTTGAGGAGCATAATGTTTCTCGATCGCCATCCACAGCGGGCCAGGAGCATCTGCCCACCAGTAACTTGCTGATGCTAGATGTGTTGCAGTATAGTAATGTGCCAAATTCGGGATCCCCATACCTCCCAATTGAACTGGTAAGGAAAGGATTTTCATGCTCACTCGGTGGCGTTTGTGGTCCCAAATGAAGTTGTTATGGGTGGACTGTAAAATTGTTATCAGGCGTTTTGGGAACATTAGTGGTAAGCAACGAAAAACGTATAGAATTTTAGGGAGGTAAATCATCTTTATAATATTGATTCTGGCTATCCAGGAAAGAATCAATTGCTTGTGTGACGAAAGGCCTGTCTTTATCGATCGGAGTAGTGTGTCAAAGTTTTGGCGAAGTAAACCCCCGGTCTTAGCAATCGTTATCCCTAGATATTGAATACCTCTAGGAGACCACTGAAATGGGAAATTTGCTTTCAGTGAGGCAGCTAGGGCATGTGGTATCTGAATTGGGTAGAGTAGTGATTTAGTCACATTCAGCTTATAATATGATGCAGTTGAGAATTCGGACAGTAAAGACATTATCCTGGGGACAGTAGCCGTGAGGTTTGTGCAGATGAAGATCACGTCATCCGCGTATAATCCTATTTTATGCTCCACTCCTCCTACACACGGACCAGAGATCAATGGGTCCTGTCTCACTCTGGCTGCCAACGGCTCCATGATTAGAGCGAAGATCAGGGGAGACAAAGGACACCCTTGTCTGGTGCCGTTTGTAATCAAAAGGGAGTCTGAAAGGAATCCCGATGACTTGACCCTGGCTGTGGGGGAGGAGTAGAGAGCAAGTATAGCTGTCTTGATGTTGCCCACCAGTCCAAACCGATCCAGAACTGCTGCTAGGTACCCCCAGTGCACTCTATCAAAGGCTTTTTCAGCATCTAGTGACAGAAGTGCACTAGGGGCCCCCTTCCGCTCCAACAACTCAAGTAGTTCAATCACACGGCGTGTACCATCAGACGCCTGTCGCCCCGGGATAAATCCCACCTGTTCCATGCCAACTAGGTCCGGTAGCACCCCTGCCAAGCGCTGTGCCAGAATTTTTGCATAAATTTTTACATCACTGTTCAGGAGAGCAATTGGGCGGAAGTTTGGAGGGGAATCAGGAGGTTTTCCCGGCTTTGGGATCGTGGAGATCCTTGCTTCCAGTCCTTCAGAACATATCTGACCTTTTGTTCTCCAAAAGGAGAAGAGGGTAAGCAGGTGAGGTAAAAGACGCGGTAAAAAGGTAGTGTAGTATTTATAGGAAAACCCATCTGGGCCTGGGGCCGAGGATTTCTTCATTGAATTAATTACTGACATATCTCCTCTTTCGTGAAATCCGCATTTAATAAATTGAGTTGCGATTTTTTTAGTTTGGGTAAGTGTGCTTGGGCTAAAAAGGATTCAATTGTTTCAGGGTTTGGCTGTGCGGTGTTGGGATCCTCTTTCAGGTTATAGAGGGAAGCATAATAGTCTTTAAATTGGGCTGAGATGTCTAAGGGGTTTCTGATTTTTTCTCCTGAGGAACTCAAAATATGATCAATTTTTGTGGACGCTCTTTGTTTTTGTACACGTTTGGCTAGAAGTTTACCTGATTTATCTCCCATGCCGTAAAAGTGGGCCTTAAGTTTTTTAAGATTATGTTCTACTTTGTGTAGTAAAAGGGATTTAAGGTCTCTACGAGTAATGTCCAATTCTGATCGTATTTGTGGAGTTTGGGATTTTTTATATTGTTTTTCCAGAACGGTTAGTTTGTCAGTAAGCTCCTTAAGTTGCGCATCTCGTTTACGTTTATCTCTAGCTGCCATTTGAATAAATTGGCCCCGTAAAACTGCCTTATGTGCGTACCACAATATTTCTGGATTGGTGTCTTGGGAGTGGTTAATTGCAAAGTATTGGTCAAGTTGAGAGTCTATAGATGTTATGTTGTCAGGGAGGCTTAAAAGATATTCATTTAACGACCATGTCGGAGATGGAGAGACTTGCAGATCATCAACTATTTGGATAAGGATCGGGGCATGGTCAGACCAGGTTATATGTCCGATTGTGGTCTTTTGGCATTTTGGAAGAAGGGAGTCTCCTACTAGAAAGTAATCTATTCGACTATATGTTTGATGTCTAGGGGACAAAAAAGTATAATCTCTCTCTTCACCATGAGTATAGCGCCAGATATCGTGAAGGTGATGGCTGTACAACAACCTACTCAGCTCACCCCGGCAAATAGAGGGTGACGAACAGTCAAGGCGTTTGTTCACCGGGATATTGAAGTCTCCAGCCACAAGGAGGAATCCTTTAGCTAGGGAGTCCAATGTAGTGAATAGGGATCGGGCAAATTTTAGTTGGCCTGTATTAGGACCATAGACCGAAACTAGGGTGTATAGTTTCCCATTTATCAAGGCTTTAACCAATAGGAAGCGACCACAGGGATCTGCCACTTTCTCCACGAGCGTAAATGCCAGCGCCTTGTGAACAAAGATAGCTACTCCAGAGGTTTTGTTGGGTGCGTTAGCAAAGTATTGGCTAGGAAATCTAGTTGATTTCATCCTAAAGTTGTCCCCCTCTAAGAGGTGGGTTTCCTGCACAAATAGAATGTCAGCTTTAAGTTTGACAAGTTGTTGCCATACCAAGGTTCTCTTTTTTGGGGAATTTAGCCCATTTACATTTATTGAAGCACAATGAAAACTCATGGTGACCTGATCTTAGTAAAAGGTTCGTGTACCTTATCCAGTAATAAACAATTTAGTACGTATTAAGGACCTTATAAATCGCATAAGCTTTGGCACTAGAGAAAGGGAGGGAAAGTAAGGATAGGAAAGATCAGGGAGGGCAAGGGGGGGGAGACAGAAGACAGAAATTAAAAAATATTACACGTATGATATCCCGTATTTCAACTTCAAACAACACCTCCCCTGGAGTTCTTGGGAGAAATCAATCGTGATGATATTTAATTATATACTAGGTAACCAATGTAGTCGAGAGTTCTGTCAGGTAGGGTCTAGTGTGAGGCAGATCAAGTTCTGAGGTAGTGGTGAATGAAGATGTGTTAAGGAGAGGAAAAGAAATCAGTAGATAGATAGAGTCTTGTATATTAGAAACGGAAAAAGTGAGTGGTTTAGAGGTGTGTGGGGAAAAGTGATGTTAGGGCAAAGACCCTCGAGGGGGAGATAGAGGAATAGATAGAGATTAGAGGTACTTAAAGAAACATAGGTCAAGAACTGGAAGAGAGGGAAAAGAGAGAGAGAGATAGGAAGTTGGTAGGAATTATGAAGAGAGGAGTAAAAAGTAAATGTGAGGTTGAAACACTCTTTTCTTTCATTAACCGTATATCAATAACAGAACCACAAATAACAAAAATAACTCTTAATATGAGTGCTTCTAAAAGCACTCTCAGGCCCAAATGTCTGTATTAGTTATCAAATAATACTTAAGGAAGAAGATGGGCACTCGTGTGAGGGGTGGTAGGGCAGTGTAAAGCCCTAAACACACTTCCAGATTGTGTAAATGTACACCAAAGTCTGAAAGTGTGGCAGAGAATTTGACAATAGTCATACCAGCGATGGAATCCAGTCCCCGGGGACATACAGTCACTTCAAACCCGATCCACTGGAAGGAGAAGCGTTCGGACGGTTGTCACGATGTCCTGGACTATTGGATGGCGATCCGGTCTTTGTCATCAGGCGCCAGTCAATCAAAGCAGCTTTCCATTTTAGTAGGGGAGGCAAAAAACTGTCGTGATCCTTTGTACCGGAAGGATACATTGACTGGTGATCCCCAAGCGTAATTAATTCCCCGTTCTCTTAGGATTGCACAATATGGGGCAAAATCTCTCCGTCTTGCGAGGGTGCCAGGTGATAGGTCTGGAAATAGGGACCATGAGGCAAATGGAGCGTCAGCTATTGGGTTCTTTCTCAGAGCATGCAGTAAAGGATCTCTCAGTTTTGGCGTCGTTAGATGAACCATAATATCTCTGGAAACATCAGGGGGAGCTTTCTGTGAGCGGGGAAGCCGATAAGCTTTCTCAATGTCTAAATCTGCTGGTGCAGCTGAGGGCAGAATGATCCTCAAAAAAGGTTTCACTAGAGCAGATAAATCTTCCTCATCTCCTGATTCAGCTACTCCTCTGACCTTAATGTTAGCCCTTCTCAGCTTGTCCTCCAAATCCCATAGTTTCGCTTTAGTGATCCTAAGGTCAGAAGCTAAATCTTGGTAACTGTCTGCGAGTTCATTATGGGCACCAGCGAATTCTGCCATTTTTTCCTCTAATATGCCAGTGCGATTATTCATGGCAGCCATGTCAGATCTGATCTCTCCCACTATGCTCCGTATGTCTCCTTGTATGGAAGCTCGGAGATCGCTCAGTAGCCCTTTGAGGGAGCCATATGTGATCACTGTAGAGTCCTCATGTTTTTCCTTATGAGACCTGCTGTTTGAGTCTCCATTAGAGCTGGCGCGTGAGCTCTGTGAGTGGGGAGAGTTAGGAGAGCGGGAGGTCTCTTCTCCTGCCGGCGCCATGTTTGTTTTTCTGTTTGCGGCCCCGGGGCGTTCAGGAGAGAAGAAATCTGATACCTTTTGAGCGGTGTTGCGGTTCCTGGAGCCTGCCCGCGGCATCACAAAGGGTTGAGGTAGAATTTCCTTCACAGCGGGGGTAGATTAAGGTAGGTAGGAGCCGCTAATTCCCCGGGATCTGGGGATCGCTGATGGAGCTCTCTGACTATGCGTCCAGCATTGCTCCCGGCAGGACACGCCCCCCCATACGTCTTTTTTTCTCAATTATGAGATGTAATATTTGATTTGCAATTAATTTTTATAATGATATTTATCTACAACAATTATGCAGGTCAAAAATAACTCCCAGATGTTCTTTAGGGGTAACTTTACTGGCAACATCAAAGAAACCACCATTACTACATAAATCCAACTCACTTACTGAAGGTCAGATTGCTACATCTATCGATTCATATTACCATTTTCATCATTACAATAATTAAGAGCCATAGCCACCAAATGATTATTACCAAGCAAGATGCAATTTGGTAAATAGTCTCATCATCTTACCAACGCCTTCCATGTGGCGTCACGCCTCAAAGTTTAAAATAATGCACATCATCCACTTTTGATATCTTGAGCAAGTATCGTCTGTCCCACTTGTCTATGTTCCATGTATTCGATATCATCAATAACTGAGGTGCAGCACTAATACAATTAAGGGGTTAACAGCAAAGTTTCTTACCCACTCCAATAAGGGGGCGAAAATGCCAAACACTTGAAGGGCACTCTATACTCTTATTCGCAACATGGACCATCCGTCCTAATCCTGTATTTCATATATTAAGAATCATTAGGGAGGATAGGTCTAACATTGAGGATTAAATCCCACATAGTGCGGCCTTTGTTTCTTACCCCATCCACGATATGACGATAAGTAATGGGATCCTGTGGAACAACAGCTCCCCTTATGATGTCCTGGCTTTTCCACTAGCCCTCTCAAATGATGCTCCCCCTACAATCGGGTTAAACAGCGTCACCTGTTAGGCAATCAGTACGCCGGTGCCTGCGCTCTCACTTCCTCCCAGCATCTCCCATCAGTCCTGGTCAGTCACATAACCTTGCACGTCATTAGACCGTGCCCGATTGCCGGTCATGCGTAATAGGCCGCGCCCCGTCAGTGATCATGTGATTGCCGCATCATCGGATGCGTCATCAATCAGGTGACCGCAAAAAACAGGAAGTTGTTCAAAGGAGCAGTAAAAGTGGATTTACATCATTCCTCCACCTCTCCAGCCAACAAGCTCCAAGGTGGCGTGGCGGACAGGGGGAACAATCACCTATTACCACAATTATATTGGCAAAAGAGGTTATAGACAGGGCCGTATTTGCCACTAGGCATGTGAGGGCACATGCCTAGGGCACCAGGTTTCAGTGGGGCGGCACCAGGAGCAACACAAAATCTTCCTCCCTCCTCCAAGGGGTTATAGACAAAAAAGTGGCTGGCAACAAAATGATTCACATATATTGTCACAGAGATAATGAATTACTATACTACTGGCAACAAATCCCTCCCATCCCTTAAGTGGATAATCCTGTTGCCAGCAGTATATTAATTCATTATCTCTGTAACAATATATGTGAATCATTTTGTTGCCAGCCACTTTTTTGTCTATAACCGGTGCCGTATTTGGAGTTCCTGCCGCCCTAGGCACTTTCAGTGGTCGCGCCCCCCCCACCCACCCCCACTGATCAGCATTTTATTTTTCAGGCAGATCCGCTCAGTATTCCGCCTGAAAAAGCAACAAAAGAATGAAGTCATGCACGGCAATGTAAAATTGACCTGCTGTTCATATGTTCAGTCTTTTGAGGTTTTCCTATTTAACTGTTGTCTCCTATCTTTTATCTGAATTCCAGCACTCTGGGTTCACAGATGTTACTGCCCCGTAGCCTTCAGATAGTAGTTACAAGACCTCCATACACATGAGACTAAGGTGTGCTAAACCTGCGAGGACAGTCTAATGTGTATGGGGGCTCTAACTGATGATTGGTCGAGGGAAATAAAGATCCAGCATGTTCGATTATAGGCTGTAGATCCTTTTGTCCTCTAAGTGATAAGCTGCAGCCAGAGATGTCTAGCAGCAGCTTCCATACAGGAACACTGGGAAGAATGAGTGCTCCTGTATATGGGAGAGCCGAGCAAGCTCGCTGCTGGCTGAGTGATCGGACACCTATCTACATTGTTTGAGGGCTTTAGTCAATTGTTTGGTTGACATTCAGCTGTGTTTTTAGTCAAGCACACTTGCCCTATAATGTTTTAGGATCAAGTCTGTTTATTTAAAGATTACAACATCTACATGACTACATCACTAGAACCACCGGCAGTACAATAACACATCACTAGAACCCTTGTCAGTATATCTCCAGAACCATTGTCCATACAGTAATACATCACCAAAACCAGTCAATACATTACCAGAACCACCGGCAATACAATAATACATAATCCGAACCACTGTCAATACATCATCAGAATAGTGCGTTCCCTATATAAATGTGTATACAGATTAAATGTCCCATACTGCTCATCCTTCTTCCACATGTCCCATACTGCTCACCCCCCATATGTCCCATGCAGCTCATCCCATGTTGGTCATTTTCCTTCCCATACGTCTCATGCTGCTCATCCTTTCTCCCAACCCTCTTTCATGTTCCACGCAGCCTTTCCCCTCCTATGTTCCACGCAGCCTCTCCCTTCCCATGTTCCACGCAGCCTCTCCCCATCCCTCATCCATGTAGCTTCTCCCCCCTATGTTCAACGTACGCTTCTCCCCCATTTTCCATGTAGCTTCCATCCAATCTTATAGCTTCTCTCCCATTCCCCATCCATCCATGTACCTTCTACCCCATCTGCCCATCCATCCATGTACCTTCTACCCCATCCATCCATCCATCAATGTAGCTTCTCCCCCATCCATCCATGTACCTTCTCCCCCTTTTGCCCATCCATCCATATACCTTCTCCCCCATTCATCCATCCATCCATCCATGTAGCTTCTCCCCATCCATCTATGTAGCTTCTCACCCATCCCCCCCCATCAATCCTTATAGCTTCTCCTCCATCCATCCATCCATCCATGTACCTTCTCCCCCATCTATCCATCCATGTACCTTCTCCCCCATCCATCCATCCAGCTTCTCCCCCTTTTCCATGCCGCCCCTCCATCATCCAGCTTCTCCCCCTTTTCTAGGCCCCCATCCATCCATCTAGCTTCTCCCCCCTTTTCCATGCTGCCCCCGATCCATCCATGCCGCCCCCCCCCCCATCCATGCATTCATGCATCCATCTTCTCCCCCCCCCCCCCTTTTCCATGCCCCTCCATCCATCCATCTTTTGCTCCATTTTCCAGGCCCCCCTCCATCCATCTTATCCCCCCTTTTCCAGGTCGCCCCCAGGCTGCTATCTTTGGCTGTAACAGCGTCTTACCTGACTCCACGCTCCTGGATCTTGGCACCCGGTGACCGTCAGCGTCTTCCTCCTGAGCGCTCCCGGTCTCCCGCTCGCTGCAGAGTCCTGTCGGCAGGGTGATGATCACGCTGCCGACCTCTGCCATGTGAGCGCTGAATGTTGGGGTCAGGAAGCTGAATGGAGTTTCACTGACCCCGGAAGTGCCGGGGCACTCAAACATTGACTTGTAACCGCATCTTAAAGGTGTGGTTACAAATGAATGTGGCGCCCCCCCCCTCCCTCCTCCAAAAGCACGTCAGATTTCATGCAGAGTTTAGAGGAGGGAGGAAGATTTAAAAAAAATATTTTTTTGTGTTGCTCCTGGTTCCGCCCCACTGAAACCTGGTGCCCTAGGCATGTGCCCTCACATGCCTAGTGGAAAACACGGCCCTGTCTATAACCCCTTTTGCCACTATAATTGTGGTAATAGGTGATTGTTCACCCTGTCCGCCACACCCCATTGGAGTTTGTTGGCTGGAGAGGTGGAGGAATGATGTAAATCCACTTTTACTGCTCCTTTGAGCAACTTCCTGTTTTTTGCGATCACCTGATTGATGACGCATACGGTGATCGCTGACTGGGCATGGCCTGATAACGCGGTCTAGCCATGGAGGGGGGCGAGGGAGCTCACACTGCCTTAGCACACCCATCTGGGCGTGAATAATTGATTTGCAGGCGGCGCTGAGAAGCCACAGGGAACGCCCTGCGTGACTTCTCAAGCACTGAGAAGCCGCCGAAAGCAAGGTAATAAAAGCAGTTTTAGATACTTTACAAATACCCTTTTTTTACACAAAGGGATGCCTACAATGCATTCCTGGAGGTGCAGGGACAGGTATAAATGGTCTTGGGGCTGATTTTTAGGGGTCAGGTTCCTTTTAAGGATTAAATTCCACACAGTGCAGCCTTTGTTTCTTACCCCATCCACAATATGATGATAAGTAATGGGATCCTGTGGAGCAACAGCTCCCCTTATGATGTCCTGGCTGTTCCATTAGCCCCCTCAAATGATGCTCCTTAAGTATCCCCCTACAAATTGGATTAAACAGCGTCACTTGTCAGGCAATCAGGATATCGGTGCCTGCGCTCTCACTTCCACCCAGCATCTCCCATCAGTCCTGGTCAGTCACATACCTTGCACGTCATTAGACCGTGCCTGATTGCCAGTCATGTGACTACTACGGGCGGTATAGCCTGTATGATGCAAATTGCGTCATATCCATATCATAGGACTTCACGCTGCGCAACCACAATAAGGTTAGAATTAATTGGGGATGTTTCATTTGTTTTTAATTCTATATGGGAGGGGGAAAACATTTCCATGGCGGCCATTTTGAAGTCGTCCATTTTGGATCCAACTTTATTTTTTTCAATGGGAAGAGGGTCATGTGACACATCAAACCTACTGAGAATTTTATAAGAAAAACAATGGTGTGCTTGGTTTTAACGTAACTTTATTCTTTCAGGAGTTATTTACAAGATTATGACCACTTATAAAATGTGTTCAAAGTGCTGCCCATTGTGTTGGATTGTCAATGCAACCCTCTTCTCCCACTCCTGACACACTGATACCAACACCGCAGAAGAAATGCAGCACAGGCTTCCAGGATCCGCTGTGTCAGATGCTGCACATCTCGTATCTTCACAGCATAGACAATTGCCTTCAGATGACCCCAAAGATAAAAGTCTAAGGGATCAGATCGGGAGACATTGGTGGCCATTCAAATGGCCCACAACGACCAATCCACTTTCTAGGAAACTGTTCATGTAGGAATGCTCGGACCTGTCACCCATTATGTGGGGTGCACCATCTTGTTGGAAAAACTCAGGGAACGTGCCATCTTCAGTGCATAAAGAGAACAACACATCATCATGTAGCAATTTCAGATATCCAGTGGCATTGAGGTTTCCATTGATGATGAATGGCCCCACTATCTTTGTACCCCATACACCACCCCATACCATCAATGTTTGTGTTCCAGCAGTCTTGGAGGGATCTATCCACTGGGGGTTAGTGTCAGACGAATAGCGCTGGTTTTGTTTAATTTCACCATTCACAATAAAAGTTTGCCTCATTACTAAACATAATGTTCTGTGTAAAGTGAGGGTCCTGTTCCAATTTTTGTTTTGCAAATTCAGTGCACTGATCTGGGTCATCCTGGTTGAGATGCTGCAGCAGCTGGATTTTGTAAGGGGCCATTTGTGAGTAGCTAATATCCGCAGAAGGGATGTTTGACTGATGCCACTCTCCAGTGACATACGGCGAGTGCTACGCTGTGGGCTCTTGCTGAATGAAGCTAGGACAGTCACTGATGTTTCTTCATTAGTGACAGTTTTCTTGTGTTCACATTTTGGCAAATCCAACACTGAACCTGTTTCATGAAATTTAGCAAGCAGTTTGCTAACTGTAGCATAAGAGATGGGTGGTCTCGTAGGGTGCTGCAATGACCCGGGTACTGCGTTCACCAGACATCAACACAATTTCTATCCGCTCCTCAGGTGTTAACCTCTGTGACATGTCAATGGCTGTAAACAAGGAGAAACTTGTAAATAACTCATGAAAGAATAAAGTTACATTAAAACCAAGCACACCATTGTATTTCTTATGGAATTCTCAATACGTTTGATGTGTCACATGACCCGCTTCCCATTGGAAAAAAAAAAAAAGTTGGATCCAAAATGGCCGACCTCAAAATGGCCGCCATGGTCACCACCCATCTGCAAAAGATTTCCCCCTTCCATATACTAATGTGTCACTAACAGGAAGTTGATATCACCAACCATTCCCATTGTATTTAGGTGTATCCATATAAATGGACCACCCTGTACATTAAGAGGGTAAATCCTGATGGCAGGTTCCCTATAAGAACTGTTTATTTGCGGTCTAATCTCTGCTATTCCTGACTTGTGCCCTTGTCACCAGTGTATAAGTGTTATTCACTTTACCCATCATTGTGTTAATGTTATGACATGTCGTTGTCTTCCTTATTACAGACTTTCACTGACTGAGATCTTCATTGTGAGCTCCATGAAATAAATGTGTTGTAGAAAAAAAATCACCACCAATCTATCTTTCCTCCTTATAGGAAATCCTTATGGGGATAACGGTTTATCACTAAATTGTAAGAAAGAAGATCTCGGGAAGCCGTCTGATGAAGAAAACCTCATTACCCTTCAGTTACATCCTGGACTTCATAGTACTTCACTATCATATAATCCCCCTAATAATGAGGAGCCCTCTCCTGAGCAATCTCAGATCATTACCACAATTCCAGGTGACAAAGTGGAGACCAGATTTCAGTGTGACGAGCAACTTACTGAAAGCTCAAATTTAAAGCCCGAAGGAGAAACGCCATATTCATGTTCAGAATGTGGGAAATGCTTTCCAAAGAAATCATATCTTGTTATACATAAGAAAATTCACACAGGAGAAAAGCCATTTTCATGTTCAGAATGTGGGAAATGCTTTACAAGGAAAGCAAAAATGGTTTCACATAAGAAAATTCACACAGGAGAAAAGCCATTTTCATGTTCAGAATGTGGTAGGTCCTTCACAGCAAAAACAAGTCTTACTAGACATCAGATAACTCACACAGGGGAGAAGCCATACTCCTGTTCAGAATGTGGGAAATGCTTTGCACATAAATCAGGATTATTAACACACGTGAGAATTCACACGGGGGAGAAGCCGTATTCATGTTCAGAATGCGGGAAATGCTTTGCAGAAAAATTTGCATTAATGAAGCATGCGAGATGTCACACAAAGAAGCTGTATACATGTACCGAATGTGGGAAATGTTGTAGATCTCAATCTTATTTTGATATCCATCAGAGAATTCACACAGGAGAGAAGCCGTATTCATGTAAAGAATGTGGGAGATGCTTTACATGGAAATCAGGTCTTGTTACACATGAGAGATATCACACAGCAGAGAAGGCACATTCATGTTCACTGTGCGGGAAACGGTTTAAACAAAAATCAGGTCTTATTATACATGAGAGATGTCATGCAGGAAGGAAAGTGAATTAACTGTGTATTTTAACTTTTAATAAACAATGCTCAGTGTAAATGAGTACACCCCCTTTGAAAAGTAAGTCAAACGGCGCTCCTTCCTTTCTGAGCCCTGCCTTGTGTTTTCCACCACATACCGTATGTGAGTGTTACAAGAAATAAAAGAATAAAGAGTAAAACTATTTTTTAATGTTATTATTAATGAGAAATTTTCCTCTTCACTTTCAAAGGAAATCATTTATATGTATACTGTATTTTTTTGGATTTTAAGACGCACTTTTATTTCCCCCAAATTGAGAGGAAATACGGTACATAGATGCTTTCATAGTAAATTATCTTTGTAATATGAGTGCATTCTAAATCAAATTCATTTATATTTCCTATTGGTTACATTTATATATACACTGTACATATACATATTTATACATTCAGTGAAACATTAAGTAAATGCCTAATGAGACAAAGATCGCCTTCACACATTCTCAAGCCCACAGTGATATAACTGATTGAACTCGACATTGGAGTTGACTAATATTATTAATATGTTAAAATAAATTGTAAAAGTGTTGTGGTACTTTTTCCATTTTTGATTATTATTATAATTTAACATATATCCATATCATAAAATATAATATATGTATCTTAATTGTAATCCTAAAATACAGATTATGTACCGTATTTTTCGCTTTTTAAGACGCACTTTTGTTCCCCCAAAACTGGGGGGAGAACGGGGGTGCGTCTTAAAAAGAGAATATAAAAAAAAAATGTAAAAAAAAAAATATTACCTAGGGGGGATGTGGGATGGGATGGATCGGAGGTGCCTGATGCAGTTGTTACGGGGCCAAGGAGGTTGGGGGGCCAAGGCACAAGCTGTGGGGGTGTTGCGCCGGTCTCCGGTGGGCGCCGCCATTATAATTTACCAGCATGCATTGCCGGTCTTGCAATGCACGCTCTTGTGTCTGTATATGGCCGCGGATGGGGTCTGCGCATGCGCCGCGGCCATTTCTATGTACTACAGTACTGTTTTCCAGTCTTCAATAAAATGGCCGCGGCGCATGCGCAGACTGCGATTCGCAGACAATTCTGGACACGAGCGTGCATTGCCAGACCGGCAATGCATGCTGGTAAATAATAATGGCGGCGCCCACCGGAGATCGGCGCAACACCCCCACAGCTTGTGCTTTGGCTCCCAACCACCGTGGCACCCCCGCAGCCTCTTCCTTAGCCCCCAACATCTGTGGCACCCGCGCAGCTCCTGCTTAGGACTCAACCTCCATGGCCCCAGAGCACCACCGGTAAGAGTTGGGGGGCTATGTAGCAGGATGCATGTCCCCCATTTTGGGACATTTATGAGGAGGGGGAACATAAACAAGGATTGGGGCATGGATACCAGGAGGGAACCATATATTAGGAGGGGGGCCATATATCAGGAGGTGGACACATACCAGGATGGGGGCATGGATACCAGGTGGGGGACCATATATTAGGAGGGGGCACATATACCAGAATGGAGACAAATATACCAGAATAGGGTACATATAAAGTGATTGTAAGACGGACACTGGCATTATAAGATGGACCCCGTTTAACATTAAAAATAATTTTTTTTCTCTTTTCCTTCACCAAATTTGGGGGTGCGTCTTATAATCAGGTGCGTCTTATAAAGCGAAAAATACGGTATATATATTTTCCTTATGTAAGGAGATCCTTTTACACATAAAAATGAGTGATAATATAAATATCATCACCCCAATGTATTACTGTATCACACTTTTGTATAATTGGTGTTAACAAAAGAGCCGATATATCAATGAATTCAAGTATTTTTCTGCAGTACATAGGTATTTGTTTCCTTCTCTTCTTTAACCTGATAGAACCAGCCTTACAGCTTTTGGCGTCGGGTAATGAGGGTACTTATTCCTTGCTGTTGTCGAAAAAGCTTGTAGCGCTCCTCGGTGTTTGAAAATCTCTTCTCGTCTCCCTCTGCCACGGCTCTTCTGGCTTCTTCTGGGATGCCCCATATGCTGTAAGGCTGGTTTCACACTGCAGTTTTTTCCCTCATCAGGTTCCATCTGTTTTGTGGGTTTATTGATGTCCTTACAGATTTGGTTAGTAATGACGGGTAACTGATTGATGCTTCGACATTACTAACCTCTGGAATTAGCATGTCACATTTGACGCTCAGTCGGACGCGTTTTCTGTGGGTAACTGCAGGGAAAAGCCGCTGTCACCCGAACACAGATCATGGGCGGCAGAGACAGCTGTATTCACCTCTGGAGATTCCCGGCGTCCTTGCAAGAGAGGAGGCACTGCGTCCAGGATGCAGTGTCTCCGGATCATGTGCTCAGACCCTAAAAGTGAGAAATTTAGTGTGAAAAAAAGAAAATGTTCAATATGATGACCTATTGTTATCAAATTCTGTGAAGTACCTACAGTATGTGTTCAGAATCCTCACTATAATGGTACCTTTACACACCGCTACCGAGCGGTAGAAACCGGCCAGTGTCGGAGACAATTGTACCTTTTACCTTTAAAACACCGCGAGGTTGCAGCGTGTAATTCAGGTTGTACCTTCCCGTCTCTTTGGACACCTGTCTTTCAGCCGTGCTCAAAAATAAGCATGTATAAACCCTATGGTAGCGGCGTGTAATCGGGACACAGGTACGGTATTTGAGTTACCTGGAGCGTGCTACAGCGTCATGTATACCATGCCCCATCAGCTATCATTGGTGGGGACTACTGTGTACCCATTGGCTGTCCCTGCACAGGGCGGCATATTTAAGGAGATGACCAGTCACTACACATTTGCTATAGCGTCATGTATTAGCCAGCCTCCTAGCGCTGGCTGGCCAATCATGATGTTATTACATTGTCCAATCACCGTACGAGCGTCGCGTAATACACAACTCTTTCACGCCTATGTAGTTACAGCGCACAATATGTATGCCCAGATTCCTTTGTGGTGGCAGCGTGTAAATGAGGGAAGGTGCTCCACAGAAGGTGACCTGCGGCACCCGTCGGCACTTCCAGGGATCGAAAATACCATCTATGGAGCACCTTGTAGCGGCGTGTAATTGCGGTATCAGGTACCGTTAGCAACCGTTGAAAACGCGCACGTGCGGTGCCTACCTGTTGCTACCTTCGGTAGCGGCGTGTAAAGGTATCATAACTGCTCTGAAATATCTAGGGGTGAACTTGTGCTCTGACCTTTCATGCTTATACAAACTAAACCACAAATCCCTGCTGCAATGTATATCCTCAGATCTCACGGCGTACAACACGCAGGCCCTGTCATGGTTTGGCAGGATAAACGTCCTAAAGATGGACGTACTGCCGAAGTTGCTGTATGTATTTCTAGCTGTACCCATAGCTCTCCCCAGGTCTTATTACTCCCAATTGAGGACACCTTCATCAGCATTGGTCTGGAGGAGAGAGAAACCCCGTCTAGCGTACGGACATCTGACGAGACGTAAGACTCAGGGAGGCATGGGCTTGCCAGACTTTAATCTTTACCACATATCAGCAGTCCTAAATAGACTGGTGGACTGGTTCTTGGGGGTCGAGGACAAGCGGTGGGTGACCATGGAAGCAGACTTGATTGAATGGCCACTAACATCTGTGCCTTGGATCAACATCGGCAAACGCCCTGGGAGTATCTCGGACTCACCATTGTCCCGCGATCTCAGGATCTGGGACGGTGCACGTGCCAGGTTTAATTTGTCCTCCATGAAGGGTCCCATGACCCCCTTATTTGGTTATCCCGATTTCCTGCCGGCGGTCAACACAGACAATTTTTTGATTTGGTCTTCTGCTCAAAGGACCAGAGTCTGCGACACCCTCCTTGGGCAACTACTCTACCTTCCTTCAAGGACTTCCGAGACAGAGCTCAAGACAGGAGAATCTATTGGTTTGCATACCTTCAATTGTAATCCTAGGTTTCTTCGTTTGATCTCCCCTCCGAAGATCTGACTTCCTTCTAATTCCTTTTGCTACAGACCGAGACTCCTTTGCACATTATATCACAATTATACAACATCCTGATAGACCCCCCCCCCCGCCGAGTCAGAACGGGCGTGGTTCGTAAAAGCCTGGGAACGGGAACTGAACGTGGATCCACCTGATACGGATTGGCCTAAGGCCTTTATGTGCGTCCACGGAATGTCTCTGCCCTGTAAATCTCAAGAAACCAATTTTAAATTGGTTACGAGGTGGTATAGATGTCCACAGGAACTTCATAGATTCTTCCCTCCCCGATACCTGCTGGAGATGCAATGCCCCTGGGGGCTCTATGCTGCATGTTTGGTGGCAGTGCCCAGCCATCAATGCACTATGGCAGAATGTCTTCCGCGTCCATGAGCATATCACTGGGATAAAAATCCCTTGTTCACCTCAGATTGGACTTTTGTCCATGATCCCGACCCCTTTAAGGGGATCAAAACTGGCTGCAATAAACTCACCTTCATCCACGACCTCTTCATCACCAAAAAAACTCTGTTTCCTTGGCATCACCGAAACATGGCTAACCCCCTCCGCCGCCCTCTCCTATGGTGGACTCACCCTATCCCACACCCCCTACCCCAGCAACCTCCGCGGCAGAGGTGTTGGCCTACTCCTGGCCAACAGCTGCTCCTTCACCCCAATTACACCACCCCTCTCTGCCTCCCTCCCCTCCTTCGAGGCGCACTCCGTGCATATCTTAAAGGAATAAGTAGGTAGGGGAGGGCACAACCAATACACATAAATAAAGTGGGGATCTCTAGACCAGTGAAGACATGTAGTACAAAAACCAAAAGAAGGTCCAATAAAGCGATACAACGTATGTAATTCTTGAGGTTGTATCGCTTTATTGGACCTTCTTTTGGTTTTTGTACTCCGTGCATATCTTCTCCCCATGCAACCTCCAACTGGCTGTTGTCTACCGCCCTCCAGGATCCTCATCCACCTTCTTTGACCACTTAACAACCTGGCTTCTCCACCTCCTCTCCTCCGACATCCCCACCATCATCATGGGCGACTTCAACATCCCCAATGATAAACCCCACGCTGCTGCCTCAAGACTCCTCTCTCTAACCTCCTCCTTCGGTCTCTCCCAATGGTCCTCCTCAGCCACACACAATAACGGTCACACACTAGACCTCGTCTTCACCCGCCTCTGTTCTCTCACCGACCTCGCAAACTCAACCCCCCTCCTATCCGAGCACAACCTGCTGACCTTCTCCATCCTCTCCCCCCCCACCACGCTCCCCCCTCTTCGGAAACTCCCCCACCCCCGAAGAAACCTCAAGCTCATTAATTTCCACTCACTCGCCAAGTCCCTCCTCCCTTTGTCTGACTTGGCCTCCTCTCATGATGCTGACGCTGCCGCCACCCTCTACAACACCACTCTGGCCAGGCTGCCCCTCTCTCATACAGCAAAACACGTGCACACAGACAACCAGGGGCATAACTACAATAGGTGCAGTGGTTGCGATCGCACAAAGGGCCCTGCAGCTTAGGGGGGCCCCAAATGTCCCTTTGGCCCATAGAAAAAGACTAATATTATTAAAGATTTGCAATAATTGGGGGCCCCATTGAAGCTTTCGCATCGGGGCCCCTGGGACTGAAGTTACGCCACGGCAGACAACTCTGGCTCACCGCCACCACCAAAAAACTTTAACGGACGTCCAGGGTAGCTGAACAGAGATGGAAGAAATCCAACCTCGCTTTGTACAAACAGTCCCTCATCGACTTCAAGACAGCACTGATCACCGCAAAACAAGCTTTCTTCTCGTCTCTCATTAGCTCCCTTTCCCATGATCCCAAGCAACTTTTCATAACCTTTAACGCCCTACTCTGTCCCCCCGCACCCCCTCCCTCTCCCCTCATCACCGCTGACGACTTTGCCAGCTTTTTTAAACAGAAGACCGACAAAATCAGAGAAAGCTTCGATTCCCAATCCACTCAGCCCCCCCTCTCTATCACCCAACCCACCTTGACCAAAAGTAACTTCCCCTCCATGACTGAAGTGCGTCTCTCCTCCCTTCTAGGACGATCACACCACACCACTTGTGCCCACGACCCTCTCCCTCCCATCTCATCCCTAACCTCTCCACTGTCCTTATCCACGCCCTAACCCATCTCTTCAACATATCACTTACCACCGGCATCTTCCCCTCATCCTTCAAACATGCTCTCATCAGACCCATCCTCAAAAAACCCTCCTTTGAACCCGCAACAGTCTCCAACTATCCTCCCATATCTCTCTTCCCCATCACCTCAAAACTGCTTGAGCAACATGTCTACTCCGAACTGTCCTCCCATCTCTCCTCATGCTCCCTCTTTGACCGCCTGCAATCCAGTTTCCGAGCCCACCACTCCACCGAAACAGCCCTAACCAAAGTCACCAACGACCTACTGACCGCCAAGAGCAAGCGACACTATTCCATTTTTCCCCTCCTTGACCTCTCTGCTGCCTTCGACACAGTCGACCACTCCCTCCTGCTTCAAATTCTAGAATCCCTTGGCATCATTGACCTAGCCCTCTCCCCTATCTGTTGGAGTTCCCCAAGGCTCAGTCCTGGGACCCTTACTTTTCTCCATCTACACCCTCGGCCTAGGCCAACTCATCGAGTCCCACAGCCTCCAATGCCACCTCTACGCCGACGACACCCAGCTCTACCTCTCCGGCCCTGATGTCACCTACCTGCTATCCAAAATCCCACACTGCCTGTCCGCCCTCTCATCCTTCTTCTCCGCTCGTTTCCTCAAACTCAACATGGATAAAACAGAGTTCATCGTCTTCCCCCCTACCCGACCTAACCATCACTGTCAACGACTGCACACTCTCACCCGTCCCCCACGCCAAGTGCCTCGCTGTAATCCTCGACTATGCCCTCTCCTTCAAGCCACACATCCAGGCCCTCGCCACCTCCTGCCACCTCCAGCTTAAAAACATCTCACGGATCCGCTCCTTCCTTGACCATGACACTGCCAAAACGCTTGTCCACGCCCTCATTATCTCCCGCCTCTACTACTGCAACCACCTGTTCACCGGCCTCCTCGCTTCCTGCCTTGCACCCCTCCGAACCATCCTCAATTCCGCTGCCCGACTCATCCACCCCGTTACTCCCCCGTCTCCCCCCTCTGCCAAGCCCTCCACTGGCTCCCTACTTCCCAAAGATCCAAGTTCAAAACCCTAACCCTGACATACAAGGCCATCCACAACCTGTCCCCTTCATACATCTCCGACTTGGTCTCCCGATACCACCCCTCACGCAATCTGCGCTCCTCTCAAGAGCTCCTTTTCTTCTCCCCCCACATCTCCACCTCCCACAACCGTATACAAGACTTCTCTCGTGCATCCGCCATACTCTGGAACTCCCTCTCCCACCACATCAGACACTCCCCTACCCTGGGAACCTTCAAGAAAAACCTGAAGACCCACCTCTTCCTACAAGCCTATAACCCACACTGAGACCTAATCCGCTGCCCCATCTCTTACCTCTCCCCCTCCTACTATCTCCGACCCATCCCCTATAGACTGTGAGCCCTTGTGGACAGGATCTCTGCCCTAATGTACCTGTATGATTTAGTCGTTGTTATTTATGTACTTGTCCTTGTTCTGCACTTACATATGTAAAGCGCCATGGAACCAATGGCGCTATATAAATAAATAATAATAATAATAATAACATTGGCCCCTCACAGTCCCTTCAATGTGATGTGGCCACTAAATAATGGTTCTGTAAATTTTGATGTAAATGAGAAATTGCTGATGACCTTTGAACCCTTCTAACGTCCGAACAACAAAATGATGTTTCCACAATTGTGTGATGTAATGTGACATGTGGGGAATGGGATTTTTTTTTTTTTTATACTATAAATTTTTATTGGACAAGAAAAACATTTTCCAGTTAACAAGACATATCCTAAGTTCGGTACATGAGATGAATCGACTCTAGTTTTCTCTATGCAGTAATTCTCCGTACCTACAGACTCTCGTAAGAGGTTAGAGATCTCGTTTCTCGCAAAGTTGGCGAGATCTCCAAAAGAGATGAGAACAAAGAATAATGACTATTGATTCAAGCAATATACTGTCAAGCAAACAAATATCAAGAAAGTGTAGAACATTATAGAGTTCAAACAAACATATAGACATATAAGACTGACAAGACTGAGGGTGGTTGGAAAGAGGGGAAAAGGGAATAGGAAAAAACATTTACCTCAATAATCACGTTAGAGAGAAGCTAGTTCAGAGCCAGCAGCATAGTAGTCCCATGGAGACCAAATCGACATGAATCTATCCACCGAGTCGTTCAGTAACGCCGTAAGATGCTCCATCCGCCTAACATCTAAAATCCTTCTCTTGAGACCCAGCAGAGAGGGTGCATTTGTTTGCTTCCAATGTCCTGCAATTAGGCATCTGGCCGCCGTAAGTATGTGTAAGAAGAGTCTGGATGTCAATTTGCCCAAACCTGGGGCCCCCTTTCCTAATAGAAATACAAGTGGATCCAGGTCAATGTCCGCATGCAGGATTTTATCTGCTAGGGATTTGACCGGATCCCAAAAGGGTATAATCTTCGGACAGGTCCAGAATATGTGGAATGTGGTGCCCACGTCTTCTCCACACCTCCAACAGGTGGATGGCAAAGAAGGATCCATTCTGTGGAGGACCTCAGGTGTATGGTACCATAGCATTAATATTTTATAAATGTTCTCTTTATAAAGGGTACATATGGAGGACCTAGCTGCGTTTTGCCATATAGATGTCCACTCACGATCAGAAATCCCCCTTCCCAAGGCGGACTCCCACTTTATTATATATAGAAATGGTCTTTTCTGTTCCATTCGGGGGTTGGACAGTAGACCGTAGATCGCGGATATCAGACCCTTGGTGTCCGTAGTCCCTCTACAAAGCCGTTCAAAATCCGTAGGAACGGAGACTCCTGCCCTACCAAACAAGGAGTTAGCCAAATCTTTAATCTGCAGATACTGGAAAAACTCCCTGTTTGTTAATGAGAAGTGACGCTTAAGATGATCGAAGGTATGGATCTCCATGGTCCTCCCATCAATAATGTCAACAAACCGGAATAGACCGGCCTTCAACCAGGGATGAATCATGGAGGACTTCAGACTGCTCGGAAGCAGAGGTTGATATATGAAGGACACCAAAGGAGAGCATGGCGACATCAGAGCAAACTTTTTGGTACACGTAAGCCATAAATCGCGAGTGAACTGCATAGGGCCTAGTAAAGCGGTGAGGGGACGGGACTGAGCAGGAGACCACAGAAAAGAGATAGGGTGAACAGGGGCGATCCAAAGTTTTTCCACTTCATTCCATCTACTATAAGCCCAAAGGGAGGCCCAAGAGGGAATTCTCCGCAAATGAGTTGCCCAATAATATTTTAAGACGTCTGGTACCGATAACCCCCCTCTACGTTTATGGGACACAAGTACCTCCCTCGCTACCCTGTGCCTCCTTCTATGCGAAATGAAATCGATGATAGCTGCCTACAAAGACTTCAACTCTGAGAGAGAAATCCTAACTGGCAGTGTTTCAAATGCATAGATAAGGTTGGCAAGTATAGACATCTTCACCGCCATCATCCTACCAATCCACGACAGGGAAAGCGACAACCATTTAGTCAATGTTGCCTTTAAATTGCGGAAAAGGGGAGGAAAATTGTATTTATACAACGTGTCATAGGAGGAGGTGAGCTGCACTCCCAGATATTTGACCGCGTCTGTCTTCCATCTAAACTTAAAGTTCAGACGTAGGTGGTCTCAAGTCTTGGGGACGAGATTCAAAAGCATAGCTTCTGTCTTGCTAGAATCTATTTTGTAGCCTGACAGGGCTCCATAGGTCTTTAAGGCTGACAAAAGATTGGGAAGAGAAATATGAATATTGGTGAGGGTCAGGAGCACGTCGTCTGCAAATAGTGCTATCTTAAATGATTTGCTCCCGAGCATCACCCCCGAGATATTGGGATCCTGCCGTACAGCCGCGGCCAAAGGTTCGATACAGAGGGCAAACAGGAGGGGCGACAGGGGGCACCCCTGTCTAGTGCCATTCGAAATAGTGAAGGATTTGGAATTACTAAAGGGCAATTTGATGGACGCCGTTGGGTAGTTATAGAGCGCATGAAGAGCAGTTAAGAATCTCCCAGAGATACCAAAGGACCTCACGGTTTCAAAGAGGAAGGGCCAGGAGAGGCGGTCGAAAGCCTTTTCTGCGTCAAGGCTCAAGACAAGAGCCTGCTGCTGTCCCCGATTCAAGACCTCCACCAAATCTATAATTCTTCTAGTATTTTCACCTCCCTGGCGGCAGGGGATAAAACCCACCTGATCCTTGTGCACCAGTAATGGCACCCATTTATTGAGTCTAATAGCCAGGAGTTTGGTGAAAGTCTTCAAATCGGAATTCAGCAGAGCTATTGGCCTGTAATTTGCACAGTCCAATGGATCCCTGGGAGGCTTGGGGATCAAAATCAGATGGGAATGTAGCATAGTGTGTGGTATGGAGACCCCGTTCAGGAAAGCATTAAATAAAGATGTCATATGGGGAAGTAATGTCTTGGCAAAGGTTTTATAATATAAGTAGGTTAGACCATCAGGCCCCGGAGACTTTCCTTGTGGTAATAAATCCAACACCTCTTCTACCTCTTCAGAGGAGACTGCAGCATTAAGAGCCTCGATCGCCTCCTGATGCAAAGAGGGGAGCATCAAAGAAGAGAGGTAGTCTGTTAGGGTGTTGCTTCCCCCCGGATTGTCGCCCGTGTGAGAATGCAAATTATAGAGTTTGTTGTAGTAGGTATAGAAAATTTCCGCTATGGCGTCAGGGTGATAGTGAGTGATACCCTCGAGATCCCGTAGTGCCTGAGGACCGGAAGCCGCCGCATGCTCTTTGAGCTGGTGTGCAAGTAGAGTGTGGGCTTTGTTGCCCCGCTCGTAAAACTTTTGTTTAGAAAAAGTAAGCAGCTTCTCGGCCCCCTGCACCGCCAGGTCCTTCAGCTGCTCCCTGAGCCCTATCACCTCTCTCAGTGTAGACAAGGTCGGGTGTGTGAGTAGCTTCTGTTCATGAGTTTTTAGACTAGCTGTTAAGGATGACTTTAGGGCTTCTGCAGATTTTTTAGCTCTAGCCCCTTCTCTAATGCAGTGGCCCCTTATCACCGCCTTATGGGCCTCCCATAGAACTCCTATCGAGGAAACTGAATCAACATTCAGCCTAAAATATTCCTCCAGCTGACCCAATAGGGAAGATTTGGCGACTGGCACCTTCAATAAAGTCTCGTTCAGACGCCAATGTCTGTTGTGAGGACGTGTGAGGGGGCTGTCAATTTCCATGGTCAGGGGAGCGTGATCTGACCACGTAATGGTGCCAAGCTGCATGACTCTCAGGGCTCGCAGTAATTGAGAGTTCACAAAAAAATAGTCAATCCTAGAGTGGGTCCGATGAGGATGGGAGAAGAAGGAAAAGGCTCTTTCCCCGGGGTGTGCCACCCTCCAGGCATCAAAAAGTGCTCTAGAGCGTATAAGTTTACGGAAGCCCAAAGACAGCTTCCGCGAGGCCTCAGAGGGTGGCAGCCCCCCTAATGATAACCTATCAGATGTTTCTGAGAAGGGGATATTAAAATCTCCTCCCACAATGATTGCTGCTGGCGGAAGCCCCTCAAGTATTGCAAAAAACTCCTTTAGAAAACGAAGTTGACCTTCATTGGGGGCATAAAGATTGACCAAGATGTAGGGTGAGCCACTTAAAGACAATTCTAAGATTATGTATCTACCTTTGGGGTCTATATGTGAGGCAGTAATGAGTGCTGGGCAGCCAGAGGCCAGTAATATGGCCACCCCTCCCCTCTTGAAGTCAGAACAAGCGGAGAACTGCTGTGGGTATACATGTGAGGCAAACTTGAACGAACCGGTGGAGTCAAAGTGCGTCTCCTGAAGAAAAACTATCTCAGGTCTGGAGGATCGCAACTCTTTGAGGAGTAATTTCCTCTTGCGGGGAGAGTTAAGAACCCGCGTGTTGAGGGATATAAGGCGTATCATCATAGTGGGTATGTGAATGTGGTGAGTTAGTAGCAGGCATAGTACCTGTAGGAAGGCGATTCTCCACGATCCTTCTCTCTGTATAAAATTCTGGTTGTCTGCCGTCAGTTGAACTGCGTTCCAAATGAATAACAGAGGTCTGCGGAAGCATATAGGGAAAAAACATGGAGGGAAGGTGAAGACAATGACAAACACAAACATTAATGAGAGAAGACATCATACAAAATATAGACTTAAAAAAAAAAAAAAAACTTCAAACAGTACTAATCAGAAAAATCCAGAAATAACCCGGTCAGGAGTTCCCCAATAAGAGGAGGGGTAAAAGAGAGGGAGGAATTTTCCCCTCACTCAATCAATAGGTCCCTTCCAGGAGAACTCCAGTAGAATGAGGAGGGGAGAGACCGGAGCACCCAAAGTCGACAAGGAGAGTCGCCACTACCAGCGTATCGTACCCGCCAACCACAATCCCACTGAACCCCCACCCGAGGCCCCTCCCAGGGAGAAGGGCCTCAAGGCCCCCCCAAGTGAGAAAGGGTCGAGGCAAGTCTCAAGTGTTTAACCCAGCTAGGCTAGCTGACCATGAAAAAAAAAAGAAGAAAACCCAGTAAGACAAAAATTAAGGGGCAGCAAGAGGGCCAGTCCCGAACACCAAAGAGCCAAGGCCACCAAAGAGTCAACCAACAAGTCAACGATGGGGAGGAGGGAGTCCGTCGCTCCCACCCCTCTTCTTACCACCTCCCCTCGCGCCCCTCCGAGATCCCCGTGCTTTAGCCCACACAGGAGGTGGGGGGTCTCCAGGGATGTAGAGGACCCAATGAGGGATATGGATAGTTGGGATGTCCAGGGCAGCACAGAAAGCCGGGACATCCGCCGGGGTGCGTAGCGAGGCTGACCGTCCCTCTCTTCTTGGACTGGAATGGGAAGCCCCATCTATAAGGGATTTGGTGATCCTGGAGAAGGGTCAGCAGAGGTCGGAGGTGTCTTCTTTTTTGTAGAGTTATGCAAGACAGATCCGGGAAGAGCTGAACCGCAGAGCCCCTAAACATGGTGATGGTGTTACTCGCCCGGGCTTTGGTCATAATTTGTTCTTTAATGGTAAAATCATGGACGCAGCAAATTATGTCCCGTGGCTGTCCCGACAGGGATTTAGGTTGGAGGGCCCTGTGGGCTCTATCCAGCTTAGTGACATTGGAAGAGGGGGTCTTTAGGACATCATTGAAAATAGATTGCAAAATAGAATTAGGGGACTCTGCCTCCTCAGATTCGGGAACCCCTCTTACACGGATATTACATCTACGACCCCTGTTATCCAAATCTTGCAAATGGGACTGCATTTCGCCTATAACAGCTTGCTGTGAAGAGACTAATTGGTGTAGCTCACTAAGATGTTTTCTTGTGGTATCATGGTCGTCCTCCAGCGTCTCAAGTCTGCCGCTGAGATGATGTAGGTCCTGTCTGACACTAGTAATTTCAGCTCTGCAGGCTTCTTTAACTTCATTTATTAAGGTTTTGAAGTCCTCTTTAGAGGGCAGGGAGGCTAATAGGGCTTGCCAATCAGCAGGAGGATAGCTGATCGGCCCAAAAACCCCATTTGGCTGTGGGGTGGGCAGGAAGCAATGAGCCTGGTGAGGATGAGGGGAGTAGTGATGATTCTGAGAGGGCTGGGATGGTACAGAGCTCCGAGTGTTCTCCCAGCTAAAGTCTCCCAATCTGGCTGCAGCCCTAGTGTGGTATGGGGTCTGGGACCGAGAGCACTGGAGAGATCCTGCTTCCCCCTCCCCCAGTACCTCTCCAAGTTGGTGTGCAGAGGAGACCTCGTGGGATCCACCGGTGCTGCGTTCTTCTGCGGCTTTTCCCACCTCCTGTGGAGCAGGGGTTAAGTGTTCCTCACCCCCGCTGTCCTCACTGCCGCTTCCCATATCCTCAGCCTCCATGACACTCCGTGAGGCCGCCTCCTCCTCCCCCTGCTGCTGGGAAGATGGCGCCCTCTCTGCAGGCTGGCGCTGCTCCAGAAAGGCGTCCAGGGTAGACCTCGTCACCGCTGGTCCCGCCGCTGCTTGCGGGACATTCTTGGGCTTCTTTGGACCCATGTTGTGGGGTCAAGCAGGGCCGTGGGTGCTAATGAAAGCTATATGTAGTGGCGGTCGGCGGGAGCCTCGCTGCACAGCGTCCTCTCAGGGAAACATCCGAACATGCCCCCCGAAATGTGATTTATTAATTATTTGTGTGACAGAACGCTCTGGTTTAATGGAATAAAAAGTCAAAGGTTGAAAAATGCAAAGTTTTTGCCAGAATTCTGCGTTTTTCACAAATAAACGCAAAAAAATATCCTAAATTTACCACTAACATGAAGTCCAACATGTCACAAAAAAAACAGTCACAGAATCATTGGGACCAGGTGAAGCTTCAGAGTTATAACCTCACTAGATGGTGGCCCGATTCTAACGCATCAGGTATTCTAGAATATGTATGTAGTTGACATACTGTGACTGACAGAACTTGTTCAGTCAACGTGAGTGAACTACATACATATATATATCAGCGCTATGGTATATGGTGGTTCATTACAGTACATGTATAGCAGCACTATAGTATATGGCGGTAAATTACAGCACATATATAGCAGCACTATAGTATATGGCAGTACATTACAGTACATGTATAGCAGCGCTATGGTATATGGTGGTACATTACAGCACAAATATAGCAGCGCTATGGTATATGGCAGTACATTACAGTACATGTATAGCAGTACATTACAGTACATGCATAGCAGCGCTATGGTATATGGCGGTACATTACAGCACATGCATAGCAGCACTATAATATAAGGCAGTACATTACAGTACATGTATAGCAGCACTATAGTATATGGCGGTACATTATAGTACATGTATAGCAGCGCTATGGTATATGGTGGTACATTACAGCACAAATATAGCAGCGCTATGGTATATGGCAGTACATTACAGTACATGTATAGCAGTACATTACAGTACATGCATAGCAGCGCTATGGTATATGGCGGTACATTACAGCACATGCATAGCAGCACTATAATATAAGGCAGTACATTACAGTACATGTATAGCAGCACTATAGTATATGGCGGTACATTATAGTACATGTATAGCAGCGCTATGGTATATGGCGGTACATTACAGTACAGGGCAGGATGGAGCGTGCGGGGCAGGATGGAGCGAGCGGGGCAGGATGAAGCGAGCGTGGCAGGATGGACGTGAGGGGGCAGGATGGCGCCGGCAGGGCATAGAGCCAGGGCGGCAGGATGGAGGCGGGGGGGGGGGGCAGGATGGAGCCGGCAGGGCATGGAGTAGGGGCAGGATGGAGCCGGGGGGCAGGATGGATGCGGGTGGGGGGGCAAGATGGAGCCAAGGGGGGTAGGATGGAGTCGGGGGGGCAGGATGGCTGCGGGGGGGCAAGATGGATGCGGGGGGAGCAGGATGGATGCGCTAGGCAGGATGGAGCCGGGGAGCAGGATGGAGCGAGCGGGGCAGAATGGAGCGAACTTGGCAGCAGGGCAGGATAGAGCGAGTGGGGCAGGATGGAGCTGGGAGAGCAGGATGGAGGGAGCGGGGTAGGGTGGAGCCGAAGGGGCAGGATGGCTGCGGGGGGGGGGCAGGATGGCTGCGGGGGGGGGCAGGATGGATGCAGGGGGGCAAGATGGTTGTAGGGGGCAGGATGGAGCCAGGGGGGTGCAGGATGGATGCAGGGGGGCAGGATGGAGTCGGGGGGGTGCAGGATGGCTGCGGGGGGGAAGCAGGATGGATGTGGGGGGGCAGGATGGATGCGGGGTGAGCAGGATGGAGCCGAGGGGGCAGGATGGAGGCAGGGGGGATGGAGCGAGCGGGGCAGGATGGAGCGAGCGGGGCAGGATGGAGCTGGGGGGGCAGGATGAAGCGAGCGGGGAAGGATGGAGCCGGGGGGGGGGGCAGGATGGATGCGGGGGGGAGCAGGATGGATGCGGGGGGGGCAGGATGGATGCGGGGGGGTGAAGGATGGAGTCGGGGGGCGGGATGGAGCCGGGGTGCAGGATGGAGGCAGGATGGCTGCGGGGTGGGCAGGATGGAGCTGGGGGGGATGGATGTGGGGATGTAGGATGGAGGCAGGATCCCCCTTGCCCCCCTCTGTTCTCACCCGTCTTCTGTGTACAGCGGTCATGAGACAGGTCGGGCTGTGTGATGTCACATCAGCCCGCCCTGTCACATGACCGATGTACAGAGGGAGAAGACGGGTGAGAACAGCAGGAGGGGAGGTGAGGAGGCTCAGGAAGGAGGCGAGGAAGGAGGCGAGAAGCGAGCAGTGAGGCGAGGCGGTGGGTACCGGTGTCGGGCCGTACATGTAGCCTGGCGACAGCAACGCTATGCGTTGCTGTCCCCAGGTTACAGCTACTATATAATCATCTAATTTTGAGTCCGCGCAGCTTTTTGCATACGTGGCGCTCATCGGTTGCCGCGGCTGGCAGCAACCAATGAACGCTGGTGCGCGATTTCCGTGACAGACAGAGAACTTTAGACGATTATATAGTGGATAAAGTGACACTGGGCAGAATTGTAACATCTGATCTGGTCATTAAGATGGAAATTAGCTCTGTCACTAAGGGGTTAACTTACTATTTTGTGGAGTTGCTGTCCATGGAGATCTTGAGCATTGTGTGGACTAGATGGAGGCCCGATGCTATCACATCGGGAGGGCGATGTTACGATGGGGGGGCGTGCTCTGGGGTACTGTGAGCAGCGCAGTGCTGGACTGGGATATCTGGGGCTCACCAACGAAATTGACTCCAGAGGCCCACCCACCCAGGCCCACCCATTCTTCAGCTATATGCAAATACCTGCTATCCGTTATGCCTATTATAGTGGAGCGTGTACTGTAAAACCCAGGCGACTCCTGCACACCACTGTGCGCTCACCATTACTGTGATGTATCATTACTGTAATTTGCATTAAAGGGATTTTATTGGTGAAAAGATGTTATCAGTGATGCACAGGTTCAGAAGGTGATCACTTATTTATTGGTGGAATCCGCATCGTCAGAAGAATGTGGCAATTGAGCATTTGGTGAGAATTTTACCTCGGTATTTGTAAGGCCGGTTTCACACAATGGTTTTGTACTATCACGTTCTGTCCGCTGTTTTGCAGGAAACACTGGACAGAACCTGATAGCCCCAGATAGAACAGAACTGGAGGGCAAATATGCCTTCCGGTCCTGTTTTCTTCCAGAATCGGCAGATCACAGGGTTCAGGAGCTGTCCATGCTAAAATTTCAAAAGCTTGAAATCTGAGCGGGGAGCTCTCCACGGTGCTGAAGTTCTGCAGAGCGACGAGGAGAGGGGCAGCGCCCATTACTCAGCGGGGAGAAGCAGGGGGGTTGGATTAGAAGCGTTCTGCAGTCAGGTGCAGCAGCTGCAGTACCCTACAATCACAACCAGGACTTCCCATCCATGGATGAGGAGAGGAAACTCTGCATCCTACTGGGGGAAGAGGAACCAACAGTGCAGATCGTTGCCCAATTTGTCACCATATGTCATAAGCTGAGAGGAACCCAAGACCCCCGAATGGTCCATTATTGCCCAAATTGTGCCCCCAGCACCTCATCCCAATAGCCCCTCACCCCTCCCCTGTCACATTTTTCTTGCTTTGGCAACACTAAATGTATTTTCGTCCTGACAATGAAGACTATTATGGGGACGTCACAAGCGTCAATGTCGCCAGCGATGAGATATTGAAGGCTGATTGCTGGTGAGCTGTCACACAGGCAGACTCACCAGCGATCAGTACCAGCGAGAACGCTGGTAGCCATGTAAACAAGTGGGTAACTAAGCGCCGTGCGGCGCTTAGTTACCCGCTGTTTACCATGGATACCAGCTCCCAGCGCTTGCTGAGAGGCGCTGGGAGCTGGCTGATCGCGCATCTCCCAGTGTCACACGTAGCGATGCTGCGTGTCCACCGGGCGCCCATCGCTAGGTTTTAGAGCAGGTTCTAAAACCTGGCGACCATCAACCAGCGATTTATCACTGGTTGACGCGCCCAGTCACTGTGGCGCCCCTGCGGCTAGGCACCACAGGGAAGTATTACACTGTGACTAAAATGTGTTTTCTCCTGTAAAGTTGTCAGTTCGGGGTTAAACCTTATGGAGTCTGTACTTACACCCACTTAGGACCACACCACTTAGAATAGGGGGGCCGGTAATTTAGTAGGTCCCAGGAGGGTGGGGGTGGAGCCTAGGATAGGGTAGTGTGAGGAAAAGCTTAGTTTACCTCAGACAGTGCTGGGAAGTCAGGCAGGAAGGTCAGGCCTGACAGCGTAGCTGACAGGAGGGAGCACCATCTTCAAGTGGGGGCCCAGGACGGCAGGCAACGGACCAGGACTGTTTGGAGCCGGCTGGTCACGTTGGAAGCCGAGCCAGATAGCAGTTCAGCTCTATCTGCAAACTGACGAGCTGCAGGCCCATAGAAACTGAGTAGCTGACAGCGCCACAAAGTACCTCACCCCTCAGGACCACACTAGATCCAAGTTCACAGGCGTAACGGCCCAAGTAATAACGTCGGGGGAGTGGCCGATCTCCTCTTAAATCCGGGAAAGGACAACCATGCCCCACCGTGGGAGATCAAGGGACTGGCGGGGGAGCTCTGCGAGGGTGATAGAAGTGAGGAAGAAAGGAGACCCTGAAAGACAAAGACAGAGAACATCTAGAGACTCCATAGGGGAAATCCTGAGCTGGCAACATCAACCTGCAAACCAAACTGTACCGTGTTCTGTTTTACCATCTACCGGTACTCAGTAAAGTGGAGTTAAACTTGAACTGGTTTCCGTTATTCTTCCTGCCGGTGCTCGGAGGGCTCAGCACCACCAGCAGCTCAGCAGAGGGGTAAGAACTGCAATACCATTGAGCATTACAACTCCCCTCATCCACATCTCCATCCCCGCTGCCCTGAGGTAATAGCTCCACCTTTAGGGAGCTGCACCACACTCAGCTGCACCTACCATCACTTCAGCGGCCGGCTTGCAGCGTCGGTACCAGTTTACCGGGAACTACAGGTGGCGTCACGATCCCCTGTAAATACTCTCTTTTCCCCAATACATCTACATCAAATGATCACCAGGGCACAGAACCGGGATCGCGACCATCCGTGACTCTCTATTCAACAGCCCCGGTGTCCGAGTACCCCCTAGCCCTGGCCGCATCATCACACACGTCAATATCGCTGCTACGTCGTGTGCAGCAGCGATATTGCATGTGATATTGATGCATGTGACGTCTCCATAATGGTACCTTTACACGCCGCTACCGAAGATTAGAAACCACCGGGTGTCGCACATGCACGCGCACGTTTGAACGGTTCCTAATGGTACCTGATACCGCAATTACACGCCGCTAAAAGGTGCTCCACAGTAGGTTTTTTCGATCCCTGGAAGCACTGACGGGTGACGCAGGTCACCTTCTGTAGAGCACCTTCCCTGATTTACACGCCGCTACCACAAGGGAATATGGGCGGACCTGGGGCAGCAGGGAGAACACATAGGCGTGCCACAGTCCGTCACGCCGCGCCTAAACGACAACCATTGGCCAACACAATAGGGTTCTGATTGGGCACGGCACGAAGGGCGGATGGCAGAGACGTGACGTAGTAGTGTTTGGATTGTCACACGGCATAAGCGCTTGTGACATGGCGGAGTGTGGCGATATTGAGCTAGGGGACGGTTATGTGTCACACAGGAGCGGTTTACAGTCACACACTCCGTGCGTATTAAAAACTAAGTGTTGGGCTATGTGTGCGTACTAGAAGTGTTTGCATTGTCACACGAAATAAGCGCTTGTGACATGGCGGAGTGTGGCGATTCTGCTAGGTGACGCTTACGCATCACACAGGAGCGGCTTACATCACACAGTCTGTGCGTTTTTTAAACTAAGTGTTGGCCTATGTGTGCGTCTGGATAGGAATGTGTGAATAGAGCCCCAATGCCGATCGCATATGTGGGAACTGATGACAATGACGTTGAGCAGCTGCCATGGCACATGTACATTATGTGTGTGTCTGCACATGTGCTGCACTACTTACTTAAACCCACATGACAGACAATATTATGTGCTGCATCAATGTGTTGTGTCCTGGTGACCCTCTGCCTACACCAAACCGCAAGGGTTATGTACACACATTTGTCACATAGACTGTTGCCCAAATACCTTCACATAGCTCATGGCCACCCACACATATTGTGTCTCATACCCAGCCATAGGTGCCAATGTGTGACAGCACTGGCCCCAACCTAAACCTTGATCACACTGCCCTCCATCCCCAAGTAATCAGGCTCACACAGAGGAATTTGGATCCAAGAATATTTTTTTTATTTTTTTTAAACACATGAAATTGAGAAATAAAACACAGATACAGAAAGGAAAGACAATGGACATTCAAACATCATGTTACATTGTAAACACATAATATAATTTTTTGTAAAAAAAATGCAAACAAGGATACAGTGTGCAGCACCCACATAACACAAATAAAACCTAAACTAACTAACTAAAACCTGTGCACACAATTAAATAACCAAAAGAAAACACCATTGTGCAGCAACCCTGTTGTTAGCACCATGGCCACCATTTTAGGAGGAACCAGAACCACCCACACTAGACGTGATGGTTCTGCCAGCCCACTGCCCCAGGGCCATTGAAGTAGGAGCAGTATGCATCTCTACTGTCCCTGACCTCCTGCTGAGTGCAACCACGGCTCAGCGGCTGGAGTGGCGCAACACCATGGTCGTCATCACGCCAAGCCCCTGGACGGACCTCCCCTACGACGCAGGAAGTTATGCAGCACACAGCAGGCCAGCACTACCGCGTCAATAGACTCCAGTTTCATATGCAGAGGCGTATGAAAAACCCGGAATGTATTCGCCATGATCCCGAACGCATTTTCAACCACACGGCGGGCCCGGGATAGCTGGTAATTGAAAATGCGTCGTTCAGAAGTAAGGGTCCTATGGGGATATGGCCGCAGTAGGTGTGCCTGAAGTGGGAACGCTTCATCCGCCACAAACGCAAAGTTGAGATGATGGCTTGTCTCTTCATTTGAGGGTAGGTTCAGCGCGCCGTTCATTCCAACGTCCACGTAGAGGAACTCATAGTTCGCATCCACCAGGGCCATGAGGACTATACAAAAATACCCTTTGTAATTATAATACAAAGAGCCCGAGTTGGGGGGTTTAGTAATCCTCACATGCTTACCATCCAAAGCGCCACCGCAGTTTGGGAAGTTCCACTGGCTTTCAAAGCCTCGGGGTACTTGCATCGATTCTGCAGGTGTTCATGGCAACTTCATGTAGGATGGCAGCAGAGCACTCCAGATGGCCTCACAACGTCTCAGGGATTAGGCGGCTCAGCAGGGACAGGGATACACGTGACGTGTATGTGAGCTTGGTCCTTGACCGGCCTGTAGCCAGGAACCGCAAAGCAATAAGCAACCGCTCCTCAGCTGATACCGATCGACGCATGACAGTGTCCTGACAGGCTATCAGTGGCCCCACGCGCTCCAAAAGGAAGTTGAAAGAGTCCTCGGACATACGGAGGTAGTTTCGGTAATCATGCGGATTGTTATCCTCCAGCTCACGCACCAGTTGCATGTGGCCCAGGATCTCCCGGAGGGTAAGCCAATCCCGGGTTACCCTCCGACGCCTCAACCTTTCATACCGATCCTCCATCTACAGTTGCTCTTCCACCAACGCAAGAGCCACGATAACATGGCGATCATGTCGATTCTGCATCTTGGGTATCAACACCTGTATATGAGAAACAAAATCATCAGTACATACAGCAATATGGTGACATGTTTGAATGTCAAGCAAGCCACACAATACTTAGATTACACACTAGGGCAAAGCAGATTTAATCGCTCGTGTGTGCAAAGCACACATCCTTGGGAACCTTGCAAGCCCATCACCCACAAGTGGGCGCTACACAAACGGAACATGCTCACTGATCAGGGCTGGCCATCCTTGGCTGAAAGTAACACATCTGGACATATCTGTGTTAAAAAGGGACATGTGTCACCACAAAGATCGGCTATACATGTCACACAAACAATGTAGCATACCATATATTTACACTTCAACAGTCTGTAAGTATCAACGTACCACAGCCTTGCTGGGTGAGTAATCACAGATGGCACAAAGCAGATTATACATGACTCATCCAGTAGTGATTTCGGCCCACATGTTTGCAAGGGGGAGATCCACATCTAGACATTCTCTGCTGCCTCACGCCTCAAATCCATGTCTGATCCTGGCCATGTTGGTCCCAGTGTGTGTTCACCCCAAGCAGTATGATATTTTCAGTTCATTGCCCATCTGTACGACATTACACTCTACATTCCAGCAGCCATTATCCTGTATGGCGAATGGAAACAAACACAAAAATTTGTTAACTACAATATGCGAAAGTATGGGCAACACATGTGAAAAATACAGCAGCATGCTACGCTACTGTAGTCACCAAACTGACATCACAAGTGCGTCCAATACAGTAGCCTATTGCGTTACCCAAGCCAATCATGCGCCTCAGCCCGCCACGCCGCTACATCCATGTCTGCACACAAATACTTACTTAATGACTCTGGGCAGCAAGCGTAACGCCCTTCCGGCCACAACTGCTTTTCAATGAGCACAAAGCAATCAGGATGCTTCAATGATACCTAATCAGCTGCCGCTAGGGGTGTTCACAGGTGTTGGCTGTTAATGTGACTAATTGGTGTCTGCTGATTGGTGTGGGTGAGTATAAATTGCAGCCAATGTCGACCAGCCACTGTCCAGACGTCCATATGCATTGAGCTAGTGGTGTCCAGTAATCCGGTCTCTGTGGATTTGACGGTAAGTTTACTCACATGCTTTTGCCTCGCCAGGCGTTTTCTAAATAGCGCTGATGGGTCTGCCACATGCCGCTTATGCTGTGTGTGTGGCAGCAGGTAGCGCCATGTGCTTAATGTACATATTGTGTTCATAATAGGGTAAAGCCTTGCTACCTATAGGCAGTATGCATAGGCAATTCGTTAATTGAACATGGTGATCTATTCCATACATTGTAGTGTTGTTTTTACGGCATGTATCAGGGGCTGCTTGCCCACTGTAAGTCAGGGTTACATTATCGCCCTCCAACGCCTTAAAGTGAGGGCCTGTGGGGTGGGGGGGGGTTGCCTGTCATAGTGTTGTGTGGCCCATGGGTGGAAGGGGGAGTGGAGGCTGTTGGAGTGCGCAAGGCTCTGCGTCTGCTGTTGTGTCAGACAGCCCGCCATAAATTGCCGCAGCCCATACCTTTTACATGGGGCGACGGACTGCCACCATGGTCCCTCTCCCCATCTTTTTTCTTTTTGGGTTACCTTGTTTTTTGGGTTTAATCATCGTGCCCCTTTTGCTTTTGTGAACATGTGTAGTGAAACATATCCTTCCAAACATGCCAACCGTAGCTGATACATTGCACATGGAGAAAGGGTGTCCCACATGCAAACATACATGTTCAACACATGTTGCCCGGCCCTAACCACCTGCATATATACAGTCAATATAGTGCGTATTTAGAATGCATGCCTTATATTTCCCCTGCTTTTTTTCTTACACAAACAGATGCCTGAGGGGTACGTGGAGTTTGTTACCGCTCGGTAACATGTATCCTCACCATGTATCAAGGACACGAGTGCCTGTGGCGCACAGCGCTGCCACAATATCTTGACCAGGCAGCGCGGGCAGCGGCCTACAAGCCTCTTGTTGATTTGGCAACTAGGCTGTACCCCAAAGAAAACAAGAGGTGGGACGTGGTGATGATAGCTGAGAAAATTAAGAACCTGCACGCTGCAGTTACGCGGGCTCATAATAAATATCTTCTGCGTCGGTCGGGGGCTACAGGTGAGAAGGCACGTAAGCCAAAATTATGGTATTATGACCTCCTCACCTTCACCCTTGGCCACACGAGTTCGCGTGAATCGCGGAGCAGCGAGGACCCCACCTGCGTTCCCTGTAGGCCCTGCCCAAGACCCGTCTGCGCCACAGGAGGTGGGTAATTGTGTTAGGGTGGTGATCCACCATGCTTGCTCCACAGGTGTGCTTGTCTGCATGCATTTCCGAAACACACTTCTATCTTTGTAGGAATTTCCTTTGTAAGCATGTTTTTATTGGGTATGTGGCCTCAGGGGCATTGCTCTTAATTTGTTAACTCAACCAAAAGAGAGCTTCTCCCTGTCCGTTACAATAAACTACCATGGCTGATTTGTCTCTCGGGTCTCATATTATCCACAATGCTGATTATGTGTAGTTTATCTTAGTACCATCAACATATAGTAACAATTGAAGCCAGACATGTGTCTGGGCTTTGGCCCATGTAGTGTATGTTTAAATCATGAACAACATTTTTTAAATTAGTTCAGAAGGTAAGGCTGAGGCACATGGCCTAGCAGCTTCTTAAAGGCAGCTGAAATCTCCTGTGGTCACATAACTAGGGGTTAACCAAAAATGGGTAAGTAAAACGATATATGTTTCTGGCCAATTCTGTTTGATGGCGCAGGTGAGTATACATCAGATGTGCATTTCTTAGCCATTAGAACCTTGATCTTTTGAGTTCTCTGTTGGGTGGTTGGGTGCTGGTGTGTTGTGTGGTGTAGGGGACAGTGTTGGCCTGTGGCCAATTGACATCAATGATGCTGCTTAGTGGTATTGATTTTCGTTTTCTTTTTTTTTTCTTTCCACAGGCCCCTGAGCTGCCCGGCTCCATTGAGGAGGAGCATGACGCTGGTGAGCCTCGCCCAACACCATCAGCGGGCGAGCTGGTGGGTGGAGCTAGTGGTGTGGGCCCGGGCCCAGCTCGGGCATTCGGCAAAGGAGATTGCCTGCCCCACCGATGACCCCACCTGGGCCAAAAGGGTCCTTTTGGATGAACAACGGACCCACATCTCTAGTTATGTCCTACATGCCAGCGACATGCTCAGCAAGATAGAGCCGGAGCAGAGGATGATCGCTCAGCGGATCATGGATCATGTCCTTGAGGCGGGCGTAGATGGGGCCCTGCAATGGGGGTGTAGCATACCACCACCCCAGAAGCACACCCCTTGGCCCATTGTGCCCGCCCAACACCAACACAGGGTGAGGAGACCGCCCCGTCCACGTACCCCAACTCCCCCACCAAGACGTTCCAGAAGATCGGGACACTCTCAGGCAGGGCGGGGCTACCATGAGAGGGGGGGGTTGAGTCATTGTCTGAGCCCACAGAAGAGGATGATGACGAGATGGGACACTACTAACCAATGCACTGAATTGGCCGTCTGGACTCGATTCCATTTAATTAATGTCACATTTGGCATTGCTTGTTTTGCCTTTATTTGTAAACACATGGTGCCCAATTTGTGGAGACTAATTTCTTAGTTTTTTTTTTGCTTGTTTTTTTTCCCCAAAAAATAAATTTTGCTATACGAAAACATGCGGCTCCATAATTTGACGTCTACAAACACAACTGTGTTGACTGGGTGTATGTTTGTGGGCAACATATCGGGGACATTATCCACACATTCTGGGCAATGGCGGGAGTGCAGGAACACGATGTGGCCTGGTAACATCTATTAACACCTCAAAGGGGTCTTCAAATCGGGGTCAGTTAGGGACTTTAGATGATTGTCAGCCCTACATGTGTGTGGTGACATCAAGGAACACACAGAAAGATTGGCAAAATTGTTTATTTGTGAAAGAATGTGTGCCACACCGTGCCCACAAAGGACACAATGCTGGTTGAGTGTAGGAGTAGCCACAACACAGTCCCTACAGTCCCAATGTGGGACACTATAAGAAAGGCCAACAGGGTAGCCACAACACAGTCCCTACAGTTCCAATGTGGGACACTATAAGAGGCCAACGGGGTAGCCAGAACACAGTCCCTACAGTCCCAATGTGGGACACTATAAGAAAAGAGGCCAACAGGGTAGCCACAACACAGTCCCTACAGTTCCAATGTGAGACACTATAAGAGGCCAACGGGGTAGCCAGAACACAGTCCCTACAGTCCCAATGTAGGACACTATAAGAAAAGAGGCCAACGGGGTAGACACAACACAGTCCCTACAGTCCCAATGTGGGACACTATAAGAAAAGAGGCCAACGTGATAGCCACAACACAGTCCCTACGAGCCCAATGTGGGACACTATAAGAAAAGAGCCCAACGGGGGCAAAAACAAACAAACAAAAAAAGCCAACATGGCAACACACAACATTTTTTGTCCAACAAGGACAACAGTCCTTCAGGGCAGGTTTGCCCATTGATGTGTCGGGGTTCAGCCACATCATGGGAGGCCACCATGTCCTCGCTGGAGGGCAGCCAGCATGGCACCCAACTGGGCCAGGTCTTGGGGCCCGCGTCGGTGTGCCCGGTGTAGGCGTCTGGACACCTCATGGTGGGCCCTGATGACGTCCTCCATCGTAGGGACACCTGTATTGTGATGAAAATCACATTTACATTCAAATAGTCCCTGTGGGGGTTTGCTATGTTAAAAAAACAAATATGCTCCTTACCCTCTGGCTCCACCTCATCAGCACTATCAGGGGGTGATGGAGAGGCACTCAGACTCCACCCGGCAGCTCCAGCACGTTCTCCATCTGCACATATGGGTGAACAAAATGTAAATCAAACTGTGTGCAAATCCTAATGTCCACAAAACACAACACTGATTACAGTGTGCAGGGCATAGCCCACAACAAAACACACTTACCACCATAATCATCCAAGGCTGGCACAATTGCAGCCTGAGGCATCTCCTCCTCCGGCCCAGCAGGGGATGCCAGCTCATCCTCCGGCCCTGCTGGGTGTTCATGCTCCTCCGCCGGCGGCCCTGCTGGGGAAGCCATCTCCTCCTCCTCCAGCCCTGCTGGGTCTTCCTGCTCCTCCTCCGCAGGCCCTTCTAGTGAGGGAAGCTCCTCGTCCTCTGGCCCTGGTGTGGAGGGCACCTCTTCCTCATGCCCTGGGGACGGGCTATTCCCTGGTGGGGATGGGCTGCCAGCAGCCTCTTGAGACGGTGGGGTTGGTGGGCCACCTGCAGGTGGTGGCGGGGGACCATCTTCGGATGACGAGTCCTCAACATCTGTATTTGAAAACACAATCATCGAGATTTCAGAAGAAGGGTTAAGCACAGAGGTGTTTACACATTTAGATTGTTAGCCTATGTGTTTCCAACAGGCCAGATATGGTGTTAGGTAATGTTCTATGCATGTAGTGTGGGTAGGACACAGTAGTATGGTTATTGTCCGGAGGGCAACTAACACTGTGGACTCATCTTTGGCCCAAAAAGACTGAGGTTAAGGCAGACGTGTAGGCACCCCCTCAATATTCTGCTGAATATATGTTACCCCATTGCATGGGTACCGCTGTAGCCCACAGTTTCCTTATAATATGTTTTTCTACATATGTGTAGTTTGGTCCATATACATGGGCAAGTGTGTTTGGGGCTAACAATTACTCACCACGCAGCCTGGCAATCCGGGCACGGATGTCCACTATGCGGCCTGGGCATTTCTGCTTGAGATCCACAATCTTTTTCTGGATCACTTTAGCGCTCCTCTCAACCCCCAGTTGGTTGAGCAGGGCCCGCTGGATCCACCTAACGGTGCTGCGACTGCGCAGCCTGGGGTGCCGGTGGTGGCTCCAATAGTCATACCGGTCTCAATGGCCTATGAGGACCAGAAGCTCCGCCATCCCCCACGTTGCAGCGCGCTGTGTGGCGGCCATAACTGTACTGCTGTGTGCAGAGGAGGGGCTGGCACCTTGCAGGAAGAGTGAAACTGAAACCAACGTCATGACGTCAGTACGGCTGCTGGCGGGGCGACACAACATTCAAAGTCGCTGTACGCGCAGTGTGACACGGCAGAAACACTTCTGCGGCACCTACAGAACAATAACCCAGGGTGGTGCGTACCGCAACCTTGTGCGCTGTGTACAGCATTATACCTTTGTATGTGGTATGAGAATGTGCACACTATATAGTGCGCGCAGTGCGACACGGCAAAAACACTTTTGCGCAGGGGCGTAACTATAATAGGTGCAGGGGTTGCGATCGCACCCGGGCCCTGCAGCCTAGGGGGCCCCAAATGTCCCTTTGGCCCATAGAAAAAGACTTATGCTATTAAAGACTTGCAATAATTGGGGACCCCGTTGGAGCTTCCGCATCGGGCCCCTGGGCCTGAAGTTACGCCACTGCTTTTGCGTTAACTATAAAAACAATTACCCATGCATGTGCGCTGTGTACAGCACTATTCCTTTCTATGTGGTATGAGAATGTGCACACTATATAGGACCATAACGCACTATACTTTGGCCTTGCGCAATTGAGTGGCCGCGTAATTGTACTAATGTATCTGATCGTGCAGACGGCGCGTATCTCTAGTGCTGAAGAGACAGCTCATCCAAGATGGCGCCCTGTGAAGGGAGAGCCAATCGTAATGCAGGATCTTCCACCAATGATTGCTGATGGGGCGCGGTATCCCGGAGCCTGTGTCACACCCCAGGGAATTCACTAGGTGAAAATACCTTCCTGTGCCCCGATTACACGCCGCTACCACAGGGGTTATACCTGCTTGTTTTTGAGCACGGCTGAAAGACAGGTGTCCAAAGAGACCGGAGGGAGTTACCTGAATTACATGCCGCTACCTCGCGGTGTTTTGAAGGTAAAAGGTACAATTGTCTCCGACACCCGGTGGTTTCTAACCTTCGGTAGCGGCGTGTAAAGGTACCATAAGAGATTGGAAGGGAAAAGAGAAAAAAGCTGCGGCTTCTATCAACTGGATCTGCTGCACTGAGAGAGCTGAAGGACACAGTCTCCTAAGCTCCACCCCCTGATCACATGACAATGATGTCATCACAAGTCCATCCCCACTTCCTTCATAAACTCCACCCCCTGATCACATGACTGTGAGGTCATCACAGGTCCTTCAGCTCTCACAGTGCAGCAGATCCGTCCTGGTTGTAGGTGGAGGAAGATTCCCTGTCATCCTCTATACAGGTGATTATAGAAAGCTAGTGTGGAGCCCACTAGGACGGGGTACTCGGTACCAGACCGGGGTACTGCTGGGGGATGTCACGGCGGTCCTGGTCCGGACTGTGTCCCAGGTTCACACAAGTAAATGGGGTGTATTTACAAGGGATTTGGTTTGTCGTGACGCCACCCTCGGGTTGTGGTCAGTTAGGGGACCACCGCTGCTGCAGAACCTCTGGGGATGATGTTTGGCAGCTGTAGATGGGACGGCTCCCCGCAGGTAGAGCCTGGTTCCCCGGGGCAGTGGTGATTAAAGTCTGTGATGGTGGTTATAGATGTTGCGGGAAAGTAGGGGTAGTAGTAGAGATGATGAGAGAGGAGGCAATGGCAGTTTATGAGGTAAAGTAGGGTTTCAGCACAAGGATCACACACTCACGTTTGTTGTCATTTTCCAAGTCTTTACTGTGCAGATGGTAAAGCAGAGTATTGTCCACGGAGTCTGTACCGGGGCCGGGTTGCTCCCACCCTGACCAGGTCCTTGGCTTCCCACTCCTGCGCTTTGTGTGAGGCCCTGCTGCCGCCTTTAGCTGAACTGCCGGCCCTGTCTCCCCTCACGATTACCAATCTACTAGGCAACATGAGTCCTTTGTGTCACTGACCCCTCCGTGTTTCTTTGCTGTGGTACAGTGAAGATGGTGGACCCTCACTATTCCGGTAATCACTGTCCTGTCTGTCCCAGGCACAGCATCGGATCCGCCATCCGTCCTAAGCGCCTGAGTTCAGGGTAACTCCTTGTCCCGGGTGTATTCCTCTGTCTCTCTGACTCCTTCCCTCAGACCTCTCAGGACCTCCACTCCAACTCCACTCTCCTCCAACTCCAGACTCAAACTGACTAACTGTCACTCCTGCTCTGAGGTAAACAACATTAGCTCCTCCCACTCTTGCAGGTGCCACCAAAGCCCCTCCCACTTTCTAGTGTAGTGTTGTGTGGGGAGTAAACCGGTGTTGCTGTTTCTGTGGCACATTAACCCTTGGGGTGCCACACAACAACTACATTATGTAATAATAACATCATCATCATCAGCACTGCTAGAGGAGCCTCATTACATCACTAAGGACCAGAGACATCGCTCGTGTGAGGGGATCTCTTGTAGATGTGATCGGTCCTTAGTTACAGGAGCCATCGCTCGTGGTCGGTGACGTCTTGTAGATGTGATCGGTTCTTAGTTACAGGATCCATCACTCGTGGTCGGTGATCTCTTGTAGATGTGATCGCTCCTTAGTTACAGGATCCATCGCTGGTGGTCGGTGATCTCTTGTAGATGTGATCAGTCCTTAGTTACAGGATCCATCGCTCGTGGTCGGTGATCTCTTGTAGATGTGATCGCTCCTTAGTTACAGGATCCATCGCTGGTGGTCGGTGATCTCTTGTAGATGTGATCGGTCCTTAGTTACAGGATCCATCGCTCGTGGTCAGTGATCTCTTGTAGATGTGATCGGTCCTTAGTTACAGGATCCATCGCTGGTGGTCGGTGATCTCTTGTAGATGTGATCGCTCCTTAGTTACAGGATCCATCGCTGGTGGTCGGTGATCTCTTGTAGATGTGATCGCTCCTTAGTTACAGGATCCATCGCTGGTGGTCGGTGATCTCTTGTAGATGTGATCGCTCCTTAGTTACAGGATCCATCGCTCGTGGTCGGTGATCTCTTGTAGATGTGATCGCTCCCAGGTTACAGGATCCATCGCTGGTGGTCGGTGATCTCTTGTAGATGTGATCGGTCCTTAGTTACAGGATCCATCGCTCGTGGTCGGTGATCTCTTGTAGATGTGATCAGGTCCTTAGTTACAGGATCCATCGCTCGTGGTCGGTGATCTCTTGTAGATGTGATCGGTCCTTAGTTACAGGATCCATCGATCGTGGTCGGTGATCTCTTGTAGATGTGATCGGTCCTTAGTTACAGGATCCTTCGCTCGTGGTCGGTGACGTCTTGTAGATGTGATCCCTTAGTTACAGGATCTATCGCTCGTGGTCGGTGATCTGTTCCTCAGTATTTGTGGTTCTGGATCTCGTTATTTTCTCCTCTATGATTTCCATCTTCTCTTTATCATACAGACGCTGCAGGACGAGATCCCTCCGGCTGATCCAGTTTTCCTCCCTCTTCTCCTGAATGATCCCGAGGATGGACGAGGACGGGAATGAGATCAGCAGTAGATTACTCCACCTCACCCTGGAGATCATCTCCCTGCTGAGCGGAGAGGTGACTCCTCCACATTTCTATCAGCTTTATTGTATCATTGTAGTTACTGGGACCTGTCATCAGGGGCGACAAGACTCCAGGATCTCATGATGCCGCATCTCCCTAAGTGTCTCTCTCCATACACAGGATTACACCATAGTGAGGAAGACACCGGGGGACTGTGTGACTCCCATCATCCATCTCCAGGAGTCAGGAGGGCGGAGCCTCATCACAGCCCCTCCCCACACACTCCCCGATACATGAGAGGAACAAGAAGAAGATCCTAGAGCTCAGCAACAAGATGATTGAGCTGCTGAGCGGAGAGGTGACTGCTGGGATATTATACAGGACAGCACTGGAGGATTCTGGGTGATGAGCGGAGAGGTGACTGCTGGGACATTATACAGGACAGCACTGGAGGATTCTGGTGATGAGCGGAGAGGTGACTGCTGGGACATTATACAGGACAGCACTGGAGGATTCTGGGTGATGAGTGGAGAGGTGACTGCTGGGACATTATACAGGACAGCACTGGAGGATTCTGGGTGATGAGCGGAGAGGTGACTGCTGGGACATTATACAGGACAGCACTGGAGGATTCTGGGTGATGAGCGGAGAGGTGACTGCTGGGACATTATACAGGACAGCAGTGGAGGATTCTGGGTGATGAGCGGAGAGGAGACTGCTGGGACATTATACAGGACAGCACTGGAGGATTCTGGGTGATGAGCAGAGAGGTGACTGCTGGGACATTATACAGGACAGCAGTGGAGGATTCTGGGTGATGAGCAGAGAGGTGACTGCTGGGACATTATACAGGACAGCACTGGAGGATTCTGGGTGATGAGCGGAGAGGTGACTGCTGGGACATTATACAGGACAGAACTGGAGGATTCTGGGTGATGAGCGGAGAGGAGACTGCTGGGACATTATACAGGACAGCACTGGAGGATTCTGGGTGATGAGCAGAGAGGTGATTGCTGGGACATTATACAGGACAGCAGTGGAGGATTCTGGGTGATGAGCGGAGAGGTGACTGCTGGGACATTATACAGGACAGCACTGGAGGATTCTGGGTGATGAGCGGAGAGGTGACTGCTGGGACATTATACAGGACAGCACTGGAGGATTCTGGGTGATGAGCGGAGAGGTGACTGCTGGGACATTATAAAGGACAGCACTGGAGGATTCTGGGTGATGAGCGGAGAGGTGACTGCTGGGACATTATACAGGACAGCAGTGGAGGATTCTGGGTGATGAGCGGAGAGGAGACTGCTGGGACATTATACAGGACAGCACTGGAGGATTCTGGGTGATGAGCAGAGAGGTGACTGCTGGGACATTATACAGGACAGCAGTGGAGGATTCTGGGTGATGAGCAGAGAGGTGACTGCTGGGACATTATACAGGACAGCAGTGGAGGATTCTGGGTGGTGACTGCTGGGACATTATACAGGACAGCTCTGAAGGATTCTGGGTGATGAGCAGAGAGGTGACTGCTGGGACATTATACTGGACAGCACTGGAGGATTCTGGGTGATGAGCGGAGAGGTGACTGCTGGGACATTATACAGGACAGCACTGGAGGATTCTGGGTGGTGACTGCTGGGACATTATAAAGGACAGCACTGGAGGATTCTGGGTGATGAGCGGAGAGGTGACTGCTGGGACATTATACAGGACAGCAGTGGAGGATTCTGGGTGATGAGCGGAGAGGAGACTGCTGGGACATTATACAGGACAGCACTGGAGGATTCTGGGTGATGAGCAGAGAGGTGACTGCTGGGACATTATACAGGACAGCAGTGGAGGATTCTGGGTGATGAGCAGAGAGGTGACTGCTGGGACATTATACAGGACAGCACTGGAGGATTCTGGGTGATGAGCGGAGAGGTGACTGCGGGGACATTATACAGGACAGCACTGGAGGATTCTGGGTGATGAGCGGAGAGGTGACTGCTGGGACATTATACAGGACAGAACTGGAGGATTCTGGGTGATGAGCGGAGAGGAGACTGCTGGGACATTATACAGGACAGCACTGGAGGATTCTGGGTGATGAGCAGAGAGGTGATTGCTGGGACATTATACAGGACAGCAGTGGAGGATTCTGGGTGATGAGCAGAGAGGTGACTGCTGGGACATTATACAGGACAGCACTGGAGGATTCTGGGTGATGAGCAGAGAGGTGACTGCTGGGACATTATACAGGACAGCAGTGGAGGATTCTGGGTGGTGACTGCTGGGACATTATACAGGACAGCTCTGGAGGATTCTGGGTGATGAGCGGAGAGGTGACTGCTGGGACATTATACAGGACAGAACTGGAGGATTCTGGGTGATGAGCGGAGAGGAGACTGCTGGGACATTATACAGGACAGCACTGGAGGATTCTGGGTGATGAGCAGAGAGGTGATTGCTGGGACATTATACAGGACAGCAGTGGAGGATTCTGGGTGATGAGCAGAGAGGTGACTGCTGGGACATTATACAGGACAGCACTGGAGGATTCTGGGTGATGAGCAGAGAGGTGACTGCTGGGACATTATACAGGACAGCAGTGGAGGATTCTGGGTGGTGACTGCTGGGACATTATACAGGACAGCTCTGGAGGATTCTGGGTGATGAGCAGAGAGGTGACTGCTGGGACATTATACTGGACAGCACTGGAGGATTCTGGGTGATGAGCGGAGAGGTGACTGCTGGGACATTATACAGGACAGCACTGGAGGATTCTGGGTGATGTTGGTGTCATTGTGTTGTCAGGTTCCTATAAGGTGTCAGGACGTCGCTATCTATCTCTCCATGGAGGAGTGGGAGTATCTAGAAGGACACAAGGACCGGTACGAGGAGGTGATGATGGAGGAGCACCGGCCGGTGACATCACAAGGTGAGAAGATTTCTATGTCTGCCCATTACTGTGGGCACAGGCTGGCACTGGCTGCCATGATGAAGCCTCACTGCCGGGATGTGCAGGGTGTACACATGTTTGTGCAGTAACCTGTAATGTCGGACGTCCCTAATTCCATCATTTAATAATACATCTTTTAGAGCGGAGCACAGTGAGAAGGATCTGGGGATCCACAGTGTGGAATGCAGCAGAGATCCAGGAGGATCAGCAGGGAGCAGGGACCATTAGATTTAGCTGTTAGTAGATCATTAGAGACTTTAGTGAGGGCAGTCTCTCTCTCTCTGTAGAGTGTAAGGAGCCAAAACCGGATTGTAAAGGGTGAAGAAGAGAATTATCTGAGTTATAGCCGATCACACAGGAGTGGATCAAGTGATCCAGAAGATTAGAGATGAAGGGAAATCAGAGACCGGTCTGTAGTCAGCAGGAAGTTCTGGTCGGGGAAGGTTTATCAGTAATGGGTGTATGCTGCGTGATTGAAGGAGGAGGGAAAGACACCAGATGAGAGAGAGGTTAAATATGTTAGTGAGGTGAGTGGTGACAGCCGGGAAGAGGGACTGGAGGATGTGAGGGAATAGGGTCACTGGGCAGGTAGTAGGGTGAGGAGATGTGAGGAGCCGGGTCACTGGGGCAGGTAGTAGGGTGAGAAGATGTGAGGAGCCGGGTCACTGGGGCAGGTAGTAGGGTGAGAAGATGTGAGGAGCCGGGTCACTGGGGCAGGTAGTAGGGTGAGAAGATGTGAGGAGCCGAGTCACTGGGGCAGGTAGTAGGGTGAGGAGATGTGAGGAGCCGGGTCACTGGGGCAGGTAGTAGGGTGAGAAGATGTGAGGGGTCGGGTCACTTCTTCTGTGATTGGTTCATAGACAGAATGTGAAGTAGATGAAGAGGGAGGAGAATGCAGGAGATTATGAGGCCGGGGGACATTTCTTGTGAATATGGGAATCTTTTCTATGAAGTAATTGGTCGGATCGTCAGCGCTGAGGTTGGAGGTGACAATCTAGGAGCGAGGAGGGAATGATAAGTGTCAGAGTCATTTGGGATTGTTGTATGAAGTGAGGAGGGCGGTGAAGGCTCCGGTGTGGAGGGTGAAGGGCAGAGTTGTGTTTTCAGCATAAACTTATAATGGATGAAATCTTCCTCCAGATTGGATTTCCTCCAGATATTCGGCCCCTGGAGCAGCGCTGGAGAGAACGTGTTTGCAGCGTGAGCCAGGGCTGCCGCCATCTGTGCCGAGCTGTTCTATGTGTAGGAGGTGCAGCTTCATCCAGGGCTCTGCAGAGCTTCATTATAATGTATCAGAGTCAGGACATGACAGGGACGAGATTGGAGCAATGAGGACTGCAGATTCTTCATAGGTTTCTGGGTATTAATGGCTTATATATTCCTATAAGTGTAATAAGTGGGGTGTTCTCAGTATGGCGTCAGGTCCAAATTATTCCCATCTTCATGTGTAGGAGGGTTTGTAAATTGTAAAAGATCCAGAGAGGAGGTGTTGTATGGTGGGATTGAATAGATCTGTGTGGTTTAAGGTTGTGGAAAGACCATGAGGGCTGTAAATGAGGGAGGGGAGAAGAGGGCTGAAATGGATGGAGAATGTGAGCTGTACATGGAGGAGGGGAGCAGAGATGGACTGATATGGATGGAGAATGTGAGCTGTACATGGAGGAGGGGAGGAGAGATGGACTGATATGGATGGAGAATGTGAGCTGTACATGGGAGAAGAGAGAGGGGCTGATATGGATGGAGAACGTGAGCTGTACATGGGAGAAGAGAGAGGGGCTGATATGGATGGAGAATGTGAGCTGTACATGGGAGAAGAGAGAGGGGCTGATATAGATGGAGAACGTGAGCTGTACATGGGAGAAGAGGGAGGGGCTGATATGGATGGAGAATGTGAGCTGTATATGGGAGAGAGGAAGATGTACACACTGGTGATCAAAATTAGAGAACACCACACAATTTTCTTAATGTTAAGGTCATTGTGTTGTCCTATGTCAAAATATCCTAACATGAGTAAAATAGTATTTTAAGCTTATTTCATAAATTTAATATATTCTAAGGCACAGAATAAAAATGTAAATCACATAAATGAAGACGAGCACTGATCAAAATTAGAGGACTCTTTCTGATACCTGCAAGTTATTGGTGTTAATTTGGCACCTGGTGCTAATTTCCTTCATTATCTGACAAACCCTATTTAACTGGCAGCCTAACTTTCCAGTTTGCACTCCCTTTGCCGTTCGAAAGTGACTGAAACCCTCCACCAGCAGGTTGTCCAGATGAAGGTCACAGGGCGCACCATATCAACAGAAGTTAGTTGTTCCAAGTCTGTGAGTTCTGGAATATTGCATCTTTACAACATCACAAACTTTTTCAAGTCCTCAAGAAGGCTGGTCTCCCTCAGAAGACAAATGCAATAGAGGACAGGATAATGCGGAGAATCTCCATGGGTAATTGTTTCAACACTGCAGCTGGAATAGCTCACCAGTTCAGAACTGAACAGGGTAAGGATCTGTCTCGTCACACAGAAATAGCTAAAAATGAGGAAACAAAAGCGCAATAGGGTCTTATCCTTTTTTTTTTTTTTTTTAGTGTAATTCAAATAGTGGCAAATGTCACTGCTCACCTGATTTGGTTGTGAGACTCGCAACCAATATATGCATATGGTACAGCTGCTGCAGGATCCATATTCCGCGGCAATACGGTGGCGGTCAATGATAGATCCAAATGGACGGTATTTTTGTGATCCGCACAAACTGTACGTTGAAAAGGACCACAAGTGATCACAGGGATATGATGCGTTATTCAACGCGTTTTAGAGCCTGTCCCCCGCTTCTTCCTCAGGAATGCAACCACCATCAACAATGATAGTGGTTGCATTCCTGAGGAAGGAGCAGAAACACGCTCTGAAACGAGTTGAATAACGCACCATTTCCAATGTACAGTTTGCGCCGATTGCAAAAACGCCATCCATTTGGATCTGTCTCGTCATATGGTGTCACAACATTTAAGACCTTTTGGACTGAAGGCCCAGTCCGCAGTGATCAAACCTCAGCAGAAATAATCAAAAGACTAGACTCCCCTCTTGTGAGGAGCGTGTTGTGTGGACAGAGGAGAAGTGGTCCACAGTTCATTTTAGTGATGAAAGCAAGTTTAATGTATTTGGGTCTGATGGGAAACATTATGTTCGTCAACAAACTGGGGAAATACTGAACCCAAAGTGTGTAAAGACGTCAGTGACAAGTGGTGGAGGAAGTGTGATGGTTTGGGGAATGTTTTCTTTTGCAGGGGTTGGATCTCTCATACAGCTACATGGCAGAGTGAATGTAAGTGTGTATCAGAACCTTCTTCGTGGTTCCTTACCTGCGTTCAGCACTTAATCAGCCAGGAATTTTCATGCAGGACAATGCTCTCTGTCCCACAGCAAAACCATTAAAGCAGTTGTTTGAAGAAGATAACATTGAAACAATGAAACGGTCAGCCCAGAGTCCTGATCTAAATCCAGTAGAAAACCTCTGGAAAATCCTTGGTGACAAACCTATGGCCAAGAAACCCACAACAGTCACAGAACTGTGTAAGAGACTGGAAGAAGAGTGGACCAAAATCCCCTCAGAGCAATGTGAGAGACTAGTGGTGTCCTGTGGTCGCAGATGTGCTGAAGTCATTCTCAGCAGAGGCCTGTACACAGCAGAGGCCTGTACACAGCAAAGGCCTGTACACTTGCTACTGATTGGTGACTGTTGTAACCTTCACAAATTTAGTTTTAATCTTTCCCAGTGCTACAGTCATTGGTGTTCTCTAATTATGATCATCATGTTTTGTGAAAAATTAAAGTTTTAAACTGATATACTTTAGTTATTTCGGAAAACACTGTTCTACTGGCCGAGTGACCCCAGACACAAATGCCAAATGTTCATCAATGTAGATTAATTCTCACTCTCCAAGTCCCTCCTCCCTCTCCCTGAACTAGCCTCCTCTCAAGACGTCGACGCAGCCGCCACCCTTTACAACACCACCCTCGCCACAGCCCTCCAGGCCGCCCCCCTCTCATACAACAAAACCCGCGCACATAGGCAACTCTGGCTCACCGCCCACACCAAAGAACTCCGACGGACGTCTAGGGTGGCTGAACGGAGATGGAAGAAATCCCGCTCCTCAGTGCACTTCGCCTTGTTCAAACAGTCCCTCATCGACTTCAAGACTGCACTGACTGCCGCAAAACAAGCTTTGTTCTCCCCTCTCACATCCACCCTTTCACACAATCCCAAGCAACTTTTCATGACCTTTAACACTCTACTCCACCTGCCTGCACCCTCTCCCTCTCCCTCTCCTCTCATCTCCACCGACGACTTCGCCACCTTCTTCAAACAGAAGATCGACAAAATCACAGCTTTCCCACTCCCCCCAGCCCTCTCCCTCTGTCGCCCAACCCCCCTCGACCAAAAGTAGCTTCTCCTCCCTGACAGAAGAACGCCTCTCCTCCCTTCTAGCACGATCCCACCTCACCACCTGTGCCCTCGACCACCTCCCCTCCCACCTCATCCCTAACCTCACCACAGTCCTCATCCCCACCCTAACCCGTCTCTTCAACATATCACTTACTACCGGTGTCTTCCCCTCATCCTTCAAACACGCCCTAATCACACCCATCCTCAAAAAACCCAGCCTCGACCCCGCAACAGTCTCCAACTATCGCCCCATATCTCTCCTCCCGTTTGCTGTCATCCTATCTCTCCTTCTGCTCCCTCTTTGACTGCCTGCAATCCAGTTTCCGACCCCATCATTCCACCGAAACAGTCCTAACCAATGTCACTACTGACCGCCAAGAGCAAGCGACACTACTCCATCCTCCTCCTTGACCTCTCTGCTGCCTTCGACACAGTTGACCACTCACTCCTACTCCAAATCCTAAAATCTCTTGGCATCACTGACCTAGCCCTCTCCTGGATCTCCTCTTACCTAACAGACCGGACCTTCACCGTCACCCACTCCGACAACTCCTCCTCGCCCTACACCCTGTCTGTTGGTGTTCCCCAAGGCTCGGTCCTGGGACCACTACTCTTCTCCATCTACACCCTCAGCCTATGCCAACTAATCGAATCCCACGGCCTTCAATACCACCTTTACGCAAACGACACCCAGCTATACCTCTCCGGCCCCGACATCACCTCCCTACTATCTAATACTCCTCACTGCCTGTCTGCCATCTCATCTTTCTTCTCCACTTGCTTCCTCAAACTCAACGTGGACAAAACCGAGTTCATCGTCTTCCCCCCCCCCCAGCTCGCTCTTCCCCCCTACCCAACCTAACTATCACTGTCAACGACTGCACACTCTCACCCGTGCCTCACGCCAAATGCCTCGGGGTAATCCTCAACTCATCCCTCTCCTTCAAGCCCCACGTCCAAGCCCTCGCCACCGCCTGCCGTCTCCAACTTAAAAACATTACCCGAATCCGCTCCTTCCTTGACCATGACACTGCCAGAACACTTATCCACGGCCTCATCATTTCCCGCCTAAACCTCTTGCTCACATGCCTCCTCGCTACCTCCCTTGCACCCCTCCGAACCATCCTCAACTACGCTGCCCGACTCATCCACCAGTCACCCCGCCACTCCCCCGTCTCCCCCCTCTACCAGGCCCTTCACTGGCTCCCCACGCCCCAACGATATCAGTTCAAAACCCTAACTCTGACATACAAAGCCACCCACAACCTGTCCCCTCCATACATTTCCGACATGGTCTCCCGATACCATCCCTCACGCAATCTGCGCTCCTCTCAAGAGCTCCTCCTTCACTGCCCTCTCATATCCTCTTCACACAACCTCGTACAGGATTTCTCCCGTGCATCCGCCATACTCTGGAACGCTCTACAACACCACATCAAACACTCCCCCTCCTTGGGAACCTTCAAGAAAAACCTGAAGACCCACCTCTTTTTCTTCAGGCCTTCAGCCCACACTGAGACACATCCCGCTGTACCACCTCACCCTCACCCATCCCCTCCTACTGTCTCCCTCCCACCCCCTATAGACTGTGAGCCTTCGTGGACAGGATCCCCGCACTATTATGCCTGTTTGATTTAACTGTCATCACTTTTATGTTACTGTTTTCGTCCTTGTTGTACCCCCACACATTTAAAGCGCCATGGAATCAATGGTGCTATATAAATCTATAATAATAATTCTGTCTGAAAAAAATCAAGTGATCAGACATTGTTCTCTAATTTTGATCACTAGTGTAGATGGAGAATGTGAGCTGTACATGGGGAAGAGGAGGGGAGAGGGACTGATATGGATGGAGAATGTGAGCTGTACATAGAGAGAGGGACTGATATGGATGGAGAATGTGCGCTGTACATGGACAGAGGAAGAGAGAGGGACTGATATGGATGGAGAATGTGATCTGTACCTGGAGATGAGGACTGTGCACTACATCCATATCTGAGTGTGTAAAAGGGCAGTAGATATGAGTGACTGCAGCAGCAAGAACTTAAATTACCCAAATACATATGGTAAAAACATTTTGCAGCATAAAGGATCTAGGAATAAGTTTGTTTGAATGTGTTACATGACTTACCTGTCTCCTGCCTAACTGCCATGTTTAACTGCCCCTGGAACTTTGAAAAATATGTATAAAATGTGCACATTTTCTTCCTCTTAGCTCTGTCAAAATATTTAGCAAGGTTTGTGCCTACAAGGTTTGTGCCTGAAATACATTGGGGATCAGAAACCTGCAGTTCCAGCAAGGGTAATAAGTTTTTGAAAACTATGAGAGACAATTACCTTTCACAACTGGTTCAGGACCCAACAAGAAGGGGGGCACTGCTGGACCTAATATTAACCAACAGGCCGGACCGCATATCAAATATACGGGTTGGAGGTCACTTGGGTAATAGTGATCATAACTTAATAAGCTTTCAAGTATCCTTTACTAAGATGTGTAGTAGAGGGGCTACAAGGACACTAAACTTCAGGAAGGCAAATTTCCAACGGTTGAGAGATGATCTTGGTGCAATAAACTGGGACGATGTCCTGAGACATAAAAGTACACAACACAAATGGGAGATGTTTATTAGCATCCTGAATAGGGCCTGTGCACAATATATACCCTATGGGAATAAGCATGCTAGAAATAGGAGGAAACCACTATGGCTAAATAAAGTGGTAAGAGGTGCAATATGTGACAAAAAGAAAGCATGTAGGGAATTAAAGCAAGTAGGTAGTGATGAGGCATTAAATAAATACAGAAAATTAAATAACATTTGTAAAAAGCAAATCAAGGCAGCAAAGATTGAGACAGAGAGACTCATTGCCAGAGAAAGTAAAAAATATTTATTTTTAATATTTAAAGATTCCATAATAACAGGGTCTGTACCACAGGACTGGCGTATAGCAAATGTGGTGCCAATATTCAAAAAGGGAACAAAAACTGAACTTGGAAATTATAGGCCAGTAAGCTTAACCTCTACTGTAGGTAAAATCCTAGAGGGTTTTCTAAGAGATGCTATACTGGAGTATCTGAAGAAAAAATAACCTCATGACCCATTATCAACATGGTTTTACGAGGGACCGTTCCTGTCAAACTAATCTAATAAGCTTCTATGAAGAAGTAAGTTCTGTACTGGACCAAGGAAATGCAGTGGATGTGGTGTATATGGACTTTTCAAAAGCTTTTGATACGGTGCCACACAAAAGGTTGATACATAAAATGAGGGCAATGGGGATAGGGGAAAATATGTGTAAGTGGGTTAAGAACTGGCTTAGTGATAAGAAACAAAGGGTGGTTATTAATGGAACACACTCAGAATGGGTCACAGTTAACAGTGGGGTACCACAGGGGTCAGTGTTGGGCCCACTTCTATTTAATATATTTATTAATGACCTTGTAGGGGGCATACAGAGTAGAATCTCAATATTTGCGGATGACCCTAAACTCTGCAGGGTAATCAATACAGAGGAGGACAATTTTATATTACAGGAGGATTTATGTAAACTAGAAGCTTGGGCTGCTAAATGGCAAATGAGCTTTAATGGGGATAAATGTAAAGTCATGCACTTGGGCAGAGGAAACAAAAGGTATAATTATGTGCTTAATTGTAAAACACTGGGCAAAACTGTCACTGAAAAAGACCTGGGTGTATGGGTAGATGACAAACTCACATTTAGTGGCCAGTGTCAGGCAGCTGCTGCAAAGGCAAATAAAATAATGGGATGCATTAAAAGAGGCATAGATGCTCATGAGGAGAACATAATTTTACCTCTATACAAGTCACTAGTGCGACCACACTAAGGCTATGTGCACATCAGTCGGTTCTGCATTTCTGCAGACTGACCGGGAACCGGAGGACACTGGCAGAAACTGAGTTTTCTGTGCTCAGCAGTGTCCCTCGTTTTTTGCTCGTTTTTTGCTCGTTTTTTGCTGGTTTTCCGCCCGGTTTTTCAGCGTTTTGTCGGCGGTTTTTCTGAGCGGTTTTAAAACTGAGTTTTTAGTGCACTTGTTCAGCTGAAACCGGTGGAAAAACGGAGGAAAGAAGTCACTTGCTCTATTTTTGGAAACCGGTGAAAAAACTCAGTTTTGACTGAAAACGACCAGAAGAAAAACGTTGTAATGTAGACAGAGTTTTCTAAAATCCATTGACTAGCATGTTAATCCAACCGGAGGGTAGGATTAACATAAATTAACATAAAACTGAGCGGAAAACGTCCAAAAGCAGCCCACAAAACGACTGATGTGCACATACCCTTAGAATACTGTGTACAATTCTGGTCTCCGGTGTATAAGAAAGACATAGCTGAACTAGAGCGGGTCCAGAGAAGAGCGACAAAAGTCATTAGAGGACTAAGGGGTCTGCAATACCAAGACAGGTTATTAGAGGACTGAGGGGTCTGCAATACCAAGACAGATTATTAAACTTGGGGTTATTTAGCTTGGAAAAACGAAGGCTTAGGGGTGATCTTATAATAATGTATAAATATATGAGGGGACAGTACAGAGACCTTTCTAATGATCTCTTTACTCTTAGGCCTGAGACGGGGACAAGGGGGCATCCTCTACGTCTTGAGGAAAGAAGGTTTAATCATAATCACAGACGCGGATTCTTTACTGTAAGAGCAGTGAGACTATGGAACTCTCTGCCACATGATGTTGTAATGAGGGAGTCACTACTAACATTTAAGAGGGCCTGGATGCCTTTCTTGAAAACTATAATATTACCAGTTATACATACTAGATTCTTTGATAGGGCGTTGATCCAGGGAATTAGTCTGATTGCCGTACCTGGAGTCAGGAAGGAATTTTTTCCCCCAATGTGGAGCTTAGTGTTGCCACATGGGTTTTTTTTTGCCTTCCTCTGGATCAACATGTTAGGCTATGGGGGGAACTAGATGGACTTAAAGTCTTCCTTCAATCTTAAAAACCATGTTACTATGTTACATCTAGGTCCAATATAACTTGTTGAAATAGGAAAATGGAGATAAAAACAGCACAAAATAGGTAAAACAAGTGAAGATGTAAGAATCGTTCTCACCTGAAGAGGTTGTGAGAGTCACAATCACTGAAGGCAAATGAGAATATTAATAATAATAAATATTTATATAGCGCCATCATATTCTGCAGCGCTTTGCAATACAGTGGTTTGTTTACGAGCGGTCATAGGTAACAATAAAAAATATACAATACAGTAAGTAAACAAGAGAATCAATGTAAAAAAAATGAAAAAATCCAATGCACTAAGCAGAGAATCGATGTAAAAGTACAATACTTAAAGCAGAGAAACAGTGTAAAAAATAAAGCAGAGAAACAATGTAAAAAATACAGTACAGTAATTAGATACAATACAATAAACACAGAATCAATGTAAAAAGTACAATACAATAATTAAAGCAAAAATAAAGGTGACCCTGCTCAAAAGAGCATGCAACTGCAACGGGATTGGGGTTACACAAGGTACAGGAGCTTATTACAGTGATGGTCCAGGCATCTTGAGGAAGAGGGGGATAGAAATAAAGTTACATGAATGGTCACCAGACATCTGTGTTAGAGCATTTGGGTTTAGTGGAGTTTGAAGAAGAGATTATGTCCAGAGAGATGGTATTGTGTATAGCCCTTTCACTAAGGACTTCTATTAGGTAGTATGATAGGCCGCCTTAAAAAGATGTGTTTTTAGGGAGCATCTGAAGCTATGCAAGTTATGGATAGTCCTAATTTCTTGGGGTAGAGCATTCCAGAGAATTGGTGCAGCTCGGGAGAAGTTTTGGAGCTGGGAGTGGGACGATCGGATTAGTGCAGATGTTAGTCGAATGTCATTTGTAGAATGTAGAGAAAGGGTGGGGTGATAGACAGAGATGAGGGAGGAGATGTAGGGAGGTGCTGCACTGTGAAGAGCCTTGTGGGTGATAACAAGCAATTTGAATTGGATCCTGTAGTGTATGGGCAGCTAGTGCAGTGACTGGCACAGAGCTGTGGCATCTGAGTAACGTTTGGCCAGATGGGTGATCCTGGCCGCTGCATTAAGGATTGACTGGAGAGGGGAAAGTTTACAGAGGGGGAGGCCAATTAGTAGAGAATTGCAGTATTCAAGGCTGGAATGGATCAGGGCCACGGTGAGGGTTTTTATTGTTTCCATGGTGAGAAAGGGGCGGACTCTAGAGATGTTTTTCAGGTGCAAGCGACAAGAGAGATTGTGTATTGGAGGTGAAGAAGAGATCGGTGTCAAACATAACACCCAGACAGCGAGCCTGCTGCCTAGGCGTTATCGTGGTGCCACAAACTGGGAGAGAGATGTCAGATTTAGGGAGGTTAGTGGAGGGCAGGAGCAGAAGTAGTTCAGTTTTGGTTGAGTTTCAAATAAAGAGCAGACATGATGTTGTAAACTGCATCTAGACAGTCATTGGCATTCTTTAATACCGCAGGGGTAAGGTCAGGGGCTGAAGTGTATAGTTGTGTGTCATCAGCATAAAGATGGTACTGGAAGCCAAATCTGCTCACGGAGTGTCCAATCGGGGCCGTGTAGAGAGAAGAGAAGAGGGACAAGGACTGAGCCCTGAAGTACCCCAATAGTAAGAGGAAGTGGAGCCAGTGAACGTTACACTGAAAGAGGGGTCAGAAAGATAGGAAGAGAACCAGGAGAGAGCCGTGTCCTTTATGTCGATGGAGTGCAGCATAGAGAGTAGGAGATGGTGGTCAACAGTGTCGAAAGCTGCAGAGAGGTCAAGAAGAATTGGCAGAGAGTGGTCTCCATTACGTTTTGCCGTCAGAAGGTCATTGGTCACTTTGATGAGGGCAGTTTCTGTAGAGTGAAGGTGGCGGAAACCAGACTGTAATAAATCTAGAACAGAGTGAGTGGAGAGGTAACGAGTCAGGCAGGTGTATACCAGGCACTCCAGGAGCTTAGATATGAAGGGGAGATTGTAGACTGGTCTGTAGTTATTAGTGCAGAATAGATCAAAAGACGTTTTCTTTAATAATGGAGTAATGATGGAATGTTTGAAGGAGATGGGGAAAATGCCAGAAGAGAGGGAGAGATTGAAGATTTTGGTTAGGTGAGTGGTGATGACTGGAGAGAGGGACTGGAGTAGGTGTGAGGGAATGAGGTCAGTAGTGCATGTTGTGGGACGAGAGGAAGAGAGAACCTGGAGATTTTTTCTTTTGTGACTGGGTCAAATATGGAGAGTGAGCTGTAGAAAATGTGGGGAAGAATGGGAGTGGCAGCGTTTGCAGGCAGGGAGCTGATTTCCTGGTGAATGTTGTCTATTTTCTCCATAAAGTAAGAAGCCAGATCATCAGCACAGAGGTCAGTGATGGGGGGCCTGCACTTTAGGACTGAGGAGAGATTGAAAGGTGTCAGAATTTTTTTTTGATGGTTGGATTGAGGTGAATTAGGTTTGTTTGGCGAGGTGAAGGGCAGAGTTGTAGATTTTTAGCATGATTTTATAATGGACAAAAGTTTTCTGTTGAGCGAGTTTTCCTCCATAGGCGTTCAGCACTCCTAGAGCATCACTGGAGGAATCAAGTTTGCAATGTATGCCAGGGCTGTTTCACTCTGTGTTTTGGAGGTTCTGAGGGTGAACGGCGCTACTTGGTCCAGGGTGCTTCTGAGAGTGTCATTGTAATGATTCACTTCCAGATCGGGACAGGGGAAGGAGGAGATTGGGGACCGTGATGAGTGTAGAGGGTCTGTGAATGTATGAGGGTTAATGGCCTGTAGATTTCTGGATGTGTGTTAGGTAGGGGTTTGCTGTGGTGGGTGAGGGTTTGTGAGCATGAGGGAGAGAATGTTATGGTCAGAGAGGGGAAGAGGTTAATTATCTATGGAAGAGGTTGAACAGAGCTGGACAAAGACCAGGTCAAGGGTGTTATCGTCTTTGTGTGTCTCAGAGGTTGAGTGCTGTTGAGGCCAAGAGAGGTGGTTAAAGATAGGAGCTGAGATGCAGATGAGGAGATGGGGCTGTTTATGGGGATATTAAAGTCTCCCAGAGTGAGGGTTGGTAATTCTAAGGACATGAAGTGCGGCAGCCACGCGGAGAAATGGTCGAGGAACTGGGTGACCCTAGGGGGCGGTATACCACCGGTACTCTGAGGGGGAGGGGGAGGGGACGGAAGAGCCTAATAGGGGGAGGGGACGTTAGAGCCTAATGGTGTGGATCTCAAAAGAGGGGAATGATAGTGATGGGGCTGGGGGGGATGACCTGGAAAGTACATTGTGGGGACAGGAGCAAGCCTGTAGAGAAGAAGTTAATCCTGTGCTGCCGATGGGTAATGGAGACATTTGTCAGCACAGGATTAATCCCTTGTCTCCATTCTCATCTATAATTTAACTTGCTAACAATCAATCAACTAACTGAAGACATAAAGAGGCAAAAAGATACCAAGACTAACAAACAAGCTCTCAGCCAACATGCATCATAAAGACTTAGAGCAGTGAGGTGACCTTACAGCATCAGGGAACAAGATCAGTAAGAGGAATGACCAGTGGCTTAACTAGAATCCGAAGGGTCCCAGTGTGAAATTTGGACCTGGGCCCCCCCCTTCCCCCGTGTGCCCATATTGGTCAGATGTATGGGCCCCATGTAGCATTCTAAATCCTATAAAGACTCACGAATTGACCCCTCTCCCCTTCATTATGTATTAATGTCCCTCATCCTGCTATATATGGTTTTCCTCCTGGAATATGCCCTTATCCTGGTATATATGGTCTTCCATATATAGTAAAATGCCGCCTCACAGCCCTCCATATATAGTATAATGCAGCCTCACATCCCACATCCCTCCATGTACAGTATAATGCTGCCTCACAGCCCTCCATATATAGTATAATACAGCGTCACAGCCCTCCATATAGTATAATGCAGCCTCACAGCCATCCATATAGTATAATGCAGCGTCCCAGCCTTCCATATAGTATAATGCAGCATCCCAGCCCTCCATATAGTATAATGCAGCATCCCAGCCCTCCATATATAGTATAATGCAGCCTCACAGCCCTCCATATATAGTATAATGCAGCCTCACAGCCCTCCATATATAGTATAATGCAGCCTCACAGCCCTCCATATACAGTATAATGCTGCCTCACAGCCCTCCATATATAGTATAATGCAGCGTCCCAGCCTTCCATATAGTATAATTGCAGCGTCCCAGCCCTCCATATAGTATAATTGCAGCGTCCCAGCCTTCCATATAGTATAATGCAGCGTCACAGCCCTTCATATAATACAATGCAGCCTCACAGCCCTTCATATAGTATAGCGCAATAATGTAGCCTCATAGCCCTCCATATAGCATACATCCTCCCACACACATACACACTCACACACAGGGACACATACACACACACAGGGACACGGACACAGGGACACACACACACAGGGACACACACAGGGGCATGGACACACACAGGGACACGGACACATACAGAGACATGGACACACGGGGACATGCACACAGGGACACACACACACAGGTGTGCACACACACACAGAGCCACTTACACACAGACACAGGGACACTACTCACCGGTCCACCCCACCAGCGACGCTCTCAGCCTGGAGGAGCACGACACCGCAGTCATCTCCCCTGCCTACGGTGCCGCTGTCCTGGCCAATCACAGGCCACAAGCCAGTAGCTGACGTCATGCGCCGACTTGCCTGTTATTGGCTACGGGGCCTGTGATTGGCCAGGACAGTTGCGGGGGCCAGAGAGAGACCGCTGCCGCCAGACTTTACACATCCGGCGGCTGTGAACAGCTGCCTAGGAACATGGATGTGCGTCCTCAAGGACGCACATCCATGTGAAGAGGGTGCAATCAGGGGTCGGCGGGCCCCTGTACCTCCAGGCCTGGTCGCACCTGTGACCCCTGCACCCGTGGTTGTTACGCCACTGCTGGCAGCCTGTCACTGGCACACACAGGCGCTGCCCCGGGTCCTCCCCTCACCTGCTGCTCACACACCCTAGCTGGCGGCAGCCTGGCACTGGCACATACTGGCACTGCCCCTGGGCCCCCCTCACCTGCTGGTCACACACCCCAGCTAGCGGCAGCCTGGCACTGGCACACACGGGCACTGCCCCGGAGACTCCTCACCTGCTGGTCCCACACACTGGTACTTCCCTGGGGCCCCCCCTCACCTGCTGGCTACTGCTTCTCCCGCATAAATCTTTAGTGACGACTTCACTTTCGCTTCTCTCTCTCCTCCTGCAAGGCTGGGAATCAGTGCAGACTGCAAAAACATCACACAGCGTCTGAAGAAGGCAGAGGCGGAACCCAGCAACATCCTTACTTGTAGTGTGAAACTGAGAAGCAGCTCGCTCTTGTTGACAGACTGCTGCCTCTTTGCTAGACTGGGCGGGTGCCGGGCCCCCTGAGCCCTCAGGCCCAGTCGCACTTGCGACTGCTGCGACCTCTGTAGTTACACCACTGGGAATGACATATACCATAGATAGAGGCTGGCAGGGAGAGGAGTGATGATGAGGCGTTAAAAGGGTTAATCACAGCAGAGGAATGTTCAAGAGAAATAGGGACAATTTATTATTAGAAAATGCTGATACAAGTTACTGTTTCTGATAGATGATTGTTGTTAGGATCCTTTGCCCAACAGGACATTTGTAATAATATTATAATGAGGACGTCCTGCCCCTCCCATTTGTCTCATAAGCCATTGGCCACGTCAGGCTGCACCTAGAAGACCCCGGGTCCTTCACTTACACAAAGAGGACGACAGCATAGAAATCCTGGTGATGATAGAAGGTTCTGGTATATAGATGTATGAGAGGTCGTGTATTCAGTCTCTGTGTCTCCACAGATGGATCCAGGAGGAGAAATCCCCAGAGAGATGTCCCCGTCCTCTGTATCCCCAGGACTGTCCAGAGGAGAATCACAATGTCCCGGAGAGTCATCAGGTAGATGCGCTGAAGTCTCCACAACATCTGACCATAAAGTGATTGGACCGGAGCTCGATTTACATTTCTCTTTTTAGGGTGAAGATCTGATGGATATTAAAGTTGAGGTTATCGATGAAGATGAAGAGACGATGGATTTATGGGCCGATCCGCAGGGTAAGGAGGAGAGACTGTCATGTCTGTTCTGTGGTCACCTACTACTACTCCCATCATCTCATCACATAACACAATCTATTCCATCACTGTGTGTTTCCTACAGATGGAATCATGGAAAGAAATCCCCCAGAGAGAAATCCCCGTCCTCTGTATCGCCAGGACTGTCCAGAGGAGAATCACAATGTCCCGGAGAGTCATCAGGTAGATGGCGCTGAGCCCTGGATCTATATGGAGGGTTGGGGACTTTCCTGCCGTCATAGAGGTGATAGATTTTGGGGGTCTCTTATATTGCACTGATTGTTACATCTGATCTATCAGGGGGAAGATCCGACTAATATTAAAGTGGAGGATGAGACAGAAGAAGCGATGGCGAGGGGGGATCAGCCGTGTGTGAGTGACGGGAAGGAGGAGATTCCAGGAGATGTCACCACAGGTATGGAAGAAACTTCCACAATGAATCCAGATGTTTCTCTCCTCCACACTGTATAAGTGACACATGGGGCAGGAGTCATACACTGAGTTATGTACAGGGAACAGAGGAATCCTCCACAAGGTGTTCTGTGGAGCCGCTCACACACCAGGTACAGCACCTTCCGCTATATGTGTTATTCCTTCACATTTACCACTGGCTGCAGCTCTGAAAACTACAGAAATTAATTATTTAAATCTCCATATGTGAAACAGCTTCCCAATGCTGTACATGTAGAGCGTGGTGCAGTAATAACACGTCACCTCAGTGTGGTGCTGGAAGGGGTTATTAGGAAGCCTCTATGTTATACTTGTGTTATGTGTGGAGAGATGTATAGAATCACATTGTAGTATTGTGGCAGCTTTAAATGCATATCTTACAGTCAGAACTGTGATTTGTTCAGAGGAAATGGTTTGTGCCTCTTCTTCCTTCCACTTCTGGCTCTGACTCTTCATGTGTATTGTTCTGTATAAGGCTATGATCAGACATGAAGTTATTGCAGCGGTATTGCATTTTGCAGTATATTTTATGTATAAAATACTCAGCGTCTTTTTTTTTTTTGTCCGTTTTGTGTTGTTGTTTTTTTTACCATGAATGGGATTATTTTGGATCTGCAGCATAATCATTTTTTGCAGTGTGAATAAAAAAAAGCAACTTAAAATAATTCGAAAACACATAAAAAACTTACAAAAAAATGTGCATAATTGTACGCAGCATTTCTCCAGCTAACACTCTGGTCTTTAGTTCTAAAAAATCTGCTATAATTAAGCTACATGTGAATACACCCTAATAGAGATGGTATAGCTACTTTGGATTGTGAAGACATTTACTAAATTCATGTTTTATCCCAACAGAAAATGACAATAACAATTCTGAGAGACGCTTCATGATATTGGCAAATTATAAATTAGAAGATGAAGATATGAAGCAGAACTCTCCAGAAGAAAATCTCATCAGCACTAATGTAAATCCAGGATCCAAAAGTACAGAGCTAACATATAATCCACCTAATCCTGAGGAACCTTCTCCTGGCCAATCTCACATTGTTACAAGTACAGATCAGAAAGAAGGCAAAAAGCATTTTGCAAGAAGTTCAAGTCCTCATACACACAGAAGAATTCATAGCGGGAAGAAGCCGTACTCCTGTTCAGAATGTGAGAAAAGCTTCAGATATAAATCACATCTTGTTATACATGAAAGAAGTCACACAGGAGAGAAGTCTTATTCATGTTCAGAATGTGGGAAAAGTTTCAAAGATAAATCAACTCTTGTTAGACATTTAAGAATTCACACAGGAGAGAAGCCTTATTCATGTCCAGAATGTGGGAAAACATTTGCACACCAATATTATTGTGTTGCACATCAGAGAATTCACACAGGTCAGAAGCCATATTCATGTTCAGAATGTGGGAAAAGCTTCAAAGATAAAACATCTCTTGTTATACATGAAAGAAGTCACACAGGAGAGAAGCCGTATTCATGTTCAGAATGTGGGAAAAGCTTCAAACAGAAATCAGTTCTTGTTAGACATGAGAAAAATCATACAGGAGAGAAGCCATATTCATGTTCCGAATGTGGGAAAACGTTCACACGTCAATATTCTTTTGTTGCACATCAGAGAATTCACACAGGAGAGAAGCCGTATCCATGTTCAGAATGTGGGAAAACGTTCACACGTCAATCTTCTTTTATTATACATCAGAAAATTCACACAGGAGAGAAGCCGTATCCATGTTCAGAATGTGGGAAATGTTTTACACGTCAATTCTTATGTGTTCAACATCAAAGAATTCATACAGGAGTGAAGCCGTATTCATGTTCAGAATGTGGTAAAGGTTTTGCAGATCAATCCTCTTTTGTTAAACATCAGAGAAGTCACACAGGAGTGAAGCCATATTCATGTTCAGAATGTGGGAAATGTTTTACATATCATTCCTCTTTAGTTAAACATCAGAGCATTCACACAGGAGAGAAGCCATATTCATGTTCAGAATGTGGGAAATGTTATGGACACAAGTCATATCTTGTTCGACATCAGAAAATTCACACAAGATAGAAGTCATATTCATGTTCTGAATGTGGAAAATGTTTTATTTCTAAGACCAGACTTGTTGATCATCATCAAAGTCACACAGGGGAGAAACCATTTTTATGTTTGTTTTGTTGGAAATACTTTGCAACTAAATCAGAGAATGAGAGAATTCAGAGGCGAGAAGCCATATTCATGTTCAGAATGTGGGAAACATTTTACACACGGATCAAGTCTTGTTCATCATCGAAGAATTCACAAAGATGAGAAGGTGTAATTATGTTGTGAATATAGAAAGTGCTGTACAGAGATATTTGACCTTATTAAACATCAGAGAGTTAAGGTGAAAGGCTGTTTTTTATGTTCAGAAATCAGGAAATGTTTTATTACTAAAGAAAAACGTCTAAAGTCATCAGAGAAGTTACAAAGGAGAGAAGCCGCGCTGATTCTCTATAGGTGTAAAATGTTTTACAAACAAATCACATTTCAAATTCTCAAATTCCTCAAACAATTCATATTAGAGGAAACTATATAATTAGGTTATTCAGAGACATTAGTCAGTAAGAGGGTTTGTTGGTTTTATTTGAAGGTGAATTTAGCCTGGATCTGATAAACACCAAAATGTATATGTGATTGTGATATCGATCCATCTTTATTAACCCCTTCCCGACACATGACACAGCGTATGTGTCATGAAACCCAGTTGCTTCCCGACACATGACACAGCGTATGTGTCATCTGGGGAACGCACTGCTGCAGCTCAAGTGAGGGTCTCATTGACCTGTCATTAGAGCTGCAGGTACATAGAGACATGTACTACAGCCCAGGGGGGGTCGCTTTGCCCCCCCGAGGCTACAGCCGCGGTAATTGGCGGTTGAAAATGAAACCGCAAATTACCGCGGCTGTACTAAGTGCGGTCTCTCCCTGCCTCGCTTTTCCTGCTCCTCGCTCATCCCCCACCCCGTTTCCTCCTGTAAAACACCCCCCCCCCTGCTTATGGCCATCTTCCCCCTGTCTCCTGCCCCCCCCGACCACCGATCACAGGTGATTACTGGAGCTGGATCACCGCTCCGGTAATCACCTCCCCTTGCCGCCTCCTCCCGCCGCCGGAGCGGTAATCACCGCTCCGGGCATCAGCTCCTCCTCGGGAATCACCCCTGTCCCCCGCCCATTGCCAGAGCAGTGATCACCACTCCGGGGATCACTTTCCCCTGTCATGCCGCCCGCCACCGGAGCGGTGATCACGTGCTCCGGGGATCACTTCCCTCTGTGCTGCCGCCTGCCACCGGAGCGGTAATCACCTCCTCCCGGTGATCACCGCTCCAGGGCAGGGATCACCTGATGCTGCTGCTGCCGTCAAGTGCCGCCTCCAGTGCCGCCCCCAGTGCCGCCTCCAGTGCCGCCTCCAGTGCCTCCGGCCGCCGCCTGCTTCCACCTCCGGCCCCCTCGAGTCTTTTTCCGGTCCCGGGTCCTCCTGGCATCGACTGGTGAGTCCCCCTGCCTGTGGGATGCCTTTACTGCAGCCTGATCCTCCTGCAGGGGGGATCACTGCAGTGAAGGGATCTGACAGTGATCCACATAGTGGATCACTGCACCTGGGCTGCCAGATTGCTGCTCTGCAGTCCGATTCCCCTGCACGGGGATCGAGCTGCAGAAAGCGATCTCGCAGCCCCGGCGCAGTGGTCCACTTAGTAGACCACTGCACCCGGGCTGCGAGATCGCTGCTCTGCAGTCCGATCTCCCTGAATGGGGATCGAGCTGCAGAAAGTGATCTCGCAGCCCCGGCGCACTGCACCCGGGCTGCCAGATCGCTACTCTGCAGTCTGATCCCCCTGAATGGGGATCGAGCTGCAGAAAACGATCTCGCAGCCCCGGCGCAGTGGTCCACTTAGTCCACATATTGGATCACTGCACCCGGGCTGTCAGATCGCTACTTTGCAGTCAGATCCACCTGCATGGTGATCGTACGTTGTGGGACCTTCGTTGTGGACTACGTCGGAGGCGATTGAGCGTCGTGGGACCTTCGTTGTGGACTACATCGGATCTTTTTATAATAAAGATGGAGTCTGAATTTTGTTTGTGTTTTTTTTCCAAATAAAAATATTTTTCTCTGTGTGTATTTATTGACTACTTACCAGAGATTCCTAATGGCGGGTCTAACATTGGCCCAATATTATGAATCTCGGGCTTAGTGCCAGCTGCCAATAAAAAGCTGGCATTAACCCCTTTATTACCCAGTTTGCCACCGGCACCAGGGCAACTGGAAGAGCATGGGTACAGCGCCAGAAAATGGCGCTTCAATGAATGCGCCATTTTCTGGGGCGGCTGTGGGCTGCAATTCGCAGCATGGGGGGCCTAGAACGCTTGGGCCTTTCCATGCTGAGGATTCCAGCCCCCAGCTTCCTAGTTGTATCTGGCTGGGCCAAAAATTTGGCAGAGCCCCACATCATTTTTTTTCTAGGATTAGTTCTAGAAATAAAATAAATGTGCTTCGCTATATTTTTGGTGCCAGCCAGGTACAACGAGGCAGCTGGGGGTTGGTGGCAGTCCGTAGCTGCCAAGTTGTACCTAGCTGGACCAAAAATATGGCGGAGCACCACGTCATTTTTTTTCTAGAATTAGTTCTAGAAATAATAAAAAAAAAAGGCCTTCGCTGTATTTTTGGTAGCCAGCCAGGTACAACTTGGCAGCTGGCGGACTGGAATCCTCAGCGTGGAGAGACTCAAATGTTGTGGGCCCCCCACGCTGCAAATTGCAACCCACAGCCACCTAAGAAAGCGCATTCATTAGAGGCGGCATTTTCTGGCGCTGTACCCCAACTCTTCCAGTTGCCCTTGTGCTGGTGGCACACGGGTTCTCCATATGCGACGTGGTGTCTGCTAAAAATTTCAATGGAAAATTAGCTCCAATTGTTAGCGGAAACCATGTCGCGTATGGAGAGCCCCTCCCTGTGTGCCTGAACATTGGAGCTCCCCCATAAATGATCCCATTTTGGAAACTAGTCCCCCCAAGGAACTTATCTAGATACATAATGAGCACTTTGAACACACATGTGCTTCACATATTAGTCCGTAAAAGGGAAAAAAGATTTTTTGTGAAAAAAAAAGTAATTTTTCATTTTTACGGATCAATTTGTGAAGCTCCTAGGGGGTCAAAGTGCTCCCTATGCATCTAGATAAGTTCCCTGGGGGGTTTAGTTTCCAAAATGGGGTCACTTTTAGGGGAGCTCCAATGTTTAGGCACACAGGAGCTCTTTATATGCGACATGGTGTCCGCTAATAATTCCAATTGTTAGCGGACACCATGTTGTGTATGGAGAGCCCCTGTGTGCCTAAACATTGGAGCTCCCCCACAAGTGACCCCATTTTGGAAACAAGACCCCCCAGGCAACTTATCTAGATGCATAGTGAGCACTTTGAAGCCCCAGGTGCTTCACAAATTGATCTGTAATAAGGAATAAGTACTTTTTGTTTTCACAAAAAGTTTCTTTTTTCATTTTTACGGATCAATTTGTGAAGCACCTGGGGCTTCAAAGTGCTCACTATGCATCTATATACATTCCTTGGGGGGGTCTAGTTTCCAAAATAGGGTCACTTGTGTGGGAGCTCCAATATTTAGGCACACAGGGGCTCTTTATATGCGACATGGTATCCACTAATAATTCCAATTGCTAGCGGACACCATGTTGCGTATGGAGAGCCCCTGTGTGCCTAAACATTGGATCTTCCCCACAAGTGACCCTATTTTAGAAATTAGACCCCCCAGGGAACTTATCTAGATGCATAGTGCGCACTTTTTTTTTTTTTTAAATTCTTTATTTTCACATTTTTGAATATATATAAACCATGGACACTTTTCACAAGTATGACAAACTTTCAAGCTCAATTGCTTCTTGTATAAATTCTACAAATATTCAACAGTGACAATAACTATATTTAAAACTTGTCACATCTCTCTTAACCAAAAGAGGTGTACACACCTATTTGCCAGTCTGCTTATAACAGAAGAAGGAGTCCTCGCTCCATTAGGATATATCAGACAGTCAGCCTTTTTGATTCTCCACCGATCCCATTCTCTCAGGTTTCCGTGTGGATTTTGTCCAAGACCACGCGTAGTCTTAACTATATCACTAACTTAAATGTCTAAGTATTTTGCATGTTACCAAAAAACACCGATAGGAAAGTCAGGGTAAAACCCAATCTGGGAGAGAAAGAAGAAAGTAAAGCGAGGGGAAGGAGAAGGGGCGGGGGGGGGAAGCAAAAAGGTAAGAAGGTAGATCCTCAGCCCCGTGAGTGTGAGGCCAGGGTTTTTACTCCTCTCCAAGACCCCGAAGGGCCGGAGTGGAGAGAGGGAGAGGTCCAGCCCAACATTGTTTCTCGAAGTAAGCCTATTTCCAGCTATGTCTTGCCGTCTAACAACAACCGATTGTATTCGGGAGTTTGTTGAAAATCCATCCACCTGTACCATGTGGCCCAATGTCTCTGGTAGGAGTCATTCATGGAGGCTGTCAGGTCCTCCATGAGCATCAATTCGTTGATTTTACCCACCCATTGAGAAAGATGGGGCGAGGTAGTCATACCCCAGAGGACAGGTATACATGCCCTCGCTGCTATAATTAAAAACTTTAACAGAGAATGTTTATATCTTTTTTCGGGCATGTTTGTTAGGTGTAAGAGGACCGCTTCATAGTGCGCACTTTGAAACACCAGGTGCTTCACAAATTAATCCGTAAAATGAAAAAAGACATTTTTTGTGAAAATAAACAATTTGAGCAAATTTTCCATTCACTGCAGGAGTGATTGCACTGTGCAGTGTTGAGGTGCCCTCAGGGGCCAAGTGAAATAAACAAAAAGTGGAATTTTTTTTATCTATTATATAAAACCCGAAGGCCACTTCCGGAGGAGGCCACGCCCACTTCCGTGATGGTCGTCGCTCAGGCTCATCCAGTGCACTGTAGCCAGGCTGCCCCCTGGCTACAGTCACCGACACACGGAACGTTCCGATCTCGGAAGTTCCGTGTGCCCTCCTGCCACTCCCCTCCACCCTCTGCCCTCCAGCCAGTACCTACATACCGGGGGGGCAGGGGGGCCCATTGCCCGCCACCTCGGAGGGCCACACACACCCTGGGGTACCCGTGCTCCCTGCCGTGTGCCTGGAGAGGAGGGAGGGCGGGACTTCCTCTCCTGCAGCTCTGCCCGCCCCTCCTCTCCTCCTACACCCGACGTCCGGCCACCGGTAAGTCTGCAGCCATACACGCTGCTCTGCCCTCCAACCTGTGTGCCCCCTCTGCCCTTCCTGTCCTCTGCCTGTCCTCTGCCCCCTCTGTGTCCTCTGCCCTCCTGTCCTCTGCCCCCCCTGTCCTCTGTGTCCTCTGCCCCCGTGTCCTCTGTGTCCTTCCTGCCTCCTCTGCCCCTCTGTGTCCTCTGCCCCCTGTCCTCTGTGTCCTCTCCCCTGTCCTCTGTGTCCTCTGCCCTGTCCTCTGTGTCCTCTGCCCCCTGCCTCTGTGTCCTCTGCCTCCCTCCTCTGGTCCTCCTGCCCTCCTCTGTCCTCTGCCCTCTGTCCTCTGGTCCCCCCCCTGTCCTCTGTGTCCTCTGCCCCTGGTCCTCTGCCTGTCCTCTGCCCCCGTCCTCTGCCTCTGCCCCCCTGTTTTCTCTGCCCCCGTCCTGTGTCCTCTGCCCCCTGCCTCCCTCTGTGTCCTCTGCTCTCTGCGTCCTCTGTGTCCTCTGTGTCCTCTGCCGTTCTCCCCTGCTCTGTGTCCTCTGCCCGTCCTCTGTGTCCTCTGCCCTCCTCTGCTCCCTGTCCTTGTGTCCTCTCTCGCCGCCCTTCCTCTGTGTCCTCTGCCCCCTGTCCTCTGCTCCTCTGCCCCTGTCTCTCTCTGCCTCCTCTGTCCTCTCTGCCCCCTGTCCTCTGTGTCCTCTGCCCCTGTCTCTGGTCCTCTGCCCCCTGCCTCGGCGTCCCTGCGTCCTGCGTCCTCTGGTCCTCTGCCCGTCTGTCCTCTGCCCCCTGTCCTCCTGCCCCCTGTCCTCTGCTGTCCTTTTCTGCCCCTGTCCTCTGTGTCCTCTCTGCCTCCCTCTGTGTCCTCTGCGTCCCTCTGCCCTCTGTCCTGTCCTCTGCCCCCTCCTTGGTCCTCTGGTCCTCTGCCCTGTCCTCTGCTGTCCTCTGCGTCCTCTGCGCCCTCTCCCCTGCCCTGTCCCTGCTGCCTCCTCTGTCCTCTGTCCTCTCCCGTCCTCTGCGTCCTCTGCCTGCCCTCCTCTGTCCTCCCTCTGGTCCTCTGCCCCTGTCCTGTGTCCGCTCCTTGCCTCTGCCTGTCCTCTGCTCCCTGCCCTCTGCGTCCTCTGCCCCTCTGTGTTCCTCTGTCTCTCGCCCCTGCGTCCTCTGCCTCCTCTGCTCCTCTGGTCCCTCCCCCTCTTGCCCCTCTGGTCCTCCCTGCCCCCTGCCTCTCCCCTGTCTCTGCCCCCTGTCCTCTGCCCCTGTCCTCTCGTCCTCTGCCCCCTCTGTGTCCTCTGCTCCTCTGCCCCCTCTGCGTCCCTCTGCCCCCTCTGTTTCCTCTGCGTCCTCTGCCCCCTCTGTGTCCTCTGCCCTGCCTGTCTCTGCCCCCTGTCCTCTGCCCCCTCTCCTCTGCCCCCCTCCTCTGCCCTGTCCTCTGCCCCTGTCCTCTGCCCCCTTTGTGTCCACTGCGTCCTCTGCCCCCTCTGTGTCCTCTGCCCCCTGTCCTCTGCCCCCCTGTCCTCTGCCCCCTGTCCTCTGCCCCCTGTCCTCTGCCCTCCTCTGCCCCCTGTCCTCTGCCTCCTCTGCCCCCTGTCCTCTGCCTCCTCCTGCCCCCTGTCCTCTGCCTCCTCTGCCCCCCCTGTCCTCTGCCCCCCTGTCCTCTGCCCCCTGTCCTCTGCCTCCTCTGCCCCCCTGTCCTCTGCCCTCCTCTGCCCCCTGTCCTCTGCGTCCTCTGCCCCCCTGTCCTCTGCGTCCTCTGCCCCTGTCCTCTGCGTCCTCTGCCCCTGTCCTCTGCGTCCTCTGCCCCCTGTCCTCTGCGTCCTCTGCCCCCTGTCCTCTGCGTCCTCTGCCCCCTGTCCTCTGCGTCCTCTGCCCCCTGTCCCTCTGCCCCCTGTCCTCTGCGTCCTCTGCCCCCTGTCCTCTGCCCAGCCGCCTCTGCCCCCTGTCCTCTGCCCAGCCGCCTCTGCCCCCTGTCCTCTGCGCTGACCACTCTGCCCACGTCGCTGCGCTGACCAATCTCACCGCACTCACTGCTAACCACTGAGCCACCGCACTCACTGCTAACCACTGAGCCACCGCACTCACTGCTAACCACTGAGCCACCGTATACTCTGCTACCCACTGAGCCGCCTGTATACACACAATTCATTTCACCGCACTCCTGTAACTATTAGTAAATAAACTATATATGGATTCTAAACTACCCGATTCTTTAGAATCGGGCCGCCATCTAGTTTTAATATAAAAAAAAAAAAAAAAAAACAACTAAAAGTTCAAATGAAGAAGAGATAAGATATACTTTATTGATCCAGAGGGAAGTTACAATTTCACAACAGCAGAACAAAGACATGAATTACAACATAATAGTAGACAATTAACAATGGAGGTTCATACATGCGTGTTCATGGCAGGTCAGTACCATATAGGATTAGAATGTCAATATTCCTCAGATCACTTTGATTTCACATTAAGGTGATTGTTGTACAATCCCATAGCAGACAGCACAAACTATTTCATGTATTTTTCCTTCTTGCACCTTAGTAGGATTAGACGATTGCTGAAGGTGCTCCTCTGTATCATGAACACTTCATTTAAACCATTAAAATTTTTATTGTTTAACACATAACATACATAAACATGCCTTAACCTAGGCATAGTGTAAAAAGATTACAAAGGTAGAACCGGGGGAAGACAAGGGGAAAGATGAGGGGGGGAAGTAGGGGAGGGGGTCATCGGTTAACATATGTAATAACATATGAAATTTCAATTATATAAAAAATACAAAACATCAGAATTAAACAAATCCTAACAATAGGAGTTCACTGCAAAAGATATACCGGAATGTCAGAGGCTAAAGAAGAGGAGGTCCAGGGATCCCACCATGAGAAGATTCTATTCTTTTTTGACAGGGAGGTAGCTGTAAGAGTTTCATAGCAGAAGTGTAGGTTCAGTTTATTGATCAATTCTGATCTAGAGGGAGCAGTAGGGGCCTTCCAATGAGCAGCTATGCATTGTCTGGCGGCAATTAGTACATTCGTAATAATAGGCAGAAGAGGGGAGGGGAAGTCCACCAATGTGATGCCCAGAAGAGCCATAGGGCTCGTTAGAGTAAAGGGTAAGTGAGTCACTTCTGTTAGAATTGCTTCAACCTGACGCCAAAAAGCATTAATCACAGGACATTCCCACCATACGTGTGCCATGGTTCCAGAGGAACCACAACCCTTCCAACATGAAGAGGAGGTGGCCAAACGAAGCCTGGCCAATCTCTCAGGTGTCATATACCACTGCAAAAGTATTTTCCTAGCTTGCTCCATGTGGCCCACACATGAGGAAAATTTGGACGGGTGAGATAATGCAAAGGCCCAGTCATCTCCCGAGGCAGTGAAAGAGAGTACAGACTCCCATGCCTCCATGCAAGGGAGTTTATGTTGTACCCCATGGAGCAACAAGGAGTCATACAGAACCGACACTCCATTTGAAATAATGGTGTTGGGTTTAAAGTATTTTTGACCGGGGGAATCTGTAATAGTCGGGGGGTCCTTAAATATATGCATATTACGTAGGAGACTATGAAATTGTATATATGAGAAGTAAACTGAGTTCGGGAGAGAGGAAGCGGGTCTGAAGAGCTGAAAAAGGGAGGACCCCAGATGGACCAAATAGGTCCACAATATGCTTAATACCAGCCTGTTTCCAGGGAAGCACAGAGACACCCTCGATGGTATCCCTCAAAGCGTCCAGCGAGACATAGCGTGCTATATGTGGAAAAACAACCGGACAGACAGATGCCCAAAGTTTAGTAGCAGCAGACATGGTTGATAAAATACTCCCAGATAAGTTAGAGCGCAAAAGGGAGGCCTCCAGTAGACGCCTGAGGGATCCACCGGGGGCAAATTGAGATTCAATTCGTAACCATGGAATGTCAGAGATCCCATCCCACCACAACTTGAGGGGTTCCAATATAGCCGCTCTGTAGTAAGCTGCCAACATAGGGGCACCCAGTCCACCTTTAGAGTAGGGAAGGACCATCCACCTCCTCCTAATTCTATGCGGCTTGTTACTCCAAATGAAGGCATCTATAATGGATTGGAACAAAGAAAGACGTCTTGAGGGGATATGGAGGGGTAAGCACCTGAATAAGTATATTAGCTTCGGCAATAACATCATCTTGACTACCTGTATGCGAGCCATCCATGAAAGCGCAGATTCAGAGAATTTCCCCACATCAGCTCGTAGGTCCGCAGTGAGGGCTTCACAATTAGTACGTACCAAGTCAGCCAGGCGTGTCAGTTTAATACCCAAGTAAGAGAACCCCGCCGGGGACCACATGTACTGATAAGTATTTTGAATGTTGATTTGAAGTGACAAGGGGAGGAAAAGAGGAAAGATAGTTGATTTAGAAATATTAAGCCTATAATATGAAACCGCAGAGAAATCACGTAGGAGATCCGAAATCGCACTTAAGGAATGCTGAGGGTCAGAACATGTAAAAACCACATCATCTGCATACAGACTAATTTTATATTCAGTCAGACCAACCCGAATCCCCCCGATGTCTGGGGACTGACGGGCAATAGCAGCAAGAGGTTCCATGATCAATGCAAAAATTAGTGGCGAGAGGGGGCATCCTTGTCGCGTTCCATTAGAAATGGAAAAGGTTCGGGATTGAAAACCGGAAGCCCGAACTGAGGCACTCGGATTAGTATACAAGGCCATAATGGCTCGAGCAATAATGCCGCGGAAGCCAAATTTGTCTAGGGTCCTTTCCAGATATCCCCAGTGCACCCGATCAAATGCCTTTTCTGCATCAAGTGAAAGGAATGCACTGGGGATGTGCCCCCTCTCCACCACATCTAGCAGATTTATCAAACGTCTTGTGCCATCTCTCGTCTGCCTACCCAGGACAAATCCCACCTGGTCTGGATGGACTAGAGAGGACAGCACTGTAAGAAGACGATTGGCCCACACTTTAGCATAAATTTTTACATCTGCGTTAAGCAATGCGATTGGGCGAAAGTTGGAAGGTGTAGTTGGAGGTTTGCCGGGTTTAGGAAGGGTGGCTATCGAAGCTTCCAACCCTTCTCGTCTGATACAGCCAGAACGGGCCCAGTGATCAAATAGACGTACAAGGTATGGACCAAGGACAGGAAAAAACTGGGCATAATAAGGAAAAGAAAACCCATCTGGGCCGGGAGCTGAGGATTTTTTAGATTCTTTTACGATTTGGGACAGTTCAGAGAGTAGAATTGGGGAGTTTAAGGAGGACAGCTGCTCAGGGGTAATGCTAGGAAGGGCTGCTCTCTCCAGGAAGGCAGAGATATCATCAGGGGAGGGCTGGGGCACCGAAGAGTCTTCCCGCAGATTGTAAAGATCAGCGTAGTAAGAGGCAAATTCGTTAGCAATTTGGATAGGGTTATAGATTTTTGAAGAGTCTGATTTGGTAATAAAGGGAATCCTTGCCTGTAATTCTCCCTTCTTGACACGCCTGGCCAACAGGGCACCCGCACGGTCCCCCATGGCATAATAATTAGCCCTGGTTTTCCTCAGTGCGTTGGCTGTAGAACGAAGCAGTAACTGCCGGACCACCAGACGAGCCTTATTGAGATCGGAAAGCAAGGCCGCAGTAGGGGCGTGTTTGTGCTGAGATTCCAATCGCGCAATCTCAGACAAAGCGTCCTTTAACGTCTGAGTGTATTTACGCTTCTGGATGGCTGCAATTTTAAGTAAATGGCCTCGCATAACTGCCTTGTGTGCGAACCACAACACGTCTGGCTGAGTCTCTGGTAGATCATTATTGTTGAAGAATTCTTTAAGGTATGAATCCAAAGTGGAAACATTAGACTGGTCAGTCAGCAATTGAGTATTTAGACGCCATCGTGAGGGAGGAGAAATAGCCAACGGGTCTTTAAGTGAAACTGTCACTGGAGCATGGTCTGACCATGAAATATTGCCTATTGACGCTGCAGTACAGTGAGGGAGAGCCACGTCGTCTACCAGTATATAGTCAATCCTGCTATAAGATGCATGCCTCGATGACATATACGTGTAGTCTCTCTCACCGCAATGAAGATATCGCCAAATATCATGCAGACCATGGAGACGGACAAGGGGGCCGGTTTCACCTCTTGAGGTTGAGGGGACTGAACAGTCCATCAATCTTGATATTGGAGCATTGAAATCGCCCGCTATTACTTTATGCCCATGTTGAACGTCCCCAAGAATCCGCAAGACGGATTTTAAAAATTTGAGCTGACCAGTATTTGGCCCATAGACCGAGGCTATCGTAAATGGGGCGTTGTTAATAGTGCACAGGATTATCAAATATCTACCAGAGGGATCTGAGATTGTTTGAACCAACTGAAAGACCACATCTCTACTGATAAATATCGCCACTCCAGCTTTTTTTGTATCTCCACCTGCAAAAAACGGTGAGGGTACATATCAGACTTCATTCTAAAATTGTCCCGTTCTAGCAAGTGAGTCTCCTGAAGACAAATTATCTGATGGCGCATTTTACAGAGCAGACGCCAGACCAAGGCTCTTTTGCATGGGGAATTTAGGCCATTAACATTCTGAGAAAATATAGTAACACTCATGGTGGGTAGTAGAAAACAGCAAGTGATATCATAACATAATAGTCCAGTACTTTCGCTGAAATAAAGCAAGTGACCACCTGAAACAACTTAATAGGGATTATAAGGAAAGATGGGGAAGGGATGAATAGACAGGACAGACAAACAAAAAACATAGAAACAATATTCATTCAGACGAGGTCTGAATCTACAGGTGACAAAAAAAGTCACCAAAGGAACAAGGCTGACAATTCAGCAAATACGTGGAGCTACAGTCCACAAGAGCAAAAACAGTTAGCAAAAAAAAAAAAAAGGGAAAAAAGATTCTATTCCAAAGGAAAAAAGGATCCGACCAGGACCAGCTGTGAAAAAGTCCCTTCAGGTGACCTCCCACTCCGTGTCAATATGGTGATCGGCAGCTGTGATGGTATCATCTTCAGGTTGTCCAGAGTCTTTTGAAGCAGGGGAACCCGGAGGGGCGAGACCCCAGCGGGCCAGATTTTTAGCAGCTTGACGTGGAGTGAGGCAAGTTGTGAAAGCACCATCCTTCTTAATAAGAAGCCTTGTGGGATAGTATCCCCATCGATATTGAATCCCTTTGTCTCTCAAAATGGCAGTATGCGGAGCAAAGGTACGGCGCATCGCTAGCGTGCCCGGTGATAGATCTGGAAAAACCTTGATGGAAGCAAACTTCTCTGGTAACTCCGGTGAACCCCGGAGAGCAAACAGGAATTCCTCTTTCAATTCAAAGAAATGGATACGGGCCAGCACATCCCTGGGGATGGAGGCTGCCAGGCTAGGTGGTTTACGAAGGCGATGGATTCTATCAATTATCAGAAGCTTTTTATCTGTTTGGGGAAGAACAGTCATTATAAATTCTTGTAGGAAAGCTCTCAGATCTTGGGCCGAGACCGATTCGTCTACCCCTCTAAGTTTGACGTTGTTTCTCCTGGATCTATCTTCCAGATCTAGGGTCTTTGACTGGGTCTTTAGGGCTCGTGCATCCAGTGCCTCGTGCGCATCCCATAGGCTATTATGTGACGCCACCAACTCCGCCATCTTTCTTTCAAGATGATCTGTACGTCCCCCCAGATCGTCCACCTCCGATTTTAAAGAGGCCACCATATTGCGCATATCCTCCTGCAGGGAGGAACGCAGCTCTCCCAGTAGTGTTTTGAGGAGAGATGTAGTGAGAGGGGCCTCTGCAGTCCCGGTATCCACATTGTTTTGATCTGCCGAAGAGGGAGCTCGTTTTGCGGCGCGTGTAGCCCTAGGTGACTGCGGCATCATTTTAGCTTCTTGTGCCAGGTGTGTGGGGGGGACAAAGAAGTCCGGAATCCTCCGGGCCGGGTCGCGGGAACCCGGTTTGGTCTTCCCCATCTGTGCACCCAAAGATAAGGCACCGGGAGAGAGAGGGCAGAGCCGCAAGAAAGCAGTAGGGACTGTGATTAGAGCCGCTTATGAATGATCCTGGTCAGCGTCCTATAACATCAAGGATTAGGACATTTCCCCTGGCACCTGAGACTTGTAGATTAGATAATAAAGTATCTTTACTGACTAAATGCCTTTGGAGGAGTGTAGGGCATACTGTTAGCTGTCAGACGTAACAGCCTTAGAGGGCTATCATGAGGTGCATCATTACAGTAACATGCACTTCTCAGTTGTTTGTCCGGCTGGCCACCAGATTGCAGGTTTGAGCTGCTGTAGAAGGAGAGTTAGGTAATGTCTCTGAATGACCACTAGATGGCGCACCAAACCACAGGATGTCTGCTTGTATGATATAAAATGGATTCCTCCAGAGACAAGATCAGTGTGTTAATGATGAAGTGAACAGGGAGAGAGTCACTCAATAAAGCAATGAAGTCCAGGAGTACCTTAAATTAGTGGGCTGCAGTAGCATAAATAAAGGAATCCTGAATCTTCCCAGCAAATGCACAACAGAGGCTCCCTATAATGCTGTGGTGGCCAGAGATGAGGAGATGATCAGTAGAAGCCCGACAGAAAGGAGCATAATGGTGCCCACTGAATGGGTGACCGCTGGGGTCAGCAAGCACACTCCGGTGTACCCAGTTCCAATGTCGGTGCCCTCTAATTTCCTCCAGAACTACCGAGCCTCACCTTGCTCCAGGAGAAGTCTCAGTAGCTGGGCACACTGCGTATCCCTCCGCACCACCGCTGCCGGGATCCCGCCACCATCCGCACCTGACACCCGCGCCAGACAGCCGACTCTCCTGCTTACCGGTGGGAGGTGCGTTATGCTGATGCCGGAGCCTGTGCTGCCTGCGTCCTGCAGCACTCCACAGACCGTGTTCACTGCCCGCGTTTCTCTGCAATGGCGTCGGCACCGGAAGTCTCATGAACACTTCATGTAATGGCTGCACATTTTTGTTCATAATGGCCATACAAAAGTGTCAAGATGGCAGACAACAGCCAAGCTTGCCTTAATAATCTTAGTGCCATCAGACACTCGCACACTACTTCCTCAGCATGTGATAGCAAAAAATATGGAGCTTGCCGCTACGGACTGGTAGAACATTTCTAACATTTTGCTGCACACATTAGATGACCTTAGTTTTCATATGAAGTAAAGTTTGCTCATCCGCTTCTTATAAACCCTCTCTGTCTGGCACCTGCACTCCAGTTTGCTATCCAGATGGACCCCAAATATTTGTAAGGCTGGCTTCACACCACAGTGTGATCCGGTCTGGGGCTGTCCGGTGTAAACCAAACAGCCCCGGACCAGTTTTTGGCCCCATAGTAGCCTATGGGGCTGGATGGCAGCTCTCTGTCATCCGGTTTCAACCTTGCGGTGGAATCCGGGAGAATTCAGATTATTTTCTCTGGTCACAAAAATGTTGCTTGCAACATTTTTGGGTCCAGGGAGAAAAATCACCCCAATTTGTCAGATCCTGGATTCACCCGGATTTTCCTGGATCCTCCCGGATCTGGGGCAATCCGGCGCTCCCTAACATGGGGGCCTATGGGGCCGGATTGCCTCGGTCCGGGAGGATCCGGGAACCGGACACTGGCGGCTGCACGCCGCTGTTCTTTCAAGACCTCGGCTAACTCCCTGCGAGCCGTGGTTCTGTGCTGATCCGGTCCGGGGCTGTCAGGGTCATCCCGGACAGCCCCGGACCGGATCACACCATGGTGTGAAGCCAGCCTAACTCTCCATTTGCTCCACCATCTGACCGGCACTAGTGACTAGTAAATATTCCATCTTTCTCCTACTATAGTTCACCACCAGCTGCTTAGTTTTCTTAACATTTACTTGTAGATAGCATGGCACCAATCCACAAAATCCACCACAACATTTCTACATCCGCAGTGTGAAGCCGCCCTTAGGCCCCATTCACACACTGCTTTTTTTGCTGCATATTTTTACGCACAAGCTCAAAAAGAGCCAGGAGTGGAAAAATCAAAACCGGGAGTGGCACACTCAGAGGAAAGGTCTAATAGAAACAAGTGCTCCACTTATATGTTTAATCACCCACTCCTGGTTTGTGATGAGCTTGTGCTTAAAAAAAGCAGTGTGTGAATGGGGCCTTAGATGCTGGAACCAGACAGGACATCTCCCATAACACTGGTATTCTTTGTGATTGTATATTGAGATAAGTGAACTCCTGGAGGTTCGGATTCAGTTCAGTTCACCGAATGCTGGGGGTGTTTGCCGAATTGTTCAACAAACCGTTTGTCGAACCTTCCGAACCCCATTGAAATCAATGGTAGGCAACATAAAACACAGAAAACACCTTCAAAGGTGTCCAAAAGCTGTCAAACTGCTCATATTAGTGCCAGACACCAGGAAAAGGGATAACAATCCACCTAGAGTACAAATAGTGTCATGGCGTAGCATGGGTGCACGATGCACGGACTGTCCCAAAGTAATATCTGATTTTGCTAGCCAGGCCGCTGGACCAGCGTCCTGTACCAGTGCAACCGCACCGTGAAAAGACACGTGTGATACAGAAGCATCCTCTGGAGGAATGCCGTCATTAACCGACGACCACGCCAGATAGTACCATTAATCCTAGATCCTGAGCTGCATGACCTAGCAATACAACACGGTCACCGTTGAAGGACCTGTGGTGACATCAATCCGGTCACGTGACCGCGGCAGGAGCAGGAGCTGGAGCTCCCGGAGCAAATTTCAGTGCCTCCACTATACCTCCAAGCAGAGGTGGATTCACAGGCGTAAGACCGCAGTTGTGCAGGGTTGCACAACCACCTCTGGTGAGTGGCCGCACAGCCCTGGGCCTAAATCCACTTCAAAAACTTTCTGCACATGCGCTCCCACCCCCTCCCCCCTTTTGTCTAATAGTGAAAGGTGCAGATGCAGCACCGTTAACCCTAACTCGAGTCGATGGGGCAGAATAGAGTGAAAATAGTCTGTGTAAAAACCTGGGGCCTAGACCAATTTGAACCAGTGCCTCCCTCATGAAACCCCAGTGGATCCTGTCAAAGTCCTTCTCAGCATCGAAAGACAACAAGCTGAGGAGGATGTTATGTGATCTGGCTTTACCAATCAGGAGCAGGGTCCTAATGGTATTATCCCTAGCTTTGCGGCCCTTGACAAAGCCCACTTGGTCCATGTTGATTATAAAATGGTGTAGAGGTGCTAGGCTGTCTGCTAAGATTTTAGGCCTGTACTTTACGGCTAAAGTAGGGTCTCTCCCTGGTTTGGGAAATATACTAACATGGGCCTCCAGCGATTGTGGGGCAAAGTTAGTGCCTTCGGTTAGGTAATTAAATGTGGCTAGCATCTGGGACAGCAGTTGGGTCTGAAAGCTTTTGTAAAAAATTGGAGTAAACCTGTCTGGTCCAGGGCACTTATGGTGGGGTTACACGTCCCGATATCGGCGTCCAACTCCGACCCAACTCCGACAAAAAGTCACGTGGGTCGTGAGTTGGACCCGATATCGGGTGCGCATTGTACTGTTTTAGCATACAACGCGATGCTGGAACGATGCCAAAACGATATCGGAGTTGAATAGCAGAGCTATTCAACTTTCCGATATCGCAAGGCCGTTGTACCAGCATCGCTGCGTGTGACAGCCCAACTCCGATGCGTACTCGCACCTCACCCATTAACTCCCATGTTAAATGGTCGTTACTGGGTTGGTGGGCGTACACATCGGAGGGACGTTGTTTCCCGATATCGCAGCGTGTAAAATGGCGATGCGATATCGGGAAAAGCGCTCAAAAAATGCGCGCTCCCGCGGCGTTGCCTCCGATATCGCGGCGATATCGGGACGTGTAACCCCACCATTAGATGTTGATGTAGATTTTGTGGCTTCTAGGATCACGTGTTCAGCAATCTCGACTTCATGAGCCTCTACATCTAATTCCTTTAAAGAATGGATCACCATGGATCTAATGTATACCTGAATTTTCCTAGCTAATGTGGCGCCCCGCATGGTCAGGCATCACAGAGGGGTATTGCACCCGTAAAAGAGGTGTAATTGCCCCAGCTGCAAGTGGACCCTAGGTTGGTGGGTGGGACCCATTCCCAGCACTCCCACATTAGCTGAGCGGTGGGAGGTTACCCGGGAGGGGATATATTCACCTCTAGGGGGATAAAGGAGGTCTTCAGTAGAATGGCCAACCAGGAGAAAGAGTAGTCCCCCTCTAGTGGGCGAGAGAGGGAGAGGGTCGGAACAGTTGGAGAAGGAGGAAAGTTGGAAAGAGTGTGGAACGAGGTGGAAGGTTTACCTGGACTGTTGCAAGCCGATCCGGAGGGAAGAAGAAGGGATCTTGAGGAAATCCTGAAAGAGGGCGCCCGACGTGAGAAGTCCGGGCCCTAGAGAGAAAGGGAGATCCTCAGTGTGGAGCGACCATATTCCAGGGGATTCTCCAGTCCACCATGGGAATGCCGGGCCCGAGGATCCGGCCAGAGTTCATCTTTGCAGTCAGCAACCGGCTGCTGTGGTCCGTTTATCGCCACAGCACCCTGCCAGATGGAACGATCAGCCAGCTTCTTCACACCGAGGGATAGGACCCCCAAAACTACCTACACGGAGACATTGGGTATTGGCCCATCCTAGGCAGGGAAGAAAGGACACGGATTTGTCAACTAAGGTACACCACGGGTTCCACCATACCACCTGGGATCCACTTGCAGTTACCCGTAGAGCTACCTGTTATTTTAACATCTGATGCTGGACTGTGAACTTTGTGTGATGCTGCTACAAGTTGACAGTAAAGTACCCGGGAGAAAGTGACTTTGCCTATGTGTGTTTTCCTACCTCAACCTGTTCACTTCCAGGAACGCTGCCCCGGAGGACCAGCTCCGCCTGTAGGGAGCTTTGCCATCTCAGCCGCATTACTATCCACCTCAGGTGGACTGTGGCAGCGCTGGTGACCCATCACCAGGTACTACAGGTGGCATCACATGACAAACTTTTATTCCCCTGTAAATAACCCCTTTTTGAAGTGTCACCCAGGCCATGGGATCAGGCACTGCCACCCGTTGTGACATCCCCGTTAACCCCTTGCAGCCTGATACTAGTCAGATCAAGGGTGGAAAAGTAGTTAGCAGATTTTAGTGCAGCTAATGACTCTTCAATCCTAGGTAATGGTTATGCGTCCTTATGTGTGATGCGATTAATCTGCTGGTAATCTACGCACATTCTCATTGCCCCATCCTTCTTTTTAACACTAGAGGTGCTGCGCAGGGGCTACACCTGTCTCTTATTACCCCTGCAGTTTTCATTTCTTTGAGCATGTCTTTGGTGGTTTGGTAGTGAGCGGGTGGTAATGGTCTATATCTCTCTTTTGTAGGCTGATGGTTACCTGTGGGTATAGTGTGCTCTACCCCTTTAATTTGCCCAAAGTCTAACGAGTGTTTGCTGAATATCTGCTCATATTCTTTCACTATCCGGTATACTCCAAGGTGTAGAACTGGTACCTGGTTCACCGTGGGCCGGGTTCTCAGGTCTCAGGCGCTGGCTGTCAGTCACAGTTCCGGTGCCTGAGGTTGCGGGCCCGGTGGTCAGTAAAAGGGTGAAAGTAAAATAATAAAACAGATAAATATATTAGTTCGTGACGCCACCTGTAGGGTTCCGGTGATGGCACCGGTGCTGCTTGGACCTCCGGGGTGATGGGCGGCAGCAGGATGGAACCGCTCCCTACAGGACGAGCGGGGTCCCTGAAGTCGAGAGCTGCAGTAGAGTAACAGGGCAGCTCGGTTGTAAGGCAAAGCAATTTAACGGTAGTCCAGGAATAAGGCTCAGACACCTTGATCCTCTGAACGGGTATTTACTTAGATGTTCAATGGCAGACAGGTGAAACAGTTCTCAATGCCAAGTAACCGACCGGGTGGTCCCTGCGGTGAATAGTGTCCCTCTGAGGCTCCACGGGTGTCCTTCTCTATCCTGACTGTCCCTCTCTTCGCTGCTTTAGCATACCTTGCCAGGGTACTGAGGGCCCTTGATTGGGGTTCCCGATTAGGCTCTACTCACGGGGTCCCTGGCCCTCAAGGATGGGTACCCCCTGGTATAGCTGCGGTAGCTGCGGTGATGGTTGGCTTTGAGTTGGGCTCCTGGAAAGCCTTCAACCACTCCAGGTTCTGTGGTGCAGGGTTGAATCATCTGAACCACCTCGGAGCCGGTACTCCGGGTTCTGGACTGGGCTCGGGTGTGCAATCACACGCTCTATCTTGGCCCCTTTCTTCTTCTGGGCCACCAGTGCTCGGTGCCCTCCCTGTTGCTGTCTTTGCTGTCACGACTTGACTTCCCTTGTTCTTGTATCTCCACTGTTCTAACTCCTTGCTGCCTTCCCCACTGCTATATACCCTAGTTCTCCTCCCACCAGGACCGGTTACCCAGGGAACGGGTGCCTAATTGGTCCTCTGCCTCTAGGTGTTGCATGTGGTGGATGGAGCCTCAGGATTATCCTACTCACCACTGGGACGGAGAATACGACACCTTAGTCAGGAGTGTAGTACCCTCCTGTGATGCACTCTTAGTGGGGCGCCACACTCCCCCTTGGGAAATTACATTTGTCCCCAAGTGTCCTGCTACCCAACCCGGTACAGAGTAAAACCTTTATATGAGCAAACATAAATAATACACTTTTATTTACGACATTGTGCTGTAATTCTTCCCGTCCGGGAGGCGCATTATGTTTTAACGTTACCGCTACCAGTTCAACGGAACCGGGTTAACTCTTGCGGACGCAGTGGTTATTGTCACTGTCTTTAGCAATGTCCGGGTTACCACTGGGCCGCGTCAGACATTATCTCAACACACAGGAAGGAAAATTCAAATGTCCTCATGAGAGTCTATGAGCATTTGTAAGGCAAACCAGGTTATGCAACAAGCACTATGCACACATTTATCGACTTACAAGTCTACAATTTGCACTTGCGGACCCAAAGGGCATACCACCCTCGGGGCCCTGCATGCCGTTCATAAGAGACAGCTTCATTCCGGTACAAGTCACGGTCAGGGTGCCCCTTAGGCAAGTGGGACTCAACATCTCGGCGGGAGATGAACACTTCCTCATATAGTCCCTCTTCTCTGGCAAAACCCCACCCGTTCTCTAAGTTAAAAGTAGTAACAATACCTCTTCTCCTGTGCTCCGGAGCCATGGGTGGTTGGTGGCGGGCCTCTGCTCGCACCTGCAGATTCTCTTGCTCGCGGGCCCACCATTCGGCTCGGCGTCACTGTCTCTCCGCATCATCAACGGTCTGGACATAGTTACGCCGGTTAGAAGTGCTGTTCTGGGTCTGGTGGTAACTTTGTACTGTAGTGCGGACACTCTCACTGCTTGTGGCCGCTGTCGCGATGCCCCACCACTCTACCCGAGCTTCTGATGGTAGCTGCTCGGCGGGGATCTCCAACGCGCCTTCCTCCTCGGAGCTTGTCTTCTCCGGTTCCTCCTCCTCATCCGGAAACCGGTAATCCTCTCTTTCTGGGATGGAGAATATGACACCTTAGTCAGGGGTGTAGTACCCTCCTGTGACGCACTCTTAGTGGGGCGCCACATACCCACATGTAGCTTTTGGCACCAATCCTCCAGCTTTTCCCCTGAGCCATTGTCATCCGCCTGACTTGACGGGTCCAAGGGCTCGACGGCTGTGATGGCATTGTTATCAAACCGTGAACAATTTAGCCATGGTAGCATACTTTGGTAATGTGATCTTATCCTCTCCGCAATTTAATAGGTGTAATGGCACTCTTCCCCGGTGTACCTCAACCACTCCTCTAGCTGTGAGTATAGTAGGTCTACTGTCTGAGTACACGGGTTCTACCAGGGCTTGATAGTCTTGCCCCTTGATGCCTATTGCGGCTCTACACCAGACCAACATTTCAGTTTTGGGAGGTAATACAATGGGTATTGGATCACATTCTTGTACACTGCCGATCTCACCTCCGGATATTTCTACCTGTTGCTTCAAGATCAGAGCTTTTATTTCTTTGTGCAGAAGCCTCTGCTGTCCGGTTCTGGCAGTCTCGGCGATCTGCTGCAAAACAGTAATTACCTCGGAAAAACACTTTTCAATTACATTAATTCCTAGTAACATTACTGGTTCACGATCTCGCCGGTCAACATCTATAATTATAATACCCTGGTTCTGCAATTCTACCTTTCCAATCTGAATGGTCATTTCTCTGAACCCAACCTGTGGTATTAATTGTCCATTACTAGCCCATACGTTCATTTCAAAGTCAGATGGAACACTATTAATGTATGAATCAGCCCAGTACCTTTTCTAAAGAACATGTGGAATTGATGTTATCTGAGACCCGGTATCCAACAAGGCATTAAAGGGAATGCCATTCAACACGATAGGGATCACCGGCTGTCCTCCCACGAATCTGTCATACCAGGCTGAAGGACCTTTAGAGTTCATAACTGAGGAGCGGCCCGCCTGCCCAGGGAATCCTCGTTTAAAGCACACTCTCGGGCAAAGTGACCTAGCTTCTGACAACGGCGGCAAATGGGCTGTCCATCCGGTTGATAGCGGTTGCTGGGTCATCCTCTTGTCGCTTGATATCTCCTGGGCCTCATCCACGGGACATCCTCTCTGCTGGTCACCAACTCGATCTTGAGTGCAGACTTGGATCCTTGCAGCTCCTTGATGACTTTAGCCATTGAGATAAGTGTGTCTGTCAGGGCATCTAGCTTTTGGTTGAGGGCCTCATTAGATATAGGCTCTCTGTGCTCAGCAGCAGTCTCTGACTTGGCCGATGTCGCTGATGCTATCGGTTTATGATGTGCTGCTGCAGGGCCCTGTATAGACTGTAGATTCCGGGGCTCCTCTACCTGCTGCAGACGAATGGCTCTGTCTTTTAACTCAGCAAATGTCATTTTAGGATTCTGGATGAGCATCATACTCAGCTGTCCTCTGTGGGACGGGGATAAGAGACCCTCTATGAACTGGTCAATTAACATTTTGTCAGCTCCCGGGACTAAGGCAGGTTCTGCTAGTTTAAGTGCTTTGAGTGCTTCCTGCAGATTTAAGGCAAAGTCTCTGGCACTCTCTTTGGGCTTTTGTTGACATGCAAAGAACCTCATTTTAGCCCCCTGTGCATTGCCCGTTAATTGTCCAATAATCATTCCTACACGTTGGGCTTCAGTGAGGGGGAACATCACATAGTAAGCTTTTATCTTGCTGATAGATGCTGCTCCTTGCGCCGCAGCACCGCTGGGTGCTGCTCCTTGATCCGGTGCTGGATTCTCGCCGGCTGCTCCGCTGCTGCTTGGTGCCGCTGGCTGTGACATTCAGTGTCCCCTTAGTTAAGGTCCACCCTCCTGTCTTCCACTTCCGTCCGGATGTCTAACAAAGGTTCCGCTGTGCACCAGGGATTCTCTTCCCTTCCGGATGACGTCAGAGCGGTGAGCGTTTTTTCTTCCCGCGCGTTGCAAAATGGAGGATTTTAAAATTTACAGTCTCTGTGGCGCAGTTAAAATTCAGCTTGCCGCGCGCCCAGTAATGGCAGCTGATTCAAAACGGTCACTAATCACGCACACATACCGGGCACGGTAGATCCTGTTCGTGACGCCAGGATGTGGAGCCCACTGGGACGGGGTACTCGGTCATGGACTGGGGTGCTGCTGGGGATGTCACGGCGGTCCTGGTCCGGACCGTGTCCCGGGTTCGCACAATATAATGGGGTGTATTTACAGGGGATTTGGTTTGTCCTGACGCCAACCTCAGGTTGTGGTTAGTAATGGGACCACCGCTGCTACAGATCCTCCGGGGATGATGTTTGGCAGCTTTAGATGGAACGGCTCCCCGCAGGTAGAGCCTGGTTCCCCGGGGCAGTGTTAATTGCAGGAAAGGAGATGACAGTGGAGACGGTGTTGCTTCTGGGGGTGATCAGGGCTGTAGTACAAGGATCACACAAACTCACGGTTTTTGTAGTTTTCCAAGTCTTTACTTTGCAGATGGTACAAGCAGAGTATTGTCCACGGAGTCTGTACCGGGGCCGGGTTGCTCCCACCCTGACCAGGTCTTTGGCTTCCCACTCCTTCGCTTTGTGTGAGGCCCTACTGCCGCCTTTAGCTGAACTGCTGGCCCTGTCTCCCCTCACGGGTACAATCTACTAGGCAACTTGAGTCTTGTGTCACTGACCCCTCCGTGTTGCTTTGTTATGGTACAGTGTAGATGGTGGACCCTCACTATTCCGGTGTTCACTGTGCTGCCTGTTTCAGGCACAGTATCAGATCCGGTATCCGTCCTATGCGCTTCTCCGGGGTGAGTTCAGGGTAACTCCTTGTCCCGGGTGTGTTCCTTTACTTCTCCTACTCCTTTCCTCAGACCCTGGCCGGCCTGGAAGTCGACAGTGGAGCGTGGGTTAAACTTAAGGCAGCTCCTCTGCTCCCAGGTCCTTCCCTCAGTCCTGTCAGGAACTCAACTCACTCCAACTGACTGTCACTGCTACTCTGAGGTAAACAACCTTAGCTCCTCCCACTCTTGCAGGTGCCACTTAAGCTCCACCCACCACTCTGCTCTTCCCCACTTCCTAGTGTAGTGTCCAGGGTGGTGTGGTGAGCGAACCCTTTGTGTTGTTTCTGTGGCACATTAACCCTTGGGGTGCCACACTGTTGCTGTACAACACAGCGGTCACTCCCATCTGTGTATAACATCAGGGATCAATGTAAGGAGACATCCACCAATAGGAAGAGCAGATCTGGGACTAAGCTCCAACCCCTGATCACATGACACTGATGAGGTCATCACAGGTCCTTCAGCTCTCACAGTGCAGCAGATCCGTCCTGGTTGTAGGTGGAGGAAGATTCCCTGTCCTCCTCTATACAGGTGATTATACAAAGAACAACTGCATTATGGGATAATAACATCATCATCAGCAGCAGCATCATCATCATCAGCACTGATAGAGGAGCCGCATTACATCACTAAGGACCCGAGACATCGCTCGTGGTCGGTGACGTCTTGTAGGTGTGATCTCTTAGTTACAGGATCCATCGCTCGTGTGAGGTGATCTCTTGTAGATGTGATCACTCCTTAGTTACAGGATCCGTCGCTCGTGGTCAGTGATCTCTTGTAGATGTGATCGGTCCTTAGTTACAGGATCCATCGCTCGTGGTCAGTGATCTCTTGTAGGTGTGATCTCTTAGTTACAGGATCCATCTATCGTGGTCGGTGATCTCTTGTAGATGTGATTGGTCCTTAGTTACAGGATCCATCGCTCGTGGTCGGTGATCTCTTGTAGATGTGATCACTCCTTAGTTACAGGATCCATCGCTCGTGGTCGGTGACATCTTGTAGATGTGATCGCTCCTTAGTTACAGGATCCATCACTTGTGGTCGGTGATCTTTTGTAGATGTGATCGCTCCTTAGTTGCAGGATCCATCGCTCGTGGTCAGTGACGTTTTGTAGCTGTGACTGGTCTTAGTTACAGGATCCATCGCTCGTGGTCGGTGATCTCTTGTAGATGTGATCCCTTAGTTACAGGATCCATCGCTCGTGGTCGGTGATCTCTTGTAGATGTGATCCCTTAGTTACAGGATCCATCGCTCGTGGTCGGTGATCTCTTGTAGATGTGATCCCTTAGTTACAGGATCCATCGCTCGTGGTCGGTGATCTCTTGTATATGTGATCGGTCTTAGTTACAGGATCCATCGCTCGTGGTCGGTGATCTCTTGTAGATGTGATCGGTCTTAGTTACAGGATCCATCGCTCGTGGTCGGTGATCTCTTGTAGATGTGATCGGTCCTTAGTTACAGGATCCATCGCTCGTGGTCGGTGATCTCTTGTAGATGTGATCAGTCCTTAGTTACAGGATCCATCACTCGTGGTCGGTGATCTCTTGTAGATGTGATCAGTCCTTAGTTACAGGATCCATCACTCGTGGTCGGTGATCTCTTGTAGATGTGATCGGTCCTTAGTTACAGGATCCATCGCTCGTGGTCGGTGATCTCTTGTAGATGTGATCGGTCCTTAGTTACAGGATTCATCGCTCGTGGTCGGTGACGTCTTGTAGATGTGATCCCTTAGTTACAGGATCCATCGCTCGTGGTCGGTGATCTGTTCCTCAGTATTTGTGGTTCTGGATCTCTCGTTCTTTTCTCCTCTATGATTTCCATCTTCTCTTTATCATACAGACGCTGCAGGACGAGATCCCTCCGGTGATCCAGTTTTCCTCCCTCTTCTCCTGAATGATCCCGAGGATGGACGAGGACGGGAATGAGATCAGCAGTAGATTACTCCACCTCACCCTGGAGATCATCTCCCTGCTGAGCGGAGAGGTGACTCCTCCACATTTCTATCAGCTTTATTGTATCACTAGCTGTAGTACCCGGCTACGCCCGGGTTAATAAATAACTGCTGTTAGCTATAACAACATAGAATTTGAATATGTCATATTAATGACCTGTAGGAAAATAGAAGCTGAGCTGTGATTGGTTGCTATAGGCAGCCTAATAAATCTCCAGCCAACAGTAATCCCTCCCCCTGGCCGGGCAGTATATGTTACCTCACACATACATAATAGACAGCTCATGTGACTGACATCTGCCTTAATTCCCTATATGGCACATGTGTTGCACATTGGCTGTTTTTAATCAGATGTTTATGTTTGGAAAATAAAGATAGCACACGTATGAGGCGAGGTGTGTGAGGTGATTTGTGCACATCTGTGTCTGTGTGGTGTGTGTGTCCCTGGGGTGTGTATGTGTGTGTCCCTGTGGGATGGGGTCTGTGTGGTGTGTGTCTCTGTTGTGTGTGTCTCTTTGTGGTGTGTGTGTCCCTGTGGGTAAGTGCATGTGCCCCTATAGGGTGTGTGTGTGCCCCTGTGTGGGGGTCTGTGGTGTGTTGTGTGTGTATCTGTGTTGTGTATGTCTCTTTTGGTGTGTGTGTGTGTACCTGTGGGGTGAGTGCATGTGTCCCTATAGGGTGTGTATGTGTGTGTGTGTTCCCTGTGGGGGGTGTTGTCTGTGGTGTGTGTGTCTCTGTGTTGTGTGTGTCCCTTTGTGGTGTGTGTGTCCATGAGGGGTGAGTGCATGTGTCCCTATAGGGTGTGTATGTGTGTGTGTCCCTGTGGGGGGGTCTGTGTGATGTGTGTGTGTCTCTTTGTGGTGTGTTTTGTCCCTGTGGGGTGAGTGCATGTGTCCCTGTAGGGTGGCTATGCGTGTGTGTCCCTGTGGGGGGAGGGTCTGTGTGGTGTGTGTGACTCTTTGTGGTGTGTGTGTGTCCCTGTGTGGTGAGTGCATGTGTCGCTATAGAGTGTGTGTGTGTGTCCCTTGGGGGGTGTGTGTGTGTCTCTGTGTTGTGTGTGTCTTTGTGGTGTGTGTGTTTGTTCGGGTGCGTGGTGAGTATCCAATGTTGGGGCTGCACCTTAGCGACTATACACTTGCTGTTACTCTTTGTGTGCGTGTGGTGTATATACATGTCCCTGTGTGTGGTGAATATCTCATGTTGGGGCCCCACCTTAGTGACTATATGCTGGTATGTGCTGTTAGTCTTTGGCGCTATCATTAAGTCCCTCTCATTCACAACTGTCAACTGGTAACTGTCACTTTTTCCCCATTATGTAGATAGGGGCAAAATTCTTTGGTGAATTGGAATGCGCGGGGTTAAAATTTTGCCTCACAACATAGCCTATGATGCTCCCGGGGTCCAGACGTGTGACTGTGCAAAATTTTGTCTCTATAGCTGACAGCTGTCGATTTTCCTCCCACATGTTTCCTTTCCCTTTTTCCCCATTATGTGGATAGGGGCAAAATTGTTTGGTGAACTGGAACGCGCAGGGTTAAAATTTCGCCTCACAACATAGCCTATGACGCTCCCGGGGTCCAGACGTGTGACTGTGCAAAATTTTGCGGCTGTAGCTGCGACGGTGTAGATGCCAATCCCGGATATACACACATACACACACACATACACACATTCAGCTTTATATATTAGATTGTAGTTACTGGGACCTGTCATCAGGGGGCGACAAGACTCCAGGATCTCATGATGCCGCATCTCCCTAAGTGTCTCTCTCCATACACAGGATTACACCATAGTGAGGAAGACACCGGGGGACTGTGTGACTCCCATCATCCATCTCCAGGAGTCAAGAGGGCGGAGCCTCATCACAAGCCCCTCCCCCGCACTTCCCGATACATGAGAGGAACAAGGAGAAGATCTAGAGCTCAGCAACAAGATGATTGAGCTGCTGAGCGGAGAGGTGACTGCTGGGACTATTATACAGGACAGCACTGGAGGATTCTGGGTGATGAGCAGAGAGGTGACTGCTGGGACATTATACAGGACAGCACTGGAGGATTCTGGGTGATGAGCGGAGAGGTGACTGCTGGGACATTATACAGGACAGCACTGGAGGATTTCTGGGGATGAGCGGAGAGGTGACTGCTGGACATTATACAGGACAGCACTGGAGGATTCTGGGTGATGACTGGAGAGGTGACTGTGGGACATTATACAGGACAGCACTGGAGGATTCTGGGTGATGAGCGGAGAGGTGACTGCTGGGACATTATACAGGACGCACTGGAGGATTCTGGGTGATGAGCGGAGAGGTGACTGCTGGGACATTATACAGGACAGCACTGGAGGATTCTGGGTGATGTTGGTATCATTGTGTTGTCAGGTTCCTATAAGGTGTCAGGACGTTGCTGTCTATCTCTCCATGGAGGATGTGGGAGTATCTAGAAGGACACAAGGACCGGTACGAGGAGGTGATGATGGAGGAGCACCGGCCTGTGATATCACAAGGTGAGAAGATTCTATGTCTGCCCATTACTGTGGGCACAGGCTGGTACTGGCTGCCATGATGAAGCCTTACTGCCGGGATGTGCAGGGTGTACACACGTTTGTGCAGTAATTTGTAATCTCGGACGTCCCTAATTCCTTTATCTAACAATACATCTTTTAGAGCGGAGCACAGTGAGGAGGATCTGGGGATCCACAGTGTGGAATGCAGCAGAGATCCAGGAGGATCAGCAGGGACCATTAGATTTAGCTGTTAGTAGATCATTAGAGACTTTAGTGAGGGCAGTCTCTCTCTCTCTGTAGAGTGTAAGGAGCAGAAACCGGATTGTAAAGGGTGAAGAAGAGAATTATCTGAGTTATAGCCGATCACACAGGAGTGGATCAAGTGATCCAGAAGATCAGAGATGAAGGGAGATCAGAGACCGGTCTGTAGTCAGCAGGAAGTTCTGGTCGGGGAAGGTTTATCAGTAATGGGTGTATGCTGCGTGATTGAAGGAGGAGGGAAAGACACCAGATGAGAGAGAGGTTAAATATGTTAGTGAGGTGAGTGGTGACAGCCGGGAAGAGGGACTGGAGGATGTGAGGGAATAGGGTCACTGGGGCAGGTAGTAGGGTGAGGAGATGTGAGGAGCCGGGTCACTGGGGCAGGTAGTAGGGTGAGAAGATGTGAGGAGCTGGGTCACTGGGGCAGGTAGTAGGGTGAGAAGATGTGAGGAGCCGGGAAGAGGGACTGGAGGATGTGAGCGAATAGGGTCACTGGGGCAGGTAGTAGGGTGAGAAAAGAAGATGGTGTGGAGCCGGGTCACTGGGGCAGGTAGTAGGGTGAGGAGATGTGAGGAGCCGGGTCACTGGGGCAGGTAGTAGGGTGAGGAGATGTGAGGAGCCGGGTCACTGGGGCAGGTAGTAGGGTGAGGAGATGTGAGGAGGCGGGTCACTGGGGCAGGTAGTAGGGTAAGAAGATGTGAGGGAATAGAGTCACTGGGGCAGGTAGTAGGGTGAGGAGATGTGAGGAGCCGGGTCACTGGGGCAGGTAGTAGGGTGAGAAGATGTGAGGAGCCGGGTCACTGGGGCAGGTAGTAGGGTGAGAAGATGTGAGGAGCCGGGTCACTGGGGCAGGTAGTAGGGTGAGAAGATGTGAGGGGCCGGGTCACTTCTTCTGTGATTGGTTCATAGACAGAATGTGAAGTAGATGAAGAGGAAGGAGAATGCAGGAGATTATGAGGCCGGGGGACATTTCCTGTGAATATGGGAATCTTTTCTATGAAGTAATTGGTCGGATCGTCAGCGCTGAGGTTGGAGGCGACAATCTAGGAGCGAGGAGGGAATGATAAGTGTCAGAGTCATTTGGGATTGTTGTATGGTGAAGTGAGGAGGGTGGTGAAGGCTCCGGTGTGGAGGGTGAAGGGCAGAGTTGTGCTTTCAGCATAAACTTATAATGGATGAAATCTTCGTCCAGATTGGATTTCCTCCAGATATTCGGCCCCTGGAGCAGCGCTGGAGAGAACGTGTTTGCAGCGTGAGCCAGGGCCATCTGTGCCGAGCTGTTCTATGTGTAGGAGGTGCAGCTTCATCCAGGGCTGCCACCATCTGTGCAGAGCTATTCTATGTGTAGGAGGTGCAGCTTCATCCAGGGCTGCCGCCATCTGTGCAGAGCTGTTCTATGTGTAGGAGGTGCAGCTTCATCCAGGGCTGCCACCATCTGTGCAGAGCTGTTCTGTGTGTAGGAGGAGCAGCTTCATCCAGGGCTGCCGCCATCTGTGCCGAGCTGTTCTATGTGTAGGAGGTGCAGCTTCATCCAGGGCTGCCGCCATCTGTGCAGAGCTGTTCTATGTGTAGGAGGTGCAGCTTCATCCAGGGCTGCCGCCATCTGTGCAGAGCTGTTGTATGTGTAGGAGGTGCAGCTTCATCCAGGGCTGCCGCCATCTGTGCAGAGCTGTTCTATGTGTAGGAGGTGCAGCTTCATCCAGGGCTGCCGCCATCTGTGCAGAGCTGTTCTATGTGTAGGAGGTGCAGCTTCATCCAGGGCTGCCGCCATCTGTGCAGAGCTGTTCTATGTGTAGGAGGTGCAGCTTCATCCAGGGCTGCCGCCATCTGTGCCGAGCTGTTCTATGTGTAGGAGGTGCAGCTTCATCCAGGGCTGCCGCCATCTGTGCAGAGCTGTTCTATGTGTAGGAGGTGCAGCTTCATCCAGGGCTCTGCAGAGCTTCATTATAATGTTCCAGAGTCAGGACATGACAGGGAGGAGATTGGGGCAATGAGGACTGCAAATTCTTCATAAATTCCTGGGTATTAATAGCTCATATGTTCCTATAAGTGTAATAAGTGGGGTGATCTGAGTGGGGCGACAGGTCTTCATAGAGAATTTAAGAAAGTTGTGGTCAGACAGTGGAAGAGAGGAGATAGTGAGATCTTCGTACTGAGAAGAGCCAGGAGGAGATCAGGTCCAGATTATTCCCATCTTCATGTGTAGGAGGGTTTGTAAATTGTAACATATCCAGACTGCCCAGATCCATCACTGTTCCCCCCCCCCCCCACCGCACAGGAAACACTCCACAACAATTAACTTTTCCAAACCTTAATGAAGGTATCAACATAACACCTTACTTTTAATTTTAAACTTTCCTTGATCTTAAATCTTTTTTGTGGTAAAATTAATTAAGGCCGCAGCTCAAAAAAGGCATACATCCGCCAGTTACATGAGTGCAGGAGTTGTCTGCCACTGGCCGTCCAGCGCAGGATAACTCTCAATCACTCTCTCCACCGCCATGGAGTAGCGAGGGCACCGCCTGAGCTGCGACACCCCCACCCGGAGAGACTACAAGGCTTGCTCCGTTCCGTCTTCTAGCCCGGACAGGAAAATATCAGTGCCAATATTATTCAAATGCACCTCGTCAGGTAGCATTAATGAAGTAGTATCTGATTCCAATTGGAAATGGCGTACGGGTACCCCGCCCTTTAAAACCACAAAACCAGAGATCCTATTGTTGAGAACCCACCGTGACCTCTCCAACGCTGCACTGTCCCGGGCGCCCCGCCACATCACCCGCGGGATGACCTCGGACCATACTAGTCTCAGTTCAGGAAAAAATCTGTGCATTTTATCCAGATAAGCACGAATGAGCGTAAGCAGCTCCGCTAGCCGGTAATTGACAAGGTCATTCCCTCCGGTGTGTATGAACAGCACGACCGGTCCGACTGCAACCCTGGAGATACTAACCACCTCCGGCAACACCTGTGACCATGTAAGGCCACGTACCCTCTCCAGTGAACATCCACATCATGGAAGCCAAGTGAACATCCTCCAGGCTGGGTTTACGCCCTTTGAGCAGCCAAAATATAAACGAGTGTCCTACCAGCCACAGACTGTCATCTGTAAAGAAACAATGATCAGAACAAAATAGTAACCATCACAACGCATGCGAGCAAACTAAGCAAAGCCAGATACCTAAGCAGCGTAACAGACAGGTGGGAGCCGCGTCGACCGCAATAAAGCATAGGCCATGCCAACGCCGTTGGACGGTGGGACCCCCGACGTAAGGGCGGGCCATTGAAATGAAAATATTCACTCACACAAATCGGGGCGAATGTAACGTAGAAAAAACACTCCGACTTCCACCTCCTAACCCTCATAATGTTTGCGTTTGAAAAACCCGCTCTGTAGGCCTCCGTGGCGCACGCGCGCCAAGGCCAGTCTCAGGACCGAATGAAATTGCGACGCAGTAACTGCCGAACTGTCAGCATGAGAAAAGAAACACAGTCCGTGAACCCGAACGGGAGAAAATGATCAACCAGCTGCAACGGGCAAACCGAACCAGGAATAGCTAAAAGTGTGAACCAAGTGCCCCTACCGATTTGATCAGTTTTAGACCTGCGTATGTGAATCCGAAGGCCCCCGTCAACAATGTTCACATCGTCATGCTGCAACCCGCGGGGCATCGACTCCGATCTCGGAACTAGCTCGCTAATCCTCAAAGCCCCTAAAAAGGCGAGGCCGTATGCGGCAGCAAATAGGGATGCCTCATAAGCTGAAGCACAGCACGCATCAAGTTTGTCAAGCAACCGATGCAATAACACAAGCGAAATAGGATGCCTGCGCTCAACTGTGCGATATCCACGCTACCAACGTTTCAGAATTTGTGTGATCAAGAAATATTTTGTGTCGTCCGCGGAACCTCGCAGCTTTAGGTAAAAAGCTACGCCCGACAACCGATACTGCCCCGCAACTCCCGACCATCCCCTGGCAAGCATCTGAGCCAGGTAACGCAGCGTGACTTCAAAATGGTACGATTGACCCGTTCGAACCAACTTTCACCCGCCAAAGCGCACCATTCTTGCCACGCCTTACCGTATGCTCTCTAGGTGGTGGGGGCAACCGAAGCCCTAATCAGGGGCAAGAGCGACCCTCCGGAACCATCAATAACGAATCCGGGAACATCGACTCTTCCAGGTCTGCCGATTGATACAACTCTCAGGACCTGTGGAACTGAAAACGAGATAAAACATCAGCCACCTTATTATCAACACTTGGGACATGACGGGCCTTAAACCAAATGTTATGTTGTAGGCAGTGCAACACAATAAAACAAAACAAATTTATCACAGGGATCGAGGTGGATGCTAAATTATTAACGACATGAACTACACCAAGATTGTCCGACCAAAAACAAGTGCGACGGTTCCTGAAAAGTAGGGGCCAAGTTGCAATGGCCACCGTGATGGGAAATAATTCCAATAAAGTTTAGTCAACCCCTGGAGGACCTAGTCTCGGGCCATCCAGCCAAATACCAGTGTGCACCGAGGACAACACCGAATCCTGTGGAACCGGCTGCATCCTAGAAAAGGGATATATCGTCCCCAGAAACTTCGGGAGATTGGAACAGTGTGCAGCAGTTGTATTCCGACAGGAAGCACCTCCAAACCTCAAGATTGTCTTTAAGTGGACGTGTCAGCCGGATGCGGTGATATGGCTTCCTGACGCCCCTCGTGGTCAAGCTAAGACGCCATGAGAACATCCTGCCCATCGGCATGACCCTGCAGGCAAAAATCAACAAACCCAGTAAGGACTGCATCTGCAACAGGGTCACTTTCTCTGACGAACAAAAATTGATGATTAAGGAGGTGAGCTTGGAAATCTTGTCATTTGGGAGCCGGAATAACATGGCATCAGAATCAGTCTCGATACCCAGGAAAGACAAGTTGGTTACCGGGCCAACCGTCTTGGCGGCGGACAAGGGTACTCCAAAAGTTAATGACAATTGTTGGAAACTGCCCAAGGACTTGGGGCAATCGTCGGACCCAGCCGGGTCGACGAATAAAAAATCGTCAAGGTAGTGAGTTATAGAACTCACTCCTGAATCAAAACGCACCGCCCGTTTGAGGAAGGAACTGAACAACTCGAAGTAGTGGCATTAAATGGAACATCCCATTGGGAGGCACGTGTCATAAAAATATTCACCCTCTAAAAACGAGCCCAACAAGTGGTGACAGTCGGGAAGCACAGGGAGTAAGCGGAACGCCGACTCGATGTCGGACTTTGCCATGAGGGCCCGCATCCCGCACCAAAGAGGCTGCTCTGTTGAAAGAAACGTATGAAGCAGATGCATCCTCCTCGGGGATGCCGTCATTGACCGATGATCCCTCCGTGTAAGATAGGTGATGTATCAGCTGATACTCACCGGGATCCTTCTTGGGGACAACGCCGAGTGGGGAGACCCTCAAGTTGTCGAAAGGCGGGAGCCTGAGAGGGCCGCACACGCGCCCGAGAGCACCTTCCTTAACTAATTTTTGATGCACGATTTGAGGGAATTCACGCGCCGATTTTATATTCGGTGCGAAAAAGCGTTCGCGTGTCAAATTGAGCAGGATAAAAAAAAACAAAAGTGAAACCCCCCTTAAAATCGCGGCAGCAGCTTTATTGGGGTACCGGTTTAGCCACGGGCCCATCTCGACCACGCTCACTGGTGTCCTTGGCGTCTTGTTGTAGCCCGGGCTTCTGAGATCTGGACTTGGGTGGCTGACGGGTGCATTTGGGAGCGACATGCGCTCCGCCGCATATGGAGCACTCATGCTTATACTTGCACGAGTTCTGAAATCGGCATTGTCCCTCGTTAAACTGCCAACAGCATCCGGGGCGACGAACGCCCATCCAGGGGCCGATCCGGGAAAGGGCTGGTTAGCATTTTGAGACATCATTAATCTCAGCCAAGAATCCGTCGCCTTCACCCCCAACCTAATTGCGGATCCAACACAAGACGCCTGCGAAAGTCCTCATCATACTTCCACCAGGCGGAGCCGCCTTGGGACTTGTATGAATTATATATGGTGTCAATGTATGTAAATAGTTCCGAACATCTATCTGGGTGTTTTCTCCCCGTAATGCAGCCCAAAGCACACATGGCTTGTAACCAGTTATTAATGGTTTTGGCCACTTTCGGCTTGCGTTCGAAGGGCCTGTCCGCTAGACGACGCTCGCGGTCAATCGTGAATTGCTCTGGAGAGACCAAAGACCAGATGTCCACGTAATCGTTCGCCCAGATTTTGTCAACTGTCTCCTGATCGAGGTGTGACCCTAATGGGGGGACACCTCAATAAAAGGCGTTTTTGTATAAGTCCGGTCGCACCGGTTCAATCTTCGGGGTCGGCTGTAGCAGACTTGGGTTAACCAAAATATTGTTGCCAGACAATAAACGTAATAAGTCAGGCAGCCCTGCCAGCGACCCAGTTTTCTATTAAGCCCCTGAGCAAAGTAACTCACCGCTGGAAGACGTTGTAGCTTGTGTTGCACCGGGGTCCTGAACCAAAGGGTTAGTGGGCTGCTGGATGTGGTCTTGAACCTCTGTATCCATGGTACGTGACAAGTGCCGAATACGTCGGCGAGACGACCTAGAGCCACCTGAGGAAGAACAAGACGGGCTACGCCTGGAATGAGCTCTCCTGAAACTACCATGGGACCTGCGTCCTTAACTACGCCTGCGGGACCGGGACCGGTAACGGCTCCCGTTGGACCTAGACCTCCTACTAGGTGTACCAGATGTAGAGAGATCCCTGTAGTGGGACTCCCTTGATCTCCTGGCGCGTGAACGACGAGAAATCCGCTCCCTGCTGGATGAAGAAGATGACAAACAAGCGGCCTGGCTGCCGTGTCCGTGAGACCGCTCCCGGATCGGGGGTCCAGGCGCCGCTTGATCTCCGACGGTGTTTTGCAGGGGCTGGGAGCTAAACACTGGATCAGCACTTGTGGTGGCTGCTAAAGCTGCAGATGCTGACCCAGTAGCCAACCGGGGCTGGAGGTCAGACTCACCTCCCGTGTAACCCCCGTCCTGTTGGGATAATGGGGGGGGTCAGACCAATGCTATATGCAGACCACCCAATCCCTGTAAGGGACCGGGACAGCCCATAGCCCCCTGTGCAGTTGTCCCTCTTACCTCTGGGCCTGATGATGCCTCACTAAAAGAACCCCATACCCTCGCTTGCCAACAAGTTGCTGTGGGGAATACAGACGATGGGACCCGGACTGGAGGCAGGAGGACCAATCAGTTGGCCGGTCAGCTCCTGTGCCGACAGCACCACGCTGCCAGATTCCGCTTGCCGGCGTGTAGCTGCACGGCAACCGACGGTTGAAGGAGAAGGCGGAGCCCGACCAGAAGAGCGCAAAGCCTCTCTGCGCGTGCTCCCTGCCGAGCCATTACCAGGACTTAAACACTGAGAAGGGCGGGAGGGCCTGGACGACCTCCTGCCGCCGACCCAGCAGTTGCGGCACCCGCAGAAGAGCCGCCTGCACCGCTGATGAGAGATCCTCTCCCTCACGGCCTCAAACAAAGGGTCCATGCTTTGTCCAGCAGCAAAGCCAACACTGAGCTGTGGCAACTTCGTTCCAGGTAAGCTGACAGGGAGAGGCAAAATGGCCGAGACCAGCCTTTTAACCCAAGTGGGGGTGGCAATAGGGAAGAGGAGAAAGGGGGGACACGTGCCTGTATAGAGACAGCCAATACTCGCTGGATAAGGAGGAGGGGGGGAACAGGCACAGTGTTAACCCTATAAGGGCTGGGCAGTCAAGTGGCAGCGGGTAATCCGCAGTGCTACGCAGAGAGGAGGTGTTGTATGTTGGGAGTGAATAGATCTGTGTGGTTTAAGGTTGTGGAAAGACCATGAGGGCTGTAAATGATGGTGGCGAGAAGGGGGCTGAAATGGTTGGAGAATATGAACTTTACATGTGAGAGGGGAGGAGAGAGGGACTGATATGGATGGAGAATGTGAGCTGTACTTGGGGGAGACGAGGAGAGAGGACTGATATGGATGGAGAATGTGAGCTGTACATGGGGAGGAGAGGAGAGAGGGACTGATATGGATGGAGAATGTGAGCTGTACTTGGGGGAGATGAGGAGACAGGGACTGATATGGATGGAGAATGTGAGCTGTACATGGGGGAGGAGAGGAGAGGGGGACTGATATGGATGAAGAATGTGTGCTGTACATTGAAGCGGGGAGGAGAGAGGGACTGATATGGATGGAGAATGTGAGCTGTACATGGAGGAGGGGACTGTGCACTTCATCCATATCAGAGTGTGTGTGGAAGGGCTGTAGATATGAGTGACTGTAGCAGCAAGAACTTAAATTACACAAATGCATATGGTGAAAACATTTTGCAGCACAAAGGATCTAGGAACAAGTTTGTTTGAATGTGTTGCATGACTTGCCTGTCTCCTGCCTAACTGCCATGTTTAACTGCTCTCGCACTTTGAAACATACAGCACTTGGATATAGATGGGGTAGGAGAGAGGAACTGATATGGATTGAGAATGTGAGCTGTACATGGATAGGGGAGGAGAGAGGGACTGAAATGGATGGAGAATGTGAGCTGTACATGGGAGAGGGGACTGATATGGATGGAGAATGTGAGCTGTACATGAGAGAGAGGGACTGAAATGGATGGAGAATGTGAGCTGTACACGGGAGAGAGGAACTGATACGGATTGAGAATGTGAGCTATACGTGGGTGTGGGACTGATATGGATGGGGGAAGGGAGGAGAGAGGGACTCAAACAAATGTGGAATATGATCTCTACATGGGGTAGGGGAAGGGAGAGAGGTACTGATTCAGATGGAGAATGTGAGCTGTACATGGGAAGGAGAGAGGGACTGATATGGATGGAGAATGTGAACTGTACATGGGTTAGGGGTATGAGGAGACGAGAGGGACTGATATGGATGTAGAATGTGAGATGTTCATGGAGAGGGGAGGAGAGAGGGACTTAGGCTGCTTTCAATTTGTAAATTTGTGTCCATCCATTTTAAAACGGATGGCCATGGATCAATTATGTCCTCCCATGTTATTCTATGAGCACGGATTGGTCCTAAAGAGGCCATCCGTGTGTCTCCGTTTAGTCACAGATCCGTTGGTGTCCGCAATTTATGTATTATAGATATAAGGACTACCACTTCTGGATAACATTAAAAGAATACATTTTATTGATTCTTTTTATAAAAAATGACTGGTCTAGTCTACAAAGTGTACAAAAGTGAAAACAAGGGGTGTGTATTTACAAATTTTGCATTCAGCCTGGACACAGCACCCTGGAACCAGACTACATGGAGTGTGTTTGACTCCATGTTGGGGGCATTTAAAGCCTGAGACAACCCTTACTCTGGTATTTCCTATTACAAGGGGACATCATAAGCAAGACTCCATGGTATTATGGTCGCTGTGGAAGTGTGTGTCCAAAAAATATAAAGGGACTGGATGTTAATCATTGTATGTATCCTGTCTCCTGGGGATTTGTAAATATACCCTAGTGATCCTCACTGTGGAATTTTCTTGAACAAGAGACAACTATCTTTACCCTATTGTGTCTCAAAGAGAGAAAAATGACAGGAACTGTGCGAATACTCCCTGAACGGTCTCTGATGAGCCTTATGATATTCTATAAGGCGAAATGCGTTAGACGAATAAATGATGGAGATTTTCCACTGTTTTTAAGTCACGACTGAAGGAAAAATTTGACCGCACATTGGATTGCCGTGGTATCAGTGAACTCTAACGTTACATCTGAGTTAAGTTGATCCTGATCCGGATTTAATTCTGTCATTATCCTTTGGATTTTGATACCCCTACATATAAAATGTTGGTTATAATTGTGATGACCTATCTAGGGATATCATAGGGCAAGCCGTCGCGGAGTGGGGGCACCCGGAACATTAGGGTGTTTATACCTCCACGGTCAGGTAGCCCTACAGATTTAGGGACAGAATAGGTATATCCATACTGTAAATGTGCTTTTTCCTTCAGTGAATTTGTAAATACACACCCCTTGTTTTCACTTTTGTACACTTTGTAGACTAGACCAGTCATTTTTTATAAAAAGAATCAATAAAATTTATTCTTTTAATGTTATCCGGAAGTGGTAGTCCTTATATCTATAATACTGAAAAGGGAAAAAAAATAACTACCTTGTTTATTATATATCTTTACTTACAAATTTGACCGCAATTTATGTACCCAGAAATGGGAAATGTTCTGTTTCTGGACTTCCTCGAATATTGCGGACACCTACGGACAGACACGTATCCGTATTTGTCCATATGAAATTAAAATGGAGGAGAAGAAAAAGATCTGTGCGACATATCCGTTTTGCTTTACTGAGCATGCTCAGAAGCAGGGTACAGCTCCTTCCACTCTTATATGTGGTAACTGATGACGGATCTGTTAAAAAAACAAAACATACCATGGACATCTGTTGGCAGCGCTTTGCACAGATCTGTGCTTGACCATGACTTTACATGAATTTCATGTAACCAAACAGATTAGAAAATAGCAAGTGTGAATGCAGGGGAGGAGGAGGGACTGATGTGGATGGAGAATGTGATATGTACATGGGAGAGGTGAAGAGAGAGGGACTGATATGGATGGAGAATGTGATATGTACATGGGAGAGGTGAAGAGAGAGGGACTGATATGGATGGAGAATGTGAGCTGTGTGTGGGGGAGAAGAGGAAAGAGGGACTGACATGGATGGAGAATGTGAGCTGTACATAGGCAAGAGGAGGAGAGAGGGATTTGTCATGCTTCCGGAGGGAGGCGCCGTAGAGTCGACCCACTTGGCCATGGTACCGAACTCCCCTGGGTGAACTGGTCCTAGTTTGTCCAACCCCTATACAGGGATTGTCAGGGGCAAGCCCAAGGGGTATAAATACCACAGCTGCCGGTAACAGGGGGGCGGCTCATAGGGTTAAACTGTCCGAGTTATGTTGGAGGGGAACCGGAGGCACCAGAGCCCGGGGTACGGACAGGACGGTGGACTGGATGAATTACCCACGAGAGAGAGAGAGCACAATGAGGATCTGACTAGCATCCAGAAGCACAAGGCATCTAACACAATAATCAGGCACCTCCCAGCAGTGGAGGCGGCCTGATATACCGGAGGACAGACAGCTATTGGCCATGGGAAGTGTCGGGCTGAGCCATGCTGGTCCTTAGATTCACAGGGGAGAAGCGCGACCGTGCCCAGTGCACTGCTCATTACACCGTCCATTGTAGTGTGCTGGTGTGTGAACCTGGTGACCAGCAGACAGGAAGGGGACCAGACGATGGCTCTGAGACACAACCTGCCTGGATACCAGATGCCCGACTGGCAGAGCAGCATAGGATGCAGAGCCAGGGAAGGTGAGGTGGAGAGCGATGCCAGTTGACCTAACAGGATTGATATGGATGGAGAATGTGAGCTGGAAATGCAGAGGAGGGATTGATATGGATGGAGAATGTGAGCTGAAAATAGGAGAAGGGAGGAGAGGGACTGATCTGGATGCAAAATGTGATCTATACATGTGGGAGAGGAGGAGAGAGGACTGATATGGATGGAGAGTGTGATCTGGAAAAAAAGAGATCAGAAGAGAGAGCCTGATATGGATGGAGAATGTGAGCTGTACATGGGGAGGGGAGGAGAGAGAGTCTGATTTGGATGGAGAATGTGAGCTGTACACGGAGAGAGGAAGAGAGAGGGTGTGATATGAATGGAGAATATGAGCTGCACCTGGAGATGGGGACTGTGCACTCCATCCATATCTGAGTTTGTGGAAGGGCAATAGATATGAGTGACTGCTGCAGCAAGAACTTAAATTACACAAATACATATGGTGAAAACATTTTGCAGCATAAAGGATCTAGGAACAAATTTGTTTTAATGCGTTGCATGACTTACCTGTCTCCTGCTTAACTGCCATGTTTAACTGCCCAACATCACAAAGTATTCACTGATCTCAGGGAGACCAGTCAAGGAAAACACTGGATGGAGATGGAGCCGGCGGGGGGGCAGGATGTAGCTGGTGTGGGGGGGGGCAGGATGGAGCCTGCGGGGGGTCAGGATGTAGCTGGTGTGGGGGGGGCAGGATGGAGCCGGCGGGGGGCAGGATGGAGCCGGGGGGGGGGGTGGTGGCAGGATGCAGGTGGTGGGGGGGGCAGGATGGAGGCGGCAGGGCAGGTTGGAGCGAGCGGGGCGGGACTGTGGCGGGAGGGCAGGATGGGGCGGCGGGGCAGGATGGAGCCGGGGGGGGGTGGCAGGATGTAGGTGGTGGTGGGGGAGGCAGGATGGAGGTGGCAGGGCGGGTTGGAGCGAGTGGGGCGGGATGGTGGCGTGGGGGCAGGATGGAGCTGGCGGGGGCAGGATGGAGCCGGGGGGGGTGGCAGGATGCAGGTGGTGGGGGGGGGGCAGCATGGAGGCGGCAGGACAGGATGGAGCAACCGGGGTGGGTTGGTGGCGGGGGCAGGATGGAGCCAGCGGGGGGGCAGGATGGAGGTGGCGGGGGGGGGCAGGATGTAGCTTGTGTGGGGGGGGGCAGGATGGAGCCGGCGGGGGGGCAGGATGTAGCTGGTGTGGGGAGGGCAGGATGGAGGCGGCGGGGGCGGGGGGCAGGATGGAGCCGGCAGGGGGGCAGGATGGAGCCGGCGGGGGCAGGATGGACCGGGGGGTGGCAGGATGCAGGCGGTGGGGGGGGCAAGATGGAGCCGGCGGGGGTTGGAATGGAGCCGAAGGCCGGGGTGCAGGATGGAGCCGGTGGTGGGGGGGAGCCAGGATGGAGCCGGCAGGGGGGGGGGGCAGGATGGATGGGAGGATACTCACCCGTAGGGCCTGTCGTTGCCTGGGAAACCGATCGGTTTCCCAGGCAACCACAGGTCCTCAAGCAATGAAGGTAGAAGACGTAGATGGAGCGCGCCAACGGACGGGTGACTATCTTCTATGAGGCTTTTTTTATTTTTAGTAGAACCAAGCAGCGAGGGGGCCACGGGGGGGCAGAAGGAGCCGCAGGGGGGCTGCAGGAGCGGGACAGGCGCAGGGGAGCAGGAAAAGCCGCGGGCTGGCCGCAGGTGTGGGGGAGCCGCGGGGGGGGCAGGGGGAGCCGCGGGGGGGCCACAGGTGCGGGGAAGCCGCGGGGGGGTAGGAAAAGCCGCGGGGCGGGGGCACAGGAGCGGGGGAGCCGCGGGGGGGCAGGAAAAGCCGCGGGGGGGGGACGCAGGTGCGGGGGAGCCGCGGGGGGGGGGCAGGGAAAGCTGCGGGGGGGGGCCGCAAGAGCGGGGGAGCCGCTCCTTCGGCCGTTTTGACAGCGGCTCGCGGTGGGCGCTAGAGCGCCACCGCTCACCGCCATCTTGGATCACCCTGAGCGGGTGCAGTGCCCAAGCCACTTCCGTCGTGTGACGTCATTTTTGTCCCTTGAAGACGGAAGTGGCTTCGGCTTTTATATAGTAGATGGTCGTTGTTAGGAATCCTTTATCCAACAGGACATTTGTAATAATATTATAATGAGGACGTCCTGCCCCTCCCATTTGTCACATAAGCCATTGGCCACGTCAGGCTGCACCTAGAAGACCCCGGGTCCTTCACTTACACAAAGAGGACGACAACATAGAAATCCTGGTGATGATAGAAGGTTCTGGTATATAGATGTATGAGAGGTCGTGTATTCAGTCTCTGTGTCTCCACAGATGGATCCAGGAGGAGAAATCCCCCAGAGAGATGTCCCCGTCCTCTGTATCCCCAGGACTATCCAGAGGAGAATCACAATGTCCCGGAGAGTCATCAGGTAGATGGTGCTGAGCCCTGTATCTATATGGAGGGTTGGTTGCTTTCCTGGTCCTGCCGTCATAGAGGTGATAGATTTTGGTGGTCTCTTATATTGCACTGATTGTTACATCTGACTTATCAGGGGGAAGATCTGATTATTGTTAAAGTGGAGGATGAGACAGAAGAAGCGATGAGGAGGGGGGATCAGCCGTGTGTGAGTGACGGGAAGGAGGAGATTCCAGGAGATGTCACCACAGGTATGGAAGAAACTTCCACAATGAATCCAGATGTTTGTCTCCTCCACACTGTATAAGTGACACATGGGGCAGGAGTCATACACTGAGTTATGTACAGGGAACAGAGGAATCCTCCACAAGGTGTTCTGTGGAGCCGCTCACACACCAGGTACAGCACCTTCCGCTATATGTGTTATTCCTTCACATTTACCACTGGCTTCAGCTCTAAAAACTACAGAAATTAAATATTTATTTTAAATCCCCATATGTAAAACAGCTTCCCCATGCTGTACATGTAGAGCGTGGTACAGTAATAACACTTCACCTCAGTGTGGTGCTGGAAGGGGTTATTAGGAAGCCTCTATGTTATACTTGTGTTATGTGTGGAGAGATGTATAGAATCACATTGTAGTATTGTGGCAGCTTTGAATGCATTTTTTACATCCAGAACTGTGATTTGTTCAGAGGAAATGGTTTGTGCCTCTTCTTCCTTCCACTTCTGGCTTTGACTCTTCATGTGTATTGTTCTGTATAAGGCTATGATCACACATGGAGTTATTGCAGCGGTATTGCATCTTGCAGTATATTTTATGTATAAAATACTCAGCGTCTTTTTTTTTGTCCGTTTTGTGTTGTTGTGTTTTTATCATGAATGAGATTATTTTGGATCTGCAGCATAATCATTTTTTGCAGTGTGTTTGCCTGAATAAAAAAAAGCAACTTAAAATAATTCGAAAACACATAAAAAACTTACAAAAAAAAATGTGCATAATTGTACGCAGCATTTCTCCAGCTAACAGTTCTAAAAAATCTGCTATAATTAAATCACGTGTGAATACACCCTAAGGCGGCCGTCACACGCTTTGATATCGCTAGCGATATTGTAAGCGATCACGTGCACGCGCGATCGCTTACAATATCGCTCACATCGCTGGTGAGATGTCACACAGACAGACTCACCAGCGATGTGGACCAGCGAGATCGCTGGTAACTATGGTACACATCGGGTTACTAGGCGCTGCGCATCGCTTAGTAACCCGACGTGTACCATAGTTACCATCTCCCAGCATAGGCTCTGCCGCTGGGAGATCGTTCATCGTGGTGTTATACACCACGATGAAGCTGTTTGTAAAATCGTTCATCGCAAGATGTGAGGTCCGGAGCTCAGATCTCGATCTTGCGATTTGAACACTTCTCGCTTGTCGTATCTTGCCGTCACACGCAGAGACATCGTTCACGCGATGTTTAATCAGGCGCGTTCAAGCTATATCTTTCAAGATATCGTAGCGTGTGACGGCCGCCTAATAGAGATGGTATATCTACTTTGGATTGTGAAGACATTTACTAAATTCATGTTTAATCCTTACAGAAAATGACAATAACAATTCTGAGAGACGCTTCATGGTATTGGCAAATTATAAATTAGAAGATGAAGATATGAAGCAGAACTCTTCAGAAGAAAATCTCATCAGCACTAATGTAAATCCAGGATCCAAAAGTACAGAGCTAACATATAATCCAGCTAATCCTGAGGAATCTTCTCTTGACCAATCTCACATTATTACAAGTATAGATCAGAAAGGGGGTGTAAAACATTTTACAAGAAGTTCAAGTCCTCGTACACACAGAAGAATTAGAGGGAAGAAGCCGTACTCCTGCTCAGAATGTGGGAAAATCTTCAGATATAAATCACTTCTTGTTATACATGAAAGAATTCACACAGGAGAGAAGTCTTATTCATGTTTAGAATGTGGGAAAAGCTTCAGAGATAAATCAACTCTAGTTAGACATTTAAGAATTCACACAGGAGAGAAGCCATATTCATGTTCAGAATGTGGGAAAACGTTCATACGTCACTATTCTTTTGTTGCACATCATAGAATTCACACAGGAGAGAAGCCATATTCATGTTCAGAATGTGGGAAAAGCTTCAAAGATAAAACATCTCTTGTTATACATGAAAGAGGTCACACAGGAGAGCGGCCGTATTCATGTTCAGAATGTGGGAAAAGCTTCAGACAGAAATCAGTTCTTGTTAGACATGAGAAAAGTCATACAGGAGAGAAGCCATATTCATGTTCAGAATGTGGGAAAACATTCACTCGTCAATATTGTTTTGTTGCACATCAGAGAATTCACACAGGAGAAAAGCTGAATTCATGTTTAGAATGTGGGAAAACGTTCACACGTCAAGCATCTTTTGTTATACATCAGAAAATTCACACAGGAGAGAAGCCGTATCCATGTTCAGAATGTGGGAAATGTTTTACACGTCAATCCTTATGTGTTCAGCATCAAAGAATTCATACAGGAGTGAAGCCGTATTCATGTTCAGAATGTGGTAAAGGTTTTGCAGATCATTCCTCTTTAGTTAAACATCAGAGAAGTCACACAGGAGTGAAGCCATATTCATGTTCAGAATGTGGGAAATGTTTTACATATCATTCCTCTTTAGTTAAACATCAGAGCAGTCACACAGGAGAGAAGCCATATTCATGTTCAGAATGTGGGAAATGTTATGGACGCAAGTCATATCTTGTTCGACATCAGAAAATTCACGCAAGATAGAAGTCATATTCATGTTCTGAATGTGGAAAATGCTTTAGTTCTAAAACCAGACTTGTTGATCATCATCAAAGTCACACAGGGAAGAAGCCATTTTTATGTTAGTTTTGTTGGAAATACTTTGCAACTAAATCAGAGAATGAGAATTGAGAGAATTCAGAGGAGAGAAGCCATATTCATGTTCAGAATGTGGGAAACATTCTAAACACGGATCAAGTCTTGTTCATCATCAAAGGATTCACAAAGATGAGAAGGTGTAATTATGTTGAGAATATAGAAAGTGCTGTACAGAGATATTTGACCTTATTAAACATCAGAGAGTTAAGGTGAAAGGCTGTTTTTCATGTTCAGAAGTCAGGAAATGTTTTATTACTAAAGAAAAATGTCTAAAGTCATCAGAGAAGTAACAAAGGAGAGAAGCCGCGCTGATTCTCTATAGGTGTAAAATGTTTTACAGACAAATCACATTTCAAATTCCTCAAACAATTCATATTAGGAGAAAACTATATCATTCGGTTATTCAGAAACATTAGTCAGTAAGAGGGTTTGTTGGTTTTATTTGAAGGTGAATTTAGCCTGGGTCTGATAACCACCAAAATTTATATGTGATTGTGATATTGATCCATCTTTATTAAATAAACAAGAGGGGAAAAAATAACCTTTCTGCTTTCAAAGTAATGAAGATTCTATGAACCTTGTATTTATTACTGTATGATCTGTGGAGAAATCAATATTTATCCTCAAATATTAAAATGACAATGATGAAACTGAGCAACACAACCCTTAATGGGGATTGCGCTATTCCCTATCAGCTACCCCATGATGAGATCATGGGGCATTGAAGTATTGCCATGACCGCGCGCGCGGTTAGCTGCTGAACCCTATCCTTATGTCTGAGCAGTGTCGCTGACATAATGTGATGATTTGTGCTGTGCAGAGCTGTGGATCATCACGGCTCTGTACTGCAGGAGTGATTGGACTGTGCAGTGTTGAGGTGCCCTCAGGGGCCAAGTGAAATAAACAAAAAGTGGAAATTTTTTTATTTTAATATGAAAAAAAAACAACTAAAAGTTCAAATGAAGAAGAGATGAGATATACCGTATATACTCGTGTATAAGCCGACCCGTGTATAAGCCGACCCCCCTACTTTTGCCCCCAAAAGCTGGTAAAAGTTATTGACTTGCGTATAAGCCTAGGGCAGAGGTCCCCAATGTCAGTCCTCGAGGGCCGAACCAGTGCAGGTTTTCAGGATTTCCTTACTATTGCACAGGGATTGGAATCATTGCCTGCTGTGCAATACAAAGGAGATCCTGAAAACCTGCACTGGTTCGGCCCTCGAGGACTGACATTGGGGACCTCTGGCCTAGGGTATGAAATGCAGCAGACCCCCATCCTATTATGTAGCCCCCCGTCACTGGTATATAGCACCCCTCAGTAATGGTATACAGGCCCCTCAGCAGTGGTATTATACAAGCCCCTCAGCAGTGGTATACAGGCCCTCAGCAGTGGTATACAGGCCCCTGTGCAGTAGTATACAGGCCCCTGTGCAGTGGTATACAGGCCCCTGTGCAGTGGTATACAGACCCCTGTGCAGTGGTATACAGGCCCCTGTGGAGTAGTATACAGGCCCCTGAGCAGTGGTATACAGGCCCCCAGCAGTGACACACAGCCCCCCCCTCCTTATTATGTGTTCCCCAGCAGTGACACACAGCTCCCCCTCCTTATTATGTGTTCCCCAGCAGTGACACACAGCCCCCCTCCTTATTATGTGTCCCCAGCAGTGACACACAGCCCCCCCTCCTTATTATGGGTCCCCCAGCAAGGACACACAGTCCCCCTCCTTATTATGGGTCCCCCTGCAAGGACACACAGCCCCCCCTCCTTATTATGTGTCCCCCAGCAGTGACACACAGTCCCCCCTCCTTATTATGGGTCCCCCAGCAAGGACACACAGCCCCCCCTCCTTATTATGAGTCCCCCAGCATTGGTACACAGCCCCCCCTCCTTATTATGGGTCCCCCAGGCTGCGGCACTTGTTAAAATAACAAACACTTTATACATCACCTCTCCGGCGCAGCTCCTCCGCTCCTCCGGTCCCGGCTTCTTCCTTCTTGTGCCGGCTTCTAGTGCTGTGACCGCGCACAGGAAATGACGTCATCTCCTGCGCCCGGTCACATGACACCGGCACAAGAAGATAGAAGCCGGGAGCGGAGGAGCTGCGCCGGAGAGGTGATGTATAAAGTGTTTGTTATTTTAACAAATGCCGCAGCCTGGGGGACCCAGCCTGGGGGACCCATAATAAGGAGGGGGGGCTGTGTACCAATGCTGGGGGCCAGTGTATTGCAATATGCACGGCATCCCCCCGGCGCTGATGGACGGGGGATGCCAGGCATATTCATTACACTAATGAGGCGGCCCCACGTGACCGCCCGCGGTCACTGCGGCCCCCTCCTGCCTCCTCCAGCCCCCGGTCACAGCCCCCCCCAGAGCAAATACCCAGTGACTCGCGTATAAGCCAAGGGGGGACTTTTCAGCCCAATTTTTGGGCTGAAAAACTCGGCTTATACGCGAGTATATACGGTACTTTATTGATCCAGAGGGAAATTACAATTTCACAACAGCAGAACAAAGACATGAATTACAACATAATAGTAGACAATTAACAATGGAGGTTACTCATACATGCATGTTCATGGCAGGTCAGTACCATATAGGATTAGAATGTCAATATTCCTCAGATCACTTTGATTTCACATTAAGGTGATTGTTGTACAATCCCATAGCGGGCAGCACAAACTATTTCCTGTATTTTTCCTTCTTACACCTTAGTAGGATTAGACGATTGCTGAAGGTGCTCCTCTATATCATAAACAGTTCATGTAATGGCTGCACATTTTTGTTCATTTTTGTCCATACATTTCTTCGGATTTCTTTTCTCCACTACCTCCTCAAAAGTGTCAAGATGGCGGACAACAGCCAAGCTTGCCTTGATAAGCTTAGTGCCATCAGACACTCGCACGCTACTTCCCCAGCATGTGATAGCAAAAAATATGGAACTTGCCACTACGGACTGGTAGAACATTTCTAATATTTTGCTGCACACATTGATCTTAGTTTTCATAGGAAGTTCAGTTTGTTCATCCCCTTCTTATAAACCCTCTCAGTATGGCACCTACAGTCCAGTTTGCTATCCAGGTGGACCACAAATATTTGTAACTCTCCACCTGCTGCACCATCTGACCGGCGATAGTGACTAGTGAATATTCCATCTTTCTCCTACTATAGTTCACCACCAGCTGCTTCGTGTTCTTAACGTTTAGTTGTAGATAGCATGGCACCAATCCACAAAATCCACCACCACGCTTCTACATCCCTTATCACCCTGGCCCTCCTTGATACATCTGTCTTACGAGAATTTATGGAGGTGAAAAAATCAGATTTATAGAGAAAATCTGCTGTATACAACCTGAATAGGGAGCGCGCTAGCGCCGTTCCCTGTGGGGCACCAACACTGTTCAATAATCTGCCAGACACAGCCGCTCCTATCTGTACATATTTCGGCCGGTCTGACAGGTGTAGTCAGTTATCCAGTTTCTCATCCCCTCCTCAACCATCATATCTCTCATCTTATCACGATGTAACAACGGCTGTAAGATATTGAAAGCAATAGAGAAATCAAAGAACATATTGCGCACAGTGGTTCCATCATTGTCCAAACATGAATGTACTGTATGTAACAGACATGAGAGCATTGTCCACCCCCAATCTATGCCGGTAAGCAAACTGTACAAGATCAGCAAAAGTCCTCACCCTGGGACTTAAGTGAACACATACTAATCTTTCCAAGGACTTCATAACATGTGATGTTAAGGCTGCAGGACGATAGACTACATTTCCTGCTTTCCTAAATGACTAAGGGCAGCTTCACACTGTGGTGTGATCCGGCCGGGGCTGTCAGGGATAAACCTGACAGCCCCAGACTGGATCAGCACACAGAACTGGAGGGCTAATTTGCCCTCCGGTCCGGTGTGCAGCCGCATGCAGCTGCCGCTGTTGATAGCTCAGGACCGCGGCGCCACTCCAGCAGCGTGATTTGCCACACCTCAAGATTGTGTTGGCCCAGGCTATACATCATAACAAACTGCACCAGGGCTCGTCGCTGCAACATGTGCAGAGTGGAATTCCATCATGTCAGCAAATCGCATATCAGCTGTTAATCGTCAGGTCGAAAGACTTCTGTAACGATGCAAGTTGTTGAGCCGCACGAAGCAAATGGCAGAAGTGAGCACACAGCAACCGTGCCCTCTGCAGCGGTGCATCTAGGCCTGGATAGTGGGCTAGAAATTGCTGGAAAACCAGGTTCAAGATGTGAGTTAAAGAAAGCACTTGTGTCACCTTGCCCCAGCTAAGGGCCATACCCAGGTTGCAGCGTTGTCGCACATGGCCTTCCCTGGCTGCAGGTTCAGTGGAAACAGCCATTGATGAAAGTCTCCAAAGCTAACCACAACTCCTCAGCTGTGCGACTCACATTTCCCACTGGCAGCTTAGGAAGGATGAGTGTTGAATTCCTTCTGCACAATTGGAATGCATGTCATATTACAAGAGAGGTTTTGGGAACAGGAGGAGGCCCTAGAGGAGGTGGAGGAGGCAGAAGCAGTGGAAGAACTGCTACATACAGAGGTTTTACTCACTGGTTGTGGGGATGGTACGAATTGTACCCCAGCTCCATCCCCTGCAGCTATCAGCGACATGTAACACCCTTGGCCATGCTTATTCGTCCCAGTGTCTGTGGCAAAATGCACTCTATTGCACACAGAGCTTCTTAAAGAAGCAGTGATGTCTGCGACATGCTGTTGTAGCGCAGCCACAGCTTTCTTTGTGAAGTAGTGACTGAGCATCTGGCACTGTGGGACTGCAATGGCCATAAGCTTTCAAAAACCCTCTGTATCCACCAGGCAGAAAGGATTTCTGTGGCCAACAGCTTGGAGATGGTGAAATTTAAGCTGATAGTTTTAGCATGGGTAGGAGTATATGGTATTTTACTTGACCACATCTGTTGGCTGCTGTGCTGAGACAGGGTGGAGTAGGATGTACCAGACAAACTGCTGGTCTCTGAGGGAGATGCAGGCGGAGATTTTATGTTGCTTTCATGAAGAGGTGGTGCTCTCGATTTCTGACAGCTCTCAGCTCCAGCAGACATATCCACTTCAAAAACAGCTGACGGCCTGTAAATCACATTGATGTTGTAGGTAAAGAGGTGAACATTGTGCGGCCGTAGGTCTATGTGACACCACAGTCCCCACATCCTCACGGAGAGAAGTAGACATGACGTTGAGGATACAGAGCTTGGTGTGGTTGCAGTACTCAGTCTTTGTCCAGGAAGCCGCAAACTAAATTTGTCAGCTTCATCATCATCCTCTTCTACCTCCTCTGTTGAGCTCATCAACTGCGTGCCTGTGGGTTGACAGTAATTGGGATCTGTAGCCTTCTCATCACTCTCTGTGTTGTCACACTCCTTGACTTCAGAGCCGCACTTTTCCTGCCCTGAGCGCAAAGTCAAGTCAACGTTTGCCTTAGGTAACCGAGTGTTATCATCATCAGCCTCATGGTCTCCACCAACAGGGGTTGAAGTTTGTTAATGAGGGTCTATGATTAGACCCTTCTTCATCTGGCCCTGTTCAGGCTCACAAAGATCTTGAGAATTAGATCAGATCATTTCCTCCTCTTGATTTGGACCTGATCTCTGATTCCCAGGCTGTAGTATACATGAACAGCTCTGCAGACTTGGTCATCTGTGTTCACCCACAGTCAGTAGGGCGGCTGGAGACATGTGACTCTTGTGAGAACTGTAGTTTGTGTGCTGTTGAAGTTGAACTGGAGGAGAAGGCACATTTGATGAAGCGCTTAACATCCATTGTAGCACCTGCTCTTTCTAGGCCTCATCTACAAGCCGAATGTGCTGCTGCCTAAAAAAGGGATCACACCAGACTGTCTACTAAAAGAAGCTGACGACTAACAAAGACCCAGCCCCAACCCGTGCTGAGCAATAACACACCAGACCAAATAATGTTTAAAACTTTTAATTGAGAGGTATCAACGTAACACTAAACTCAATATTGAAACTTCTTTTGTGGAATTTAATTTGGCCGCAGCAAAATGTAGGCAACAAACCCACCTAATATCATGAGAAAAGAAGCACTCTGCCACTGGCTGCCCAGCACAGGCTTGCTATCACTCTCAGCAACGCTGCGACAGCTGAACCATAATCTACATGGAGGGAGGGCGGGCATTCGTCACCCCGGGTCAATAAAATGGGGATAGGGAATATGTGTCATCATCAAGCTTATTTACCTGTGGGGTGGGCCAGCACTGGGAGAGAGGAGAGCATCCGGATTGGCAGCCACCAGGGTAAGTGGCTGTTACAGCTCGGCATACACATTTTTACCCCTTATAGGGTTTGCGAGTCAGGGAGCAGCGGCAACGGCCATAGTGCCCCACAGACTAAGGGTACCGTTACACATACAGATAATTGTGCAGACATTGTTCACAGATTTCTGGTTGCAGTGAAATCATGGACACATTGTTCTATTTGTACACTGACACAAAATGGAACAATGTGTCCATGATTTCACTGCAACCAGAGATCTGTGAATAATGTCTGCACAATTATCTGTGTGTTTAACGGTACCCTAACAAAGACCCAGCTCCAACCCTTGCCGAGCAATAACACACCAGACCAAATAATATTTTTAACACCAAACTCAATATTGCAACTTCTTTTGTGGAATTTAATTTGGCTGCAGCAAAATGTAGGCAACAAACCCTCCTAGTATCATGAGTGAAGAAGCACTCTGCCACTGGATGCTCAGCACAGGCTTGCTGTCACCAGGTCACTCTCTCCAACGCCAAGGAGGAGCGAAGGTCCGGATCTGAGCTGCAACCCCACACACCAAATGATCATAATGCCTGGTCAATACCATCTTGCAGACCGGACAAAAAAATATCCAACCCAATATCGTTGAGATGGACTCCATCCTGAAGCATCAGGCGTCTAGTGTCTAGTTGAAAATTACGGACTGAGATACCACCCTTAAAAACTACAAAGTGGTAAATTGTTATTCAAAGGTCCTCCACGACCTCTCCAAGGCCACACCCTCCCTGGCACCCTGCCAAACTACCCAGGGAATGAACTCGGACCAAACCAAATGTAGCTCCGGGAAAAAACTATGAAATTTATCAAAATCTGCTCTTATCAATGTCAGGAACTCGGCTAATTGAAAATTAACGAGGTCGTTACCCCTGGCATGAATGACTAGGACGACTGGACCAGAAACAACTCTGGAAATGCGAACCACCTATGGTAACACCTGAGAGAAAATTAAACCCTGTATACCCCTCCAGTTCATGTTGAAGTCAGAATCCCAAAGATCTTCCACCGGGACGTGTCTCGGCCCATTGGGCAGCCCATAAATCATAAGAATGCCCCAGGATCCATACACTGAGACGGGCATCATCTAAAAGAAAGAAATAATAAGAGCAAGAAACACCACAGCTGAACATAAAACAAATCAATTTAACTTAGATCATACTAAACGTACCATCGACATGATTCAAATCAGGCCTTATATACCACCGTGAACGGATTTTGGTACAAGTTCGCTGACACGCAATGCACTGAAAAAGGCTAAATTGAAAACTGCAGAAAATAAAACTGCTTTATATGCCGTGTCACAAATCCCGGGCAAGGAGTTTATGAGGCAGCTTAGCAATTCAAAAGAGATCAGACGAAACCTCTCGACTCTCCTTTGCTCAAATTTTCCAACCTTTTAAGATTTGCCGAACAATGAAATGTTTAGTTACATCTTCAAACCCCTCAACTTCAGATGGAAAGCGAGACCGGATAGCCGAGTCTGAACAAACCCATCTCCCGAGAAAGGTATTGGAGCCCCCATGCTGACCAGGGCCCCCAAACAACCCACATCATTCATGCCAGGCCTTATTGTAGGCTTTCCACGTTGACGGGGCCACCGAAGCCCTCACTAAAGGTATCAGCTGTCCGCTGGAACCGACCAGATGTAGTCCGGTAAGCTCAATTCCTCAGGACAGGAGGATGGAGGTGCAGGAGGACAGAGGAGCAGCAGAAGGGACAGAGGAGGGGAGGACAGGGTTGCTGGGGGGCAGAAGGACAGGAAGAGGGGGACAGAGGAGAAGAGGAGGGGTGCAGGAGGGACAGGAGAGGAGTACGGGGTGCAGGAGGACAGAGGAGAAGAGGATGGAGGTGCAGGAGGACAGAGGAGAGGAGGACAGGGGTGCAGGAGGACAGAGGAGAGGAGGACGGGGGTGCAGTAGGACAGAAGAGCAGCAGGCGGGACAGTGTTGAATATTAGCCGACGCTTAGATCTAACTTATGGCCAATATGCAATCTCTACATACAATGAGCAGACGCATAGATCTATCTTATGGCTAATATGCAATCTCTACATACAATGAGCAGACGCATAGATCTATCTTACGGCTAAAAGGAGAGGAAGAGGGGGGCAGAGGACAAGCGGAGCTGCAGGAGGGACAGGAGGACAGAGGAGAAGAGGATGGAGGTGCAGGAGGACAGAGGAGAGGACGGGGGTGCAGGAGGACAGAGGAGAGTAGAACTGGGGGTACAGGAGGACAGAAGAGCAGCAGGAAGGACAGTGTGGAATATTAGCCGACGCTTAAATCTAACTTATGGCCAATATGCAATCTCTACATACAACGAGCAGACGCATAGATCTGTCTCACGGCTAAAAGGAGAGGAAGAGGGGGCAGAGGACAAGAGGAGCAGCAGGAGGGACAGGAGAGGAGGACGGGGTGCAGGAGGACAGAGGACAGGAGGACAGGGGTGCAGGAGGACAGAGGAGAGGAAAACGGGGGTGCAGGAGGACAGGAGGATGGGGGTGCAGGAGGACAGGAGGATGGATGTACAGGAGGACAGAGGAGCAGCAGAAGGGACAGAGGAGGGGAGGACAGGGTTGCTGGGGGCAGAAGGCAGGAAGAGTGGGACAGAGGAGAAGAGGAGGGGTGCAGGAGGGACAGGAGAGGAGTATGGGGTGCAGGAGGACAGAGGAGAAGAGGATGTAGGTGCAGGAGGACAGAGGAGAGGAGGACAGGGGTGCAGGAGGACAGAGGAGAGGAGGACAGGGGTGCAGTAGGAGAGAAGAGCAGCAGGCGGGACAGTGTTGAATATTAGCCGACGCTTAGATCTAACTTATGGCCAATATGCAATCTCTACATACAATGAGCAGACGCATAGATCTATCTTATGGCTAATATGCAATCTCTACATACAATGAGCAGACGCATAGATCTATCTTACGGCTAAAAGGAGAGGAAGAGGGGGGCAGAGGACAAGCGGAGCTGCAGGAGGGACAGGAGGACAGAGGAGAGGAGGACGGGGGTGCAGGAGGATAGAGGAGAGGAAGACAGGGGTGCAGGAGGACAGAGGAGAGGAGGATGGGGGTGCAGGAGGACAGAGGACAGGAAGATGGAGGTGCAGGAGGACAGAGGAGCAGCAGGAGGGACAGAGGAAAGGAGGACAGGGTTGCTGGGGGGCAGAAGGACAGGAAGAGAGGGACAGAGGAGAAGAGGAGCAGCAGGAGGGACAGAGGAGTGGAGGACGGGGTACAGGAGGACAGAGGAGAGGAGGATGGATGTGCAGGAGGACAGAGGAGAGAAGGACGGGGGTGTAGGAGGACAGAGGAGAGGAAGACGGGGGTGCAGGAGGACAGAGGAGAGGAGGATGGGGGAGCAGGAGGCTAGAGGACAGGAGGATGGAGGTGCAGGAGGATAGAGGAGCAGCAGGAGGGACAGAGGAAGGGAGGACAGGGTTCCTGGGGGGCAGAAGGACAGGAAGACGGGGACAGAGGAGAAGAGGAGGGGTGCAGGTGGGACAGGAGAGGAGTATGGGGTGCAGGGGGACAGAGGAGAGGAGGATGGAGGTGCAGGAGGACAGAGAGGAGGACGGGGGTGCAGGAGGACAGAGGAGAAAAGGACATGTGGTGCAGGAGGACAGAAAAGCAGCAGGAGGGACAGTGTGGAATATTAGCCGACGCTTAGATATAACTTATGGCCAATATGCAATCTCTACATACAATGAGCAGACGTTAGATCTATCTTACGGCTAAAAGGAGAGGAAGAGGGGGACAGAGGAGAAGAGGAGCAGCAGGAGGGACAGGAGAGGAGGACGGGGGTGTAGGACGACACAGAAGAGGAGGATGGGGGTGCAGGAGGACAGAGGAGAGGAGGACGGGGGTGCAGGAGGACAGAAGAGCAGCAGGAGGGACAGTGTAGAATATGAGCAGACACTTAGATCTAACTTCTGGCCAATATGCAATTTCTACATAAAATGAGCAGGCGCTTAGATCTAAATTCTGGCTAATATGCAATTTCTACATAAAATGAGCAGACACATAGATCTATCTTACGGCTAAAAGGAGAGGAAAAGGGGACAGAGGAGAAGAGGAGCAACATGAGGGATAGGAGAGTAGGATGGGGTGCAGGAGGACAGAGGAGAGGAGGTTGGGGATGCAGGAGGACAGTGGAGAGGAGGATGGGGGTGCAGGAGGACAGAGGAGCAGCAGGAGGGACAGAGGAGGGGAGGACAGGGTTGCTGGGGGGCAGAAGGACAGGAAGAGGGCGATAGAGGAGAAGAGGAGCAGAAGGAGGGACAGGAGAGGAGGACAGGGGTGCAGGAGGACAGGGGTGCAGGAGAGGAGCAGAGGAGGGAGGAGGAGGGCAGGAGGACGAGAGAGAGGACGGGGTGCAGGAGGACAGAAGAGCAGCAGGAGGGACAGTGTGGAATATGAGCAGACACTTAGATCTAAATTCTGGCCAATATGCAATTTCTACATAAAATGAGCAGGCGCTTAGATCTATCTCACGGCTAAAAGGAGAGGAAGAGGGGGGCAGAAGAGAAGAGGAGCAGCAGGAGGGACAGGAGAGGAGGACGGGGTGTAGGAGGACAGAGGAGAGGAGGATGGAGGTGCAGGAGGACAAAGGAGAGGAGGACAGGGGTGCAGGAGGACAGAAGAGCAGCAGGAGGGTCAGAGGAGGGGAGGACAGGGTTGCTGGGGGGCAGAAGGACATGAAGAGGGGGACAGAGGAAAAGAGGAGCAGCAGGACGGACAGAAGAGGAGTACGGGGTGCAGGAGGACAGAGGAGAGGAGGATGGACGTGCAGGAGAGGCAGTTTAATGAGGCCTGACACATTGCTATCCAATTCATGGACGTTACTGTCTCCATGTGCCTAGTTAGGATCAGCCCGCCCCCTGCCCGAGATGTGCCTGATCAGGGACATCCCTGCCCGAGACATCTCATTGTTCTTATTTTGGAGCACATCTGCCCATGGCCAATATATGTGCCTAATTGCGCCAAAATTGTGCACGCTTTTAGCAGCTGAGCACGAGTAATGGCGTGCCTAATTGTGCACAGAAACAAAGAAAAAATAAACTTATAAAAAAACGGAAATCTCGCGCCAAAATTGTGCACGCTTTTAGCGGCCGAGCACGAGCAATATCGTGCCAAAATTGTGCACAGAAACAAAGAAAAAATAAACGAAAAAAAAAAACGAAATCTCGCGCCAAAATTGTGTGCGCTTTTAGCGGCTGAGCACGAGCAATGGCGTGCGTAATTGTGCACAGAAACAAAGAAAAAATAAACGGAAAGATAAAAAACGGAAATCTGGCGCCAAAATTGTGCGCGCTTTTAGCGGCTGAGCACGAGCAATGGCGTGCCTAATTGTGCACAGAAACAAAGAAAAAATAAACGGAAAAATAAAAAACGGAAATCTGGCGCCAAAATTGTGTGCGCTTTTAGCGGCTGAGCACGAGCAATGGCGTGCCTAATTATGCACAGAAACGAAGAAGAAAAAAAAAACAGAAAAAGAAAATTATGTTGAAAAAAATACACTTAGATGGTGAGATTCAGGCCCATTCTCCACCACACAAACAAGCAATTAAGTTTGCAAAGGTCACCGAGAGGACACAGCCTAGTTGGCCTCCCCATCCCCCACACCATTTCCTGTTGAAAGCTTACAAGAACTGGCTTTGAAAACACGGACACCAGGCGTCATCTGCTGTTCAATTCCGGTTCGTGGAAAGATTTAGATTTCTTTAAGGGTGCTTTCACATTAGCGTTCCCCTCCGCAGCGTTCTGCGGAGGGGAGCCGCAATGTAAGCAAAGCCCTGCAAGTCCCTATCTTTAGAATGGGAGCGCACGGTGCTGCGCTTGACTGCGCATGACCGTGCGCTCTCATTCACTCCCATATGTGATCTGTACGCAGCCGGATGCCTGCGTACAAATCACCCAGTCTCGTCCGCACAAGAAATGCAACATGTTGCATTTCTTGTGCGGACGAGACTAGGTGATTTGTACGCAGGCATCCGCCTGCGTACAGATCACATATGAGAGTGAATGAGAGCGCACAGTCATGCGCAGTCAAGCGCAGCACCGTGCGCTCTCATTCTAAAGATAGGGACTTGCGGTGCTGCGCTTACATTGCGGCTCCCCTCCGCAGAACGCTGCGGAGGGGAACACTAATGTGAAATTAGCCTAATCAATGCATTTTTAGATTCCAGATGCCACCTGGTGTCCGATTTTTACAACGGCAGCCTGAAATTCCTGAAAGTTTTGTGTCTGCTAACTAGTTCGGAACGCCACAGTTTACTCAGCGTCCGCCGCGCGCAGACGCGTCAAATCGACACAGCACGGAGCCAAGGGGTGTCCGCCTCACCGGTGCAGCGCGCGGCGAAAAAAGTTGCGCCGTTTTGGAGAAACCTCGATGACGGGAATGACTTATGTTCCGGCTGAGAAGGTTTGACTTTCCCCCGACGGAATTTTTTCGAAATCGTTACGGGGCGGTGCAGGAGGGTCCAGGCAAGAGGCTCGCGCGAGACGGGGCCGGTCCGACGGCTCGCGTCCGCGCGGCGGTCCGGCGAAGTTTGACTTTGCCGCCGCGTCGCAACGAAGCCAAACGGGCGGCGGATAGTCGGTTTTTCCGGTGGGGCGGGCGGGAGCGCGCGCCAGGCGGTAGCTCGAAGTCGTCTGCCAACATAGGTCAGGCTGCGGAGGGGGCCGCGCCAGGAAAGGGCTGTGAGGCCCTTTGTGAAATCATCAGCCTAAGCCAGGAGTCCGTGGCCTTGACTCCCCATCCTAACTGGGGGTTCAGGGCCAGCCAGCAGCTGAAATCCTCATTGTACTTCCACCTGCCAACCTGCCGTGGGCCTTGTATGAATTATAAATTGTGTCCACGTAAGTAAATAACTCGGAGCACCTTTCTGGGTGTCGTTGCGCCATAATACTACCTAACCTGCAAAAGGCTTGCAACCAGTTATTCATGGTTTTAGCAATTTTCGCTTTACGTTCATAAGGGGCGATCGGCAAGTCATCGTTCCTGATCAACCGTGCCTTGCTTCACTGAAATTAGGGACCATATATCTACGTAATCGTTCGCTCAGATTTTTTGGGCGGTTTCCTGGTCCAGGTGGGAATCCAAAGGGGGAACACCACAAAACATGGCATGTTTATGTAAATCGGGGCGTACTGGTTCAGGCTTTGAAACCAGCTACAACGCTTGTGGGTTAACTTTTCTGGACAAAACATCCATCACTCCTGATTGTTGACCCACCCCTTTCAATACCCCGGTGCATGGATACTCACTGATCGAAACTGTTGCGGATTGGCAACTTGTGGACCAATATCAACGCTCCCATGCCAACCGTCCTGCTTGAGCTCCACCTTGGGCTTTGGGACTTATGATGAACATGACAGGAGTCACCTGAAGAGGAGGAAAAATTTCGACGCAACCTCAATCTACTATGGCTCTTACGGGACCTGGATCGGCACATGCGTTTTGACCTACGCGAACCACTGCTTCTCCAACTGGCGTAGCTGCGTTCTCTACTCCTGGCACTGCAACTGACTCCCCTCGGTCCTGTTGTGACAAGGCCTGCTGGGGCAGCGCCGTGTCCACTGGCACCAGCATAGGCTGGCCCTGAAAGATGAGCATGGGTGGCTCCCGACGGCAGGGTAAAGCCGTAGCCGGCTGAGCATGTGCAATTTCAGCTGCTTGCAATTGACCTAACTTCACCAATGAAACCCTTTGGCCAGGTACCATAAACCCCATTGGACTCACCCCTTGTGGCCCAAGTGAGGAGGGTCTTGAGTTGTTATTTGCCCCCATGCTTTGCCCACTGATATTGCTTTTGAATTCCGGGACCCCCCACTAACACTCCACTAATGGGAAGGGACCAACCAACCCAGGTAGGGGTCTGCTAGGGGCGGCGTTGACAGCAGGCACCGCTGATACTGGACCGGGAAGCCGGTGTGCGGCTGCCGCGGGAGTCGGGCAGGAAGAAGTGTGTGTCACCTGGCTCAAAGCGCGCTCAGTAGTTCTGTGCACGCTCTGAGCTTGAGTGACATCAGGGCTCAAAGGCTGCGGCGGGAAGGCCTGGAAGACCTCTGCCCACCCAGCGCCAAGCACGCATCACTCGGAGCAGCGCTGCTGATCTCACTAACCAGCGTAGATATCCATGCGGCACCGTCCTGGACAATGCTGACCCGCACCGCGGCCTTCAGTGGATCTCGTACCGGCAGCAACGTTTGTCACCCCGTGTCACCAGAATGGGGAGAGGGAATATGACGTCATCATCAAGTTTATATACCCACGGGACGGGCCAGTGCTGAGAGGGAAGAGAGCATCCGGATTGGCAGCCACCAGGAAAAGGGGCTGATACAGCTCGGCACACACATTTTAAACCCTTATAGGGCATGTGAGTCAGGGGGCAGCGGCAACGGCCACTGTGCTCCACAATTTTTCTTTGCCTAGAATATAATGTTTTTTGAACAGAGCTTTCAATTACTTTGCCACCTACTCCACGGAGACCAAACATTTTGTCCTTACCACCACGCCTAATCCCCTTTCCCCATGACCAAAACTTTTACCACTTATATTTGATGGTAACAAATTTGCAAGTCCGTTGGTGTAGGCCTACAAAATCTGGGGATGTGAATGCAGCTTACCAAATTAGCAAAGAAATGGTACTAGTCTAAACATGTGGTTGATGCCTGGATGTGCCACCAAAAAGGTTTTGGCAGAGATTTCACAAGCACCACTGAACCACGGGGAATTTCACAAAACCACTGGTTCTAAGCCATAAGAAAAGTTTGGTGCCTGGAGGATGGGGCACTGGACAGAAGTGGCACAAAATGTCTGTCAGCACAGGGTTGGTACAGATGACCACACGTAGACCACTGCACCACAGGTGGCTTGCCACTCACTGCTACTAAGCCCTAAAAAAATTTGCTGCCTGGAGGATGTGGCCACTGGGCGCACATTGCATAAAATGCCTGTCAGCACAGGGTTGATGTAGATGAACACATGCAGACCACTATACCACAGCTGACTTGCCAAAAATACTGGTAGTAAGCCCTAAAAAGGGCTGTTTTAGGAAGGAGTTACTGAACATACTCTATCTATCTAGAAAGAAATAGAATCACTAGCTATCTAATTAGCGCACACAGGATCAGCAGCGAGATTGTCACTGAGCTACAACAATGAGAAAAAGACGACAAGGGGCAATGGCCGGTTCTTGTAGGGCAAGGACATGTGACATACCCAGCCAATGATAGAAGCCCTTGTGTGGAAAAAGTGCTATGTGCCTTATGGGTGCGAATTGGATGCCAGACCGGACCACCCACAGTAAGTACGGGAAAGAAAATGGAGACCTGCGCTTATCCCTTGTAAATTATCTGACCTGAGACCCAGACACCTCTCCACTCACCCCTCCTGCCCAATATGCTAGACACTGACATTCTGAAGACGTACAACAGAAGCATTGGTGCAAATGCACTAATGCTTTTTGTCATTCGAAGCATTACCGAACATTCGCCGAATTTTCCAACTTCTTGGTTCAATCTCTTTTTATTGAATAGCGAAGTATGCAAGTAATAAACAGGAAAATACAATTCAATCAAAGTAATACATAAGAAAGAATTAATAATAAATTATATTAGGTATAATCAGGTGGCAGTATGAAGAGTCACAAAGAAAAAGAATATCACATTAATCTGATGCCATCTGCAGGTCAAGTACCTATAGGGTACCAACCCCATATACATGTTTAACATGGAAAGTTTATTTATGTAACCCGTGAGTCATTTGAGAGCTGACTCACAATCCCGCAGAATACTCTGTCGATCAATGGTTAGATACTCTGCAGGTAGAATAAGAAAATTAAGTACAAACATGAATGGAAAGGAAAAGAATAAAAATGAGGACAAATTAGAGGAAAAGGGAAAAAAGATAAAGGGGAAGAAAGAGTGGGGTGGGGATTAAGGATCGGCTGGGACCCGCCCAGGCTTCTCCCACCCAGGCTTGGCAACTTCAATTTAGGGCAGCTGGGAGAATAATCTTGGAAAGTCGGGAGAGTCCCGAAACAATCCACTCCAGCCAACGTTGAATTTGTCCATAGACCCAGAGCTCTCAGCCACCAGCTCCTCCATCCGAAAAATATCCAACATTTCTGCATACCATTTAGCTAGGGAAGGTTGTTGTGTGGTTTTCCAATAACGTGGAATGAAAGAGTGGGCAGCTGAAAGACAGTATCGTAAGATGTCTTTTTTGACAATTCTAATAGGTCCACGGTACACGGACAACAAGGCCATCTCAGGGCTACCAACCATTTGTTTCCCTGTGATAAGGTTGCATTTCCGAAATGCTCCCTCCCAAAATCTCTTGATTTTAGGGCATTCCCACCATATGTGTAGCATATTTCCCACCTCTGACACGCAGCACAACTCTGAGATCGAAGGGAAAACCACATGAAGCCAAACAGGGCAATGGTATCACCTAAACAATACCTTATAATTTCTCTCCTGGGCTGCGCACGTGTTCACCGTCTTGTACGTAAACAGGAAGCTTTTCTTCCAGTCGACCCAAGCAATCTCTCTGCCCAACTCTCTCTCCCAGGCCAGCTGAAAGGGGCATTTCCAGTCACTTTCTCCACTGCAATAATTCAATATATTTCGGAGATTGCATGGGAGGGAGAAGAATAGTTTTGAAACAATTCCAACAAAGGGGAGGGAAGGGGTCTGACTCAGTCCAACTGAACTGCCGAGGAGATATAAGAGCGCAAATGGAGGAACTCAAACCACCTCAGTGGAATTGACGAGGAGTGTCATTGCAACGTCTAAAAAGAGGGCAACTCACCATGTTGAAGAATTTGCCCTATGCAAATATCCTCCACACTCGTCCAGCACAGAAAAGACCTCCTATTCATCTCCGGCTGATAAGTGGGGTTCATCTTCCCTCTCATGGGTTTTTGATTTACATATGACTGCCAAATTTTCAGTGTTCTCATGGTGAGATCAGAGGAAGTACCGACCTGTCGTAAGTCTAAAGGGTATATCCTTGGAAGGTAATGCAGAGGAATGTGCATTCCCTCTTGTTCCAGTGATACCCACTGTGTAGAATTGGATTTGTGCTGCCAATCCAATAACCTGATGATATCGATAGGAAGTAGGTGAGAAATTCAGGTACGCCTACTCCTCCCGACTCCATGTGGGCTATCAAAGTCCTCATGCTCACCCTAGGCCTCTCCCATCCCCATACACACCTCCCTATGATAGAATGAAGCCTTAAGAAAAAGTCTCTACGATGTATAATGGGGACAGTCTAAAATATGTATAATATCCGAGGAAAGATGTCCATCTTAACTACTAGTGATGAGCGAGTATGCTCTGCGCTGCTCGGTACTCGCACGAGTATCACTGTACTCGGGCTACTCGTGCGAGCACCAAGTAATCTCGCGATACTCGTGCTGTGCTCGTGGTCCTCATCCCTGCATGTTGGCGCTCTTTAGAGAGCCAGCCCACATGCAGGGATTGGCTGGCAGACCACTGCAATGCCACAGCCCTGTTAGTTGTGGCATTGCAGTGATTGGCCGGCCTGCACAGCGTGACCGAGCCTTTATAAGACACGGCCGCGCTGTGCTCTGCACACAGCCATCCAGACAGTGAGTGTAGGGAGAGTGTCTGCTGCTGCTTAGGGACAGATTTGCGGCCCTCATAGGTAGATCCGGAGCAGGGCTGCAAACTGCTGCTGACCACAACAGTCCTTCTCAGGACTTATCTAGGAGGATATAGGCAGGGTGATCCAGATCGGAGTCCAAGCTTTTCTGTGACCATAACAGTCACCAGACTGTTGTACTTACTAGCTTGATACAGGTTAGGGACTAAAATCCTACTCTCCTGTGACCATTACAGTCACCAGACTGTTGTACTTACTAACTTGATACTGGTTAGGGACTAAAATCCTTCTCTCCTGTGATCTGAACAGTTACCAGACTGTTGTACTTACTACCTTGATACAGGTTAGGGACTAAAATACTACTCTCCTGTGACCATTACAGTCACCAGACTGTTGTACTTACTACCTTGATACAGGTTAGGGACTAAAATCCTACTCTCCTGAGACCATAACAGTCACCAGACTGTTGTACTTACTACCTTGATACAGGTTAGGGACTAAAATCCTACTCTCCTGTGATCTGAACAGTTACCAGACTGTTGTACTTACTACCTTGATGCAGGTTAGGGACTAAAATCCTTCTCTCCAGTGACCATAACAGTCACCAGACTGTTGTATTTACTACCTTGATACAGGTTAGGGACTAAAATCCTACTCTCCTGTGATCTGAACAGTTACCAGACTGTTGTACTTACTACCTTGATACAGGTTAGGGACTAAAATCCTACTCTCCTGTGACCATTACAGTCACCAGACTGTTGTACTTACTACCTTGATACAGGTTAGGGACTAAAATCCTACTCTCCTGTGACCATTACAGTCACCAGACTGTTGTACTTACTACTTTGATACAGGTTAGGGACTAAAATCCTATTCTCCTGTGATCTGAACAGTTACCAGACTGTTGTACTTACTACCTTGATACAGGTTAGGGACTAAAATCCTAATCTCCTGTGACCATTACAGTCACCAGACTGTTGTACTTACTACCTTGATACAGGTTAGGGACTAAAATCCTACTCTACTGTGACCATAACAGTCACCAGCCTGTTGTACTTACTACCTTGATACAGGTTAGGGACTAAAATCCTACTCTCCTGTGATCTGAACAGTTACCAGACTGTTGTACTTACTACCTTGATACAGGTTAGGGACTAAAATCCTTCTCTCCTGTGACCATAACAGTCACCAGACTGTTGTACTTACTACCTTGATACAGGTTAGGGACTAAAATCCTACTCTCCTGTGATCTGAACAGTTACCAGACTGTTGTACTTACTACCTTGATGCAGGTTAGGGACTAAAATCCTTCTCTCCATTGACCATAACAGTCACCAGACTGTTGTATTTACTACCTTGATACAGGTTAGGGACTAAAATCCTACTCTCCTGTGACCATTACAGTCACCAGACTGTTGTACTTACTACCTTAATACAGGTTAGGGACTAAAATCCTACTCTCCTGTGACCATTACAGTCACCAGACTGTTGTACTTACTACCTTGATACAGGTTAGGGACTAAAATCCTACTCTCCTGTGACCATTACAGTCACCAGACTGGTGTACTTACTACCTTGATACAGGTTAGGGACTAAAATCCTACTCTCCTGTGATCTGAACAGTTACCAGACTGTTGTACTTACTACCTTGATACAGGTTAGGGACTAAAATCCTACTCTCCTGTGATCTGAACAGTTACCAGACTGTTGTACTTACTACCTTGATACAGGTTAGGGACTAAAATCCTACTCTCCTGTGACCATTACAGTCACCAGACTGTTGTACTTACTACCTTGATACATGTTAGGAACTAAAATCCTACTCTCCTGAGACCATAACAGTCACCAGACTGTTGTACTTACTACCTTGATACAGGTTAGGGACTAAAATCCTACTCTCCTGTGACCATTACAGTCACCAGACTGTTGTACTTACTACCTTGATACAGGTTAGGGACTAAAATCCTACTCTCCTGTGACCATTACAGTCACCAGACTGGTGTACTTACTACCTTGATACAGGTTAGGGACTAAAATCCTACTCTCCTGTGATCTGAACAGTTACCAGACTGTTGTACTTACTACCTTGATACAGGTTAGGGACTAAAATCCTACTCTCCTGTGATCTGAACAGTTACCAGACTGTTGTACTTACTACCTTGATACAGGTTAGGGACTAAAATCCTTCTCTCCTGTGACCATAACAGTCACCAGACTGTTGTACTTGCTACCTTGTTACAGGTTAGGGACTAAAATCCTACTCTCCTGTGATCTGAACAGTTACCAGACTGTTGTACTTACTACCTAGATACAAGTTAGGGACTAAAATCCTTCTCTCCTGTGACCATAACAGTCACCAGACTGTTGTACTTACTATCTTTATACACGTTAGGGTCTAAAATCCAAATCTCCTGTGACCCGAACAGTCACCAGACTGTTGTCGCTGTATACAGGCAAAATGCGCAAGGGCGTTGGCAAGGGCGATGGCAAGGAACAAGGAAGTGAACGTGATAGTGGTGCAGGCAGAGGCCGAGGTCGTGTGCAAGCACTAATTTCACAACAACAAAGGGGCACATCTACTCGCTCACACGTCCTGTCCCAAATTCTTGGGGCCCGCTGCAGTACACCGCTTTTGAACCAAGACCAGTGGCAACAGGTTGTTACTTAGATAGCGGATAATGCTTCAAGTCAGATTGGCACCTCCACAAACACCCTGTCTTCCACATGGTCAGTGTCACTAGCCGTGATACTGCACCGCACATTTCCCAACCTGATCCTCCTTCCTACCACCAGGCCGAGTACACGTCCACAGACATTACTGATCCCACACTTGGACACTCGGAAGTCCAGAAGTGTGTACCCATGGGTGAGTGGAGGTACATGGCAAATTGCCATAACAAAATTTTAATTCCGCTGTCATTTGTGTGTGGTGTGGTGAAGTCTGGCCCAATCCAACCCTTCTTTATCTTGATCAGAGTCAGCCTGTCAGCATTTTCAGTTGACAGGCGGGTGCGTTTATCAGTAATGATTCCACCTGCGGCACTGAAAACACGCTCTGACAAAACGCTAGCGGCAGGGCAGGCCAGGACTTCCAAGGCGTAGAGAGCCAATTCATGCCACGTGTCCAGCTTGGAGACCCAATAATTGTAAGGCACAGAGGAATCTTGCAGTAGTTGTTCGATCTGCAAGGTACTCCTTCAGCATCTGGCCAAACTTAGCCTTTCTTGTGGCACTACCCCACACCTCACGGGCTCAGCAGTACGCCTTGGTTTTCCACCGATTCCTGACCTATGCCGCTAGCGTTTTGTGAGGGGAATGCTTTGCCTACTTCCGTTACTATGGCCTTCTGGAACTGCTGCATTTTGGCTGACCTCTCCGCCTCAGGAATGAGAGACAAGAAGTTCTCCTTGTAGCGTGGGTCTAAGAGTGTTGCCAACCAGTACTGATTGTCGGCCAAGATGTTCTGAACGCGAGGGTCACGAGCCAGGCAGCTTACCATAAAGTCAGCCATGTGCGCCAGACTCTTAACAGCCATCACTTCAGTATCCTGACCAACACGATGACCGAACATGCTGTCCTCCTCCTCCTCCTCATCTCCCCTGTCCTCTGGCCAGCCACGCTGAATCGAGGGTATGACTGGTGTGCATGTCATATCCTCAATTTGGCCAGAGAGTTGCTCCATGTCTTCATCCTCCTCCTCCTCCTCGTCATAGTCCTCCACTGCACGTTGTGATGACATGAGGCTGGGCTGTGTGTTATCACCCACACCCACTACAGTTTCTTGCTCCAAGTCATCGCGCTCCGCCTGCAATGCATCATCTTTGTTTTTCAGCAGAGACCGTTTTAGAAGGCAGAGTAGCGGTATGGTGACACTAATAATGGCGTCATCGCCGCTCACCATCTTGGTGGAGTCCTCAAAGTTTTGGAGGACGGTACATAGGTCGGACATCCATCTCCACTCCGGAGGTGTTATGTGTGGAGTTTGACCCATTTCCCGACGGCTTAGGTGATGCAGGTAGTCAACAACTGCCCTCTTCTGCTCACATATCCTGACCAACATGTGCAGAGTTGAATTTCAATGCGTGGGGACATCACACACCAGTCTGTGGGGCGGAAGACGCAAACGGCGCTGGAAGCCGGCAAGGCCGGCTGAAGCAGCAGGTGACTTGCGAAAATGCGCAGACAGGCAGCGAACTTTTACCAGCAGATCAGACAGCTCTGGGTATGATGTAAGAAACTGCTGAACCACCAGGTTGAGCACATGGGACACGAATGGAACATGCGCCAGCTGGCCTCGCCTCAAAGCTGCCACCAGGTTCCGGCCATTGTCACACACAACCTTTCCTGGCTTTAGGTTCAGAGGTGTCAGCCAGTGATCTGCCTGCTGTTTCAGAGCTGTCCACACCTCTTCTGCATAGTGGGGTTTGTCACCTATGCAGACTAGCTTCAGCACAGCCTGTTGCCGCTTCGCAGAGGCAGTGCTGCAGTGCTTCCAGCTTGTGACTGGTGTGGAGGGTACAGTGGATGAGGATGTGCAGGAGGAGGAGGAGGAGGCTGAGGAGCATGACATTCCGGAGCTGTAGAGTGTCGGTGAAACCCTGACAGAGGTAGGGCCTCCAATCCTTGGTGTGGGAAGGACGTGTTCTGTCCCTCGCTCAGACTGGGTCCCAGCTTCCACAATATTAACCCAGTGTGCCGTCAAGGAGATGTAGTGGCCTTGCCCACAAGCACTTGTCCACGTGTCTGTGGTTAGGTGGACTTTGGCTGAAACAGCGTTGTTCAGGGCATGTGTGGTACTTTGGGACACGTGGTTATGCAATGCGGGGATGGCACATCTGGAGAAATAGTGGCGGCTGGGGACCGAGTAACGTAGGACAGCAACCGCCATCAGGTCGCGGAATGCTTCCGTCTCCACCAGCCGGAAAGGGAACATTTCTAGCTCTATGAGTCGCGAAATGTGAGAATTTAGGACTGTGGCATGTGGGGCATTGGCAGCGTATTTGCATCTGCGTTCAAAGGTTTGCTGAATGGATAATTGAACGCTGTGCTGGGACAAGGACGTGCTTGATGGTGGTGTTATTTGTGCGTGGGCAACTTCAGGTGCAGGGCCAGAGGCTTGTTGGCGGCCAGCATGGACAGGGGATTGGCTCGCACCCACAACACGCGAAGACGTAGCAGTGACATCAGCAAGCACCGCTCCTCAACTCTGTTGTACTTCCCACAAAGTCGGGTGCTTGGCTGACATGTGCCTGATCATGCTGGTGGTGGTCAGGCTGCTAGTTTTCGTACCCCTGCTGATGCTGGCATGGCAGGTGTTGCAAATGGCCTTTTTAGAGTCATCTGGAGCCAACTTGAAAAACTGCCAGACACGGGAAGACCTAACATTTGCACAGGCACCTTGTGTCGTGTTGTTGTTCCGGGGAACGGTTGCCTGCCTTCTGCCTGCGGACACGACCCTGCTTCGTACTGCCTGTTGGGATGCTACGCCTCCCTCCCCCTGTGCACTGCTGTCCTCGCTCTGCATATCCTCCTGCCAGGTTGGGTCAGCTACTGGATCATCCACCATGTCGTCTTCCTCTTCCTTGGCTAATCGCTGGACTGCTTCTCCTTCTCCTCATGTGCCACCATGATGACCGTTACAATAGTTAGGCTGTTGTTTCAGGTATACCCCCAGTGGTAAATTTTTACGCCCATTCTTTTAGAATGGGCATTACAACGACAGGATACCCGCTCCTTTTCAATGGGAAAAATGTTTTGAGGCCCTCTTGCACGTTTCTATCCAGGGTCAATGTGGAGCCTCCCAATTTTTGGCTGCCCTGCCAAAGGGCTATACTACAATATACCCACTTTAGCTTTACAGGCCCTCCTGCACGTCTCTATCCAGGGACAATGTGTAGCCTACCAATTTTTGGCTGCCCTGCCAAAGGGCTATACTACAATACACCCATTTTAGGTTTACAGGCCCTCCTGCACGTCTCTATCCTGGGACAATGTGGAGCCTCCCAATTTTTGGCTGCCCTGCCAAAGGGCTATACTACAATACACCCACTTCAGGTTTACAGGCCCTCATGCACGTCTCTATCCAGGGGCATTGATGAACCTCCCAATTTTAGACTGCCCTGGCAAAGGAAAATACTACAATAGACCCAGTTCCCCAAAATGGGCACATTATGTCAAGATAGGGCTTCACGTACGTCTCTTCTCAGGGTCATCGGAGTGCCGCACAATGTTTTCACGTAAAATCTTTCATGTAATCACAAAAAGTAACATACACCAGCTGTATCTCACTATTGGGTATGTGCCCTTAACATTTCCACCCTAAATATTCATTTTGGTGCCATTTTGTAAGGTTTTCTGGTGACTCCGTAAAATTGGCGTGAAACTCGGACAACATTGTTCACAGCTGTGACTTTTGAGTGAGAAATGCTTCCAGGGGTCTTCCCCATGGTGTTGCCATGTCATTTGAGCACTCTTCTGAGACTTTTGTGACATTTTTAGGGTTTCTACATGCTGCCGGCAGTCATTTCATAAAAATACTCGGGTCTCCCATAGGATAACATTGGGCTCGGTACTCGGGCCGAGTACACGAGTATCTCGGCATGCTCGGCCCGAGCTTCGAGCACCCGAGCATTTTAGTACTCGCTCATCACTATTAACTACGTTTATCTTCCCCAATCAGGTTAGTTTAAGTGTTCTGTAGTAGAATATTTGTGTCTCCACTTGTGATAGTAGGGTTTGGTAGTTGAGTGGGCAGAGTTTCGATAAGTTGGAAGGGATATTTATTTCCAGATACTTGATGGCCTTCGCTCTCCACTTGAAGGTGTGGCTAGTTTTCAGGGGGAAACTTCCGGTGATGACAGGGATATAGTTAACACCTCCGACTTAGTGAAGTTTATTTTAAAATTACTCAAGCCAAAAACCTCAAACTCCTTCAAAATAGACGAATCGAGATCCTAGGTTGGGATATGTAAAATCATCAGCGAACAATGCTGTTTTATGGTGGGTCAACTCTGTAGGCCATGAATATTGTCATTTCCTCTCATAGCAGTAGCTAGGTGTTCCATGACCATCACGTATAGGAGGGGGGAACAGTGGGCAAACCTGCCTGGTCCTGTCCCTAATTAACCCTAACTTGAGCTGATTTGGCAGAATAGAGTGAAAATAGTCTGTGTAAACACCTGGGGCCTCCCTCATGAAACCCCAGTGGATCCTGTCAAAGTCCTTCTTAGCATCGAAAGACAACAAGCTGAGGAGGATGTTATGTGATCTGGCTTTACCAATCAGGAGCAGGGTCCTAATGGTATTGTCCCTAGCTTCGCGGCCCTTGACAAAGCCCACTTGGTCCATGTTGATTATAAAAGGGAGTAGAGGTGCTAGGCGGTCTGCTAAGATCTTAGGTCTGTACTTTGCGGCTAAAGTAGGCTCTCTCCCAGGTTTGGGCAATATACTAATATGGGCCTCCAGCGATCGTGGGGCAAAGTTAGTGCTTTCGGTTATGTAATTAAATGTGGCTAGCATCTGGGACAGCAGTTGGGTCTGAAAGGTTTTGTAAAAAATTGGAGTAAACCCGTCTGGTCCAGGGCACTTAGATGTTGATGTAGATTTAATGGCTTCTAGGATCTTGTGTTCAGAAATCTCGGCTTCATGACCCTCTACATCTAATTCCCTCAAAGAATGAATCACCATGGATCTAATGTATACCGGAATTTTCCTAGCTAATGTGGTGCCCCGCATGGTAAGGCGTCACAGAGGGGTATTGCACCCGTAAAAGAGGTGTAATTGCCCCAGCTGCAAGTGGACCCTAGGTTGGTGGGTGGGACCCATTCCCAGCACTCCCACATTAGCTGAGCAGTGGGAGGTTAGCCGGGAGGAGATATATTCACCTCTAGGGGAATAAAAGAGGTCTGCAGCAGAATGGCCAGCCAGGAGAAAGAGTAGTCCCTCTCTAGTGGGCGAGAGGGAGAGGGTCGGAACAGTCGGAGGCGGAAAGTTGGAAAGAGTGTGGAACTAGGCGGAAAGTTTACCCGGACAGTTTCAAGCCGATCTGGAGGGAAGAAGGGATCTTGAGGAGATCCTGAAAGAGGGTGCCCGACGTGAGACGTTCGGGTGCCCTAGAGAGAAAGGGAGATCCTCAGTGTGCAGCGACCATACTCCAGGGGATTCTCCAGTCCACTGGAACGCCGGGCCCAAGGATCTGGCCACAGTTAATCTTTGCAGTTGGCAACTGGCTGCTGTGGTCCGTTTATCGCCACAGCACCCTGCCAGATGGAGTGATCAGCCTGCTTCCTCACACCGAGGGAGAGGACCCCCAATACTAGCTACATGGAGACATTGGGTATTGGCCCATCCTAGGCGGGGAAGAAAGGACACGGGTTAGTCAACTAAGGTACACCACGGCTTCCACCATAACACCTGGGATCCACTTGCAGTCACCCGTAGAGCTACCTGTTATTTTAACATCTGATGCTGGACTGTGAACTTTGTGTGATGCTGCTACAAGATAACAGTAAAGTACCCAGGAGAAAGTGACTTTGCCTGTGTGTGTTTTTGTCGAGCCCATTATGGGACGGGGTACTCGGTACCGGACCGGGTCTGCTACAGGGGATGTCACGGGTGGTCCTGGTCCGGACCGTGTCCCTGGCCTGACAGTGAAAAAGGGGATATTTACAGGGGATAATGTCAGTCGTGATGCCACCCACAGTGTGTGGCCAGTAGTGGGGCCACCGCTGCCGCAGAACCTCCGGGGATGACGTAATGGCAGCTAGGATGGAATAGTTCTCCGTGGGCAGAACTGGGTTCCCCGGGGTAGTGATGGTAAAGTCTATTGTGTGGGGTATGGTGCAGGCTTGTGCTGGATGCAATGCACTTACTGTCCTGATGCTGCAGAAATCCTCCTTCAGTGTTGGAGCTGGCAAGCTGTGGCTATCCAGGCGGGGATCTTCTGCAGACCTGTGTGGAGGGAATCATGTGCAGGCAGAAACATGCAAGGGAGTCGGAGTCAGGGTTCACGTGTTTACTTCTCAACGTTCTCTCTCAGTTACAGCTCCAGTTACAGTTCACAGTCACAAGTTACAGTCTTTACACGGGCATAACTCTCCCTTCCGGGTTCCTTTACTCCCTGCAGCCAGGCTGTTCCTTCTATGACCCCTCACTCTGTCTCTCTGTCCTTTCCAAGCTTTTGATTCTCTCTCTTGTTCACTTGGTGTGTGACTCCGGACAGTATGGCGGTGGCTCGGACCCCTGTGGGCCCTCCGGGTTGCCACTAAGCTGCCTGTCCTTTGGGGTAGGGACCCTAACGTGTAGCTGAGTCCCCCGTCGGTTGTCTGGGGATGCCGGGTAACTCAACGGTCCCCTCTAGAGCCGACACTCTACTGTTAGCCTAACCTCCAGTAGTCCTCCTGGGTGAGGCTCTACCAGGCTATCTCTAACCGTGTCTTCGGGTTCAATAGGAGGGCTACTCCGCCTGCAGTCTGCCGTCTCAGCCGTGGTTCTAGGACCCAGTATCACTGGTCCTCTCGTCCCTCACACTCCTGGGGTGCTGGCTCCAGATGGGCTTTCTCTCTGTGGCTCACACTGGCTCTCCAGATTCTGCGCTCCTTCCACCCCACTCTTCCAGGACGTGTGCTTCTTTCTGTACTGCTCAGCCTACCTCGGCCTACTGACTCCTTTCTCCTCCCCCTGCTCTATATCTACCCTGTCACCTGATTTACGTGTTGGCCCACCCACTGTCTCTAAACCCACCACCCCTTGACTGCCTAGAGTTCCCAGGCTCTGGGTTGGGTGCTGCTTTCTACTGCTACGTGGGTTGTGTGGGCTGGGAGGGTGTTGGTGTTCAACTGTCGTTCCTCCTACCTGGCTGCAGTTTCCTTTGTGGCCTCCTGGACGCAGGGGCGCCACATTTTCCTACGTAAACCTGTTCCCTTCCAGGAACGCTGCCCCTGAGGACCAGCTTAAAATGTAGGGAGCTTTGCCATCTCAGCCGCACCACCATCCACCTCCGGCAGACTGTGGCGGCGCTGGTGACCCATCACCAGTTACTACAGGTGCCGTCACGTGACAATAACTCTTATCCCCTGTACATAACCCCTTATTGAAGTGTCACCCAGGCCACGGGCTCAGGCGCTGCCACCCGTGACATCCCCGTGAAAACCCTGATATCCGAGTACCCCAGGGCCTGGGGCTCGACACTAAGCCATCTGGTGCCATAGAATTTTCTAACTTTTAAGCAAAACGTTCGAATTCGTGGTGTCGAACTGAATCGGCTGGGTTCTTGCCGAATCTGAAATTGGTGAACGAGTTTGAGCAAAATTTGCTCATCACTAATGATTAACCCCTTTATGACTGAGCCATATTCCGCCATAATGACTAAATCAGATGTCACAAATCTGCCCAGTGTCACTTTAGGAGGTTATAACTCTGGAGCTTCACCAGATCCCAGTGATTCTGAGATTGTATTTTCTTGACATGTTGGACTTCATGTTAGTGGTAAATTTAGGACGATATTTTGCATTTATTTGTTAAAAACTGGAAATATAGCGAAAATTTTGAAAATTTAGCAATTTTCAAAGTTTGATATTTTGTTCCATAAAACCAGAGCGTTCTGTCACACAAATAGTTAATAAATAACATTTCCCACATGTCACTTTACATCACACAATTTTGGAAACATGATTTTGTTGTTCGGACGTTAAAAGGGTTCAAAGGTCATCAGCAATTTCTCATTTTACATCAAAATTTACAGAACCATTATTTAGGGGCCCCATCACATTGAAAAGACTGTGAGGGGCCGATGTGACAGAAAACACCCAAAAGTGACCCCAAAAACTGCCCCCCTCAGACTGCTCAACACCACATTCACCAAGATTATTAACCCTTCAGCTGCTTCACAGCAATGAATGCAAAGTGTAAGGAAAAAAGAAATACGTTTACATTTTACCTAAAAATGTTGCTTTAGCCTCAATTTATTCACAAGGGACAAGGGATAGCAGGAGAAAATGGAGCCAGAATGTGTCCCCACTTTAATATGAGCGCGGAGATTCCCCACATGTAGAGAAACAGTTCTGTTTGAACAAATGGGAGGAGTCAGAAGGGAAGGAGGATAGAAAATCTGGAACACAAATTTGGCTGAAATAGATGACGGCACCATGTCACATTTCCCGGACCCTTAAACAGCAGAAACCCCCACAAGTGACCCCATTTTGGAAACTATACCCCTCAAGGATTCTATCTAGGGGTATAGTGAGCATTGTGACACCACAGGGACTTCACACAATGTGATAACAATAGGTCGTCATATTCAACATTGTCTTTTTTTTCACAAAAATATTTTTAGCACCACATTTCTCACTTTCACAAGAGGAAACACCAAAAACTGATCCCACAGTTTGTTACCCAATTTCTTATGAGTGCGGCGATACCCCATATTTAGTCAGAAGCCTCTTTGGACAGATGGGAGGACTGTGCACATGATCCGGAGACAGTGCATCCTGAACGTCTCCTCTCCTGTGGGGACACCGGGGATCTCCGGGGGTGAACACAGCTGTCCGTGTCCACAATCTGCGTTCAGAGCACGGCGGCTTTTCCCTGCATTCACCCACCGAGATCGCCTAAGACTCCGCAGCACTAGGGTGATGTCGACACTGGGACGGTGGTACTCGGTGCCGGACCGTGTCTGCTACTGGGGAAGTTACGGGTGGTCCTGGTCCGGACCGTGTCCCGGGCCCTGGCAATAATATGGGTGTATTTACAGGGGATATGTCAGTCGTGACGCCACCCACAGTATGTGGCCAGTAGTGGGGCCACCGCTGCCGCAGAACCTCCGGAGATGATGTGATGGCAGCTAAGATGGAATAGTTCTCCGTGGGCAGAACTGAGTTCCCTGGGGCAGTGATGGTTAAAGTATATTGTGTAGTGTGCAGGCCTGGTGCTGAGTGTAGTACACTTACTGTCCAGGTGCTGCCAGAATCCTCCTTCGATGGTGGAGCTGACAAGCTGTGGCTCTCCAGGTGGGGATCTTCTGCAAACCTGTGTAGAGGGAGTCATATGCAGGAAAAATACACGAGGGAGTCGGAGTCAGGGTTCGCCGTGTTTACTTCTCAAAGCTCTTAGTTACAGTTCCAGTACAGTTCACAACTCAGATCTTACAGTCTTTAAACGGGCACACTCTCCCTTCCCTGCTCCATTACTCTCTGCAGCCAGGTTACTCCTTCTATGACCCCTTACTCTGTCTCTCTGGCCTTTCCAGGGTTTCAGTTCTCTCTCTCTCTGTTCACTTGGTGTGTGACTTCGGACAGTATGGTGGTGGCTCGGACTCCTGTGAGCCCTCCGGGTTGCCACTGAGCTGCCTGTCCTTGGGGGTAGAGATCCTAACGTGTAGTTGTGGTCCCCCGTCGGTTGTCTGGGGATACCGGGTAGATCATCGGTCCCCACCAGAGCTGACACTATGCTCCTAGCCTCCAATAGTCCTCAGTGGTGAGGCTCTACCAGGCTCTCTCTGTGTCTTCGGGCTCAATAGGAGGGCTACTCCGCCTGCAGTCTGCCGTCTCGGCTGTGGTTCTATGGACCAGTGTCACTGTCCCTCTCGTCCCTCACACTCCTGGGGTGCTGGCTCCGGTTAAGCTTTCTCTCTGCGGCTCACACTGGCTCTTCCAGATTCTGCGTCCCCTTCACCCCACTCCTCCAGGACGTGTTTCTGTCTTTTCTGCTCAGCCTACCTCGGCCTACTGAGTCTCCTATCTCCTCCCCTGCTCTATATCTACCCTCTGTCACCTGACTTGCTGGGTTTCCCATCCACTGTCTCTAAACTCTACCACCCCTTGCCTGCCTAGAGTTCCCAGGCTCCAGGTTGGGTGCTGCTCTCTACTGCTACGTGGGTTGAGTGGGCTGTGAGGGTGTTGGTGTTCAACTGTCGTCCTACTTTCCTGGCTGCAGTTCCCTTTGTGGCCTCCTGACCGCAGGGGCGCCACACTCTCCCGGAGCTAAACCAGCACGTCCTCGCGCTGCCCGTCATGGATTCCCCTGAAAACATTTTTATTTTTCAAACAACATTAAATATTACGAATTCTTGATTTCTTCCCGTCCGGGAGGTACGAGTTCTTTTAAACGTTGCATAAATTAACTATGTACAGGTGCATGGGTACATCTACTTCACTACCCTTCTAGACCTTTGCCGGGTCTAATGCTACAACGCATTCATTTTTCTGCTATAAAACATATAAAAGCATTACTTTCTATTAAAGGTATAAAAGCTCTTTTCTTCTCAAAAATTCAAAGAAACTTCAAAAGTGCAAAAAGGTTCAAAGTCTCAATATTCAAAGAGATGTTCAAAATGCAAAGTTCTAAGTCTCATGCACCGTCTCTCACATGCAAAGCTGGTCTTAAAACCAAAGGGGAGCACGCAAGGTGCTCAACTATATACAGTTCAAAGTTTGTACCAGCTCATTGTTCGTGGTATTGTGGAGCCCCAAGGGACGTGGGGTACTCGGTACCGGACCGGTCTGCTGCTGGGGGTGTCACTGGTGGCTTGGTCCGGACCGTGTCCCTGGCTCAGCACAATAAAAGGGGAATTATTTACAAGGGATATTGTCACGGGTGACGCCACCCACTTGATGCGGCCAGTAATGGGGGCCGCCGCTGCTGCAGAACCTCCGGGGGTGATGTGAGGGCAGCGGAGGTGGTATAGTTCCAGTGGGGGGAACTGTATCCCCCGGGGCAGTAAAGGTTAAAGTCTATTGGGATTATAGATGGTGGAAGAGGGGTTGGAGGACACACACACTTACGTTTAGTTGATACTGTAATTCCCTTCTTGTCCTGATGCTGCAGAGCTGACAGGCTGGATCTGCAGGGAGGAATTGTCTCTGTGCTGGATCTGGAGCAAAGGTCGCAATCACTACACAGACTCCAAAGCTGTTTTCCAAAGCTTTACTGCTGGTATTATTGCAGATTATAGTCCACGGAGTGTGTAATGGAGCTGGGCTCTCTCCCCACACCCTGTCCGGGTCGTTGGCTTCCGTGTGCTGCTGCTTCAAGCTAAGCTGCTGGGATTCCTCACGTCTCTCTCTGTATGCTGCTGGTACCACTTGGCTAGGCAACTTGGGTCCTCTGTGCTGCACTGACCCCTCCGTGTTGCTTCACTCTGGTACTAGGGGGTAGCTAGAGATCCCACTGTTCCTGGATTTGCTGTGCTGTGGGTGCCAGACACAGTACCGGATCCGGTGTCCGTCTCTCTGTGCGTACTTCTGGGGCAAGTGATGGTGTCACTCCAGCTCCCAGACGTGTTCCTCTGTCTTTCGTTCTCCTGTTCCTCTGACCCTTGCTAGGTCTGCACTGAGCTAACTCTGCTCTGTGTCCTCTTCACAGCCCTGCTGCGAGCTGAACTGAGCTCTCCCTCAAGGGCAAGTGTATATAAGGGAGCAGGAGGTGCTCCCTCTATTGCCCAGAGGTGGTAGTGTTTGTCAGTGTGTAGTGGGGGAGAGAACCCATGTGATGTTATTGTGGCACATTAACCCATGGGGTGCCACAGTATCAAATGTCAATAAACATATAAGACAAACAAGGGAAAGCTAGCATTCATTCAGGATTGGGATGGGGACAGCAAGGGTTACACCTCATTCACACTTACAAGTCTTCTTTCTTCAATGGATGCAGAACCCGTGTCTTCACTCTTTCTTGGCTTGCTTCCAGGGTAGCATCTGCGACATCCTTCTTCTGGGATACACCTCCAGGTCTTGTAACGCAGTGATCAACAGGTAGCTCTCTGGAGTTTGAGTTACAGCATCTGTCATAATCTTTGGTGTAAGAGTCTCAACAATGATTACAGGATCCGTGTTTACTGCCGTATCTGTGTATCTTGGCACATCTAGATCAGCGATGGACTCTGGATCTTCTAATGCAGTGATCTCATCCTCCTCTGTTGCGTTTAAAAAAAGTCTTTTAACCTTCACACCATATGGGCCTCTCTCGACTTGTACAATGTGGTATGACACCCATTCACCAATCTCTACTTGTCTATCCGGGTGTTCTGATGGTAGCTGTTCTTCCACCTCTCTTTTATTGATGAATATGTCTCGCTGGATACCTGGTTCGCGGGCAAAGGCAAAGCCCCTTTCCTCAATGATTTTAACAATTTGTTCTTCATGCCTTGGGGATCTCTGCACTTCCTTATCCCTCCTCGCTGCATTTTTGGCTTCTTTGGCGCGGGCAATCATAATCTGTTTTTGAATCTGTTGTTCTATTTCCTCTTTTTCCCATTTTCTTACATATCATCTGATGTATTCCTCACGTGTAATCAATTCTGCTGGGCCTACTGTACCGCTTGAATCTCCCAGGAAACCCATTAAATCCTCCCAACCCTCGTCTCTCTCCCACCAGCAGCGGAGCTGCTCCCCTCTCACCTCAGTCGTAGTCGGTGGTGGTATCAGGGGCTCCGGCAGGGACAACCAGTGTTGTTCCAGGGCTCCTAGCGGGTCGGTTTCCTCCTTTGCAGGGCGCGGTGTAGCTCTGGGCACAGGCAGGTCCACCAGGGTCGCGGTACGGCATTCCTCTTTACTCGCTGTGCGATCACGGGTAGCGCCAACCCAGTCGGGTTGCGTGGTCAAAGTCTGATAAGTCTGCTGATGATCAATGTTAATTTGAATCCGGGTCCTACGCTCCTCTTGGGCCCGTGTCATCCGCTGGGGTAGCAGCCGCAGCACACCTCGCCAGGTGTCTTGGACGTCCGGACGCTCTCTGCCACCTTCTGCCATTCTGCTTCGGTCACTAGAGTTTTTTTCCTGGCCGGGTTCCTCCACCGGTTCACTCCGTGGGCCCTCCGGGATCACTTGTGGTCTTCCGGTTGCAGCACTCTTCTCGGCGTCCTATACTTACGTCCTCGTGTCTCGCAATGGTGACTGCTTCTCTTCCGGTCGTTCATCCTGCCTCTTCCTGATGACGATTTCCTCTTCTTCTCCCGCCAGCTTCTCATTGGTAGGTGGGTCTAGGGGCGGAGGCTCTTCTTTCAGAGTGATGGCTGGCTCTCCCGGAGTTAATGGGAGCCAGGGCGGGTCCGTCTTTTCGCGCCTTGGACCGGGCCGGCCCACGATGGGGGGTTTGGGCACGCCTCCTCTGCACATGGCGTTAGTCTTCTACGGTCGCCATTAACGTCAGATTTTGGCGGGAAAGTCCAGAACACATTCTTTAGGCACACGAGGTCCAATTCTTTTGGACCAGGTAGATCCTGTTCGTGACGCCAGGATTGTCGAACCCACTGGGACGGTGGTACTCGGTGCCGGACCGTGTCTGCTACTGGGGAAGTCACGGGTGGTCCTGGTCCGGACCGTGTCCCGGGCCCTGGCAACAATAAGGGTGTATTTACAGGGGATGTCAGTCGTGACGCCACCCACAGTATGTGGCCAGTAGTGGGGCCACCGCTGCCGCAGAATCTCCGTGGATGATGTGATGGCAGCTAAGATGGAATAGTTCTCCGTGGGCAGAACTGAGTTCCCCGGGGCAGTGATGGTTAAAGTCTATTGTGTAGTGTGCAGGCCTGGTGCTGAGTGTAGTACACTTACTGTCTAGGTGCTGCCGGAATCCTGCTTCGATGGTGGAGCTGACAAGCTGTGGCTCTCTAGGTGGGGATCTTCTGCAGACCTGTGTAGAGGGAGTCATATGCAGGCAAAACACACGAGGGAGTCGGAGTCAGGGTTCACCGTGTTTACTTCTCAAAGCTCTCAGTTACAGTTACAGTACAGTTCACAACTTAGATTTAGTCTTTACACGGGCACACTCTCCCTACCCTTTTCCTTTACTCTCTGCAGCCAGGTTACTCCTTCTATGACCCTCACTCTGTCTCTCTGTCCTTTCCAGGCTTTCAGTTCTCTCTCTCTCTGTTCTCTTGGTGTGTGACTCCGGACAGTATGGCGGTGGATCGGACTCCTGTGAGCCCTCCGGGTTGCCACTGAGCTGCCTGTCCTTGGGGGTAGGGACCCTAACGTGTAGTTGTGGTCCCCCATCAGTTGTCTGGGGATACCGGGTAGATCATCAGTCCCCACCAGAGCCGACACTCTGCTCCTAGCCTAGCCTCCAATAGTCCTCAGTGGTGAGGCTCTACCAGGGTCTCTCTGTGTCTTCGGGCTAAATAGGAGGGCTACTCCGCCTGCAGTCTGCCGTCTCTACCGTGGTTCTAGGGACCAGTGTCACTGTCCCTCTCGTCCCTCACACTCCTGGGGTGCTGGCTCCGGTTAAGCTTTCTCTCTGCGGATCACACTGGCTCTTCCAGATTCTGCGTCCCTTTCACCCCACTCTTCCAGGACGTGTGTTTCTGTCTTTTCTGCTCAGCCTACCTCGGCCTACTGAGTCTCCTATCTCCTCCCCCTGCTCTATATCTACCCTCTGTCACCTGACTTGCTGGGTTGCCCACCCACTGTCTCTAAACCCTACCACCTCTTGCCTGCCAAGAGTTCCCAGGCTCCGGGTTGGGTGCTACTCTCTACTGCTACGTGGGTTGTGTGGGCTGTGAGGGTGTTGGTGTTCAACTGTCGTCCTACCTTCCTGGCTGCAGTTCCTTTTGAGGCCTCCTGACCGCAGGGGCGCCACAGTGATGCTGAGGACAAGTGGTGGCACAGAAAGCCACCCTGCAGGTCAGTTGCCGCTGAGGAGAAAACAAGCCCAGTGGGCACAGGATGTGTGAAATTGAGTCGGGCCGGCAGGGAAGGGTATACTCAGATACCGGTGGGGATCACGGCTGGTCGGGTTCCGGTTCCGTGTCCTGGGCGCTCAATGGCAGATGGGGGACGATGATGATGGGGGGATAGTACGTGATGCTACCTGTGGTACCTGGTGATGGGGTTACCAGCGCTGCAGCCGGCCGCTGAGGTGATGGTGACACAGCAGTGATAGTACAGCTCCCCACAGGCGGAGATTTACCTCAGGGCAGTGGGATGGATGAGAGAGGTCGTAGTCCTAGGCTCTGTAGTGCTGTAGGAGCCTTTCGGGCAATGAATAACTGATGCCGGAGACCAAATTTGCTCAAACAGTTCTTTACTAGTACCAGATGATAAGGGTACCCGGTTCAGTCGGGCTCACCAGGATTTGTAGCCGCAGATTTTGGAGGCTTTTCCAGAGTCTGTCAGAGGTGTCTCTACAATACCTTTCTTGGTCTGTGCTTTGCTTTAGCTCTCTTGTCAACCACACTAAAGAGCCCGATCGCCGATCCCCAGGTCTGTTACTAAAAGGTACTTCTGACCCTTCTCCGGTCCGGACGGGAGCGGTGAGAAGACAATCCCTCCCGTCACCGGTATTTAGTCCTTTCCCTTGTTAGTGTCTTGGACCCACTTTGGGACAGAGGTGGGATTTAGTCCTGTGGTGCTGTGACTCCTATTCTAGGCCCACAGCCTGCCGGTCTGTGGATTGGGATAGACCGTTAACAAACCGGCACGGTCCCGGTTTACCGGTGTTGACCTGGACTCTCCAGCCGGCTCCACCCAGTCCTGGAGTGTCCCCCTACTTTGTCTGGGTCCCCTCTCTCCTTAGAGGAGCCTCCTGTCACAGCTGCAGGGTCCCCTGCGTCTGTCCGCTCTCTTCTTCTGTCACCGTCTGACTGCTGTCTGTAACTGTCACCTCACGTCTCCTGCTCATCTAAGCTCGCGCCCCTGATCACATGACACTGATGAGGTCATCACAGGTCCTTCAGCTCTCACAGTGCAGCAGATCCGTCCTGGTTGGGTTGAGTCTAGAGAATACAGGCTCCTTGCAGGTCCTGACTGCAGCCTATACAGTCTAGCACCCTCACTACTGAAGATGCTAGAGAATACAGGCTGCTTGCAGGTCCTGACTGCAGCCTATACAGTCTAGCAGCCTCACTACTGAAGATGCTAGAGAATACAGGCTGCTTGCAGGTATATATTAGTGGTTACATCAGAATGTACAGGCTCCATGCAGGTCCTGACTGCAGCCCATACTGTCTAGCAGCTTCACTAATGCACACACTAGAGAGTACAGGCTAATTGCAGGTCCTGCCTGCAGCCTATACAGTAGAGAATACAGGCTCCTTCCAGGTCCTGACTGCAGCCTATACAGTCTAGCACCCTCACTACTGAAGATGCTAGAGAATACAGGCTGCTTGCAGGTCCTGACTGCAGCCTATACAGTCTAGCAGCCTCACTACTGAAGATGCTAGAGAATACAGGCCACTTGCAGGTCCTGACTGCAGCCTATACAGTCTAGCACCCTCACTACTGAAGATGCTAGAGAATACAGGCTGCTTGCAGGTATATATTAGTGGTTACATCAGAATGTACAGGCTCCTTGCAGGTCCTGACTGCAGCGTATACTGTCTAGCAGCTTCACTAATGCACACGCTAGAGAGTACAGGCTACTTGCAGGTCCTGACTGCAGCCTATACAGTAGACAATACAGGCTCCATCCAGGTCCTGACTGCAGCCCATACAGTCTAGCTTCTTCACAACTGAAGACACTAGAGAATACAGGCTCCTTCCAGGTATATATTAGTGGTTACATCAGAATGTACAGGCTCCTTGCAGGTCCTGACTGCAGCCCATACTGTCTAGCAGCTTCACTAATGCACACGCTAGAGAGTACAGGCTAATTGCAGGTCCTGACTGCAGCCTATACAGTAGAGAATACAGGCTCCATCCAGGTCCTGACTGCAGCCTATACAGTCTAGCAGCTTCACTAATGAAGACGCTAGAGAGTACAGGCTAATTGCAGGTCCTGCCTGCAGCCTATACAGTAGAGAATACAGGCTCCTTCCAGGTCCTGACTGCAGCCTATACAGTCTAGCAGCTTCACTAATGCACACGCTAGAGAGTACAGGCTAATTGCAGGTCCTGCCTGCAGCCTATACAGTAGAGAATACAGGCTCCTTCCAGGTCCTGACTGCAGCCTATACAGTCTAGCAGCTTCACTAATGCACACGCTAGAGAGTACAGGCTAATTGCAGGTCCTGACTGCAGCCTATACAGTAGACAATACAGGCTTCATCCAGGTCCTGACTGCAGCCCATACTGTCTAGCTTCTTCACAACTGAAGACACTAGAGAATACAGGCTCCTTCCAGGTATATATTAGTGGTTACATCAGAATGTACAGGCTCCTTGCAGGTCCTGACTGCAGCCCATACTGTCTAGCAGCTTCACTAATGCACACGCTCTGAGTACAAGCTAATTGCAGGTCCTGACTGCAGCCTATACAGTAGAGAATACAGGCTCCTTCCAGGTCCTGACTGCAGCCCATACTGTATAGCTGCTTCACTAATGAAGACGCTAGAGAGTACAGGCTAATTGCAGGTCCTGCCTGCAGCCTATACAGTAGAGAATACAGGCTCCTTCCAGGTCTTGACTGCAGCCTATACAGTCTAGCAGCTTCACGAATGCACACGCTAGAGAGTACAGGCTAATTGCAGGTCCTGACTGCAGCCTATACAGTAGACAATACAGGCTCCATCCAGGTCCTGACTGCAGCCCATACAGTCTAGCTTCTTCACAACTGAAGACACTAGAGAATACAGGCTCCTTCCAGGTATATATTAGTGGTTACATCAGAATGTACAGGCTCCTTGCAGGTCCTAACTGCAGCCCATACTGTCTAGCAGCTTCACTAATGCACACGCTAGAGAGTACAAGCTAATTGCAGGTCCTGATTGCAGCCTATACAGTAGACAATACAGGCTCCATCCAGGTCCTGACTGCAGCCCATACAGTCTAGCTTCTTCACAACTGAAGACACTAGAGAATACAGGCTCCTTCCAGGTATATATTAGTGGTTACATCAGAATGTACAGGCTCCTTGCAGGTCCTGACTGCAGCCCATACTGTCTAGCAGCTTCACTAATGCACACGCTAGAGAATACAAGCTAATTGCAGGTCCTGACTGCAGCCTATACAGTAGAGAATACAGGCTCCTTCCAGGTCCTGACTGCAGCCCATACTGTATAGCTGCTTCACTAATGAAGACGCTAGAGAGTACAGGCTAATTGCAGGTCCTGCCTGCAGCCTATACAGTAGAGAATACAGGCTCCTTCCAGGTCCTGACTGCAGCCTATACAGTCTAGCAGCTTCACTAATGCACACGCTAGAGAGTACAGGCTAATTGCAGGTCCTGACTGCAGCCTATACAGTAGACAATACAGGCTTCATCCAGGTCCTTACTGCAGCCCATACTGTCTAGCTTCTTCACAACTGAAGACACTAGAGAATACAGGCTCCTTCCAGGTATATATTAGTGGTTACATCAGGATGTACAGGCTCCTTGCAGGTCCTGACTGCAGCCCATACTGTCTAGCTGCTTCACTAATGAAGACGCTAGAGAGTACAGGCTAATTGCAGGTCCTGACTGCAGCCTATACAGTAGAGAATACAGGCTCCTTCCAGGTCCTGACTGCAGCCTATACAGTCTAGCTGGTTCACTACTGAAGACACTAGAGAATACAGGCTCCTTCCAAGTGTATACTAATGGCTATATCAGAATGTATGGTCTCCTTCCAGGTCCTTACTGCAGGCCATACCGTCTCTAGCTGGTTCACCGCTGAAGACACTACACAGTGGGGGCTGCTTCCTGGTACATATTAGTGACTACATCTGGATGTATGAGCTCCTTCCAGGCAGGACGTAACGATCGGGCTCATAAGGGTCATGACCAGGCCCGCCAACCCCTGACCCCAGCTTCACATGGATGTGTGACCCCGTGGATGTATATCTCTGTCACTGCACGGCAGTCTGCCCTGGCCAGTCCCAAGGCAGTCCTATGGCCGCCGGAGGACTGGCACTTTACCTTTAATTGCGTCTGGAAAACATAGTCGTTCCGCGGCCCAGTATGCAGCACCGTGATGAGGTCATCACACTGTGGCATGCGGGAATGGCAAGCGTGCACTCCATGGAGGAGCTGGAGAATCTACCCTATTTCCCCGAAATTAAGACATACCCTGAAAATAAGACATACTAAGGGAGTTTGCATAGCTGCTAAATATAGGTATCAATATGGCGGCGGTATGAGAGGCACGTGTGCCACAGGGCTCCTACCATCCTGCCCTAATCTCTACCATCCCACAAATGTGGCACCTCTCATCGCCTCTTTCGTAGCCCTATCCCGTTGGGGCACTACTGAGGCACACATAGCTGTGCCCCTTTTCCTCTGGCTAGTTCATGAGGCCACTGAAGACCACTCTGCAGGTACCGTCCCCCCCTCCCTCCCACCTTAAGGCCGCCAGCCTACATCTATCCCTGACAGAGGCCCATCCACCAACCTCCGGGCCGAGAAGTCACTGGACCCCCCTGGCGAGCACCGCCCGAACCTGCCGAACCCCTTCCCAGCCGCAACTGTGATGGCCGCAAGCGAGTCCCCCGCTTCCAGTCTGCTCCCCGGCCTGGCTTGGCAGTTCCGTTCATCTTCAGTAATGGCCCGCCCCGGCTGTACCTCTATAGTGGCCCGTCCACTTATACTACTACCTCCCGGAGCTTCTTAGCTCTGGCCACGACCCCTCCTATCTCCTACATCCCTGTCCTGCACCAAAGACACAGGCCCAGGGAAGCACCTTACAGTACAAGCCGACTGGCTTGCCACGCACCAGGCCCTGCCGAATGCCTGCACCAGCAGCACAACGCAAACAGCCTACACCCTGGCATTGATTCATCACCACCGCTCATCTCTCTTGCTGCTGCTGACCCCCAGCTGCATCTGATCCCCGGCCACACCTGATCCCCGGCTACATCAGACCCCTGGCTGCATCTGATCCCTAGCTGCACCTGACCCCTGGCTGCATCTGCTTTCAAGCTGCATCTGATCCCTGGTTGCACCTGATCCCTAGCTGCATCTGACTCCTGACTGCATCAGATCCCTGGCTGCACTTGCGCATGCAGTCCTGACTTTGCACAACTTCATCACCATCACACATCCTTCCACTGCATTTAATCCCTGGCTACATCAGACCCCTGTCTGCATCTCACCCCGTGCCATACCTCATCCCTATGTGTTATAGACTTGGTCCTGACTTGATACAACTTCATCGCTACCACACATCTCTTCGCTGCATCTGATAACTGGCAGCGTCTGCTCCCGTGGCTGCTTCTCACCCCTGCTGCACCTCATCACTACGTGCTGCAGTACATAGTTACGTGCTGCAGTACATAGTTACTGTCAACTATGTTTCCTCTTATTTTTACCCTCACTCCTATACTACTTCTTTTCATACTAACTCCATTTATCCATCCACCCAGTAATGAATACTCTCTCCCTCTATCCTGCCCAGCCACCTCACCTCCTCCACAGAACTATTTCTTCTCATACAACATACAATCCTTTGTCTCCAAACATGCACGTAACCTCTCCTACCCCCACCATTAACCCTCTCCCAGTTTCTCCTACTTGCTGATGACATATTTCCAAATCCTGGACCCCTCATCACATCTCCAGTTACTTTTAACCGATACCCACACTCCAACTTTAACCTCCGCAACCTTAATAACCTTATACCCATTCGACCAGCCACAGCTCCCCCAATCCCTCTACCTGGATCACTATGGAACACTCGCTCCATCTGCAACAAACTCTCTTACATCCACAACCTCTTCACCACTAACAATCTCTCATTAATCGGCATAACTGAAACCTGGCTCACCCAGATACAGCCTCCTCAGCTGCACTTTCCTATAGTGGACTCAGTCTCTCTCATACCCCCCGCCCTAGCAACAAGCATGGAGGGATGGGCTTACTCCTGACAATTGGTCCTGTACCCCAATCCCACTGCCACTCTCTGCTATTCTCCCTCTTTCAAGGTACACTCTGTCGTATCTACTCCCCCTGCAAACTTCAGTTAGCTGTTATCTACCACCCCCCCCAGGATCATTCTCCACATTTCTTGACCACTTCACCACCTGGCTACTCCACTTCCTCTCTGCAGACATCCCCACTACCATCATGGGCGACTTCAACATCCCCATTGACACTCCCCACCCTGCCTCTAAACTTCTATCACTCACTGCATCCTTTTTGGCTCTCTCAATGGTCCTCCTCTGCCACTCATAAAGATGGCCACACACTCAACCTCATATTCCCCCACCTATGTTCCTTCACTAACCTCTCCAACCCACCCACTACCTGTCTGACCTCAATCTACTGACTTTCTCTTCCCTCTCCTTTCCTAATACACTACCCCCACTCCACAAACCCACTCATCCTTGAAGAAATCTCAACCATATTGATCTACACTCATTCTCAAGAAGGTGAATATTCATTAGCTTAATTACCCATCATTTTTTCTCACCATAAGGCCGGTTTCACATCACGATTTCTGGCTGTCCGTGGGGATCCGTGTTTTGACAGGATCCCTGCAATCGGATGGCAAATAGCCATCCGTTTCCAATTTGATGCAGGATGCATGTGGATCCTGTTCTCCCTGCATCTTCTCTATCTGTCCCTCTTTTATGCCTGCTCCCCCCTGTCATCACCCCTATCCTCTCCCCTCCGGTATCTAAAAAATAAAAAAAAAATAAATCCTCCCAGAGGATACATTACCTTCCGCCGGCTCCATGCGACAGTCACTAATGTATCCTCTGGGAGGATTTTTTTATTTTTTAGATACCGGAGGGAAGAGGACAGGGAGTAAGACAGGGGGGAGAGGATAGGGGGAGCAGAGATAGAAGAGGGACAGACGGGGAGCAACACAGGGACAGGCAGGGTTATGTACTGGGCACTGCCTCTGGGCAGGCTCAGTACATAAATCACGGAGCCGACATCGGATCTGATGTCCATAGGCTCCGATTGTGTAGCCCTATGGGCCATCACGGATCTGTCACGGATCTGTGGTGTCCAATTTTAGTCACGGACACCAAAATCGCAGCAGGCTGTGATTTTGGCTCCGTGAATAAATCGGAAGGCTGCTTAAATCGGATGGCAAAAAGGACACATCCGAGCACAATCCGAGCCCATAGGCCTACATGGGAGCACAAATCGCATCCGTTTTGAAACTGATACACTCGGACGCCTCAAAATCGTGATGTAAAACCGGCCTTAGATAACATTTTGCATCGGTTCACATGTATTCAGTGCTCTAAGCTAAGCACGTCCTATTATGTCTGAAACCATGGTTCATATGAAACTCAAGGTGGATCCATTTACTAATGAGGCGACAGCTTTGCTCCAGACTCAAACCTGTGGTCACCTGCTCTTTTGTGCTTAAAAATAGGGACACTGTGGGATCATAGGTCAGACACTATTCAGACACAATCCCTTATGGAAAATGCCCTTTAATGAGGCAGAGGGAGACACTGGACAAAGCATTTCAAATGTTTACACATAATCCCTGGTGTAAGTGATCAGCGTTTAGCACAAGATAAGTGTGAGCCGAGCCTAATGGACACTTTACACGTCCCAACATCGGTCCGATATTGAATACAACGCCGCGGGAGCGCTCTTTTTCTGGGCAGAATTCCAAGATCGCACAGGAGATGTTACACAGCGCGATATCGGCAGGCAACGCCACTGCGATGTGTACGCCCCCATGTACAGCCGACCCAGGAACGACTATTTAACATGGGAGACAATAGGGGAAGTTGTACTCCACATCGTTGTTGGGCTTTTACACCGCACAATCCAGCACATCGTCCATCCAATATCGGGGCGTTGGAGAGCAGGCTCATTTTTTCCCCGATATCGTTTTGGCATCGTATTGGACATTTACACCATACAACGCAACGAACGATATCGGGGCCAACGCACTAACTACGTGACATTTTATCGGAGTTGGGACGCCGATATCGGGACGTTGTAGTGGCCATTAGTAAGATCTTTAGGAGGAAAAATAAATCGACAGCAGGTCAAGAATTGCTTTTAATTTATACTGTGCGGTATAGGTGATTACACGGCTTTATTCTTGGATCGGTGCAATCACAGCAATACCAGATTTAGATCTTCTTTTTATGTTTGGCTGCTATTACACAAACGAAGAAACGCTGTGTCTTTGATTTGGTTCACATTTTGCATTGCCTTATATTGAGAGCTCTGCTTTTTCTGTAAATGTGCCAAAATAGTCATGTAAGGGCTTTATTATGTGCGTGACGAGTTGTATTGATAATATTTTCGGCCACATTTTTTTCATTACTTTCTGATTTTTAATAAGCACGTCACCCTCTCCTCCGTTTGATTCACATATTCTTCACCCACCTCCTACTTCCTGTTTGTTTCACATATATCGCCCCCACACTCCCTACCCTCTCTCCTTTTCAGTGATTACATTACAGAAAAGGGAGGGGGGTGGGGGGAAAACAGTGTCTTCAGCTCCTGTATGGAGGGCTTTACACCATCCTTCTGTCACCTCTGCAGGCACTGTCAAGTGACGTCAACTGACCTGATCATGTTGCTGATGTCTCCCTGACCTGGACTGCCGGTAAAATTGTGCTGCTTCAATGTACAGAGTGTCTGACACTTGTAAAACTGATTGCAGGAAACCAGCATGTGGCAGTTTCTCTGACCCACTGGCAGCTGACGACGTGTCAGAGAATAGCTGGCTCCTACCATGGGGGGGGAAGGCAACATATGCAGCCGGCTGGAAGATATCTCGGGCGATGCATCAAAAGGCCCAACGGTGCCCCCCTGCCTGCTGTGCTCAGGGCAGATGTCCCACTAGTGCCCCCCCTAGATACGCCATCGATTATAGAAATGAAAATTCTGCCCATTGCTCTCAAAACAGTTTTATTATATCAAATATATAAAATAATTGTAACAAAAAAAAGAAAGTTATACATATTTTTATACAAATATAGAACAATGAAATTTAGAAATCAATATATAAACAAGTGACGTCCTGAGATAAGTTACAATGAAATCAAAATCCTTTTGGACCCAAGTTCCCTGCGCTTCAGTTGAAATATCTGATTTCTGTATTCATGATAAAATTTATCGTTTAATACATTGGAGAAGACACGAGCGCGGGTATATCTCCTGCAACTCGCGGACATGCAATCTTGTAGCCATGAGATATGGCGGCAACAGGAAGGTAGTGTCCATTTGAGCCATCCAGATAACACCAGAGGTCCAATGTCCCCAGAGAAGAATATGTGAAATGACCAGAGCCCAGGAGGTGCCTGTGAGGAAACCAGCAAGGTGACCTGGTGGCTGCAAAAAATTAAAATCGGAGAAAGGGGAGGGAGCGAATGCGAGAAAGATGGAAAAGAAGGAGGAGGAGGGCGGAAAAGGAGGAGGGAGCGGAGGAGGGTGGAAAAGGGAGCAAAAGAAGGAGGGAGCAAAAGAAGGAGGGAGCAAAAGAAGGAGGGAGCAAAAGGAGGAGGGAGCGGAGAAGGGCGGGAAAAGGAGGAGGGAGCGGAGAAGGGCGGGAAAAAGAGGAGGAGGAGGAGGGAGAAGGGCGGGAAAAGGAGGAGGAGGGGGGGAGGGGGGGAGAAGGGCGGAAAAGGAGGAGGAGGGGGGAGAAAGGGCGGAAAAGGAGGAGGAGGGGGGGAGAAGGGCGGAAAAGGAGGAGAGGGGGGGGAGAAGGGCGGAAAAGGAGGAGGAGGGGGGGAGAAGGGCGGAAAAGGAGGAGGGGGAGAAGACGGAAAAGGAGAGGGGGAGGAGAAGACGGAAAAGGAGGAGGGGGAGAAGACGGAAAAGGAGGAGGGGGAGAAGACGGAAAAGGAGGAGGGGGAGAAGACGGAAAAGGAGGGAGGGGGAGAAGACGGAAAAGGAGGAGGAGGGGGGGAGAAGGGCGGAAAAAGAGGAGGAGGGGGGGGGGAGAAGGGCGGAAAAAGGAGGAGGAGGGGGGGAGAAGGGCGGAAAAGGAGGAGGAGGGGGGGAGAAGACGGAAAAGGAGGAGGGGGAGAAGACGGAAAAGGAGGAGGGGGAGAAGACGGAAAAGGAGGAGGGGGAGAAGACGGAAAAGGAGGAGGGGGAGAAGACGGAAAAGGAGGAGGGGGAGAAGACGGAAAAGGAGGAGGGGGGGGAGAAGACGGAAAAGGAGGAGGAGGGGGGGAGAAGGCGGAAAAGGAGGAGGGGGGGAGAAGACTGAAAAGGAGGAGGAGGAGGGGGGAGAAGGCGGAAAAAGGAGGAGGAGGGAGAAGACTGAAAAGGAGGAGGAGGAGGGGGAGAAGACGGAAAAGGAGGAGGAGGAGGGGGAGAAGACGGAAAAGGAGGAGGGGGAGAAGACGGAAAAGGAGGAGGGGGAGAAGACGGAAAAGGAGGAGGGGGAGAAGACGGAAAAGGAGGAGGGGGAGAAGACGGAAAAGGAGGAGGGGGAGAAGACGGAAAAGGAGGAGGGGGAGAAGACGGAAAAGGAGGAGGGGGAGAAGACGGAAAAGGAGGAGGGGGAGAAGACGGAAAAGGAGGAGGGGGAGAAGACGGAAAAGGAGGAGGGGGAGAAGACGGAAAAGGAGGAGGGGGACAAGACGGAAAAAGGAGGAGGGGGAGAAGACGGAAAAGGAGGAGGGGGAGAAGACGGAAAAGGAGGAGGGGGAGAAGGCGGAAAAGGAGGAGGAGGAGGGGGGGAGAAGACGGAAAAGGAGGAGGGGGAGAAGACGGAAAAGGAGGAGGAAGAGGGGGAGAAGGAGGAGGGAGAAGGCGGAAAAGGAGGAGGAGGAGGGGGGAGAAGGCGGAAAAGGAGGAGGAGGAGGGGGCAGAAGGCGGAAAAGGAGGAGGAGGAGGGGGGGAGAAGGCGGAAAAGGAGGAGGAGGGGGAAGAAGGTGGAAAAGGAGGAGGAGGAGGGGGGGAGAAGGCGGAAAAGGAGGAGGAGGAGGGGGGAGAAGGCGGAAAAGGAGGAGGAGGAGGGGGGAGAAGGCGGAAAAAGGAGGAGGAGGAGGGGGAGAAGGCGGAAAAGGGAGGAGGAGGAGGGGGGAAAGAGGCGGGAGGAGGAGGGGAGAACGCTTGCCCAAAAGAAAATAAAGGGGTGAGAGACCCCAAAGACAGCAAACCCTAGCAAGCTAAGAGATAGAGAGAGGGAGGGTTGTTTGGAGTGATTTATACTCATCTGACATTATCAGGCTCCACAGTGTCACCTCTTCAACGGCCTCACATGGATTGTAGAGACGAGCAGTAATGAAATGTTCTCCACAGGGAAGTGACCCTGCTGTAGATGGGGGAAATCCACAATACCTAGAACAGAAAAAAAAAAAAAAATCATGCAGAAACACTCGATACAAAGTTGGGGCCTGAAATCCTATGGAAACAAGGCTAAAATTGATCCGCAGAGTCCGAGGACAGAACACGGCCCGAAAAGTGGAGCCAACTTTTTTTATGTAGTTTCAAACTTCCTGGTGGCCGAGCAGAAACAGAGTCCTGCGTCCCCCAATACTATTAGTAAGAAAAAAAGTTTTAAAGGGAACCTGTCACCACACAGGGCCTATTAAACTAAAAGCCACCTCCAGCAGCGCCTATGCTGCATTTAGTGAAGGAGTGAACATGGCTCTTGTCCCCCTACCCACACGGACACCAAAATAATCACTTTATGAGAAATTATTTTAGGTCCGGGAGGTATACTCCCCTCCCAGGACCCAAACCCCTCGCTGCTGTTACCCCACCTCCGGGACCCTCCTACTCTGTTCCTTGCGAGTGGTGCAGATCTCTCAGCTCTTGGGCATCTTCGTGAGCTCTGCCTGGAAGCTGAGGTCAGATGGTATCACGTAGGCACCGATCCCGCCCAGAGTGCTCTTATGCTGTACTAGATGTTGGCCCGATTCTAACGCATCGTGTATTCTAGACTATGTATGTAGTTTATTTATGAAGATTTAAGAATAATGCAAAGGGACGCTGGGGTTTAAATCCTGCGCCAATATCGCTGATTGCTGGCAAGAGAAACCGGCGGGGCAACGAATCGCAAAAGTGGGTTGAAATGCCCGCCAATTTGCGGGCAAAACTGTCCCTTTTGCTGTTTGATTGGTCAGGGCCAGCGGCCTGCGACCGTAACGCAGGATTTGCGTTTTCAGACAAAAGTAGACAATTATATAGTAATACCTACAGCAGTATGGGGGTGCAACGGTGCCGTGAGCAGTGGTGCCAGGTCCAGGAGGGGACAGCGGGTGGGTGCGGTCAGGAGGGGGGCCAGGGCACAGGGGCAGGGGGGGCGGGGTGCAGGCAGTAGGGGACCCGGGGAAGAGCGGACGGGTGCAGGCAGGAGGGGGGCTTGGGGACAGCGGCTTGGTTGGGGCAGGAGGGGGCCGGGGAACAGCGGCGGGGTGAGGGCAAGAGGGGGCCCCTCCTGCCCACACCGGGCCGCTGTTCCACGGTTCACTTCCTGCCCGCAGCAGATTTGCTTAGAAGGTAAAAAGGGGCTCAGTGGTTAGCAGATGTGCCGGTGGCTCAGTGGTCAGCGCAGCAGCGCGAGACACAGGATGGGGGGGGGGGGGGGGGGAAGCCGGAGGGGAGAGCAGAATGGGGGGGGAAAAAAGCCGGGGCGAGACCCCAGGATGGGGGGGGGGGGGGGAAGGGGGGGAAGCCGGGGGGAGACGGGAGGGGGAGGGGAGGAGCCGGGGTGGGAGACGCAGGATGGGGGACCCCGGGGGGGTTTTTGCAGGATGTGGCGCTCCTCCTGCCCCCTCTCTCTGTCTGCCTTTACTCCCCCGCTCCTCAATGGTGTAAAAAAAAAAAGAGATTTTGTTTAGTACCCGTAAATTCTTTTTTCTTTAATCATAATGGGAGGACCCGACAATGGGGTTTAGGGCACTGCCCCCGGAGGTCACACTAGGTACTACAAGTTTGTAGAACCCCTCCTCCGTTATAAACCCCTACCGCAGGGAAATCCCCAGTTTGGTCCATAAGCTGGAGGAGGAAATAAACCCACCCGAAACATCGGGCGAATGCCGTGCACAGCGGGTTCGACAACCCGGCAAACACTGTCTCAAACAGAGAACAGAACAAATGAAAAAAAATGCAACGGAACAACTGGGTGGGTGCTGGGTTCCCATTGATGATTTAAAAAAAAAAAGAATTTTACGGTACGTAAACAAAATTTCTCTTTTTTTGGTCATCATAATGGGAGACCCAGACAATGGGGATGTCCTAAAGCAATACCCCAGGGCGGGAAAATTTCCCTCAACAAGACGGATAACACATGGTTCCCTTTAAAGGTGGGCAACCGCCCCCTGGAGAACCCGCCTGCCCAAAAAATGGCATCCGCAGAGGCATGGGCAATGCACCATTGGGTGCTTAAAAAAGAAAGTGTGCAGGTTTGCCAGTGGCCGCTGACACACCTTTAGAGCAGACGCTCGATGTCGCAAGGCCCGGAGGGCACCTACAGCTTGGTAGAGTGAGCCTTCAATCCCACCGGGAAGGGGAAACCAGAGGGGTAAGCCTCTTAATGGAAGCCAAAACCCTCTGGCCAAAGTCGATTTAGGCGGGGCCCCCCTTTTTGCGACCTGTCTAAGAACAAAAAAAGGAATCCAATCCTTAAAAAAGGGGGGTCCTGGGGGAATTTTAAAGGTACCGTCCACGAGATCCCCAGTTGGAGGTGCGTTCAACCCGGGGAAGGGAGCAGGGAAAAAAAGGGAGAACAATCTCCGGTTAGGGAAAAGTTAAAACCCCCTTTGGCAAGAATTTTGGCCCGGGGCCAAAACCCCTTGTCTTGGGGAAAACCCCAGAAAGGGGACTTGCCGAAAATGGGGGCCAAATTCTGGAAACCCCTTTCAGAGCGTGATTCCCCCAAAAGGCCCCTTTTTTGAGACGGCGAGATAGAGAACTCTTCAGCGGTTCAAAAGGGGTCTCTGTAATGCCCCCCGGACCATGTTGAGGGCCCAAGGGTAAGGTCTCTTTAGGGCGGAACTCCGTGACACCCCGCAAAAAAAATTTACGGACCTTGGGAGGGCGCCCCCCTGCAAAAGCCCTGAAAGTGCTGAACTTGACCTTTCAAGGAGCCCAAGGGGGGAAAACCAATTCCAAGCCCTGTAGGAAAGCCAAAAAAGCGGGAAGGACAAGGGCCCCCCGGGACCGTTTTCCCCAGGGCACCACCAAATTTTTAAAAAAATTTTCCACGTCCCTGTTTTGGACATCTTCCCCTTTGGGTGGCTTCCCCGCCCCCTTCATGTGGAACCACCGTAGGGGGAAAAAACCCGGTGGCAGCAAAACCCGGCCCCCAAAGCCATGCAGTCAAATTGGGGCCCCCTTGGAATTAGGGGGAAGAAAAGGGCCTTTTGGAGTAAAATTTCCGGGGGGGAAGACCCCCCTGTGTCCGCCCCACAGGGGTTGGGGCCCAGGTCCAACCAGGACCTCCGGGCCCCAACTGGAGCCTGAATGGGACCGACTCCCAACCGATTTTTCCCAGCACCCTGGGAATCAGAGGGCCGAGGGGGGAAAAAAACGGCGGAAAAATTTTGGAAAACCCAATCAGGACCAGAGCTTCCCCCCCCAGGATTTTGGGGTCCCTGACCCGGGCCTGTATTCGGCCCGGATTCAGCCCCGAGGCCCCCGATCCCCGCCGGAGTTTCCCATCTGCTGCGATGTCCCGGAAGACGTTTTCCCGGGTGAAAGGCCATTTGGCGTCCATCCCCGCCGGTCAGATAGCGGCCTTTTCCCGTTTTCACCCGGGATGTGAAATGCGGAGATCAGGCAGTTGGGGTTTCCCCGCCCAGGATAGGATGCGGGGGGGCTTCGGCCCAGAGCCTCTGCATTTTCCGGGGTTTCCCCCTTTTTATGATTTATAAAAACGAGGGGGCCCTCGCATTTTGGGGCTGTACCCGAATGGGTTTTCCTGAGAGGAATCTCTAAAACCCCCAGTAGGGGGCCCGATGGGGCCGCCTTGATCTCCAGCACGTTGAGGGGGAACCCCCACCCCGGGGGCCGGGGCCCAAAGGGGCCCTTTTGGGCCCCCGTGGGGTAAGAAAAAACCCCTCCCCACCCTTCAGATGGCTCGGGGGTCCCCCCCTAACCATGGGGGGGTTTTTATAAAGGGGGCCGGGGGCCCCCAAAAAGGGGGGGTCCCTTTTAACCCCCACTGCAGGGAATCTTGGTGGGTTTGGGGGAAAAGGGTTTTAACCCCGGGCCAAAATTTAGAAAAAATCGCCCTTTTTTTCCCCCCCTGCGGAGGATCTCCGCTGGAGAGGAGGGGGGGCGAAATTTGAAAAAAGGGCCCCCCCTCTTTTTCTGCCCCCCAAAAGCGCCCCCCCCCCAATCATCAACACCCGTAGAGATATTTTTTGGGGGACAGGAGGATTTTCTTGCACCCCCCCCTTTTTTGGAAAACGCCATCTGCTTGACTCGGGGGAGAGACACCAGGGCTGGGGCCCTTTGTTGAAGCCCATCCCCCAAAAAGTCAAAGATTTTGGGCCCGGGAAATTTTGCGTTGCCCCTTTTAAAAATTTTTGGGGGGGCCCCAAAAAAGAACTTTTCCCCAAAACCCCTTTTTGGGCCATCCAGGCCCCCCTTGACAAAGGTGTTTGATGGCCCCCCGACCGGGAAAATCGTTTTAAAAAAGGGGGGAAAGAGGGGATGCCCCCGGGACGTTCAGGAAAAACCATCAAAAGGGGGGCCATCCCTTTGGGGGAAAACCCGCGGGGCCGGGGGGGCCCAACCCCCGGCCCCGCGTAAAAAAATTTGGAAAATGTTTTTTTCCCCCCCTGCGAATCTAAAACCAGCGCTAAAAGATGGTGGAAGGGGGGAAAATGAAGGTAAGCGTCTCTGATATCTATGGACCCCCGGAAGTTTTCCCCCGTGATACAGCCGCGATCACGGAGGGCAGTGATTCCATGGGGAAAAATTCCAAACCCAAAACGTGATGGTTAAAAAAAATTCCCCTTTCCCCGTACCAGGGGGAAAGGGGGTCCGTCCTTCTTCGGGACGAAAAAGGGGGGTTGGAAAAAAAAACCCCCGGAAAACCCCTTTTCCGGAAGGCACCGGTATCACCACCCCGTCTCGCGGAGCCCCCCCCAAACCAGGTAAAAAGCCTGAGCCTTTTTTTTTTGGGGGATGGGGGAAAACCGGGGCCGATGGAATGGGGAAAAACGGTTTTTTTTGTCGTCTATCCTGTAACCTCGCGAGACCAATCCGAACCCCAAAAAATCTTGAACGTGAAGTAGCCATTTGTCCCCCAAAACGAAAAAGCGGGGGCCCCCCCCTGGGGGGGAGGTAGGAAAAGGGGGAAAAAAGGGCATGCGAGGCGGGGGGTTTGGGGGGGGCCCGTGCCGGGTTTTTTTGGGCGGGCTCTTAGAGCGCCACTGAGAAGCGGTTTTTCCCCCCCGGTCCGTCGAGCGGACCCCGGGGGGTTTTTTTATTTCGAGCTGGTAAAAAAGGACCAATGGGGTTTTGGGTTTCCCCTTTTAAAGGGGGAAAACCCCCGGGCCCTTTTTCTTTTTTTTGCGGTATCTTGGGCTCAGCAGAATCCTTTTTCAGCTTTTCCCCCTTTGGTGCCAAAAACCTGTTTACCAGCGAAAGGGAAAAAATTTTGCAAAATCTTTTTTTGGGTGTGGTATCTGAGTCCCCCAAAAACGCCCAAAAAACCCCAAAAAATCTTCGGATCGCTATAGCCCTTGGCCTAAGCCAAAAAGCTGAGCGAGTGGCAGTTTCCGGGGGAAAAGGGGGGGCCCTCTGGCCCCCGGGGGCCCATAGGCCCTTGCCCCCCCGGGGAAATGCCCGGACCTCTGGACTGGATCTTTTTAGGGCAGAGATTTAAAACCAAGCACGTAGTAATCCCCCTTTTTTAAGGGGGGGGAAAGTGGCAAAAATTTAGGGGGAAAGGGGGAAAAACCCCCCAGCCTCAAAGGAAAACCCTTTTGGGGGGGGTTTTCAAACCCCCCCCAACCTTTTTATCCCCTTTTTGGGGGGAAACTAACAGAGGAGAAGGGGAAAAAGGGGGGGTTTTTGCAAACCTGGTCAGGGGGGAAACGTCCCACCTTCCCGGGGGGGGGTTTTTAAACCCCTTTTCCCCCGCCCCTGGGGGAAGGGGAAGCGATTGTCCTTTGGGGTTTAAAAAACAATTTTAAACCCCCCCCGGATGTAACCTTGAGCTCTTAAAACCCCCCCTTTCCCAAAAATTTGTGTGGTCCATGAAAAGGGCCACTTGGTCTAGCCCCCGGCCCCCGCCATTTTTTAACCCCCCCTTTGGGGTGTACCGTCACCCCCCAGGGGGGGTCACGGGGGAAACCCCCAAAAGGGGGCGTTGTTGAGGACACCCCCTCCTTCCCCCCCGTCTGGGTTCAGATTTCAGACACCCGCCCAAAAAATTTTTTCCCCATCATCGTCCTTTAAAACCCCCCCGAGGAAAAAAGGGGGCCCCCCCGGAGAGCCGGAGCCCGGGTGGGGGCCCCCCGACGGCCCCCCCTTTAAGGGGGGGCACAGCAGAAGGAGGGGGGGACACCCGGGGGTAACTGGACGGGGGTTTGCTGGGCCATCCAGCCTCCTATTAAGTTTTTTCCAGGGTTGCGACATGGAGGGGCAGTTTGGGGCAAAAAGAGATTTATTGATCTTATTCTGAGTCTCCCCTGGCCCGGGGAGCACCCAAAAACCCCCGGGTATAGGGGCCCCCGGGAAAAAGGGGGGGCTCGGGAGTGTCAGTCCGGGCCCCCTGGGCGTTCCCCGTTATTGCAGGAAAACCCCCCAAAACCGTGTTCCATTGCATGACCCCCGGGAATGGGGGGCCCCTCCCGGGGCCAAAACAGCCCCTTCCCCCGGTGAGGACATCGCCCCCATTTGGGGGGAAAAAAAACCGAATTGCAGAAAACCCCAAAACCCGGGGAGGCCCGGGGCTTACCGACCCCCCGTAAAGGGGGAAGGGGAAAAACGGTGTGTGTGTGGGGAAAACCCCCGCGAGGGTTTTTTCCCGGGCTCCCTGGGGGCAGGCGCAGGGGTGCAACGACCCCAAACCCCGGGGAAATGGGGGTTTTAAAAATGGCCCCCCACAGGGGGAAATGTGGGCGGCGGGGGAAAAAACCCCGGGGAAAACCCCCCAAAAACCCCCCCCATGGGTGACGTCCCCCAAAAGGGGTCTTCCCACCCCCAAAAACAGCCCCCCTTTTAATGCCGGAGCCCCCAAAGCGGGAAAAAAAGGTAAAAAAACTATACCCCCGACGCTTTTCACAAACAAACACCCCCCAGCCAGGGGCCCCAGCCCCTTTTACAAACAGGGCGGTCACCAGGGTGCCCCACACGGGGGACACCCCAGACCCGGGGGGCCCCGAGGGAAAAGCGGGGGTTAAAATTTCAGGACACAAAATTTTTACAGACCCCAAAAACCCCCCCCGGGGGACACAGGAGACCCGAGTCCCCCAGTCCCCGGGCCCCCCGTAACACCTTTTTGGGGGGCCCTCGGAGGGGGTTCACACAGCCCGGGGGTGAAAACACCTTTTTTGGGGGGCCTCGGACTGGGCGGGGTCCAACCCCGGGGTTTTAAAAAAAACCCTTTAGGGAGGCCTCGGACGGAGGGGAAAACTGTTTCCCAAAAAGGTCCCCCTTTCCCCCCCTCCCAACCCCCCCCAGAGGGATGGGGGGGGAAAGGGGACAGCGTACCGGGAGGACACAAAGTGCCCCGGCCCCAAAGGGCCCCCCCCGGGCCCCCCACCTCGTGTTCCAAAGTGAGCGGGGAGGTGTCGCAGGTCCCCACCCCGGGAAAACCCTTTTAAAACCCTTTTTTTTAGACGCCATCAAGTAAGTTGTGAGAAACAGTGAAGTGAACAAAGCGTGATCCTCCGAGCACAAAAAAAATTTAAAACGAGGGGGGTTTTTTTCCCGGGGGGGAAAAGGGGTTTTTTTAAAGGGGGGAGGGGGGGGTTTACAAACTTGTAAAAAAACCCAGTTTTGAACCCCCGGAAAGGGCCCCCGCCCTAAACCCCTTTTTTGGGGGTTTTCCCCCCATATGACCCCGGGGGAAAAAAAAAAAAAATAAGGATACTTTTCCCCCGCAGGGCCCCCCCCGCTCCCATCGGTCCCCTTTTTAAATATCCTTATCGGGTTTTTTTTATTTATCAACATTGAGGGTGGGGGGGGGGGGGGGGGGGGGGGGAATTTTGGGGGGCCCCCTGGGGGCAGGAAGAGGGGAGCGGGGGGGGGGGGGAGCGGGGGGGGAGGAGGGTCCGCCGGGGGGGGGGAGTGAGGGGGGGATTTGCCCCCCCTCCCCCAACGGTCGGCCATCTTTCAAGGGAAAAAAGCCGGGGGTTTGTCGGGGAAAAAGGCGTCATTTTTTTGAAAAATTTTTACAGAAGTGGCTTAGGGGTTTTTTTTTGAATAGTTTCAAAACCCCCCCTGGCCGGGAATCTTTTGGGCCCCAAAGGGGGGAAAAAAGGCGCAGTACGCCCCCTTTTTTCCCCCGGGGGCCCAAAAATTTGAAACCATGTGAGATGCCCCCCAGGAGAGAACTTGGGGAGGTTTCTGAGGCCCCCTTTTTTTGGGAAAAAAGTAGGGGGTTTTCCCTGGGGAGTAGGGATAAGAGCCACCTTCACAAAAGCCTCTTTTTGGGGGGAATAGGCCCCGCGAGCATCATCCCCTTACCCCCCCCAGATCCTATCAAGCCTGCACCCCCTTTCACTTTATGCCCCCCTACCCCCCCAGATTTTCCCCTTGAGCTCAGCCCATGCAAATCAACCCCCCTAACCCCCCCCGATCGGCCCCCCAAACTTTTTTCATGGCCCCGGGGGCCCCCACAGATCCCCATCAAAACAGCAGCCCCTGCAAGCATCAAAAACCCCCCCACCCACGCAGATCAGCCCCATGCAACATCATGGCCCCCCCCCCCCCCGGAGAAAAACCCCTGCGGGGCATCCCTGCCCCCTTTTTCCCAAGAATCCCCATCAAGCAGCATCTCCAAAGCAAGCCCTTTTTGTCCTTTTTAAAACCCCCCAGATCCCCCCCCCAAAAAAACAGCCCCAAAAATAGCTCATGCCCCCCACCCACCCCCCAAAAATTTTCCCCCCCCAAACAAAAAAACCCCAGCAAGCATCATGCCCCCCTACCCCCCTAAAACGGGGGCCCCTTTTTTGCATCATTGGGGCCCCGTTTCCCACACAATCCCCCAAAAAAACCCCCCCGCCCCAAAAAAAGCAAATTTTTTTCCCCCTACCCACCAGAACCCCATCAAGCACAGCCCCCCCCCAAGCATTTTGCTCCCTCTAACCACTCAGATCCCCATGGGCAAGCAGCAGCCCCCCCGGGGGGCTTTATGCCCCCCCCCCGAAAATCAAACCCCATGGGGCAAAGCCACCCCCCCCCCGCACCCCATCAAGCAGCACCCCTTTCAAGTAAAACAAAGGAAATTGCCCACCTACCCCCCCAAAACCCTAGCAAAAAAGCATCCCCTTTTTAAACAATTTTTTTTCCCCCCACAGACCCCCCCAAGCAGTCCCCCTTTTTAAAGTAAGCATTTATCCCCCCAAAACCCCCAGACCCCCCGCAAACAGTCCCATGTAAGCATTAGGGGTTTTTCCCAGGGCCCCCCCGCAGGCCCAGCAAAAAACAACCCATGTAAGCAAACAAAAAATCCCATGTTAAAAAATTTTTTTTCCCCTACCTACTGAAAATTTTCCCGAGAAGCAGTCCCCCCTATGCATCATGGCCCCGCAGCCCCCACAGGGAAATCCCATGTAAGCATTGTTCCCCCCCCCCTTAAAACCCCCCGGGGGAAAAAAAGGGGGCCCTGTAAGCATTCCCGGCCCCCCCCAAAAAACCCCCCCCAAGGGGTTTTCCCCCTAAGCATTTTTGTTCCCCTTTCCCAATGAGTTTTTCCCCCCAAAGAAGGGGCCCCCCGGGGGAAAAAAACCCCCAGCAAAAAAAAAAACCCCCCCCAAACCCCCAGCAAGCAGTCCCATAGTAAGCTTTATTTTCCCCTACCCACTGAGATCCCCCCGCTCCCATGTAAACAGACCCCACAAGCAGTCCCATGTAAGCATTATGTTCCTTAACCCACTGAGACCCCCCCAAAGGGGATTTTCCCCCCTAAACAGACCCCCCAGCAATTTTTTCCCCCCTAAGCATTATGGGTTTTCCCCCAAAACCCCCTGAGATCCCTGGGGAAGCCCGTCCCCGGGAAACAGGGGGCCCCGCAAGGGGGGGCCCCCCCCCAAACCCCCCCCCCCAAACCCGTCCCCCCTAAACATTATTTTTTTCCCCTTCCCAAAACCCCCAAACCCTGAGCAGTCCCCCCCTAAACAAACCCCCCTAAGCAGTCCCATGTAAGCCTTTTTTTTCCTCTACCCACCCCCGATCCCTGAGAAAACAGTCCCATGTAAACCCCCCCCCACAAGCCGTCCCCCCCCAAAAACCCCCCCCCGCAGGGGGCCCTGTAAGAATTTTTTTCCCTTTTTCCCCTGAGATCCCAAGCAGGGCCATGTTTAAAAAAACCCGTAAGCATCCCAAAATTTTAAAAAAATTTTGTTTCCCCTTTCCCCCCGAGATCCCTGAGAAGCAGTCCCCCTGTAAACAGACCTCCAGCAAGCGCCCCCCCCCAAACCCCCAGGGGCCCAAAAAAACCCATGTAAGCATTATGTTCCTCTACCCACTGAGAAACCCCTGAGCAGGGCCCATGGAAACAGACCCCCCCCAAAAAAAACAGTCCTAATTTTTAAAAAAATTTTGCTTTCCTTTTTTACTCAGATCCCTGAGAAGCATTTTTTTCATTCAATCAAAAAAATTTTCCCCCGCCCCCCAGAAGCCCCCAAAAAAAACAAAACCTGCAGCACGAAGCACGAGGGGAACAGGGCCCCCCCCGAAGGGGCCCCCCAAAAAAACCCCACTGCCCCAGGGAAAAAAAACAGGAGGTAAAAGGAGGAGCCCCTGAGATTTTTGGGGGCCCCGCCTCTTTAATGGGCGACACCTTTCAAGCAGCCTTATTCTCTAGCAAAATTTTTTCCCCCCCGGTTGTGGGGGGGGGGAAGGGTTCCCTGCCCTCCTCTTTACAGGGATTAAAAAAGAGAAAAAAATGCATTATGGGAGAATTTTAAAAAAATAAACCCCCCCTCATATCACTGGGGGGGCCTCATTAAAATCACTAAGGACCCGAGACATCGCTCGGGGTCGGTTTTTTTTCTTGAAATGTGATCGGGGGGTTTGTTTTTGGATCCATCGCTCGTGGGCGGTGATCTCTTTTAGATGTGATCGGGCCCCCGTTACAAAAAATCCATCGCTCGTTTTCGGTGAAAACTCTTTTAGATGTGACCCCGGGCCCCTTTTTTAAAAACCACGCTGTGGGCGGTGGGTCTCTTGTAATGTGATCGGGCCCCCTTTTTTTTCAGGATTTCCCCAAAAATGTGGGCGGGGATCTCTTTAGATGTGATCGCTTTCCCCCTTTTTTAAAAAGGGTCCTCGGGGTGGGGCGGGGTTTAAAAACCCTTTTAATGGATCTTCCCCTTTTTTTTTTTGGATCCATCGCTGTGTGAGGTGATCTTTTAAAAAAATTGATCAGTCCTTTGTTACAGGATCCATCACTCGTGGTTTTTTGGGGGTCTTTTAGAAAAAGATCGTCCTTTTGTTACAGGTCCCCCCCCTCTTTGGTTTGGTGATTTTCTTGTAATGGATCAGTCCTTAAAAAACAGGATCCCCCCCCTCGGGGTGAGGGGGGTCTTTGTAGATGTGATCGCTCCTTAGTTACAGGGTCCTCGCTCGTGGTTTTTTGATTTTTTCCCCTTTTTAAAAAGTGATCGTCCTTAAAAACGGGTCCATCGCTCGTGGTTTGGGGATCTCTTGTAATGTGATCCTCCCCCTTTTTTTTCGGATCCATCGCTCGTGGTCGGGGATCTCTTGTAGATGTGATCCCTTGTTACGGATCCATCGCTCGGGGGTCGGTGATTTTTTTGAGTGGAGACGGTTCTTAGTTACAAAAGGGGGCCCTCGCTCGTGGGCGGGGATCTCTTGTAGATGTGATTTTTCCCCTTTTTACAGGATCCAAAAACTCGTGTGGTTTAAAAACTTGTAGATGTGATCGGTCCTTAGTTACAGGATCCATCACTCGGGAGGGGACTTCCCCTTTTATTGTGATTTGTTCTTGTTAAGGGGGGCCCCCCTTGTGGTCGGTGACCTCTTGTAGAAGTGATCGGTCCTTAGTTTTCAGGATCCATCGCTCGTGGGCGGGGATCTCTTGTAGATGTGTTTTGGGCCCTTTGTTACGGGGGCCATCGCTTTTGGGTTTTTGAGGGGTTTTTTAGTTTTTGACCCCCCTTTGTTACAGGACCATCACTCTTTTGGGCGGTGACGTCTTGTAATGTGATCCCTTATTTTTAAAGGGTCCTCGTCGTGGTTTTTTATTCTTGTAGTGTGTTTTAGCCCTTTTGTTACAGGACCCAAAACGCTGTGGGTTTTGGTGACTTTTTTGTAGATTTTTACCCCCCAAATTACGGGGTCCAACACTGGGTCGGGGACTTTTTGTAGATGTGACCCCCTTTTTTTTAGGATCCATGGGGGTTGTGGCGGGGGGTTCTTGTAGGGGGGAAAACGGTTCTTAGTTACAGGGGGGAAACGCTCGGTGGTGGGTTTTACTTTTGGGAGATTGATCCCTTATTTTCAGGATCCATAAATTTTGGGGGGCGGGGGAGCCCTTTTTAAAAAGGGGGTTTTCCCTTTTTTGTTACAGGATCCATCGCTCGTGGTCGGTAAAACCTTGTAGATTTTGACCCGGGTTTTTATTTTTCGGGTCCATCGCCGGGGGTCGGTGATCTTTTGGGGAGGTTAAAACCCTTTGTTACAGGATCCATCGCTCGGGGTCGGTGATCTCTTGGGGGTGTGATCCCTTATTTACAGGCCCCCTCGCCTTGTGGTCGGTGATTCTTGTAGATGTGACCCCCTTTGTTACAGGACCCCCTCACTCGTGGGGGGGTTTATCTTTTGGGGAATGTGATCAGTCCTTATTTTTCGGATCCTTTTACTGGGGGGTCGGGGATTTTTTTGTAGATGTGATGGGGCCTTTAAAATTACGGGGCCCAAAACGCTCTGGTCGGTGACTCTTTTTTGATGTGAACCCTTAGTTACGGATCCTTTTGTTTTGGGGGCGGGGACCCCGTTCCCCCCAAAAATTTGGGGTTTTTTGGATCCGTTATTTTTCCTCTATGATTTCCATCTTTTCTTTATCTTTTCAGACCTGCAGGAAAAAAAACCCCCCTTTGGGTGATCCAGTTTTCCCCCCTTTTCCTAAATTTTACCCCCAGGAGGGGCGAGGGGGGGGGAAAAAGAGATCAGCAAATAGATTACTCCACCTAAAACCCTGGGGGGATCATCTCCCTGCGGGCGGAAAAAGGGGACCCTCCACATTTCTATCCCTTTATTGTATATTGTAGTTACGGGGCCTGTCATCAAGGGGGCAAAAGACTCCAGGGGTCTCATGATGCCGCATTTTTCCCAAGTTTTTTCCCCTCCATACACGGGTTTTTCACCATAGTAGGAAGACACCGGGGGACTGTGTGCTCCCATAAACCCCCTCTCCAGGGGAAAAGGGGGGGGGGGCCCCAATCACAGCCCCCTTTTCCCCCCACTCCCCCAAACATGAGAGGGGGAAAAAAAAAAAGATCCTAGAGCTCAGCAAAAAAAATGATTGAGCTGCTAGCAAGAGGTGATGCTGGGACAAAAATACAGGAAAAGCACTGGGGGGATTCTGGGGGGATGGGGGAGAGGGGAATGCTGGGGGGTTAACAGGACAGCACTGGGGGATTCTGGGGGGGTGAGGGGGAGAGGTAAAATGCTGGGACATTATACAGGACGGGGAAAAAGGGGGGGGGTTCTGGGTGTGAGGGGGGGAGGTGGGGCGGTGGGGCATTATACAGGGGCAGACTTTTGGGGGATTCTGGGGGGTGACATGGGAAAGGGGACTGCTGGGACATTATACAGGGCAGCACGGAGGGTTTGGGTTTTTTTAGCAGAGGTGACGCGGGGCTTATACAGGCAGCACTGGGGGATTTTTGGGTGATGAGCGGGGGGAAAGGGGGCTGCTGGGACCCAAATTTTAAAAAAGGGGGGAAAAAATGGGGATTTTTTGGGGGGGTGACCCCCGGGGGGTGACTGCTGGGAATTAAACAGTGCAAAAAAAAAGGAAAAAGGGGGGGGCCAAAAAATTTTTGGATCCCCCTTTTTTAAAACGTTAATAGCTTTTTGGGGGGGGGGCCCCCCACCCCCTTTTTGGGGTTTTTTTTCCTCCGCCGCCGGGGGGGGGTGCACTGCCCCCCCGCTCTCCCCCCCTCGGAACAAACCTTTTTTCCCCGGGGGCGTGACCGGGGAAAAACCCCCTTTGCGTCAAAACCCCCCTTTCATGTGGGGGTTCCCCCGGAAAAAACCCCGGGCCCCCAAGGCAGATCGTTTTTTGCTGTTCCCCCCCGCTCCAGTCGCCAGTCCCTCCCAAAGGGAAATTTTTCATGCAAAAAAAAAAAGGGGGTGGCGGTCTGAAAATGAGCGCTTTTTAAAGGGTCAAGCAGACATATAAGATGTTTTTTAAAAAATGGCAAACCCTTTTTTTTAAATTTCCCCCCTCCCCTCACAGCTCCACTAAAAAGTTTCAACTGTATAAAACAGTCTTCTTTAGGTGGTGACCCCACCACCTGATGAAGACTGTTTTATAAAGTTGGGAAAAGCGTAGTGGAGCTGTGAGGGGAGTAGGAAATTAATTTAAAAGGTTTGCCACTATTAAAAAAATCTTATATGTCTGTTTGGGTCCTTAGAGCGTTCCTAATCAGACCCCCATTAATTTTTTTGCACGGAAAATTATACAGGACAGCACTGGAAAGGGTTATGGGGGGATGGGAGGGGGGGGGAAAAAGGTGACTGCTGGGACATTATACAGGGCAGCACTGGGGGATTTGGGTGTGAGCGGAGAGGTGACTGCTGGGCCCTTATACAGGACAGCACTGGAGGTTTTCGGGGGTGATGACGGTATCTTTGTGATCGGGTTTCCTAAAAGGGGGTGTTGGGACGTGCTGTCTATCTTCCATGGAGGAGTGGGGTATCTAGAAGGACACAAGGACCGGTCGAGGAGGGGATGATGGAGGAGCCCCGGCCCGGGGTGACATCACAAGGTGAGAAGATTTCTATGTCTGTCATTACTGTGGGCACAGGTGGCACTGGCTGCCTTGATGAAGCCTTCCCTGCAGGGATGTGCGGGTGTCAGTACAGTGTGCAAGAAAACCTGTAATTTTGGACGTCCCTAATTCCATCTTTTAACAATCATCTTTTAGGCGGAGCACAGTAAAGAGGATCTGGTGATCCACAGAGTGGAATGCAGCAGAAAAATCCAGGAGGATCAGCAGGGAGCAGTGACCTTTTAAGATTTAGTGTTAGTAGATCACTAGAGACTTTAGTGGGGGGGAAAGTCTCTCTCTCTCTCTCTCCTCTCTCTCTCTCTTTTGTAGAGTGTAAGGAGGGGGAAAACCGGTTTTTGAAAAGGGGTTTGAAGAAGGGGGAATTTAAAGTGAGTTATAGCGGATCACACAGGAGGGGGAAAGCGATCCAGAAAAATTAGAGATGAAGGGAGATCGGGAGACCGGTCTGTAGTCGCAGGAATTTCTGGTCGGGGAAGGTTTACCCGTAAGGGGTTTGTTTTGCTGCGTGATTGAAGGGGGGGGAAAGGGACACCAGATGAGGGGAAAAGGTTTAAATTTTTAGTGAGGTGAGTGGGGGACACCCGGGGAAAGAGGGACTGGAGGATGTGGGGGGAATAGGGTCACTGGGGCAGGTGTAGGGTGAGGGGGATGTGAGGAGCCGGGTCACTGGGGCGGGTTTGTAGGGTGAGAAGTGTGAGGACCCGGGGGTCACTGGGGAAAAGGTAGTGGGTGAGGGGGATGTGGGGGAGTGGGGTCACTGGGGCAGGTAGTAGGGTGAAAAGATGTGAGGAGGGGTCACTGGGGCAGGTAGTGGGTGAGAAGTGTGAGGAGCCGGGAAGAGGGACTGGAGGATTTTGGGGGAAAATAGGGCCCTTTTGGGGCAGGTAGTGGGGGTGAGGAGATGTGAGGACCCGGGTCCCCTGGGGCAGGTAGTAGGGTGAGAAGATGTGAGGAGCCGGGTCACTGGGGCGGTAGTGGGGTTTGAGGAGATGTGAGGACCCGGGGGTCAGGGGGGCCCAAGGTAGTGGGGTGAGAAGTTTGGGGAGGAGCCTGGTCACTGGGGCGGGTTTATGGGGTGAGAAGATGTGAGGAGCCGGGTCACGGGGGCAGGTGTGGGGTTTGAGAAGATGTGAGGAGCCGGGTCACTTCTCTTGTGATTGGTTCATAGACAGAATGTGAAGTAGATGGAAGAGAGAGGAGAATGCAGGAGATTATGGGGCCCGGGGGGGCCCCTTTTTCCCTGTGAATGGGGGAAATTCTTTTCTTTGAAATAATTGGTCAGGTCATCAGCGCTGAGATTGGAGGTTAGGGCGACAATCTAGAGCTGGGGGAGGGAATGATAAGTGTCAGAGGCATTTGGGGTTTTTGTATGGTGAAAATGAGGAGGGCGGTGAAGGCTCCGGGGGGGTGGAGGGTGAAGGGCCCCGAGTTGTGTTTTCAGCATAAAATTTTTAATGAATGAAATCTTCCTCCAGATTGTATTCTCTCCAGATATTTGGCCCTGGAGCAGCGCTGGAAGGGGAACGGGGTTTGCAGCGTGGCCAGGGCTGCCGCCATCTGTTTCAAAAGTTTTTCCCATGTGTAAAGGGGGGGCCCGCTTCATCCAGGGCTGCCGCCCTCTGTGCAGAGCTGTCCTATGTGTAGGGGGTTTCGGCTTATCCAGGGCTCTGCAGAGCTTCATTATAATTTTTTCCAGAGTCAGGACATGACAGGGAGGAGATTGGGGCCAATGATGACTGCAGATTTTCATAAAGGTTTTTGAGTATTAATTTGGCTCATTTTGTTCCTATAAGTGTAATAAGTGGGGGGGCTGATGGGAAAATCTTTATAGAGAATTTTAAAAAAAGTTGTGGTTTTAACAGTGGAAAAGAGAGTTAGTGAGATATTTGGGCTGGCAAGCCGGGAAAAAATCGGGTCCCGTTTTTTTCCCTTTCATGTGAGTTTTTAAATTGTAAAAAATCCAGAGGGGGAGGGGTTGAAAGTTGGGGGTGAATAGATCTTGTGGTTTAAGGTTTTTGGAAAACCATGGGGGCTGTAAAAGAGGGAGGGGGGAAGGGGGTTGAAATGTTGGAGAAAATGAGTGTACATGGGGGGGGGGGAAGAGGGAAGGGGGGATTTATTAAAGGGGGGGGGGTGAATGGGTTGAGCTGTACATGGGGGGGGGGGGAGGGGGGAGGAAAGGGGGAAGGGGACTGATTGGATGGAGAATTGGGTTGGGGGGGGGCTGTAACTGGGGGGAAGGGGGGGGAGGGGAGGGGACTGAAAATGGATGTGAGGAATGGGGGGGGGAGGGGTGTAATGGGGGGAGAAGGGGGGGGAGGGGAGAGGGACTGATATGGATGGGGGGAATGTGAGCTGTAAATGGAGGGGGGAGGAGAGAGGGGGCTGATAGTATGGAGAATGCGGGGCTGTACTTTGGGGGGGAAAGGGGGAGAGAGGGACTGATATGGGATGGAGAATGTGGCTGTACATGGGAGAGGGAAGGGAGAGTGAATGTTTTGGATGTAGGATGGGGAGCTGTACATGGAGGAGAGGGGGGAGAGAGGGACTGATATGGATGGAGAAAGTCAGCTTTACATGGGAGAGGGGAGGAGAGAGTTGGGCTTTTTTTATTGGATGGGAATGTGAGCTGTACATGGGAGAGGGAGAGGGGGGGGACTGATATGGTTTAAGAATGTGAGCTGTACATGGGGGGGAGGGGGGAAAGAAAGGGGGTGATATGGATAGAGTATGTGAGCTGTACATGGGGGAGAGGAGGAGGGAGGGACTGATATGGGTGGAGAATGTGAGCTGTACTAGGCAAGGGGAGGAGGGGGATTTGTAGCTTCTGGGGGAGGCGCCCTAGAATGGCCCCACTCGGCCATGGTACCAAACCCCCTGGGTGAGCGGTCTGTTTTCCCAAAACCCCTATACAGTGATTGTCGGGGAAGAGGATTTAAAATACCAAGCTGCGAACCAGGGGGGCGGCTCGTAGGGTTACCAAACCCGAGTTAGGGCAGAGGGGAACCGCAGGCACAGAGACCAGGGTACGGACAGGAGGAGGATAATGAATTACCCCGAGAGAGCACAATGAGGATCTGACTGCATCCAGAAGCACAAGGATCAAAACACAATAATCAGGCCCCCCTCCCGCAGTGGAGGCGGCCCGATTACCGGAGGGGACAGCTTTGGGCCCAAAAAGGGAGTGTCGGCGGGCCCGGTGGTCCCTTAGATTCACAGGGGAGGAGCGCAGCCGGCCGAGTGCACCGTCATTACACCGTCCCTTGTTGTGTGCTGGTGTGTGAACCCGGTGACCGGAGACAGGACGGGAACCCGCGAGGCTCGAAACACAAACGCCGGATGTCGACTGGCAAGCGCAGAGGATGCGTTAGGGAAAGGGAGTGGAGAGCGGTGGAGGGGACCTAACAGGATTGATATGGATGGAGAAAATTTAGCTGTAATGCAGGGAGGGGGCGTTGGGTGGGAATGTGAGCTAAAAATAGGGGAAGGGGGGGGAGGGGATGTATGGGTTTGGAAAAAGTGAGCTGTACATGGAGAGAGGAAGAGAGAGGGTGTGATATGCATGGAGAATGTATTCTCCTGGGATGGGGGCTGGCACTCCATCTATATCTGGTATGTCGAAGGGCAATAGATAGAGTGACTGCTGCAGAAGAATTAAATTACACAAATACTATGGTGAATACATTTTGCAGCATAAAAGATCTAGGAACTAATTTGTTTTAAGTGTTGCATGATTACCTGTCTCCTGCCCAACTGCCTGTTTAACTGCCCCGGAACTTTTAAAAATTGGTACTTGGATAAAATTGCACATTGCTTTCCTCTTAGCTCTGTCGAAAAATTTAGCAAAGTTTGTGCTTAACGAGGTTAATATAATTGTTGAATAGGAAAATGGAGATAGAAAGAGCACAAAAAAAGGTAAAACAAG